>OZ010736.1:149078657-150278657 GCA_963932295.1 Tipula lateralis | reverse complement strand
GTTGGAGTGGAAGTCAGCATACAGCGTATGTCCAGATTTTTATGCTCGTGCCGACGTTGTAGATGTTTTGTTGCATGATGCTGAATTTCATCCGATCAAGCTCGATCTTTAGATCTCGATGAAGGTTAACGTTTCGAATACATCACGGTGTATTAACAATGCATCGCAGGATTTTATTTTAAACTGATTATATGATTTTTATATTTGTCTTTTTAGCACAACCACAGAGCTGGCTATACCATACAGGTTTTAGAATATGTTTGTATAACAGCAGTTGTTGTGGATCGCTAGTTCAGATTGTCTCCCTAAGAGCCAATACTTTTTTCTGAATTTTATGTTTAGTTGATCTTTCGTCTTTTTTATGTGTTTCTTCCATCTAAGTTTAGCATCTAAGGCCATGTCGATATATTTAGCAGTGTTTGCATGCAGTACTGTTATAGATTTTATCATTATTAGTATATGATTGACTGTGAGATTTGTATAGTTCACTTGGATTGATTTCGCTTGATTGAATTTTATTCGCAATTTCTTTGCCTAATTACATATCAAGCAAAAACTCACCATTGTTGCTTCTGTGATTAGTATATATCTAGTATAAAGCAGACAAAAGATTGGTCCAAGAAAAGTCCCTTGTGGTACTCTAGATGTTATTCTTTTGAATTGAGAGTATTCATTCTAATATCTTACTCGGAAGTGCCTCTGATATGTATGATTTTAAAATATAAAACAATTGCTCCGGAAGGTCTCGGTAAATTTTGAATTCCAGTCGCTGGTGTCATACTTTGTCAAATACTTGCGCTACATCAAGGAATTTATGGTTGAGCACATTTGTTTGCTTTCTAGTGATTTATCGATTTCATCAGTAATTCCATGTACATGTTCTATCGTTGATCTTATAAGATTCTTTTCTTCAATAGTTGGTTTTAATCTTCTAAGAACTTTTTCAAATAGTTTCGATCAGAAGTTTTATCATTTGGAGGTATGTTCGGCTTAAGTATCATTATTACTTCTGGAACTTTCCATTGTCTTGGTACATATCTTAGTCAAAATGATGGCATTAATTATATGCACTAACGACGCTTTTATTATCTGACCCGTAAGAATAAGATCATGCCATGGAGTCATAAGGGGGATTATTCTTGATTTCTTATGTAAGTTCTTTCAATGTTACAGGTGTAATTCTTGTTTCATTCTGTTTATTTATCGAAGTAATATTTTCCTCTTCCATTTGTGTGAAGTAAGGCTGGAACGTTTCTTCGAGGTAATTTACATATAAATCTGATTTTTTTAGCATTTTGAGCACAATTTTTTAATTGGAGGAATCTGAAGTTGGGGTCTTTTAAGGCTGCTCTCCATAATGAGTATTCAGTACCTTTTTGCTCAGTTAGAGTACTAAGGTATTTATTAACTGACTGAAGAATTTTCCGTACTTTTCTTTTATTTTTAAGAAGTTCTCTTTCTTCTTCTGGATAGCTATTTCGTGACTAAATTTGGAGTGGTTTTCCATGCAGCACTTTGAATATTATGGATGAGCTTATCTCTTTCATAATCATTGTTTGGCTAAGTATCATAATAACTGGTGAATGATTTGACGATAAACTTATACTGTTCTCTATATGGGTTTTATTATGTAAAGTCTCTCTTGTATTAAAGAAGTCTATAAGATCTGGAGTCTTACTGATATCCGTAGGCCAATAGGTTGGTGCCTGAGTGAAACTCGTATTATAGATGTTTGTCTGCGAACAGTTCTTTTCCTTTAGCAGTCATTAATCGTGAACCCCAATAGGTATTTTTTGTATTGAAGTCACCTCCAACTAAAAAGACACTTCCTGAGTTTTGAATAGATGGCAATATATGGAGGCAATATATGGCTGAGATATATATATTTTTATTGTTGTGACTTAAGAGATTTATAGAATCTGTACATATGTCAAGTTATTTTGTTATATTTCAATTTTTAAAAGAAATACTTTTTGTATCAACTCAAGAACTTAGCAAAATTTCCGGATAACACAGGGCCTATTCATACAGATGGTTGCATTAAACAATAGGTAAGGATGTTTTTTGGACCCGGTTACAGATACCTGGCAGATATCCAGACAGATACCCTACAATCACCGATCCGAACAAAATTCAGAAATAAATTTATTATTTTGTTGCTCAGAAATCTGTAACAATTAATTTAATTAATTTTATTGTTTATTTAAGCCAAATGAAATTATTGTTTACTAATCTACTGACTTAATAATGACAATTTTTTACGGTTTAGCAATTGCTCAGCGAAAGCAAGTGTGTGCATCAGTGATGGTTTGAACCACAGTAACTACCACAGGACGCTCAGAAACAGCTATTTAAAAAAAACAGCTGATTTCTGTTAAAAAACCGGTTAACAGCAATTTTTCGATTTTTTTCGAGCAGCAAGTTCTAAGTTAGAATTTTCCTAATTTTAAACACACATTTTCAAAATTCAACAAATTTCTTGTATTATTTATTCATTTTTATTGATTAATTCGTACACGCTTGTTTTTTTTAATTAAATTTTAAAAAGTGCATTTAACGATGTGTCAGACAAGCGTGAACGAATTTTTGTACAAAATTTTGTACAATCTAAAAATCGTTCACAATCTAATCGTTTTTTGTAGCAATAAATTCAGCTCATCTTTCAGCGAGATATAAGCGGTTGTCGGTTGACTAGTTTGAACTTCAAAATTTTGTACGTTCACTGACACATCAACTTCGTCAGCACCAAACAGACGTGATGCTAAATTTCCTGCAAAAGAAATTGTATATTTAGATGGAATATTTGAAGATTCTTTTGAACATCTTAGGAGATTCATAACATCCGTATTCCATCTTCCATTTGTGCATTTTTTTATGTTCTCGTACAACTCGACATCAAAAGCATCATCAAAATTATCACTTTCATCTGAATCATTGGAATCCACTTCGTCTTCAACAACTGATTACAAAACACTATATGAATAGCACAGTTGAGGCAATACTGGTCAATTAGCTACTTTCATAATTTTTATAAACTTGTAATTAATTGCTGAACCATCTTGGGTAGAACCAACTATGTCCTGTACATAATTTATAACAAATTCTTTCAAATGAGCTTTAACTTTTGACGTCATTGTTTCTGAATTGCAGGGTCCAAAAATATGAACTAAACCTATCTTGTAGGTCTTTTTAACTTCGCCATCATGTAAATTATTTCCAAAATATCTCCTGCGTTGAACTGTAGTATATTCATCTACTGTTATGCTTAACTTTATGCCTTTCTCAGTTTTTGACTTGACTGTGTGAATCAACCCGGGTAATGAGGGTTTCGTTTTGGGGTAATTTAAATCCATCCCTTTTGATTGAATTCTTTTTTTCTAGTAATCTATTGCCATTTCTGAAGACTGTTACGGTTTAAGACTGAAGGCTTTTACGTCAAAAACTTTTATGAAGACTTACGGTTAAAGAATCCGGTATAGTTTTAGCTTTTCAATTTATTTACTTGGAGCTACGAATAATTTCACAAAAAACAGAAAAGAAAAAATCGTTGTTATCTGTTTTTTTTAACTAAACAGCTGTTTTTCTGTTTCTGTTAACCGGTTTCGGTTTGACAAACCATGCACCACAAACTCAATGGCTTTTTTATATTGTGTAAGCCAAAGTAATGCCATAAAAATATGAAACGATCGATGTTTTAAAGGCGATCTAGACCATTGGTTAATCAAATAAAAAAAATGCAGTGGCGCCTTGAGTGTACGGTATGAGTATTATAACAATGTCATAATGGAAAAATTTAATTTGTTGTTGTTGATGTTCGTAAGTTGAACATATTTATTATTTATATAATATTACATATTTATTTCACAATTTAATAATTATAATTTTAATTAATAATATTCACTTTAAGTTTATTAAATAAAAAAAATGGAACCAGTTAAAAAAGGTACACGCAGAGAATGGAGTGACGATGAAACACAAAAACTTGAAGTAATTTCCACCAGTCTACAAGAAATGGGTGTTGTAAAAATTTGCTTTGAAATTAAACTTAAAATAAAAAATTTGTAAAATTTTCGCAGACCGTTGATCTCCCAATCCCAAATAAATTGGCTACAGTTCGGCATTCTGCCGATTATGCTAAGTAATAAATAGACAACTACGCGTTTGTCCACTGGAATGCTTTTTCGAAACCAGTATCCATCTTTTTCAAACAATTCGATGTGCTTGTCAGTTCGAAAAACGTTTTTCGCCACATTCGAAAATCCTAATTAAATTTGGTTTCTGGGAATGCAGGTACTTAACAAACCCCAAAATAAACTTTCTCTGATTTATAACAAATTTAAATAAATGGTGTTATATACAACATTATTAAATCATTAAAATTAATAATGAATTATATTTTTACCAAATTCCACATTTTTCCATCAATGGTCTGTTTATTATTTAAGGCAATTAATAGCGCAGTCAACTTCTTGCGAAACTTTTACCAAGATTTCCAAATTTTTGCCTCAATCCTTCAGCTCTTCAATTTGCTGCGGTATGTATTGAATTCCTTTTATTTTTATAATTTGTGATTTAACTAAACTCAAACTTTTCACTTTTAAAATTAAATTTATTATTTCTGTCACTTACAAAAATTTTATTAAAATGTCGTTAATTTGTTAATTCCAGTCGTATAATGGCACCACCCGTATTTTCAATTATTTATCACCTGTCGTTAGATGGCGCCACTTATACTTTCAATGATATTAAATTTCAGTCGGACGATGTCACTCCCACTTAGCTCATTATTACACGATAAACTTCAAAATATTGAGAGATTAATTCACTAAACACGTTTAGTCATTAAACCCAAAATAAAACCAGATTAGCTAATTTGATTTTGACCTACTATAGATAAACTCAAAAAATGCGGTTTAGCTAAGCCTAGTCTGTCAGTGGTATTTCAGTGATAAGCCTCATTTAAAAGCAAGAACGATGTGTAGACATTTTTTTTTTATGTTCCATCACGTTCGATTAGACAGATGAAAATAAATTATTTTTGTTCAAGTACTTTAACATATTTCGTTAAGTTATTAAGTAAATAAATTGGATGATTTATATCCTAATAATCAATAATAAATTTTCATGTACATGTATACGACCAGAACACTTAACGATTCCCATACTCTAACGTTTTTCACTAAAATATTAGATTTTATTCTGCAGGCACCAAAATTCCATCATTGTTAATGTACCGTAATTTCATTTTCATAATTAATTTATAAATAAAGCACCAATATTCATCTTTCACCAATTTTCATAAATTTCCATTAAAAGATGTTAAATTTTAACAGAATGTTACAGTTTTTCATCCTCACATATATATATACATACTCGTACACCACCGAGCAGATATGATTCTATCGGTCAATAATCACAAATCATTTGTGTTGTATATACCCGAGTACATACACGAACAGCAATAACAAGAAGACACCCTTAACACATAAACAGTAGCGAAAACAAAAAAATAGTCTTTTTGTTGTAATATAAATAAATTATAATTATTATAATAAAAATTATTATTATTATTAGTAGAATTAAAAAAAAAAAAAAAAAAAAAAAAAAAACAACTGAAAACAGAACCAGCGGTGTCGCAGAATTGTTTTCCTTATGTTTTCTGTGTTTATATTTTCTCGTGCGCCCGCACACACTAACACTCATACACACACTCATTCATTTTATGAATTTTCAGGAAGTTTTCCTTTTTAATTTTCACTTTTTATTTTTTTTACATCATTTTACATTAAAAAATACAAATAATAATAAAAACACGGAATATATTGTTTTTAATATAGGGTGATTATTATTACAACACTAAATATTAATTATAATTTAATTTTATGTATTTTTCCATATTTCTCAAGCGCTTTTCTTTTCGATTTTCTTTTGTAATTTTTTTTTTCACCCAAAAAAAAAAAAACTAGCAAATTATTGTACTACGAACATAACAGGCAAATGAGTGAAAATTGGTATTGATGGCTGATGATGTTGATTTGACTTGTGCAGAACAGCGGGGACTGTGGATCCACCTTTAACATTTCGGTAGTATATGAACACTTTGTTTAAATTAGCGAGCCCCATAAGGTGACAGAAATTATGATAAAACTTCAGTTCGCCAACATGTTAAGCCAAAAATACTCTATTTAATACCAAGAACTGGTGGAGATCAATATTACCATAAGGGGGTGGAATGATAGTTAAAGACAAGACGGCAACAGTTTTACTAAAACGTCAATCAGCCGCCCAGGTTGCGCAGTGGTTAAAAAGCTGCAACGTGGAGCGAGAGGTATCGGGTTCGAATCACGATAGGGGCAGGATGCGAAAAGGGATTTTCACCATCGATCGTTTGGGCGGTGCAATCGGTGGTGCAAATGAACCCGGTTGAGCTTGGATTCCGTGTGGCGTCCCATCTTCCATGTCAGTACTATTGGATTCTATACGTAAAATCGGACCTATAGCCGGAACATCAAGTAAAAAGTGGGATGCCACTATGGGCCAATTTAGCCCGAGTGACGGATAACACAAAAAAGCATCAATCAACACTTGCTTGGGTACTAATTTGGGTGACCCATTGGGAAAATCATATATACAATCATATAACGAAGTTTCCCTCCATCATGCCATATTGGCTTCATTCAGCAGATCTGGCAACTGTATTGGATTCAATTGACCAATTCACTAATCTGAAACAAAAAATAATTACATAAACGAACACTAGAAGAAATAACTAATACTGGAACATTAGAACTGTAACAGAAACAACCAGGCGTGCACAAGTTGCAAAGAAAATGAGGCTCTAGAACATTGAGATATTCTCAGTGAAGTTATATGGAAAAATAGTGGGGACTTAGCGACAAATATAGGGAACTGTCGTAATGCTCTCTCATCCACAGAGAAACAGCTCTCAAGCAAAGATACTACTTCCCAAATGGAAACCGATCAGTATAGCAGAATAATAGTACCACCCTTTCATTCGAAAATAAGAAACACCACTATAATACATTGCTAAGTACCTACGAAAAGGCAGACGATCATAACGAAAGATAATTTCTATGAGTAGCTATACAACCCACAATATCAGGCACTCACCTAAATGTTAGTACAGAGTCCAAGGCGATTTCAATGCTAAAATTGGAACAGACAAAACCTACATCCAAAAACTAAGCAGAGTTCCCACATAAATAAAGAATTACATACTAAACTGATCACATACTAGAAAGCAAGAAATTTCTATCCTCCCTACAAGATTTCGGAAAAAATAGGACTCGATTATCACAGCGACTATCAACTAGTTACAACAACGTTCAAAATTAAACCAAGTGCTGTTATAACATCCGAACAGGAGGAAATCGATAATTGTTGCAAACTTAATGTACTCCTTTGTCTCAAGGATACAACGGAAACTAGCAGGAAATATGAGTAAAAGAAGGGAAGAAAATGGTAAGGATTTAAGGAATGATCACAGGAAATGCACAGAAGAGATTCTCAAGATTATAGAATAAGCAGCGGGGAGCAATAGGGACCGCGACTCCATGATCTGGACTACGCAGATGGAATTCGTCTGCTAATACGTAGATATCAATAATACGCCAATCGAAGAGGAGGTGAAATTTGTATACCTCGGTAGTACTGTACTAAAAACAGGCGGCACAAAAGAAGACGTCTGTTCAATATAATTCTCAAGGCTTCTTATCAAGAAAAAAAGAAAAGATTGTTTAATGTATGTTTGAAATCAGTTCTATTGTATGGGTGTGACACGTGGAAATAAATGCCTGAGATTAATAATAAAATGCTTCTAGCCAGATAAGATGAACCATGAAGAGATTCTGCGGTAAACAAACTAAACAGATATTGAAACTGAAATCAGAATGCGATCAGTGTTAGCCGAAGCAAAATATCTCGGTAAACCATGGGTAGAGCTGAAATAATAGGTGTCAGATGATCCATACTTTAGAAGATGCCTATATGCTAATAAATTGGGAATAAAGAAAAAAAATTGCCATATTATTTCCGAAAGTATCAGAGGGTAAACAGAGGTAAAATGATCCTACCTTAATATTTTTGTGATCTGTAAATGTTGATGTTTCGCTAGGCAAGTTTCGATATGTTGGATGACCGAAAATATCAATTCCATTTCATCATAGGCAAAGGATGTTAATTGCTAGAAATGTTTTGAAGAGGATAATTACTTGATTCACTTCGTTGGCAGCTGTCCGACTTTTGATTGAGTTCATTCTTTTGCCTTCAATTTCATGCCCATTAGCGCTAGTCAGCTTCCTTTGATCTACATTTTTTCAGCTACACGGCAACAGTACGCATATTTCAATTAGGATAGAATATTGAACTCATTGGTGAAATTGAGTGCGACTTCTTGCATTTCAGCGACCTGGTAGATGATCGATTGTAATCAGATGATGAACATTTTCTAGGCAATATACAACTTCTTCCGTTAATTATATAGTATATACTTACACTGTACAAAAACATAATCTAACAAAAACCGAGTATTTAAATTAATTTAAATAATTTTGGAAAAAAACTTTTGATATAATTCAAAAGATAATCCCAATTCTTTATCAAACCAAACCAACAAAAAAAATGCATTTCCAAAAACATTAAACTTTCAATTCTCTCCGACGAAAATAAAAATTAAAAATCACACACATAAATGAAATATTTAAATTATTATTTATAATAAAAAATAAAAATTATATTAAAAAATAAAATGATAGTAAAAAATACAGTACTATTATTTGTAGTGGGGGTAGTTTTATATTTCAAGATGATGATAGTCTTTGGCAAAAAAGTTTTTTGATTGTTGTTGTAAGTTTTAGAAAATGGAAAAAGTTTCAAAATATTTTTTATTAATATTATTATTAATAATAATAAAATAAGGCTTCCATATTTATGTTATTACACGAAAGTTTAAAGTACAGACAGTATGTTAAATTGAGAGATGCGCAGTATATATATATATATATATATATATATATATATATATATATATATATATATATATATATATATATATATATATATATATATCGTCTAAGGTTTAGTTTTAGGACCATTGCTCTGGAACATTGTTGATGACGGTGTTATTTTCTTGAACGAGGACTACACGCTAGTGGGATATGAGGATCACCTTGCACTCAATTATATCAAGATATGAACAACAATGTATAGAGCTCCAAATGGCTCTAGACTCTTCGGTTGCAGTTTGCACCGGATAAGACCGAGGCAGTTGTAATGGCGGACAGGAGATTGCTTGTTGAAATGGAATTCAACATAGGAGGAATATTAATACTAAATACAACAAAAATAAGTACATGGAATTGCGGCTGGACCATCGATTAAAGCGGATCTGCCGCAAGTAAGAGAAAATAGCTTTTCTCAGTAGTCACTTCAATTATATTGTATGGGGCACCCGTATGCATTCGAGTATTGAACAATGTCGAAAGAGACATCCTTACTAATATCTAGCATGCCATCTATTATGTTAATGGCTAAACATAAAGTCGAAGTACTAAACGGGACTTCTAACGTAGGTGTAAACAAGAAATGATGGAACAATGGTAGGAACGATGGGCGAATAAAAACATAGCGTCGTGACAGTTGAAAGAGTAAAGTCAAAGAGTAGGTGGAGCGTAATCATGGCGAAATCAAGTTCCCCGGACGCAATTCCTATCTGGTCATGGCTATATTAACAAATATTTCTTTAAAATGCACATTTGAGAGAGTCCTTGTTGTTTCTACTGTGCCGAATAAGATATACCATTATGTGTCACTGTAAACAGTGGGAGTAGGAGCGCTGGGAATGTGCTGATCGTGTAGGACAGCTGACAACGGAAAATATTACACATTACCGGTTATCTCTGCTTCAACAAAGGCCACGTGACCAACACCAGCATTACTACAACAGCCTCAAACCATTACACCCTCAGTTTTATTAGGCACTTGTTGAATGCAGATATCGCTGAGGCTTTCTCCTGGTTTTCTACGCACAATTAGCAGTCCATCTCCCACATGCAGTTGAAATTTGCTTTCGTCAGAGAACACCACGTTATTCCAAAACTCCCTGGTCCAGTTAGAGTGCTCTCTGGCCCACTGAAGCCGACAAATTTTTGAAGATATCTTTAAAAAAGCTTTCTGCAGCGAACGGCGTGTCCTGAGATTTGCATTTTGTAACCTTCTCCGAACAGTTGAACTAGAAATTTCAATCCCTGTTGCTGTTGCAATTTCGGTGAAGTTTCAAATCGGTTCCGCTTGGAACGAATAACCAAAAATTTATCTTGCACTTTTGTGGTTTTTCGTGGTCTGCCAGACCCTTTAGACCGCTCTGTGTTCCCCGTATTCTTATATTTTTTTATAAGATCAATAATTGATGATTCCCCACGTCCTATCCTATCACCAATTTCACGCACGGACAGTCCTTCGTTCCATAACGCGATAACAACACTTTTTTCAAGTTACAACATATCCAAGTATGTTTTGGCCAGTATCGAAACATGGGGCTATAAATTGTCATGATGCAAAATCATTTTATACTTTTTTCGCAATTCAGAAATTCTTTCGGTTTTCAGCTTTCAAGCAAAACTGTTTACAATGAAATGGACAGAGTGCAACCTTTCTCGGTTTTAACTCGTATTTGAGGGACGTATTAATTTATTACAAATTAATTGGTTACAAACAAGCAATTTCAAAACTCCTAAAATACTAGTTGAAACCGAGAAAGATTGCACTCTGTCCATTAATTCATTGGATTGTGAACAGTTTTGCTTGAAATGTGTGCATTTGGCTCATAACCTGTCAGTTTTAATCGGAAATAACTCATTGATAGTCTGAATGTATCAACAGAAGATGTATTACAGAATGTATTTCCTCTCTTTTTTACTATGCACAATGGGAAAATATCGAACATCATAACTCACCCGACCTCCCGCTTTGGAATATTTAATGCGACAAAACCTTTATTTGGATCGTTTTATAAGTGGTGTCGTTAATGCAACACTAAACCGTTTCACCAGTATAGATTTGAGCCGATAAATTTTGATGTTGATTTTCTCCTATACGGTCGTTCTGTTTTATGGTTTCCTTTCTCGTGAGTTTGGGGAATTACTCGTTTCAATTTAAAAAAATCTGTTGAACAAGCTGTGGACAATGGAAAGGATCTGGTTTTCCGCCTAGTATAATGACACCCATTCATAATCGAGCCACTGCTAAAAAAATCGACTTAAAGTAAATTAAACGCTGGTTTAAGCCTATATACACAACGGAAAAGCCTATACACAAAGTTTTATTAAAATGGCATCTTCTGGTGCGAATCTTAAATCTTCTAAATCTGTTGTAAACGTATAGACGATACCGGACTGTTTTAGGAAAGGCTGCCAGGAATGACGTTTATTTCAAAAACAGAAAAATCCTGTTCTGGCTATAAAATTAGTAAAGACAAACCTTCCATATTTTCTGAATTAGCTGGAAAACCTATAATGCTGTATTGATGAGGTATTAAACAAAGTGGAGAACGTCGATAGACTTAGACTATGTGATGAATGATGAGACTGAAGTGACTGACGTGATTGAAGAAATAATAAGCCAATGGGCTAAATGGGAAACACAACAAAATTTAAGATAATTGATCACGTCTGGCATCGAGCAAATTCGTTTTATTTTGAAAGAGAAGGAAAAGTGCAACTTCGTCGTGGAGGAAATTGGCCCAACTTGAAAGAAATCCAATAAATAGACATAATACTGTCATGTGAACACTTAACTCGCTTTTCCTGATAGTTGGTTAACATTATACATATATGGGCATCCGAAATAACTGCCATTATTTCAGTAGTGGTTATAAGTGGTTATGTTTTATCCGTGATTAGATATCGTCTCAACAAACAAAGGATTTTAGTAATTAGGAGCAAACGCAAGACCCATATGGTCATGCCAAATCTTAAACAAGTGTTTCTAAGATATCCTGGCTATCTGACTCATCTTAACGCAACACAATATCACAATGTTATTCAGTTGTTAATTGGAATAAAGTCAGCAAATTGGAACGAAATCCATTCTACTAAGCTAATATCTTGTGGTCGCGTTAAATGTAAGCACCACTGCACCAAATATTCCTTTTGCCAAACACAATATAACAAGAACAAGCAATATTTTAAACATCGGAGTAGATCTAACAATCCCCTTAAGCTTTTATTCTTAAAAATTGAGTGTATTATTTTAAAATTCAGAGAGAATTAAAATCATCAAATAAAAACCGAACACATATGCCCTCCAACTACACCCCATAATTGTCGTACAGATCGTCCAAAAATCTATACCTTTGAAATATATTTAATTGAGATAAAATGCAGAGATATTATATTCATGTACCCCATGTAGATGTGTGTAGATATTTTCTAATCAAATCAAATGAAATTAAATTAAATACCGTTGGTCATTTTGATTTTCTTTTTTTTTCGATTTCCAGAAAAATTATTGTTTTGGGGAAAAACTAAATTTTGTGTGGTGAAAATGTCAAAAACTTGTCTAGTCCCTAACAATTATAAAATACATATGTGGGCTATGCATATAGTTTGTATAATAAATTTGTGTACAAACACAGAGATTTTACTGTGGACTGTGGAGATTGAGCAATGGAACTGACAATACACTGAACTGAAAAAGAAGAAACTTTAAATGGAAAGTTGGAAAAACTATCGTAATAACAATTGTAGTAATAATAATAAATATATATACATGTGTGTAGTTAGAGATAGAGATTGTGGGTAAATCGTTTGTGTTGCTACCATATAAAGTAATTATATATAATCAAACTATACATTATATACATAGGAGGAGAGAGATATAAACAAAGTTTATATATTTTATTTATTTATATTTTTTTTTATTCAATTTTATATTATATTTCATTTGGGACTAGTTGTCCTAATCGTTTGTTGATTGGTATTCAAACCTGTAACCAGCAAAAAATAAGCAGAAAACCAAATTATTTTTACCAAGCTATATATACTGTAACACATCAAGCTATACACACACAAATTATATCTGTTAGTATATTGTACGTTTGTGTTTTACGTATGTGTGTGTAAGTATAAATATTTGTGATTACCCCAAGATGTATTTTAATAAAATGCCAAAGCGTCAATTGGTCTGGTTCAGTATCCCACCTAAATCTGGCCGAATTGGTTAGCTCCGGATTATTACCTTGGTGAAGTTGGCCCAAAATTATATCCCAAAAAATACGATTTTTAATGCTGACAACACCAACAAATATAATACCGCCCAGGTGGCGGAGTGAATAAGGCTGCGGTAGTTGGAGCGGGAGGGTATCGGGTTCGAATCCCGATAGGGGCAGGATGAAAAAGGAATTTTTCATCATGAGATACCGATCTGTAGTGTGAATGAACACAACTATGACCCCCTGTTGGAGTGCATAGCTCATGGGTCGACCCATCTTCCATGCCAGCACTATAGGCTAGTATGGAGCTATATGCAATGTGCAGATCGTTAGGAAAATTGGACCTATAGCCGTACGTCCTCGAATTGGCTGTAATGGCGTAAAAGCAAGGACGTAAATAAGCAAACCGCGAACGAGTAGGGAGTGCCTTGAGCCCCAAAACAGATTAAATATTAAAAGAAATATATATAATGCAAACTTTCTAAAATAGACTTCTAAAATATTCTATTCTAAGATAATTATTATGAAGATATCACAGCCATAATGGCCTCTATATAGCTTTTTTACAATACACATTTCTATCGTAATTTAGTGTGAGCCCAAAAACAAAAATTATATCACGACATATTATTGATTTCACCCTCTAAAAACTATATCTATCGTGATAAATAAACACTATCAGCCCTAAAAAATATCACGAAAATAAAAATTTACTGTCAAAACTTACAAATTTATACTCTCAACCCAAATTAGTACAAGTATTCACCGTACCAAAGTATGTATTGATTTCGGAATGATTTGTTGATAGTTCTGGTTTTTATCATCACCAGTGCAAAGTATTAGATAATTACAATGGGGATCTCATAGACACTAATGGCCATCTAATTTAAAATTAGACTAGAACTATCAAAAAATCATAGCGAGACCGATGACTAAAACTGAAAATGTTCACTTACATTGAAATGAACGAAAAATTTTTCGACTAGCTAATATGGGCCATTGTGGCTATATGAGATCCCCATTGTAATCGTCCAATACTTTACACTGGTGAGGATTAAGACTAGAACTATCAAAAACTCATTCCAGAATCAATACATACTTGTTTACGATGTTGTAATGAAATGACCGCCATATTTACGGTCATTCCATTTCAGAATTTGCTTGATTAGCGGTTCTAATTCGGTCGTGTTTAAGCCAGCTATTACTCAGGGTCGGCGTGGGATTTATTAGAACATAATCAAGCCTTGATAGACCGATTTATAGACGTTTTACGAAATCATTAAACCATACATCATCAATCCATCCAACTAACTCACCTCTCCCGTTTCGTTTCTTACATTATTGTATTAAATCAAGAAAACCTGAAAAAAAATAAAACAACAACAGGCGAAATGGCAAAATTGATCGTAACAATAATTAATAATTAAATAAAATTGTATACTAATACTGTAGTTATACATATATGTATTTAAGCACGAAGAAAAAAAAAATAATAATATTGAACTAGAATTTACGTAACTCCATTATTCTAAGAAATTAATTAAATCTCCCTCCACCAAATTAAACTAATCGTAATTAATACTTTAAATAAAAAGAAAACTTAAAATCTAAATTTACAAACAAAATTATTCTTATTTACAAATAAAACGAACGAACCTATGTGACGTCACATTTCTTTGCGTTTCCAATCAAACATCCGAAGACATTATCACCGATGATTAGTTTTTTTTCCGCTATTTATTTCCAATAGTTTTATATCAACAGCGGGTTTATACGTATACTAATATCCTCGTCGAACCGAAGAGATTAATTATCTTGATGTATTAATGTAAGTTTTATATGGTCTTATTTCCATTAGTATTAGGATTATTAACAATTATGGTTGATTGTTGCGTTTAGTTGTATATTTATCAACGACGTCGAACAACCGATACGATGATGCAGCGGTAATGCAGCATCATGCAGCAGTATGATGATCGAACAGTTACTCAACTATGTCCTTGGAATGTTATCACTAGCAAGTCGATTTTGTTGTCGAGCACATGTACAATTTAATTCACTTAAAAGTTTTAGCGTTACATATACGGTAATCTTATTATTAATTACAATATATAACTTTATCTATATATATTAAACAATATACGTATAGATACAATCCGTATATGTATAAGCACAGAATTATTGTAGGAAGACAAAAAAAGTACTATTCAATCAAACTTATCACGATCAATCCCTTTTAACAAACACAAAATTACTTGTTGCTTTTTTTTTTTTACAAGTAATTTAATTTTAAATCAATGCTTGTCCAATACTTCACAAGATGCAAAAACTTAATGACCAACCAAACCTAAAGCGACCGAGATTTTTTTTTTTCAGGTTTTTTATTTTTTATTTAACCCTCAACTTGTAGCGATCATGTTCGTGGGCGCTACAATGTGTATACTTTTATTAATTTTGATTGAGAGTATTTGACTGTAAATTTTTACTGTCGTTATGCAATTTTTTTGGGCTGACAGTGATTATCTATTACGATAGATATAGTTTTTTGGGCTGACATCAATTATATGTCGTGATATAATTTTTTTTTGGGCTGACACTAAAATATGATAGAAATGTCAGTTTTAGTGGTGCCATAGTATTTTTTTGGGTTGATTTTTGGGCCAACTTCACATACATCGGATTATTGTTATTTGTACAGACACAACGAGTGTCCTCGACAATATTTGATGACCTATATGTACATTTGAGCAAATTTATTGAGTAAGGTAGAGTGGGGCACATTCGCCGTTGGGGTACATTCGCCACACAATTTTAAATTAATTTGCTAAAGGTTTAAATTTCTAAAAAAAGGTGCTGAACTATTCTTTTTTGGTTTCGAAAATATCACTGATATTTGACAGTCACAGCTCAACACGTGTAGAAGATAGACGTAAATTACCGTTTTTCCAATTTTTTATGTAATAATAGGTGAGTATTATATAAGGTTTTTTATTAAAGCATTTTTACTTTTCGAGATGGTTTTTATGAATTTTTGTAGATAAATTAATTAGTTTTCAAGTGGAAGTGTTGTGATTAATTAAATCAAAATAAATAATTGATTTTTTTGGTTATTTGTAATTTATGGGAAATAGGGCACATTCGCCAACATGATATGGGGCATTTTCGACTTTGGCGAATGCGCCTCATTCCCATTGGCAAATGTGCCCTTCATAATTGAAAAGTAAAATAACATTTAATTTGGTTATATTAGGTGACAAAAATGGTGCGGAATTACAGAAAAAAGACTGCTAGAAGTACTTTAAGTGAGGAATCCATGAAAAAGGCAATGTTGGATGTAATGAGAAAACTTGAAACGCCGAACAGTGCGTCTTTAAAATATAACATTAAAAGAAGCACTCTAAATTCCAGAATTAAAAAAAAGTAGCATCGATTGACCCACTTTCGTTAGACACAAACTCTGATTCGGGTCATGATTTGAATGACGATGGGTTTCAATTTAGATTCTCTTCGAAATATGCTGTTAATCAAATATTCACCAAAATTCAGGAAGAAGATATAGCCAACTACTTAAAAAAGTGTTCGAAGCTGCATTATGGTTTGAGTTATAAAGCTGCTCTGAGTTTTGCATACCAGTTTGCTAGGCTTAATAATATACCACGCCCACAATCTTGGGATATCAATAAAACTGCAGGAAGAGACTGGCTGTTTGGCTATCTTAAAAGGAATCCCACGCTTTCTTTAAGAAAATCTGAAAAAACTAGCGTGGCTCGTCTTAGAGGATTCAATAGATCTGCAGTTAATGATTTTTTTGAAACCTTAAAATCCTGTTTAAACAAGTTTTCTTTTTGTGTAAACGATATTTATAATTTGGACGAAACGGGCCTAAGCACTGTAATGGATCTCCCAAAAGTAAATATAATTTATCATTAAATTATCGAAGTTAATTATTTTAATTATTTGAGTTTTGTTGTAAGTAAGTATTTAGAGCATTGCAGAAAAAGGACAGCGCAGCGTCTCTCAGGCCGTGTCAGGTGAACGTGGATCTCTCGTTACTCTAGTGGGAATCGTTAATGCTGCAGGTTATCATATACTCCCTGCATACATTTATCCACGCATTCGAAGTAACGAACGATTTTCAATCGGAGGGATAGTAGGATCGGTTACATTCAACTCTAAGAGTGGTTGAATAAATGCCGAAATTTTTGTCAATATTTTAAAACATATCCAAAACCATACAAGATGCACAGTTGACAAACCAATACTTTTGTTGATGGATAACCACGTATCTCATTGCTCCATTGAGTCAATTTTATATGGTCGGGAGAACGGTATCATAATGTTATCGTTCCCACCGCTTGATGTGTCTGTTTTCGGTCCATTCAAAAAATATTGTAAAACATCGTTCAATGATTTTTTGACAACTAATCCTGGGAAAACAATCAACATTTACGACGTTGCTCAATTGACTAGATTGCCCTTTTTAAAAGCATTTTCCCCAGAAAACATAATCAACGGATTTCTCGCGACAGGTATTTCTCCATTCAACAGCATGATCTTTGCTGATGATGCTTATGTAGCTGAAGGTAAGTTTTACTTTCCTAATTTGTTAGAAACCAATTCGTAATTTTATTTCTAAATTTGTTAATTTTTCAGATGAAATTGAATTGTATGAAAACTTTTCTGTGAACACAAACCACAATATCATAGTCTGTTCCGACAACGATAAACGCATCGTAATGAGTCCTGACGAAGTTCGCCCTATTCCTCGAATTAAGAAAAAAAATCTAACTAAAAGAGAAGGTAAATCACGGATTTATACATCTACGCCGGAAAAAAAAACGTATTGAAGCAATTGTAAAAGCCAGGAACGATAAAATGGTTAGGATAACTAAAAAGTCTAAGGCGATGGTAAAAAAGGAAAAAACAAGAAAAATTATTGAGTTTTCTTCGTCAGAAGACGGTTCGGACGCAATTTCGTTTGCCGAATCTATTGATTCAGTTAACGGTTTTTCAGAAGAAGGATCGTCTAACCAAGATATTCCGGAAATGCTTCTCATTGACACGGACATATTGGGAATAGAAACACACGTTTTGGTTAAGTTCTTAGTGAAATCCTCTTTAATCTTTAATGTCGGAAAAATAGTAGACGTAGAAGAGAATGAAATATATATAGTGAGCTTCTTAAGGAAACAGCCTACAAGTCAATCATTTATTGAACCGGCAAAGGAAGACATTTCATCTGTGTTAAGAAATGACATTCTCATGAAACTTCCAATGCCAGAACATCCCCCGGGAACCTCTAGATCAGCGAAAAAATATAATTTTTCCACCGACTTATCTTAATATAATATTAGATAATTACTTACAATTCTTGCCATTATAAAAATGATATCTTAGAAACTAAGAGACTGAATTTTATTTATTTTTAGTTTGTTTTATTGATTGAATACATGTGATATTATATTATTTTGTTTAAAAACTGTTATTTTTATTTTTGTATAGGATATTACCAAAAGAGTATAACTATGACGAATGTGCCCCTTCTATTAATGAAAGTACCCGCGTTGGGGCACTTTCACCTATTTACAGCCTTTTAGCAGAAATTAAAAAAAATATTTATAACGGCCAGAAAAAGTTATTAAGTCATGAATTTCTTTAGAAGGTTTATAGCTATCTATATTTTTTTATTGATCCGAAAAAAAATGTAAAATTTTTTTTTACAATAATTTTAATGTTGAATGGTGAATCTGCCCCACTTTACCCTAAATTTG
Organism: Tipula lateralis; assembly: GCA_963932295.1. Taxonomy (NCBI): domain Eukaryota; kingdom Metazoa; phylum Arthropoda; class Insecta; order Diptera; family Tipulidae; genus Tipula; species Tipula lateralis. Next base: position 150,259,658 of record OZ010736.1, on the reverse strand, counting down.
ATAAAACTAGGGAATGTGAACTGATTGCAATACAATATAAATCGAATTTTTTGTTGATGGCTTTTACAGGCATTTGTTCGTCCGTACCGTGTCAACAATCGGACTCCATCCGTGGAGCGATCGTTACCGAAAGCGACCTATTTGAACAGGTGAGAGCGGATATCAAGATTCGTCTCTCTCACATTATCATCGTGAGTAATGAGAGTTTCAAGATACTTGAATCTCATCACTCCTTCAATCGGTGGTTACCAAAACTGAAATCAATACGATCAGCTAATTTTGTTGACAATAAATTTATTGTTGCACGATTAGTGTGACATTGAAACCGTGTTGTTGAAAGCAAAGGTTTTTGACACGCAATTAATTTAATTTGGGCCACCAAAACTATATAACATGTTAATATAACGTTCCCCATTCACTTTCCTGTTCGACATTTTCCTGTTCGATTTCAAAGAAAAACAATCCAATGATGTCACCAATCTATAAACCACACTAAACAGAATGATTCTTGAAGGATGAAATTCTGCTTCGTGTATAACATGAGTGTTGCTGCCCAAATTCAACAATTTTGCTTATTGACGTCCTCATTTAGATCAAAATGGGCTTCATCGCTAGAGATTATTTTTGATGATAAACCTTGATTTGCAGACCTTTAGTAGTATGCTGACAATTGTAGTAGCATAAATAATATTCTAAGCGTATATTGGAGATTGGTTAATTTTCGGTCAATATTTCTAGACGAATAATGATATTGGGCGATATGGTAGTTGCCAACTGTATATATTGATGTTAAAAAGAATTTGTGTTGATACTGGAAACTACTCGGAATTTTACTCTATTTCTAGATCCCGAACAATGATATCTGCATAAATAATCTATAGTTTAGAAGACCGTAACGCTCTCAACCGCATTTTTATCTCATCCGGCGCATGTTAATTTTGGTCAGCGACGAGAATTAAACTCGAAACCGCGGTGTGATGAGAAACTTCCTTGACTATTAAGCTACAACCGGCGATAATATCTGTATAGTTATAGCTGATGATTGGTACGAATTCATCCCGATAGTTTCTTATTAGCTGATAAATATATTATAATCAGTTAGAGATTGTAAGTGAATATTCATGGGACTGACTACTATCGTTGTTTAATATGTGAAAAACTAAATGAAATACTCACTGGGATCGAATTATGGGCTGGTTTACTCCCACCAACGCGTTACAGCTAAATAATGAAATACTCGTATTTATGACCGTTACATTCCTAATAATAATCTTGTAGACTAATTTTCGATATTACACAGTGAGAGTACTTTGTTTTGGAAGTTGAAAATACGGCTGTTGTTTTTGAAATATCGCTGGAAGTGATCCATTGTTAAATTAACAATTATAAACCTTTTAAATATACTATACAAGCTTTAGCTAATAGCCTGTCCGAATCAATTCTAATTTTGTAAATCTACTCAACTGAAAGTGTTCGTAAAGTTCTAATAAAATAATCATAGATAATTTGGTGTTTTAGGTGTCCGAACTGAATCTATTTATTATCAAGACACGTCAAAAACCCAATACCTGTTAATTAACGTGGGAGTACTATTATGACGTCAGTTGTCATTTATTTCATCGAAAGAATGAATGGTAATGAAAAGAACAAAACAAGTTCATATGAGTATGCTGTTGCACAAAATGATCATCGAGTAATTGAAGTGAGACTGGCTGAGGTTGATGCTGATATATAATGATTTTGATCCACAACTTTGTTTTCATACGCGGGAACGTGTATTTTAGGGTTCAAGCCCTACCTTAAAATTACATTTTGTTCATCAAACTGATAAGATGGAAAGTGGAAAGCTGAATGTATTCATCCTTGGAGTTGCAAAAATTTGACTTCCCCCAAAATGTCAATAGGTGTTGTGGCCTCTACGACCGTCACAAGGAACAATTTGATTATGGGGTATATGAGACAGTCATAACCGGAGAATGAAACTTTCCAAACTCGTATTGATTGTCAAACATTTAAATATAATTTAAAATGAAATAAATTAGGGATTAGCCATTTGATGTAATCAAGGGCCAGAACGTAGCGTCACGTATTAATATAATAACAACTTAGCCATTTAAATTCAGATCTATTATTAGTTTGTATATTAAAAATATAATTTTTTTTTAGTTTTAAATTTCTATATAATTTTTGTGATTAAATTAATTTTGAATATAATTAAAATAATAAAAAAAATAAATAATTGTATATAATTAAATTTTATTACCGTATGTAGTGTTTTTTTTTATTTTTTAACTAAAATAATAGATAATTTAATTTTATTGTTGATATCGTGATTTACTTTAAATAATAATAATAATAAATGCTAATAAAATAAATGAATTTTTGATTATTATAATTATAAATAATAATTTATAATTTTTTAATCTGTAATTTCACCACAATGTATAGTTTTTTGTTTTGTATATTATTATTAAAATTTATATTAGATAAAACAAAACAATTTTATTGTTATTATTTATGAATTTTTTTTATTCAATAATTTTCTAATCAATTTAATAAAAGTTTCTATATAATCGAGCTTATCAAACAACCATAAAATAATTTTGTTTAAATACAATAAAATCAATTTATATAGCTATATATATATATATATATATATATATATATATATATATATATATATATATATATATATATATATATATATATATATATATATGTATATATATATATATATATATATATATATATATATATATATATATGTATATATATATATATATATATATATATATATATATATATATACATGTATATATATATATATATATATATATATATATATATATATATATATATATATATATATATATATATATATATATATATATATATATATATATATGAGATAGCGTAAAACGCTATCTCATAGATATATATGAGGGATACATTGAGCAGTTAATGACTATAAAAGAAAAATAATAATTAAAGAAGGCGGAAATAATTCCAGAACTCAATGCCACTAGAGGCCCACGGTTCAAACCACATACACATACAGATTAAAAACACCCAATCGTGATTGATGAATCGTCGCCACCCCGGGAATCGAACCCGAGACCCCCGAATGACAGAGCAAGTACGCTACCTTCTCTGCCACGAGAGCGAAAGTTAATGACTAAGAGTGGTTTCTAATATAAATATTAAACTCTTGAAAGCCAAAGATTGGATCATTAATCAAAAGTAATTAGTAGAATGTTCAGTCAATAATTCAAATTATTAGTTAAAATTTATTACTTAATTTATTTACAAAAAGCTTGAAAATTGATCAGAATCAAAGCATCCTAAATATAGAAGCAGTAAGCATCGAAAACGAACTTAAAAAGTTAATACCCCATATTTACTAACACATCAATAATCGCCATACAGTTCAAATTTATTACTAGAAAATTTCGGACAGTGTACAGCAAATAAAAAATAAATAATATTTTTTATTTTTGTTCTTCTTTGCTGTCAAAAATTGTTTACAAAATTTTTATAGGTTATGTATCGTAGACAATAATAAATTATTTATTAGAATAGAACGTTTGTATTATAATTAATAATTAATATTGTAAGTAAATAAATGAATTTTAATAAAAAAACAATTCAAATACTAAAATAGTTTTAAATATTCACATTTTTTAAAATCGTAACGACTTTTATGATGCCATCTTCTATCGAGTATAACAAATGAATGGAAATAAAAACAATTTAAATAATTTTTGAAGTATTCACTTTGATTTACATGTTAGGTATTTTAATTGTGTACTTTGTATTATCGCATTAACAATATGCGTTAAAATATCAATAAATACGATTTATATTATTAAAGTTATTAAGTGCCATCTCTCATCCAATATTTGAAGTATATGTTTTGAAGTATATGTTTCTTTATATATTTTTATACGGCGTTTAGAACCAATTATAACATATACATGTATAAAAATTGAATAAATCAAACCTTTTTAATATTTATCATAACTATTAAAATAATTCGTATTTTCATTTGGCATCCATATGTGTTATATGAAAATGTTTGATTTAAATTTTGATATAAAAATAATTTTCGTTTTCAGTATTTTTCATTCATTAAAATTGAGCTAAAAATCTTCAATTTTACATTAGTTCTTATGGAGTGTATGAAAATCTAGACCCCATAAATAAACTCGATAAATTTAAAGGGTCAAGCATTGCTGCTTGTATATTTAGGAATGTCAGAATGTAAGGACAATATATAAATAATATTTCAGTGTGGCAGTGAACTGTGAAGTGAACGTTGATAGGAAAAAGGACTTTGGAAATGAACTTGATCTTCACTGTTCATTTCAACGCAACGATACCCTAGAAATGACATGTGTGTACTAGTACAATAGAATAATGGGTCGGTATTATTCAGTACTTTGTTCGCCAAATTGTATCGCAAAGCCTCATTACAAGGAGTAATATAATTAAAAGTTTAACCAAAATTTCATGGTTATGACCAAGGAAGAGTAGTATGGTGAAATAAGTCGCTAGATAATGTCACTAACAGTGTATATAATTGTTAATGTTTCATGATCGTTATAATCTGCATCGTTGGTCTAGACTCTGGTTGGTCTATACTAGTGGTTATACTTGGTAAAGTAAGATAAAACATGTGGAAATATCTGTGCCGTGAGAAAAAATCGAACATCACTTAAATACGGCAAGCAATTTTACTGCGAGATGTTATTTTAATCGTAGTCTCGGTAGTTGGGGAAAGAGAGTTCAGTATTGAAAATATTTTACAGGATAGCTTTAAGCTCTAGTCGTATATGAGGTTTTATTTAAGTCACTCTAATCCCCACAAGCAATACTAGTAAGTCAGATTTCCAATGCCTGGTGTTACACCGAGCTCTAAGAGATACTTTAAGAGTTATATAAAAAAGGATCTTATAGGTTTTAGAGCCCGTTAAATATGGTAGCAGTTGTGTTACGTTCAGATATTATGATTATTGATGGCCAATCGGTTTTCATTTATTTTGTATTGTAAGACAGCCGGATTAATTGTTCGATGAAAGATTATGTTTAGATGGAGCAGATTTGTATCACATCAAGTCGTTAGATTGTCGATATCATGTTGCAGTTTGTAAGTATTGTTGATGTTCTCCGGGTCTTTTGAGTTATCTAAATTAGTACCTTCGAATTATGTACTTCTTCTGTGATTTTGTTAATGATGATAAAGATTAATGAGGCAATAAAGGAATATTGCAGCACACTGGAGATAACTGAAATTAACTCATATTGGTGTCATTCTAGTCACTTCCGCTTCTGTGGAAAACTGCTACGAGTGAGTGAAAAGTAGGCACATAGAAATATTCAAATTTTGGAGCCACTACGTATAGTGCAAATGAGTTCCTCGTAAGCTTTACGATTTGTTGAAAAAAGTCGGTTTCGATGTTAAATATTGCGGTGCTTGATCATGCAAATAGATGTGGCAATGATAAATTTAAAAGAGTTGTTATCGATTTTCGAATTATATAGATTCAGATTTTTTCCAGTATTTGGTTAAAGCAAATAAGATAGCATACAGTTAAATATTAAAGCAACATTTTAAAACGATGCCGCTGAAAATTTTAAAACCGATTGTTTTAAAATTTTTCACTGATCATTGATGAATTTGAAAATTTAATACAAGCATTATTGTATTTTACCGCCCAGGTGGTGCAGTGGTTAACGCTACGGCAGTTGGAGTGGGAGGTACCGCAAATGGATTTTTCAACTTCGATCGTATTTATGCGGTGCGATCGGAGTGAAAAATGAACTAGATCCCCTGTCGTGTTTAGAATTCATGGGCCGACCCATCTTCCATGTCAGTACTATAGGCTGACATGGAGCTATGGAATGCGCAGATGGTACTACAAAAAAAAATTGGACCTATAGCCGTACATAGAGTGGTATCACAACGGACTAATCGCCGGTCTAAGTGTGCGATAGCAGCCACAATAACTTAACCTATTATTGTATTTTAGAAACATTGTTCTAGAGAAGTAAACTTGTTTAGAAGTTCTTAAAAGATCGGAATAAGTGAGAACTAGTAAATTATTTTATTTTAAGTTTTTCTGAAGAGGATTAGGCCTCTTTTTTACTTTTTCAACCTCTATAGCTGTATTATCGCAACTTTCAAAACATATTACGTTCATTTCAATAAATTTTGAATGCAATGGTTTAGAAATAAGCCTATTAGCCTTAAATCATCGTCAGAATGCATTATTATCAAAAATTCTGCTGTGGCACCAAATATGGCCGATGTAGTGTGTACCGAACTACTCACTTTGGCTCAAGCAGTTTGATGTGAAGGATTTGATACTTTTACCGTTGATGATATAAACGAAATAATTGTTCAACGTTCTTAACGTTCTTATCAGAGGTTGAACTAGAAAACATTGACGCAAATGATAGCACTGATGAGAACGAAATTCTTTCTTTAATAACCACCAGCTCAATTCTTGATGGCCTTCAAATGTCAAATTAATTGGGAATTTGAAAAATTATCTCATAAACGAGAGAGCTGGACATTTTAATCAGATCGACAATCCTGTGTGGCTCGATAAAAGTAGCTGTACAAAGAACTCGCCAAAGTAGACAAAGAACTCTCCGAAGCAGGAAAAATAAATTAATCTGTGCCTAAACTGTTCCTGAAAGGTATAAACGCAGTAATGTAGAATATGTCGACTTACTAAGCATTTCTACTTAAAGTGATATTTAAGTGTGGCAGCACAAAAGAATACACTTACGATTCAGTTGTTTTATGTTCATTTTATATTTTTTGTGGGCCAATGTGCATTCATCCCATACTATGATCTTACATGTTTGCAGGACTTTACCCATCGAGGAGTTTTTTTTAATATTGCATGTGTGCGTCTCAGAGAATTGCGGTTTGAGAGGTAATTTCAGTGCCGAATGCGCTTTTCTGACACCATCCAAAAGTGATGCTGCTATACCGGACGATGCAATGGCTAGTGCAATATTATTTTGCGATTGAACTTTAGTCAAAATCAACGAAATCAAAAACGTTTTTCCTGTTTCGCCTGGTGTATCAATAAAGTATAATCCACCACTTTAATTAGTAACTGCTGTCATTAAAGTGTTGTATGCCGAGAGTTGCTCCTGCTGTAAATGTGGTAGGTTTTCAGTCTTTAATACTTCTAACTCTTGTGGATTGTCATTGCTTTCTCGTTGTACATCTTGGTCAGACGCATCATCGCCTGGTTTTGTTGTTTATTTGCCACTTGTCTTCTAGTAGAATCAAAGCATCATTATAAATTGTGTCTGAAAATTCAATTGTTTCGTCGTTGCAGGTAATTCTCTTTCGATGCAGTATGTCTTCACCCATATTTGCTTTAAATGTATTCCAAAGTTGTTTCGGTTGGGATGGAAAGCAAGTTACCAATATGATAGCAAATAATGCTCTTATCTGGCATGGATGATTACATATTGATGCATCTGCTAGTGTTGTTTCACAATGCGAATCGTTTTCTTATAAATTTAGTTTTTGGCATGCTTCTCGATAAGTTGCACATATTTGGCCATTAACAGTACGCAAGTTTTCGAATGAAGTTGATCCACGAACATTTATTAGAAGCATTCGTAAATAAAAGCATTCTGCATTCTGGGGATAAATAGTATACCTAATGCGTCATTGGAATATAAATTGGGCCATTCTTCAACTGCTTTTCCTTGCTTGTGGCGTTGAAATTATTTAGTTGATGAGTTCCACGTATATTATGTTAGAATTTGAGCATACAGCAAAAGTTTGAACACGGAATCATTTCTACATATATCAAAGAAGTTAACGTTGTGGCTGGTGCCGCTGCAGCCATTTGTTGTGCATTAACTGCTGTAAAAAAACGCGTTGTCCATTTTCGAGGTGACCAGATAAATGCACAACAGTATTAAGAGCAATATACTACCAAATAAAAAAAAATCCGTTGGAAGGAACAAATTTGTACAGAGAACCAAAAGTTTAAAACTTTTAAACAAAATTTGGCTTGAAAAGGGGCGTGAAAGGAGGCGTGGCGTAAAAAATGTTTATTTCTACCTCGCCTGGAGTATATAATGTGTATACAATTTGAAGTAAGTCATTTAGAAACTTATGGGAGCAATTAAATAATTTAAAAAGGTAGGCGTGGTCGAAAAAAAGTACCCTATTAATCATGCCAGAGTCCCAGTTAAATACTGTGAAAATTTCAGGAAGATCGGTCCAGAGGTTTGGTCTCCTATAAGGTACAAACAAACAAATAAACAGACACACATTCCATTTTATATATATAGATACCAAATTTTTATGTTCCTTAAATATGTGATTTTTTGTTTTGAGGGGTTTTTTAGGTTGAACCAATCGAATATTTTACGAAATTCTCTGAAACGTATATGTACCGTGTAAAAATAGGATTGGGAAGATGTAAATACTTTTAAGTTTACCTGAGTTTTTAGTCCTCGCCAATTTATTGGAGACGGCCTCGCAGGACCACACGCCGCGTCTGGTCAACAATATTGTATGCCCGAATGGCGTTTTGTTTTGCAAAATACAAGACAAAATAAAGTAAAATCTACCAATCATTTCGTCTGATTGCCTTGTACAGTATTATTTAAGCTTCGCTGGACCACAATTTAAATCTGAACTTTCTTATTATTAAATTATAAATACTTTTAAAGCACAATCCGCGAGCAAATTTATCGGTAGATTAGAAATTGTATCAAAACCCATCAGCATCATAAAATCATAATTTTGTGTTTGTTTTTGCAAATCGAAAAAATAAACTTAATAACTTGGGTGTGTGTGTACGCCTCGCAAAGTTACTCGATTTTTTACCATTCTGGTATATAAAGGTTACGTTGTCGTATAATTTTCTGGTTCGAGAATATTATTACATTTTTTTTTTGATCTTTTTTATTTTTTTTTTGGAAAAGGAACAAAATCATTTAATATTAAAAATGTGTGTTTTTATAATATTTAATTAAATAAAGATATAAGTGATATTTGCCAACCAGCTGCTCTTGAACAATTTTTAAAAGTTAATATAACATGACCGAAAAACTGTTTGGTGTGTAATTTAAAAAATATTAAAATGAAAATTATTGTATTTTGATTAAAAATTTAAATCGAAATTTATACGTTGGAGATGCGATGTACCGAGCTTAACAAAAAAGTTATTTGGAGTTTTGTTGTTTTGAATAAATTTTCTTTTTTGGATTTTCAAAAACGAGGCGGAATGGGGTGACGTGGTTTTTATAGTCACTTGTATGAGTTTTCAAAACTATATGCCCGGAAAGGGTTTTTCAATAAGAGATTTCATTTTGATATTTAAAAAACAACGAGTATTTTTTAAGAGGAAGATATGTCATTAACATTTGAAAACGATATCAGCCAAATGGCCGCCACGGCTACGCTTGTCATATCCTTTTCATAAAATTTTCCATGAACTCGATTGTAGTGCATTGGTATGTACCATATCTTTTACGTGACCCCAAACGAAAAAGTCTAAAGGTGACCTATTGTGATTACCTTTGCGAGAAATAACTCGGTTCAGAAAAATTTTCTTGCAAGGAACATATTTTAGGAAAACTCTATGAACCCGCTTGATTTTAGAGAATTTGAAAATGTTCGACAAGATCCAAAAAGTAGTGCCAACTCTTGCTCCTGTAAATCTGGTGGTATGTTTGAATTTTGGAGGCACGACAAAAGCTTTGATGAATCAGTTATAAGTAAAGAGAGAATGGTAGTGTGAGTGCTGATTGTGTGGGTGTTGGAATTTACATTCCAGCACTAAAAAACGAGAAAATGTTGTATAATGAATGCTGAATTGATAGAGATTATGGAGGAAATCAAGTTGGCAATTACTTACTACCCGATTTTATGGATGCTAGAGATGTACAAATAAATTGATTCAAAAATGTCAAATAAACGGCAAGAAGTACTTTGAATGGTGTATAGTGTCTCTCTGACGAAATCTTTCTTTTAAGGAAGTCAAAGGAGACACTACAACGATTCGAACAATAGAGCGAGTGAGATTGATTCATGCAAATTGGAAGGAATGTGTGCATAAAAGTCATTTGAGTGACGAAAATGCGTGAGATTCATGTATAGTTGTAGAAGACATTGAACATTTGCTTCTAAAGTGTAACAAATATAGTCACAATAGAGTAAACTACGATGTCCTCATGAGTATGCAAGAAGTGTAAATGAAATATTTAAAAAAAATGTTAATCATACTTTGGTAGTACAATCGATTCACCGTAACAGTTGCACCAGCCTCACTTTCAAAAAAGTAAGGTCCAATTACACCGCCAACCCAAAAACCAAACCAAATAGTGACACATTGGGGATGAATAGGCTTTTCAACAATGATTTTGGATTTGCTGAGTCTTAAATTCGATATTTCTGCTTATTGACCAACGTGAACATGGGTCGCACCACTGAAGATGATCGGATTCGTTGTTTTGTTTCGTGACGATGCAAGCTTTTGCTTTTTTAGTTCTTATTATTTTAGGTCGGCTATAATACCTTAATACTGAAATGGAACTAGATTACGTGTTTTGGGTATTCAAGTACTCTGATTACTCGGAGTAGGTCGCCACAAGTTCTTGTGTTAACTGAACTATAAAAGCCTTAAGAATTAAGTCTTAATGCAAAAGACAGTGTAATGTCGTTTGTGAGATCTCTAATTCCAAAAATCGACGAGAAAACGACAAACCTGGGCTTTCTTCAACACTTCAGGCTACAGCATCAATATTCTCAGTTGTTCTTGAGTGACGCACACAGTTTCGATTCTTCACACTAAATTATCTAGTTTTTCCACCAGTTTCACTATTGCCGGCCGATTCTCTATTGCAGGTATTTTACTACGACCATAAAGTGCTTTAGTTTTGCAAACTGACACAATTTTTACCATTTTTCTGTAAATTTTAACAATTTCAATGCGTTGTTGAAGCTTGTATAGTTTTTAGTTGTAAAATGTCAAAATATGACAACTTAAAAAATTAACAGCTGCCCAAATAGCCAGCTATTCAAAATGAAACATCTTATTGGAAAACCCTTTAGTACATTTTCAACCGTAAATGTACTTACACATAAAACATGCGTTTTATCACCATGGAGTCGCTTAACGCATATTATAACATCATCATCGAGAAAGTCTAATCTAGCGTGACTAATATACCCAGTTGTCCTATTGATTGCTCGGAAAGCGCTAATTTAGCAATTAAACTGAGCGCTTGAAAATACATCAATTTGAGCATCAATTTACACCACATTTCGTGTAAAAATGAACGAACACTGACCGAACAGTATTATATAATCTAGTATATTTTTGTTGGTAAAACAAAAGTTTAAGATATTCTTTGATAGATGGTGCTGATGCCGATAATGTAGATGAAATCTGTCGGTATGGCAGATTCATTTTTATTACCTCCAGTTGGTATTTAAAATGTGTTTTGGATAAAAGTAAAACCAAAGTTTATATATTTAAAATATTGTGTATATAATTAGAAAAATATCACAAAACAATTATATATTAAATTACAAACATAAAATATTTATGATAACAATTCAAAAACAAAAAAAAAGAATAATTTATAACGAGAACATGTAAAAACTATTTCTTTTTTTTATTATGTATTCTATTGTGAGCTTTGCGGAACTCGACCCTCAATTTATTTTGGAAGCTCTCCACACTATCAACAGGCGATTTCCATGCATCTTCAAAGAAAAATTATTGCTTAGTTTTTGTTAAATTGATTAGAAATATAGTGCATTATTACCAAACATAATCAAATTCAATTTTTTGAATTTCATAAATGGAATTTTTTTGTGTGTTCCACCAAAATTAAAATTAATGACCATTTCGTCGCTCAGAGTTTTTTGAAATGCCAATGTGAGACCTTTTCCTAAACTTACCAAGGTAGTAAGGTGATTAAACTGAAAATATACATATAATTAATTACAATTTGATATATTGATATATTGAAATACTTCTTACCACATTTTCTTTAAAATTGTTATTAGAACATCTCGCTTCCAAAACTTCGAGATCTTTTATATTTGAAATTGGAAACATAGTTTTTATTTCTTCATACACTACGGTATTTTTACTTGAATTTTCATTCGTTAACCTTCTCGACATATCCTTTACTAAATAAGTCAGCTGATCCAATTTGGAATTCATTTTTTTTAATTCTTCGCTGCAGCAGCAGAGTTTTGATGTACTGTTGTGAGATGCATTTAGTTCTTTCATTTTAAAGTCTGAAGGTTTTGGTGTTAAATTTAGTTTATTTTCATTTGACGATGTGATATTTTGGTTTGACCCTAATAATCTTAACGGTGGAGGCGGTAAATGTTTGCTGCTGTTTTTATTTTTTGATTTGTTCATCGGTGAAACTTATTTATTTATTTTATCTCTACCTAACCCCGACTCGACTGCCCATTCAGCTAACTCTAACGTAATTTTATTAAATAATTCCGGAATTTCTGTAGGATTATCATTAATATCATCGTCGTCTAAAAATAAACATTCATTATGAATGTCATCCTCATCGAACCATCGGCGAGAGCTGGGCTCTGCAACAATATCTTCTTGGAAGATGGTGTTATCCATTAAATTTTCTGGAAAGTTCGATGCTGGTTCCGTATTGACATCTACAGACATCTCATCACATGCCAAAGCTTCAGCATGCAATCTTCTTCTTAGTTGCTGATTGGATAATAAGAAAGCTGGTTTTCCTGTCTCCATATTCTAAACATTATATTATTTGATAAAAATTAACATCGAAGTTATGTTACAATTAGATAAAAAAAATATATATTTGGTAAAAAAATATTCAAACTCGTATGAAAATTTAACAGCACTCATAAGTGGTGGTTTTATGTCATTTAACACAAACAGCCGCCATATTATTTCAACGATAGAAATGATTTTACTACAGTAAGTATTAAAATTAATTATTAACCCACTGAAACTTACCTACGTAATTTCTTTTTTATATTTTAATTAGATTTTTATTAAAACTTTTTATATTAAATTAGATTTTTATTTCAAATTAATTTTACTTTTTATGACACACAAGAAAACTATACAACGGTTACTTGAAAATTCAAATTTAGAGTGGTAATGAAACAAGCTACACAAAATAAATTGGTTGTTTGGTCTAGTATCACTATTGGACACTAGGGGCGTGCTCGATAACACACATTTAAATAAACCGAATATTTAGTTTTATACTTTTATATGCCTGTTTCATATTTTTGTATATTTTTTCACACAAAAATATTCGGGTGCTCAGTCAAAGTACAACTGGGTACGAAATCACCGATTTGTATCGTCGCTAAATGCCGTGACGACTTCTTCGCAAAATTTGGTGAAACAATTTCACTTACTTAGTTTGATGTCACGCTTGAGTTCCGATCTAGCGACACGATATGTTTGCTATTGTTATTTTTTTTAGAGGTCTGAGACACTTTCTTCGTAGCTCCGAAAACACAACGTTATATCAGGCGACAAGTTTCCTATGGTAGATCTGAAGCTAAATTATGTCAATTGCATCCACCGAATGACAGCGGTTATATTAACTATATAGAGTTTATATAATAAATCTTATTAGGTATAAGGAAGAACAGAGATTTTCTGTCAAGGTTTTACTATCATCTTCAAGAATCATGGAACTATTGCCCATACATTGTTGTATTCGTTAGCAAACACTTCCTCAACACACTATATAAGTCTTATCGGTAGATGGCATTGTAAATAATTCATTTTTGTATAGTTAAACCGAAAATAATTGTAAACCAACTTAATTTTTTTATTTGTACGAGTATATACAATATATAAACAATCGCCAGGATGGATTTTGATATCCTTAAAATACTGTGCTATGGTTATGTTAAAATCCACCATTTGAATCTAAATGTGAATGTGGTATAAATATTATAAATAAAATGGATTTGTTGTATTAAAAAAGGTATATATGAGAATATTTTCTGTCTTTTACTTACTACTTCCTTTTGAATTTAGGACTCATGTACACATATAGATACAAAATATGTGTGCACAAGGAGTTTGAGATGCGAGGCAAGCAAATGGACGAGAGTAGAAAAATAATTCTTTTTCTTTTGGTATATGCACTATTGTTATTGTTTTAATAATAATAATAATAACAACCAAAACTGGATATATTTCTATCTACAAGTATCTATCCAGTAGTGTTGGGTATATCTAAGTATATCCTCGGTACTCGGAGTTTAAGTAAGAGGAGATGCACACAAAACATGTATACGAGTATGTATACGGGAGGAATAAATATACATTTCGTATTTTCCCGTATATATGATCTCGTATACATGAGATGACGACGATGGCGATGATGATGATGATGGCGATTCGGTGTACACAGTGAGGATGAGAGAGGTAAATATAGGAACACTCTAATAATATAACAACAGGATATGGAAGGCGTTACTAATTGAAATACTAGAAAATTTATACTTTTAAAATGCTATATCCAATTGTGTTGTTATTTTTTGCCATTATTCTACAGAATTTTTCTATTTTCTGAGATTTATCATCAATATTTTCATTTTTATATACACAATTTTTCGGAAAAATCTATTTTCTTCTGTTTAATTGTTTTTTTTGCCCATTTTTTTATTAATTTTTCTGCAATTTTCGTGGTTTTCGGATATATTGTTCCTTTATTTATTAATTTATATTATCCTAGACTTTTAGAATTTATATTTATATACATATTCTTGTTTTTAATAAATTCAATTTATTATATATTTTTTATCATCCTATTTATCGTCTCTATTATACATGTAGGTATATATAGATACAAAATGGAGCAACTATGTTATTGGTTGTTTTAATAAATAATACATAATTCCATTTTTAAGAATCAACCACATCCGTAATACAAACAATTTCAAAAAATTGTAAATAAAATCCAAACAAAATTCAATTAAAAATTAGAATCTCGAGCAACTTTATTGGCTTATAATTAATTTTTAAAATTTATAGCACGAACTCCTTACGAGTATATAGTTTCGAAAACGCATATAAGTGACAAAAACCACATCACCCATTCCGCCTCGGATTTAAAAAATCCGAAAAGAAATTGATTCAAAACAACAAAACTTCAGAAGTGAATTGAAACATGTTATAGTCACTACTACTACAGTGACGCATGGGAGATCATCTGTTAGTCCTTTATAAAACCGGGTCGATAACCTCAATTCCAGCTCCAATGTTGTTTTATTAGCATACACCTTACATAGATCATACTACTATTCATTTAACTTTAAAGTTAACAAATAAAGCTATAAGGGGTCGTAGGTACGAATCGATGCATCAATCAAAAATTAATTACGATGGTCTTTCTGAGGCTTTGTGCTCTAGTGATTGGAGTGAAGTTTTTATTGAGGTAGATCCTAATATCGCGTATTCAAATTTTATTGATAAATTTATTTTTATTCTTCAGATTGCTCAATTATGGTTTTATAAAACAATCATCGACTGAAAAAAGCACTTATTTCATTTCTTACTCCGATAAAGCATCATTTAAATAACAATCTAAAAGTGTCTGCACTATTTATTGATATAACAAAAGCTTTTGATACAGTCAATCATGCAATATTGTTAGATAAGTTATCACATATAGGTATCAGAGGTTCGGCACTTTCTCTTTTTCAGTCCTATCTTCAAAACTGCGTTCAAACTGTTTGCATTACAAAATACATAGCGATGCAAAAATCATTAATGTTGGGGTTCCCCAAGGCTCTGGTTTAGGGCCATTACTATTTTTGATCTATTGTAATTCTATCTTTGATCTTAAACTACATGGTAGTCTCGTTGCGTTTGAGGATGATATGGCGTTTCTATATTCGAGCTCAGATATAAATTCATTAAAATGTGCCATTACAAATGACATGTGTTTGCTAAAGAAATGGTTCTACAAACATGATATGGTTCTTAGCTGCAAATCCAAAACTATGCGTTTCAATGTTAGTTGTGCCATCCAAGACCCTAATCCAATATTTTTTCATTCACTGGTTTGCAATGAGTTTAATTGTAATGCGTTCCTATTGAAAACGTTACATCATTCAAATATTTAGGTGTGACCTTGGATTCCCAACTGAACTTTAAAGAACATATAGCCAACTTAAAAATGAAACTTAGACAAACATTAAGAACGTTTTATTATTTGAGAAATATATGTAGTTCGAAATTTTTAAGATGTCTCTATTATGCATTGTTGGATTCGCATCTTCAGTATGGCATTACGTGTTGGAGTGGTATTTACCTGTCAAATATCAAACCCTAACTGACTATCCAAAAACGAGTATTAAAAATTATGAATAACTTACCAAGGACTACGCCATCTTTTCCTATGTTCGTGCATTTAAAAATCTTACCTCTGCGCTACCTTTACGTTTTCAAGGTACTAAGAATGTATTATGTGATGAGCGGGCATCGTTTAATTAATTTTAAAACAAGAACATTTTGAAAAAATTTTATCATACACTGCTCCGAAATTATATAGCCAAGTACCGACCGACATAGTGAACGCATACACTTACTAAATTTAGTCAACTACTAAAAATTTGGATTTCAGAGAGTTCGATGGAGGGATATGATTAAATGTTTGATAGATGCGGTGCAAGAGGCGATAATGTTCACTGTCCCATCACCAGTGTATAATTTGTGATATGTCTAGATATAAATGAAGCAAGTCATAATCTCTTAGTATATATTGTTCATCAATGAGGTTATAAACAAAAGAAAGTTATAGTTTTCACAACTTGGATTAATCTACAAATTGGAAATGTCACGAATCTATCAAATGTTATATTTTGGTGCTACATTACACTGCCTCACATGACTGCCGAAGATTATTGAGATCGTCACGTGTCTTCATAAAGTACCGCTCTATAGTAATGCTTAGTGGAAATTGAGTAAATCAATGAGCAAACTTGTTAGGCTTGTAGAACACCGAAAGTTACTTGTACTGTTTCCGATTGTTTATCTCGTGATTTAATATACTAGATACACTCAAATGTGATTTGCACCAGGTTACGAACTGTCCTTCGGTTACGAATTATTTGGTAACTCGAGAAATGCATGATATAATTCTTTGGTAAAATTTATCAAATTAATAATTTAATTTTTTATTTTACGCTGAAAACGTTTCACTTTCATTAAGTCTGGAAAATTGAAGCATTAAAATAATTTACAAGCTGAGGAGCCTACTATCTTAAAATTGTAGAAAATTTCTGCCAACATTTATGCCAATCCTAAACATCCAAATATTATTTGGATTATTAACTTAATCGGATAAAATCATGGCTTAAAAAAAATAATCTTAACATTAACGATGGTAAACTTGGGCGTAACTCATAAATAGAATTATGAAGGCGCAGGCTCTACCTGCATTTTAATATTAAAATAATGTAAACATCTTGATTAGGACCGTCATTTAAGCACCATCTTTCGAACCGTAAGCCTCTCAATAAAGAAATATTGTAATTTAATTTTTGTTTATAAATAAATAAATTACAAATAGCCCTTTTTTTGATATAAGACAGGGGTCCATCCTCCAAATATGCCATCCAACAAATGTCACCCACCATCCAACTACCATCATAATCAAAACAGCTTAATCAAGAAAAAACTAAACACTCACATTATACAGATCCGCGACTGTTAGTTTGCTACAGCTCATGTCAGCTATGGCCTAACCCAAACAAAGCATTGCAAGCAACCATGGTAGCTCTGTTGGAATTTCTGGGTATTTAGGAAAGCCAAAATACTGAACCTCACGCATCCAAGTGACATATATTGATTGATTGATAGGACTGTAGGACCAAGCTCTAGACAAGATTCCCGGATAACGCCGGGCCTATTCCTACAGCCGTTTACATAAAACAATAGGTAAGGATAGGCATTTATGTTAGTAAGGAGAGAACGACCCGGTTACAGACACCTGGCAAATCGATACAAAACTACTGTTAACATACAATCACATTTCTAATCTGCAATCGCCAATCAGCATTCTCCAGTCAGCAACACCTATCAGCTCTGCTGTATTTTGATTAAAATTAAAACTAAATTCTAAAATAAGTTTATTAGATTGTCGCTCAGAAATCTGTAACTTAATTAATTAATTAATTTTATTATATATTTAAACTCCAGTCCGCACATCTAAGGTAATTAAAACGTAAGTTCAAAACTCTGAAAGAATATTTGTTAACTTATGGCTCAGGAATCTGTAACAATTAATTTAACTATAATAGTATGATAGATTAAGACCAACCATATCGATGATGTTACCATAATCCCAGAATATGTTTATCAGAGAATCGAAATAGATATCTGAAAACTTCTTTAAGTCTAAAATTATGCAAATTACATCTCAAAAATTTAGTCACAGAAAAAAATACATATATACACATACATACATATATATTCACACACATACATATACAATTATTCACATACAAATACATATATTATACATATGATCTATTCTACTTTAACCGTTATCTAATTAATGAACATCAACTATATCCCAAAACAGAAACCATCTATCGTATAATAGTTAAATCATTTAAATGTTTGTTTCACTAAAATAAATAAATATGGAATATATTGATTCAATACATACAAAACTTCTTTATTTATTATTATCAAAATAAATTATTTGTCAAAACGATCTACTCTACAAAAATCCAGCCAAAACATAAAAGGATTAGAGTTACTCCGGGTCACAAGTCAAAACCAAGGAGCACGGAACATTGGTTTCAAATCTCAATTGAAGCCCACGTTCATTTACCCATCCAACAACTGTATATACATCTACTCATCGAATTCATTTGCACGAATTATCACTTGCACTCACAATAAATCGATACTTATCTTTTAAAGTGGCGATCACAGTTTTCTTTCATTCCATGTCAATTATCTTTTGCCATATTTTTGTGATCTATCCTGTTTTTGTTTGCAATTTAACCTAAAAGAAAAAACTACTATTTCGCTGCAATACGATTCATATTTGTTCGTATGTTTTTCAATTTGCGGCGTATTTTATCAGAGCCATCTTTATTAGAGCCGTAAAAATATGACGTATTTTTTGTTGAGCTTGTTTAGAGGAGGTACATTTTACACTTTCCCATAAGATGCAATGTAAAAATCACATTGTACGAAATAATTTTTAACAATAAAAAATTATATATTTGATTTCTGTTTTTACAGTGTTAAGTACATAAAATGTTGAAGTTAATTATATCTGAAAATCGGTTACCTGAATATCTTAATAATTTAATAAAACATAAATTATAATTCAATATGAATTTACAATATTCAATGCACAGTCAAATATGTATATGTGTTTGTGATGTCGATTTTAAAGTTAAAGCATATTCCAATAAGAGCTGTACATGTTTTTAATCTAACCGCACACGTCTACTGTATTTTGCAGCAAAATATCCGTAGTTGTATTGAAATATATTAAGAAATAAGAAATTATGTTTTTACACATAAATAAAATTTCATAACTACAATAAACAATAATTTTAATTATATAATAATAAAATGATGCTGCGCCTTTTGTTGTATCCACTAAAAACGAAACTTATTAATAATAATAAAAAAATTGTATGTCGATCTAAAAGATAAAGAGTGTTCCATACATCACATTTTATTTTTATCTAACTGCATAATTTTCTTTTAATTTGGAATCAAAATAACCGTAACTTCTTTGAAACACATTTATATTCTAGAAATGATAAAAATTAAACATAATTATTATTAAAAAAATTATTTTAAATATAAAACAATAAAATGATGGAGTGTTTATTGGTGAACCCACTAAAACCCAAACCAGAAACATGACATATCGGAAAAGCTTTACAAGAGACATCTGATATTCATAATAAAACTAATTTATTTGTTACACATATCATAATAATTATTAATTATAATTATTATATTTAATATAAATAAAAGTAAATCTATTAAAATTTAATTTATTCAGGACAAAATGTTAAGTTTTAGATGTACTTTCGAGATCGTTCAATAGATGTCAGCTTGGCGTTATTTTTTTATTCAAAAAGTCGTTAGATTTAAAAAAAACTCTAACAATTTTTAACAATTCAAGTTATCAAGTTAACAGTTAAATTTTATATGTAAGTATATATATATATATATATATATATATATATATATATATATATATATATATATATATATACATATATATACATACATACATATATTATATATCTTTATAAAATCAAATTTTCCTCTAAATCGAAAAAAATGCTAACCTTAAAATTCTTACATATATAGGTTTCTTGACAAAACACACAATTTTATCAGCAAACACTCGATTTCATACTGATTTTAGAATATGTTAAAGTATTTTATCCTGTAAAATGTAATAAAATTTATGATCACATTTGATACAATATAATTCTACTATACGATTCTTCTTTTAATTCCTATAGAATTATAGTGAGATTCTAGTCGTTGACCGTTTTTAAATAAACTTTTAAGTAAATGAGTATATATTTTAAATATAAATTAAATTTATTTATTTATTTTACTCTAGTTTAGATTAATTTCGGAATTTTGAATTATGATAATCAACAAGTTTTTTTGTAGCTTAAAGTAGCTTTTTAGTAGCAGTTTTAATTTTTCCAAATAGAGATGATTCTGTTGTCATTGATCGTACTCGGTCGATATTTCATATTGCACATTCGTATACATGAGAATATTTTTTTCATATGATACATACTCGTATGTATTTGTGCGTATACAAATAAAAAATTGTGATGCGATATTTGAATTTAATGATTTATTTATTTAATTATTTATAATATTTATTTAATTGTTTTTATTCAAAAATATTTAAATGATATATTATATTATATATGTAAATAGTTTTAATATGATTTCAACATTAAAATGTTTATTTTTCACACTTTTTATTGAAATATTTCATTTTAAAAATTAGTTTACTTTCCATATATTTTGTATGGGAATTGTGTTTTTTCATCTATTTAACTTCCTCTAATTTAAGCTCAATTTGTAGTATTAAGGCTCTGTTAAATAAAGATGGCTCTAATTTTATTCATTGGGCGTATCCAGCACGTTGAGATCTACTTATTAGATATTCTACAATGTAGAACAGTCTCAATTGTAGACTATCATCTAGTGTGCTGGATGAATAATCTATATTTTATTTAGGGTTTAGGTCTTAACTAAGCTGACAGTCAGAGCTGTCATATAAAAGACATATTATTCTATAATACAAATTATTTTCGCATTTATTTGTGTCCATTGCGAGTTTACGATTGACTTTCGTCCTTTATATTTAAATTGATGAATTGTTTCTTCTGTACTAAATCAAAATAGCTGTCAAAAAATACCAGAGACTCAAACAATAAAATATCTACAAAATGTAGTTATAAATTTCATATCTCACTAAAAAGTGAGATTTTCTACATTTTTTTAGTAAGATATTTTGCATCCAGTACATTGAGTTGTGAGATATCTACTTTTTTAGTGAGATCTCACCGTGCTGGATACGCCCATTGTGTTGCGTATCGCAAAATTTCTTTGTTTTTGTTTGTAGATAGAAAATTATGCGATATTCTTTGGACAAAAAAAAAGCTTGCTCTGACAGCTAAAAAGTGCTCTATTTGCTCGAAACACGTGCGTTTTTGACATTACACATTCTTTGGAAATGATCTCGAGCACTTTTGTTTTTATCTCGAGCACTTTTGAAAAATCCAGATTTTTTCACAGATTTACCCACACATATAAATTTTTAAATGCCAACACAATATAAAAAAAACAACGCCATTTTTAATTTCATTTGTGAACTATATTTTGTCGTAAATGTGTGAATTTATCAAAATTAAATAAAAAGTTAATAACAATAATAATAAAGGATTATAATAAAATAAATCTATATGTTTTAAAAGACAATACTATGAAATTTATGTTTGTGTAAATTGTGTAGCATCATAATTTGTATTTTATTTTCACCAATACATCGACAAAAAGAGCAATTTTTTTTTCGTATTCTTTGATAAAAAAAAGTGCTCTTTTCTCTCATTTTGCAAAAAATATCACATTAATTTCTAATTTTCACTACAGAAAGATAGATAAGGTCTTTCTACTTTTAGTCGAGAAGCGAACCTCCCGCATCCAAGTGACATATATATATATATATATATATATATATATATATATATATATATATATATATATATTATATATATATTATATATATATATATATATATATATATATATATATATATATATATATATATATATATATATATATATATATATATATATATATATATATATATATATATATATATATATATATATATATATATATATATATATATATATATATATATATATATATATATATATATATATGCTACTGGGTTCTATCTGAAAGAGAAACTCTTTTAATTTAGTAAAATAAGGATTTCTGGGTGTTGAGAACAGCTAGAAGGTGAATTTCCGGCAACACATAGAAATTCAAATTTTAAAAAAGTAAAAAAATTTCTATCAGATAGAACAAACTTGCATCTCTATGTATATACCACTTGGATGCGCGGATATTACAGTATAGCTGATTTTAAATGTATAAGATTATTTCGCTATTTTAAACTGTTCGTAGGGAATCCAAATTTACCGAAAATTTCATTTACTGGTTTCGGTATTTTTTTTTCTTAATTTACCGGTTTCCCGGTAAATTTCGGTAATTGTTTAATCTACAAAAACATCATTGAAACATCTAATATATCTTAATTACTTACTTATTATTTTTGTTTTTTGAGAGACATTTTTAAGTTAAAATTTATTACAATAATAACAATAATAGAATAAATAAAAACAATCTTTTTTATAAATTTAATTTATGAATATTGGTTTGTTGGTAGTTCGTTGATAGTTCGTTTTAAAACACCAAAATGGCTTCACTCAATATATTATCAATATTGGCCGAAAGCTTTTATTTCTGACAAAAGCGCTTTCAACTTACAATATGAAAACAACTGGCTATATCATATTAGTATATGACCGGAATTTGGAAAGGGAGCTTAATTTCATAAAACTCAAAGCAAAAATGGCTGTACATTCTATTTGTATTGTGAGAGAGAAGAAAAGCTAAACAGATAACTCATTTCTTGGTATTAGATAACCTCATAGCACAAAGTGGCCCATAAATTAATTTGGCTCTAAATACAAAGACGAACGAATATTTTGTAAAGCGGTTTGTTTTATTAGAAAGAGATACATTGTCATTAAGAATGAAACACCATTTCATTCAAATAACTATTAGCTTTACATTTTGCCAACCCGTATTTGTCAGAATATTTTCGACTGATGTCATCACGTCAATGGTTAATATAATTTGATCTACTAAATCTTGGATAATCTCTAGATGATAAGCGTATAATACTTATTATCCTTAACGGCTTCCTACCAAAAAAAGTCGTTCAGAGTCAAATCGTAGACGCTTCATGTAATTTTGACATCTCCATTACGACTGCTTATTTGTTCTTTCCAAATATCCTGCTTGTCTATTTTAAGAACTTTGGGTATAGCAGAAACTCGTTTATCATAGCCTGGTAACGCCGCGTATTAATGTTAAGAGCGGCTATTTGGTAATTTTTTCTAAAGATTTTTTAGTAATACATTCATTTTCTTCCAATTATTTGTGCGTTCTACAGCCCAATTTACGAACGGGCAACCGAAATACAAAATGCGCATCACAAAACAGCGAAAAGATGGCAGGATGGCGACTTTTTTCACTAATTGTCTTGCAGTTATTTTATTTCTACTGAATTAACCACCTAAATTTCCTATACAGTTTGGGTAGAATATTGAAGTTAGTGTTGACACACTCGAATTAACCATGAATTAACCTTAAGTCTAGTCACATCTGCGTAATGAAATGAATGAGATGAAGCAGATTTATATCAGCACGTTTAAAAATATCGGTATAAAATTAAATCAAAACCCCTATTCAAATAGATCCATAAATAAAAAGAAAGGATATAATAAGAACATTTCTTATGAAATTGAATAAGTGAATATATTTTATTTTATACAGTAAAAGTATGAAAAGATATACTAATTATATGAATTTTTTAATTTTCGGTATTTTCGGTAAAAGTTTGAAAATTTACCGGTTTTTCGGTAACTAAAAATTTACGGTAAACCAGGTTTACCGGTTTACTTAAAACCGGTATTGGATTCCCTAACTGTTCGGTTGTGCTTGTCTATTACAGTTGAAAAGTTTACGCATCCTACGATTTACCAAATTATGAGTAGTAATATTGTCTCTCGAAATTAATTAATTTATCTTAATCCTAAATATATTTAGGATTAAGATAAATTTCATATAGCAGTATTATATAATTTTTTCTAACAAATCTTATTTTTTTTAGGACAGATTAGGATAAAATTCTCGTAAACTTATAGTTTCCATGAGTAACTTCGAGTTTATAACTTATACAATTCATATGGTATATCCACCCTGCAATATAAAAATTATAAAGTATATGTGCTTATATATATTTTTATACTAAACAACCCTTTTCTTCCATCTCACCTAATTTTCTTGTCATATTCATCATATTTATTAGCGCAGTGAGACAGAAAAACATAAACTAACTTAACTTATTCTCTGTTATTATTATTACACAGGAACGACAAGACAATATAATGTACATCACGTGACATTTTGTATCTAAAATAATTTCTGTGTTTTATTTTAACTTTTTTTTTTTATAAAACATATTAAGCAAAAAAAAAATTAAATCATAAATAATAAAAATACATTAATTTCAACAAACAAAACAAAAACAAACAAGTCGCTTATCACATCAAGTCGAGCTAATTAAAAATACAAAGTATCAAACTTTGGAACATAATTAACCGAAAAAATAACGAAACTCAAAATAATCATAATAATTAGTATTTAAAATAATATACTAAAATTAAGCAATATATCAAATATGGAGAAAAAAATTATTATATTTTGTTTACTCCCGTATACGAGTATGTATACACCATGTATGGAAAAAGGGTTAGATATGAAAAATAAAATCACCTTGCACAGTAAAACTTTTTTGATTTATTGTCAATTTTTTTTTTTTGAAAAAATAAAAATCATATATAAATGTATGCTGTATTGTATAATATAATGTGTACCGAGTACAACAAAAATTTCCTTCTTCATGTGATTTTATGAGCTTTTCCGAAATAAGAAGGAAATTCGACACATTTTAATTAAAAAAAAAAAATAATAATAATAAATTTATAAATATTTACGTACCTCGGTACATGTATGAGTATGTATTAACAAAAATGTTTATTTTTAAGAATAAAATAAATTTATTACCATTTTTATAATTACTTTTTCTTTCCAACAACAACAGCACAACACAAAACGAAATAAATAAATGTGTTATAATAATATAACACATTAGTAAATAAACAAGCAATTTTAAAAATATGTTGTATTATTTATATATAATTTTTTAAATTACTAGCTACTCTCTATTTTTTTAAAAAAATGATTAACATTTTGTTTTTTTTGCATTCGGACAAATAAATAAATTCTAGTACAACAAGTGCCGATATACAATAAAAAAAATATTTTGTTTAATTAATAAATTAAAAAGTGCAACATAATTAAAAATTAATTGAGTTAATTGTTTATTAAAATTAATGGAGTTAATTGTTAATGTGTTTATGTTCATCAGGTATTTTATAATCTAAAAATAAGTATCTGTGATATGGAAAAAGCTCGAATGTCCGGAAAATCTAGATTTTATTAAAATTGGCGGGAGTCCTTGCTAAATTTCTGAAACTGTGATTATTTGTAAATGTTCTTCGATACAGGGCCGCTAACCGTTTTCCAATTTTTTGTCATTTTTCTTAAGCCCTGATAATTTGGAACAGCCCGTTCTCGAAAAACAGTGAATCGATGCTTATGGGAGAAATTATGAATGATAGTAGTCTGAACTTTATCACTATAATCTAAACGGTGTTTTTCTGAAAGGAGCAATTTTTTTATGACCTTAACTTGCCACGTGGTTCCAAATACGCTACTTTGTAGAGTTCCTGGTGAAATTTTCATTACATCCTTTTTTATGTAGGATTTCGGAGTTTTATTATATTATTTGGGATGGTGCTTGAGCTTGAACTCTTATCCTTCTAATGCTTGAATATATCGTTTTTGTTTCTAGTGTACATTCGATAGTATCTATGGTTCTTGGTCTACGGTTGAGTGATTTTCTCTGAAACCAAACTTCTGGTCAGGTATTGGCTTCATTCTCTTCAGGAACATTTTTTTAAATATCTTCGAAATGGATTTTCGAAGAGTATAAATGTCTGGCTATGTCTGTTTCGTTTTATGAATACCGCAACCACCTCCAACGGCCGTTAGGCTTATCTTAGTCTTAACACAACATTGAATGTATGGAGGCGATATCACTTTAATTAGAAGTGATTTCATTATTTCTTGGGCAATGGAAAATGCCCATTGTTAATGAGCTACAACATTTACATTAATGAAACTGGTCACATCAAAACCCACAACGAAGATGTAAAATTCAAGACCAGCTACATTGTCAGAAATGGTTCGAAAGGCGAAGTATTCAACGTAAAAAGTGAAGTTAAGCATGCGGGGGCGCATATTAAAACATGAACTACGTTTAAAGCCCTACATAATACAAAAAGTGCACAAAAGGCAGTTCGCTTAGTAAGTGCAAAGGATATCACATGTACGCGCGAGCATGGGAATTTGGTATTTTCTTAAGAAAAAATTTGTATGGTTCAGCAATATGTAAACAAATAGATGATCATGGTTGGTTTGCACTCTAAAAGTCAATTAAGACCAGCGATTTGCCTATAGTCACAGGATGCTCATCACTCGTTTTTATCTAAGAGGGCACAAAGGTAAATCAACAAGTCTATCGTAAATACGTTTTAAATAATGCTTTGTAACCTAGGACATGTAATCAATTTGGTAGAAACCACCATTGGTCGTTTTGACAAGACTCGGCACCATATCCCATAAAGCTTGTGAAACATAATGTTGTTTACAAAAAAAGTTTCCAGCTTTTAATGAGAAATGTAGAACGATCAACGTCTTAAACATTGCTTTTTGAGGCAAACTATCACCATATCACATTCGTGCATCGTGTGTATCTTTCTCGGAC
The DNA here is from genome assembly GCA_963932295.1 of Tipula lateralis. Classification (NCBI taxonomy): domain Eukaryota; kingdom Metazoa; phylum Arthropoda; class Insecta; order Diptera; family Tipulidae; genus Tipula; species Tipula lateralis. The sequence goes on along the minus strand of OZ010736.1, from coordinate 150,232,352 downwards.
AGCCTCGATGCTATTATACGCGCAAAAGGTAGCTTCATCGAAAAAAAATTATAATTTTTTGTTAAATTTGCAAAGGGTTTACCGGTGTATCGGTGCTTTGAAATAAAAAAATAAAAATTTTCAAACTTACAGTATTTTAAGTTGGTAATACTTCGCATGCCGACATATGTAGTCGATTTTTTCATTATATCTATCGACCACTCGACAATGCTTGGTGAATTGGTAAAACAAGTATAATTTTATATAACATCAACTGCGAACATCAACGTAGAATACTCAGAATTCAAGATAATATTCAAGAGTTTATATTTAAAATCAGCAAAGGTTTTGGGTGTAGCATGGAACTTCAAGACTGAACGTTTCGTCTTTATATCTGAGCTACCCAACACCATTAAATGCACAAAGAGGACAATTTTATCTGAAGTAAGCCGTATATTTGACCCTGTCGGCTGGCTATCTCCTGTGATCGTAACAAGAAAAATATTCTTGCAAATGGGAGAAAAACTGGAATAAGATGATCCACTTCCAACAAAGAAAAGAATTCTATTCTAGTTTCTGCGACGTGAGTCAGTTAGCATATGCAGCGGTTGTGTTCTTTAAAATTACAAATCAAAATTGCAGCTCCTACGTTAACATGATCTTATCAAAAACCAAGGTCACTCCCATCAAACAACAGACACTTTCACGCCTCGAATTATGTGCCGCGGTTCTTTTTACCAATCTAATCAACGTAATTAAGCAAAAAACCCAAGTCAAGATTCTCGGATTGTATTAGACTGGTTGGGAAGCCATCCTAAGCGCTGGAACACGTTTGTTGGTAATCGAACAGCACAAATTCTTTCATCTGTGCCCCGCAAGCATTGGAGGCATGTGTTTTCTGCTGACAACCCTGCGGATTGTGCTAAGAGAGGCCTTTCGCCATGTGAACTGAAATCAAACCATCTATGGTGGGAGGTTCCTGATTGGCTGGATAAATCTTCCGAATTCTGGCCATTTCAAATCATGGACCAATGAGATTGCAAAGAAGAAGCAAAGAAAATTGTAACACTCGCAAACACCCTAAATATGCAAAATAGTTGGTACGATCAAATAATCTCCAAATATTCATCGTTTCGTAAACTACAAAGAGTAATTTCGAGAGGATTTATTATCTCTGCAAATCAACAAAGAAGTTAACAAACGAAGCAGTCTTAAATCATTTAATCCCTTCGTAGATGATACTGAAATAATCCGAGTTGGAGGCCGATTACAGAATAGTTTTGCTCCACACTCTACGAAACATCCAATAATCTTTCATCCAAAGTTTAAAATAACATACTTGATACTACGCGATATGCATAAACATGCTGGACCATTATTATTGTTAGCAATAGCTAGACAACAATTCTGGATACCTATTGGAAAACTTAAAGCAAAGATTATAAGCAACTGTGTAGTATGCAGCAAAATCAAAGCGCAATTTTTTTCTAGAAACCGTATTACGTGGCATTTTATTCCAAACTCATTGCATTTCAAAGGCATTTATTAGGCAGCCTTCAAGTCAACCAAATATCATTTGAAGAGCGTACTAGGACCACACATTTGGACAGTGGAAGAAATGAACACTCTTTTAGCCGAAGAGGAGAGCATTTTAAATTTAAGGCCTTTATGCAGCATCAAAGAAACAGAAATTGATCCATTTACGCCATCCCACTTTTTGATAGGACACTCCAACATTTAAATACCGGAATTAGACATTACACATCTTAAAATATCCCACCTTACTAGATGGCAGTTAGTGCAACAAATACACTGCATTTCTGGAAGAAGTGGTATTTTGAATACCTTACATCGTTACAACAACGTTAGAAATGGAGGTTCAAGAATGATCCAGTCAAATTAAACGATATTGTCATAGTTAAGGACAATAGCTACTATAGGAAAAGTCACCGCTGTCTGTCCAGGATCTGATGGAATAGTAAGAGTCGTTACTGTAAAAAGCTTTGCAATATTTTGCAAATCTTAGTTTTTTTTATCTCTTATCTGTTTTGGGGCTCACGGCACTCCCTACTTGTTCGCGGTTCGCTTATTTACGTCCTTACTTTTACGCCATTACGACCAATTCGAGGATGCACGGCTATAGCTCCGTACGTATTAACCACCTATGGATTAGCATCGGCATCATTTCTAGCTACACGAGCCTTGAAAAAGATTGCTGACGATAATCAAGAAGATTTTCCAGTTGCCGCAAACGCAATCAATCGCGACATCTATGTCGATGACTTTATGACAGGAGCCAACACTGAAACTGAAGTAATACAACTGCGAGAATCAATAAATATGCTACTATTTAAACATGGTTTTAATCTTCGTAAGTGAATGAGCAATTCGCCCATCATCTTAGAGAATGTAAATTCAAGGATCCAGCGATTACATCAAGAACATCCACGAAGACACACAAAATAATCTAAACATGGTTAAAGTGCTTGGACTGAACTGGAATCCTACGTCAGATCAATTCACGTTCACATCTGACTTACCACAAAATAATTTATTTACAAAACGACGTATCTGAAGCGAGTCGACTCTTTGATCCCTTGGGGTGGTTGGCTCCTGTCATTGTACAAATTAAAATTTTTATCCAAAAACTGTGGGCCAATAATATAGAATGGGATGAAGAGCTTCCCGATGATATAAGTAAAAAGTGCCTGATAATTCGCAATAACTTACATGAAGTTGATAACCTTGCCATCCCCAGATTCATTCAAACAACCGAGGATGACAATATTCAAATGCATGGATTCGCTGATGCGATTCAAGATGCTTATGCTGCAGTTGTCTACTTAAGAGTGCAAACTTCATCCGGTAAAATATTTGTAAATATAATGTCTGCAAAAACAAAGCAGGCTCCTATTAAACAAGTCTCTCTGCATCGACTCGAACTTTGTGCAGCTGTACTCTTGACAAAGTTAATTCACGCAATTCAGCTTGAAACCCAGCCAAACATATCAAAAACAATTCCTTGGACAGATACTAAAATAGTAATCGAGTAATTCAACAAAGCATCCCATAATTTTACACCAAAAGGCGCAACTCACAAAATTAATATTGAAGGATATTAACGTTAGCGATAACAAAGCAAACATATTGGATTCCATGTTGTCGATGTGTAAAATCTGTGTAAAATTCAGAGCACAGATTAAAACTCAAATTATGGGAAGCCTACCAAGCAGTCGCGTTGAGCTGGTCCGCCCATTTCTTAAAGTTGGTATAGACTACGCTGGTCCAATATCAACACATATGCGGAAAGGTAGAGGTCAAAAGACATATAAATCTTATATATGCGTATCCATATGTCTTAGCGCCAAAGCCATTCACTTGGAATTGGTTGTGGATATGACAAGTGAGTCGGTCCTGGGTGCATTAAAACGATTTGTCGCAAGCCGTGGACTATACCATGAAATACATAGTGACAACGGCACGAACTTTATAGGAGCCAGCAACCTCTTAAGGCAAACCTTCAATAAATTAATTGCAGATTCGCAAATTAAATCTGATTTTTCTTCCAGCTCCCAGTGCCCCACACTTTGATGGAATCTGGGAAGCGCGTGTCAAATCCGCCAAATTTCACCTTAAACGGGTTATAGGCAGCTGTATATTAACTATCGAGGAAATGAGTACCTTATTAGCTGAAATTGAAAGCATATTAAATTCGAGACCTATATATGTGCCATACACTTCGTGGATTTAGATGTATTAATCCCATTACTCTCACTTTTTGGATTGAGCATCCGTTGAACAAAATATCGGAAATGAATATAACACATCTTAAACAATCGTATCTAACAAGATGGCAAACAGTACAGCAATTATCTCAACACTTTTGGAGACGCTGGAACATTGAGTATCTCATTTCCCTGCAAAGAAAACCTAAATGGAGGGATACTCAAAATCAAATTCAAGTAGGCGATATAGTTTGTATCAAAGAAAAAAACACAGCGGCAAATCATTGGCTCATGGGCAAGATAATCATGGCGCATCCTGGTGCTGATGATCTCGTTCGAGTGGCTACGGTCAAAACCAAATTGGGAAACCTGCAGTGTCCTGTATGTAAATTGGTAGTGCTTCCGAGGAAGGTCTGAGAATTAAAATAAAAAAACAAAAACAACTGAACCGAATGTTGAATTATTAGGTTCAAGGGGGGCGGTATGTTCGAACACAATTCTCAAGAAATGAATAAATCTGCATCAATGTGTTGAATATTTCCTCGATTCTCTTCACATTATACACATCATAAAGTATAAAATGTACAAAGTTCTACTTATCTATAATGAATTTTTGATCCTATAAGATTTATCTTAATTGATGTAACCTATTAATGTAAGTAAACAACCTGTCAAATTTGCTGTCACCTATTAGCTTACAAATTGTAATAGATTACAAAAATTAACCTTAAGAGTACCTTAAGCGAGTACGTTTAATGATTTTTAGTATACTAAGCATTCATTTAAGTAGATAAGTTTGATACAAAAGAGATTCATAATCGTTTCTCTAAAATCAATCACTATTATATTATCTGTCGAACAATAAAGATCTATTGAAACCAGCAAATTATTATAATGTAAAGACATTAATTAAAGGTGTATTTATTTACGGAACAATTTAATAATATAAATACAGTCCACTAACTTGGGAAAACGCAATCACAAATTGCCCCAACACCAACATATATCATATACTTATCACTATCATATTGTTCATTCACAAGTTTTGTTGGAAGTACAATCATTGTATGGCAGACTATGGCACTACGATTTCTAGAACATCGCCAGTATTCTGCCCTCAGAATACAAATCCGTTGATGTTGGAACGAAGCTGAGGCAATGTTGACTCGCCAATGTCCTCTCGCCAGTGAACCAACCCAACTTTTTATCAATCGTGTCCATGTTATGCGAGTGAAGTATGTTCTTAAACGAATTTACTAGTCGTTATATAATAACAATCATTTTTGTGGTATCCGTTTTGAGGATAAGTACATAATAGTTGTCCGATAAAATGTCCTGATATATTTATAAAAATTAACATATCAGACAATTTCAAAACTAAAAATCATCCCAATTAATAAATAAGTTTGTGCCCACGCCCACCCCTCTAAAAAAAAAAACTATTCAAATATGTATTATATAATCCTTAATGTGTTTAATAATAAAAATAACAATAATAATAATAAAAAAAAACTGTAACAGTTTTAATGACTTCTAGAAGATATTTTTCCCATTTTCATTTTCAAAAATAAAAAATTGGAATGAATAAATTTTTTTTTTAACTTTTGTGTTAAATTTGGGGTGCACTACTCTCAACTATATATATATACATATGTATATACACTATAATATACTATATTCATATGATTATCGTGAGTCGCATATTTTTGGCTAATTTTCTAATTAAAACAATATTTATGTCGTTCCTTATCGCATTCCTTATGTATGTGTATATATTGTGCACACTGTTTGGGATTTCTTGAGAGAAAAGTGTTTTCTTCTTTCTTATACTCGGATGAATGGCTATATATATACATGTATGTTGTAGATAGACACACATACAAACAATAAACTAATTAACGAGTTAAGAAATAAGTTCGATAGTGCCAACGATATGTAAATTTTATTTATATACATACTTTATGAATTTGAACTGCTCGTGTATATTATATATAATCATCATGGGCTATACATTAGTCTGAATTTAATTGAAAAAGAAGCAAAAAGGGATATAAATATATATATAAGGAGATACGGTTTAAGAAATTATTTGTTTTTCCTTTTTCGTTCTTAAGTATAATAATACACGTATATGGATAGCGAGGAGCAGAGCTTTGCTCCATCTTTTTAATTAGAAATAATTAAAATCGAATAAATTCGATTGGATTTAGTATTTTTTTTTGTTTGTTTGTATTTCAATAATATAAATGGACTATCGACAAAGTCCATATAATATATATATAAACAAGCAGTAGCAGAGTATACACTTGGGTGCAAAACAATCGCACATTGCTTAATTTGCCACAAAAATTCAAAATAAATTTTTTGTAATGCAGAATCAAAGTTTATTTCAATACCTATATCCAGAGGTACCTTTTTATACGTGCCATCAAACTGATTTTTGAATTTGGCCCCTCATACCCTCGTGACTATATAAGAGATCACTTCACAATTTGATATCGAGCGACGAGCACTTGAATCAAACCGCTAAGCTTATACCAATCAAAAAGTTTCCGAAACAAAATGCCAGGGCTTGATCCAACCCTCGACACATTTTGTATATTCGGTTTTCGGTATGTCCATCAGTGCTTCCTGCGATATTCCATTATTTCCTCTCGGCTGCTGACACGAGTTCCTCGTAATGGTTTTTTTTAACTCGATTGAACAGAAAGAAGTGATAGGGAGCCATATCAGATGAATAATGATGATATTGTGCGACGGTGCGTCATCATGATGCAAAATCCACGAGTTTTCTGCCCACACAATTCTGGTCTCTTTCGCCGAACTGCTTTACGCAAAAGTCTCATAACGTCCAAATAATACTCTTTGTTTACGGTCTGGCCTTCTGGCAAAAATTCATGATGTACTACACCGTTGTAATCCATGAAAACCGTGAGCATTGCGCCTTATTTTTTGACTAAAAACGAGATGGTCTTCTCCAGTAATGATCCTTTTGATGATGGTTTAATCGGATTCAGCTCGGAAATCATGTCGTTTGTCACCAACTTTGATGCTACTCGACGGAAATCCTAATCATTAACAAAGCAATGTTCAAGTCCTCCGCTATCTCTCTGGTGGTTGATTTGTGGTTATTGCCCAACATTTCTTTTATTTTATCAATGTTTTCGATGTCGATAGTCTGCCATTGTGTTCATCATCTTCAATTAACTCACGACCACTTTTAAACGACCGTTTTCTTTAGAAAATCGTTGCCGAAACACTTTTCCAACATGCGCACCATTATATTCATATCTAAAATTGTAAATAATCGCCAACACACACAGATATAGATGTACTCTTGATCACGTAAGTTTGCAAATGTCAAGCTATGACGCTAAGATTTAGAGAGATTTAGAGGGAGTATCAACAACAGATGTACCAACTTAACAAAAAAAAACAGAACTCAAATAGGAACGATGGGAGCGCCACACGGTGGTTATTCCGGGAACTTTTTGATCAAGGTAATATGTTAAGAAGAAAGTTAAGTGATTAGTGTACCATAGTTCACAACAACTGTTTTGCCCGCATCCAGTTTAATAAACTATAGATAAAAGTTGAGTACGACTCATCCTCTGTTCTTTGCGTGTATTTAAATTCATTTCATTTAATCTCAGCATACTAAGAATAAGATCAGTATACATAATCATATTGTATTGTATCGCTATCTTGTGGCCTGCCTTAGACACTATAACCAATCTTAGTGTGGTCTATTTAGGTGACGTATGGCAAAACAAATGGCAACGTGAACAGCCATAAGGTTCAAAACCTTTTGTCTATTGGTTAATCTGATGGGTCTATGTCTGAGACTTATGTAATATACCAACTCCTTACTCAGTAGTTTGCTTAGCGATATACAAAGGTATACGATACAAATAAGAGGATAAGTTTGATTGTGAATCTAAAGAGTGAGTTCCTATATAGAGATGGATTTATTCCTAATATCTTAATCCAACAATCTCAAGAGACAAGAGAAAAATCAAATGCTTCCTAGTTGGTTTCAAACCCCTGCTTATCTAAATGTTTTTCGATGGGTCAGTATATAGATCGCAATATACTGACCGGCTTGTTGTCATAGAAAAGTCTAGAAAGTAGGTTTCAAGAAGTAACCTAATGGTTTTCTCTCGAGGGCAACCTATTTGAATAGTAAGATCCTTTGAGAGTATTACTTTTCAATCCTGGCTGATGAAGGTAGTTTATCGATTCCCGAAAAGCTTGTGAGTTGTAAAGGGTCATCCAAAAAACGCGCCTACATGTTTCTTTTAAATAAAACACAAACTATTTGCAATTTTTTCAAGCTGTTTTTTTTTTTATTAAAAGTATGATCCATTACAATTATACGTGGAATAGAATATGATTCAAGTGTCCACCACGACTGCGTCTGCAGGCATCAATCCGAATATCGAAATTTTCAATGACTTTCCGACATGTTGCTAGTGTTATTTCACGAATTGAAACTTGAATGTTGTTCTTTAGATCATTAATTGTTTGTGGCTTGTTAGCATACACTCAACTTTTCAAAAAACCCCACAAAAAAAAATCTAATGGTGTTAGATCACATGACCTTGGAGGCCAATTGAAATCTGAATTTCGTGAAATTACACGTTGAGGAAATTTTGATTGCAAAAACGTAATGTTTTGTCGAGTTATGTGACATGTAGCACCGTCTTGCTGGAAATAGACGTCAGACACATCAATATGACTCAACTGTGTCCATAAAAAGTCTCTCAACATTGATTGGTATCGCTCAGCATTCACAGTAACAGCATTTCCAGCATCATTTTCGAAGAAGAATAGCCCAATGATTCCATTTGCCCAAAATGCACACCAAACAGTAACTTTTGGTGGGTGTAGAGATTTTTAATGAATAACACGAGGATTTTCATCACCCCAGATACGACAATTTTGCTTATTGACGAATCCATCCATTGTGAAATGAGCTTCATCACTAAACAAAATTTTGCTTGAAAACAATGGATCTGTCGTTCGTTGTTCAATAATCCAACTAGCGAAATTACGACGTTGTAAATGGTCTCTTTCTTTCAATTTCTGGGTTAATTGAATTTTGTAAGCGTGTAAATGCAAATCTTTATGCAAAATCCTCCATAAGGAGCTATAAGATATGCCCAATTCTTGCGAACGACGCGAAATTGATGTTGTCGGTTCATTTTCTACATTTTCACTAACAGCAGCAATATTTTCATTTGTGCGTACAGTTTTTGGTCTTCCACTTTTTGGTTTATCAGTAACACAACCAGTTTCATTGAATTTTTTCACTAATCTTTGAATTGAAGATTGATTTGGCCGATTATTTACACCAAAAAAATCACGAATTTTGCGATGGGTATTTTTCAAAGAACGCCCATTTTCATAATAAGTTTTAATGATGTAAACGCGTTGTTGCAATGTGTACCTGTCCATGGTTAAAACTGTACTACCTTCTAATAAAACAAAATGGCTTATGTCATTTGTGTAAACATAAGCTAATCCTAAACGTGTAAATATAAGCTAATCCTAAAATCAAATGCATTCTCGTTTTCACCAGAAAGTGTAAGTTGATTGTGAACAAGCTCTAACTTTTCGGAAGATATTAAGAACATTTAGTCCTCTGTTCGTTGATCTGGAAGCAATAATAATAACTCTGGTTACGTCTGCGACACATCAACAAGCATCAACAAATGATTGTTTTGTATGTTAGCGACGATAGTGCTTTGACCATCCTCTTTCTTTCATCACAAATATTCAATGAATATCAAATTGCATGTGTAACCATTGCACCATCTCGAAGACTATTTCCAAATGGTTCCGAAAATTTCAGACGGAACATTTTTCTGTTGTGAACGAGCCACTATATAAGGTCGACCAAAAAGTTCCACTGATGATGTTACTGCGTGGCTCTGGTGAAATTTAAAGTTGACAAAGATCCACGATTGACACAAGAAATTTTTGCTACTGAATTGGCTTTGAATGCCATGGCTACATCGCGAATATTAAATAATCATCTGGGATACCTGAAGAAATATGCTCACAGGTAACTGCAAAATGGTATACCGATGACTGCTTATCAAAAGTTTTCAACAATTTGTAGGAAAACCGGAAGCACCATTTTCATCGGATCTAGCTCTGATCGCAGAAACCAAGTATTCTCCCTTAGCCCGAATGATAGCTTCCATTCCATTCTATATTGATTTCACGAAAGTTTTCACAAAATCTTGAGGTATCGCCTCCTATTCCTTTACGATCACCTGTTGCAGATGCTGTTAAAGTTAGCCGAAAAAATCAAAAAAATCGATAATGCAGATAGTGTCTTTGCTATTCCAGCCGAAAGTTCAAAATTTTATATTTTTTTGATTGATTTACCGAAATTTTTCTGCGACATTTTACAGTCAAAAAAATTTTATGCACCTGAAACATTAACGGAAAAATGACGAAAAAACACTTAAATTAAAATTAATTAAAATAGTCATATGTAAATTCATTAATTAGCTAGAGTGTTATGGCTGGATATAAGTTTATTTTAAGCGGTTTGTCAATGGTTAATCGAATTGTCCTTGACTTCCCTCATGAATCTTGACCCAAATATTTTCTGGATTATCAATTTTTTTATTTTTTCGACTGGAAACTATCGGTTAACTTTAACAGCATCTGTTGCAGCTCCTCGAGACTCGTTAAGGCAACATATCTGGCTCGAACCCTTTTTTTCAACTTGTCCTTGAAGGTACTGGTATACTACACCAGCCGTATGCGGTTTCGCATTAACCTGCATGAACAAATAATTTTTACCAATAAAACCGGCAAAAGATTCGACGTCATTCTCGAGTAATTTCTTAATATACTGTTGGAAAGTGATTCCTCCGCCATACGAGACAAGTTCTTCGCAATCGCTCTCTTTATATATTCTTCGGCGTCCATCGGTGCCACATAAACACATCCTGCACTCATTCTCGAGTGAACTCACGACGGGCTTGTCGGTGGGCTGCGGTCAATTTCGGCTCGTTTGCTGATCTGTGTGCAGATTAAATTCTTGAACTCGTCTTTTAACTGTCCGACTGACTTCGACTTCACGAACTTCTTGGAGCCGCCGTTCCAGTTGAATCGCATTTATATAAAGATTTCGCAAGGAAGTTGTTACAAGAAAGCAGTCATCACGACGTGCTGTAGTATAAGGTCGGCCAGATCCTCTTCGCCGTCTGAAGTCACCAGTTTCCTGATATCTCTGCCATACTCGACGAACGAAGAATTGGCTTGAATTAAGTTGTAGAGCCACTTCACTTTGGTGCTGCATCCATTTCTTTGCTCCAGCTGAACATGTAATTAATAGAGAACCGATAAGGTTAAGCGTCGCTATGCGAATGATCACCATTCGGATCGAGATATTTCATGGCATGCTATTGTATTAATCTTAATAAATACAGAAAATCACTATGTTGGCAAAGTAAAAGTACAAAAAAAGTTCCACTAGATAAGGTCAGTCAATAACTCCGTAGGATAAGTAAGAACATTTTTTTTTTTCACAAATCTCGATTGTATTATTCAACATAGTTGCCTTTGTGGGCGATACAACGAGTATAGCGACTTCCCAACTTTTCGATACCACTTTTATGATTTCTCTTTCTCATCAAAATAGGCCTCAGTTACAGCGATTACTTCATCATTGGACTTAAATTTCTTTCCACCAAGCATTCTCTTGAGATCTGAAAACTGAAAAAAGTCGTTGGGGGCTAAATCTGGAGAATATGGTGGGTGGGTAAGCAATTCGAAGCTCAATTCATTTAATTTTGCCATCGTTTTCATCGATCACTGTCTCAGCAAAAGCACTTGGTAAGACAGTGTGCACTGTACGGTGCACTGTCTAGGTGAAACAATATTTTTTCTTTTGCATATTATAATCGATCCAAAAGTGTACAGTAATAGTCGCAGTTGATGGTGATTCCTTTTTCGAGAAAGTCGATGAATAGTATTCCGTTCGCATCCCAAAATACAGACGCCATCACCTTACCGGCCGATTGTTACGTCTTTGCTCAATTCAATTCGGTTCTTCGACTGCTGTCCACTCGGCTGACTGTCTTTTGGATTGTGGTGTGTAATTGTGAATTCATGTCTCAGCTATGGTCACATATCGACGATAGAATTACATTTTATTGCGATTTAACAGTAGAAAACACTCTGAAGCAGCGATTCGTTGTTGTTTTTGGTCGACTGTGAGCTCACACGGTTCCCGTTTTGCACAGAGCTTTTACAAATGTTCGTTTAAAAGGTTAAAAACGCTACTATCTGATATCTTTACAATGTCAGCTAGCTTGTGCACCTTCAATTTGCGATCGTTCATAACTAATTTTTATATTTTTTTTATATTTTCTGGAATAACACCCTCATTTGGACGTCCACTTTGCTCTGAATTTAGCACACATTTTAATTTAGCAATCTACTTCTCTGCTATTTATCTAGATGGAGCAGAGTTCGGATAATGTTTATCAAGCCATTGTTTGGTTTCCACTGTATTTTTTTTCATCAAAAAGCAAAGCTTTGTTAAAACTCGAAATTCACTTTATGACCAGATTGCTGTCAAATTTATAGACGTATCGTTTGAAAATTGGTACTAAATAAAAATTAGTACTAAATTAGTACTAAAAAATAAAATTCCATGCCAGCACTATAGGTGGGCATGGAAGATTTGTCGGCCCATAAGTTCTGCACTCCAACGGGGGGTTAGTTGTGTTCATTCACAACACAGATCGTAATCTCATGGTGAAAAATCCCTTTCGCATTCTCCCCCATTCGTCCCGGTACCTTCAATTCCAATTGCCGCAGCTTTAACCACTGCGCCACCTGGGTGAAAATAATCTTTAAATCCGCATTAAAAAACTTAAACAAAAACTGGATTTTTTTTTTGATATTTTTGAACGTTTTGTGGAAAATTGAGCAATGTGCAATATTTTTGCACCTAAGTGTATATTTTAAATGCAATTATTTATTTTATCTGATCATAGATTATGCAGTAGTTCTTCGATTATGTTTATGCATATATTTGTATGCTCTACCCTATTATACACATATATATGTATGTACATCCTGTTTATTTTGCAATCAAAATATTGAATTATGATCACAAATATGTTGCAATTTTTAGTACCAACTATCGAATAAATCTTAAGATATCGATATGTATCGATATGGATTGACCATAAAACATATTATACAATTTCTTGTACGTATAACAGTTGGCCAAAAAATATGATATAATTTTTTGATTTAATATCTTGTCTAAATCGTTTTTTGTCTGGTATATAGAATATAGTTTTCTATATCAAAAGACACATATTATTTCAATATTTCATTTTTAAAAACTGCACCATGTTTTTTCTATGTCTCAATTCAGATAAATAAATAACATAAAAAAAAAATTTGTTTTTGGTTTATAATTTTTATGCTACGAGTATATATTTGCTTCACATATTATATGTATGGTTATAATAGTACATAGTCTTAGAATATAATAAAAATAATTTTCCCTTATTTATAAAAATTTTAAATTAAAATAATATTAAATGTTCATGTTTCTTTTTTATTTATAATTATATATATATTTTATTTTAATTGCCTTTAAAGTGTGTGTATAGAATTTATTTTGGCGGAGCGGTGCGGTACGGTGCGGTAACCAAAAGCATAAACGACGATTCCAAAAGTGGAAAATGATTTCGTTTAATTAATATTTTTTGTGTATTCTAGGATTTCTAGTTTTTAAAAATTATTTTGTTTAATATGCACATATGTATTATATTTATATAATATATGCTTATAACAAAATTATATATATTTAATTTATGATCTAAATCTTATTTTGTACATATACGGAGGTTAGCTATACGGATTTGCTAGGGTACACATATAGATATTGTAGTTCGTTCGGTGGTTAAAATTATAATTACCTCGTAAATTATATCGCAATCGGTTATGTTAACAGTCCCGAATTTATAGTATTTTTATTAGTATGTGATTTATTCCAAAATGCTGCCACATACGAATCCAATTGGAAGATTTACTAGTTCTGATTGGTAATTTACACTATTATGATTTATAGATCGTACATTTTTCAGTAAAAATTGTAGTTAAATCATATTTCAAAGGTATTTGATGCAACCTTTAAAATTCATAAACCAATAACAGATAATAACTATAAGAGAAATAGCGTCGATATCATGTGTCTACATGATATAATTCCGGAAAAGATTAAAAGATGGCACTAGTAGTGTTGAACGAAATGTTTACATTTTTTAACTACAGTTTTTTATATTCAACGAATTATTAACGAAATCAAAATTTAAAATCTAAAAAAAAAAATTAATTTTATAATCAAAATTGGAATGTTTTGAAGTAAATGGGCTTATATTTATAAATAATAAAAAATAAGTAAAACAAAATTTGGTTTTTTTAAAATTATGTCATTTCATTAAAAAATTACTTCTCGTGCCATCTATGGTTCTCGTTAAAACGTATTGGTATGCCATCATGCTGTCGTTGGCATTTAAGACTGTTAAAATTAAACTTTTAAAATTAAATGCGGCAAATATAAATTTTTCAAACTATAACTAATGCACATATAATTACTCAACTGTAATTGCTTAAATTATGATAAAATTTTTTTAGTGTTATCTGTCTTATTAAATCGAATTAAACCTGGCAAATAAAATCAAACTGGAATTAAAATGATACAGGCAAGATCACATAGATATAGAAAATAAATTCCAATACGAATCTTCCACAAATTAGTATTTTTCAGATAATTTCTATTTCTATAATAACAAAAGCTAAACTTGAGGTTACATCTGTAAGGATAGCCATGGAGTGTTCATGAATTGAGTGTGATTCGTTATTTGTGGAAATAATGTTCTTTGTAACTATTTTCACAAATAACGAATCACACTCAAATTTTCAACTGGGAAAATTATTGATTGTTTTGAAGAAACTGTTTCAGTGGAAGATGGAAATGATGAAACTACGGTCTTTCCAATAAGCATAATCAGCACTATCAGCGAAGTACACCAAGGCAAACTCAATTCGCTTATCCTAATACCAAACCAACTCCACGACCAAATCGGGCAAATAATAGGTAATCTAAAAACCACGCAAGTTATACCCTATCGCCAAAAAGGTATTTCTGCATTATATAGGATCATCACTATAAAAACCATAAAAGTGGAAGAAACGAAAACATCATCAACAGCATGTCTACATCCAACCATCTTCAAGCTATCTAATAATATCAATGCAACGGAATCAATACTTACCGCTCAGTTCCAAAGAGTTCAACGCTAGTCCATACCTTATGGAGGAACACCTTTGCAATACACGTCAGCCACTCTATGGAAACAATTCCAATATAAGCAATTATGAAATTCAGTTGCTTAAACAGGTTGTCAGATATTAACGAGGACTATCACCACCAGATGGATACCATTGCACAAATATAATGCGTATATCTTTGTAGCAAACAGCAAAACAACTGGTAATATAATTTGTGAAATAAAAGCGATAGTCCGCCAGAATCAACCTCAATAAAAATTTAAGGCGAGGGAATTTTAGAGCTACATCCAAACTGCATAATAAAAGTGGATTTATTTTCAATCTCAGGTTATAAAACATTCAACAATAAGCTCCCCTTTGTGCCATAGTTCAGCTTAAGCTACAAAATTTTAGTTATCTCAGTACGATCGGTATTGTGAATGAAGACATAGGCTAGTATGAAACTATAGAAAGATTCTACGTTAATTGTAACAAAAGCCATTCGTTCTCGATTTGGCTATAATAGCGTAAGGTAGGTCATAAAAAGCGGGCCAATTAAACGAATCTCCAAAACAATTGAGAGTATATTATGGACTATGACTGGTGATGGCTGCTCTTAACAAAAACAAAAATAATCGAACTTCACGAAGCTTTTCTAACTCCCCATACACAATTGAATTAATTACGTAGCTTTGTCATTAATCATGAACGGTTCTGAATATGATTGATATTTGCATTTCTGAATCTCCAGGACCTCTGCGATACAGGTACCGTACTAATCACACAGCAAATTCCGAATGCACCCGTATTATCTTAATCCACGCAAATCATAACAACTTCAGAAATTATAAATAGAATTTTTGAGCCCCACGTTGTTGTATTGGCATATTTTAATGAGGTTGCTCTGTTTTCGTAAGTAACTACCAGTCTTATATATATATATATATATATATATATATATATATATATATATATATATATATATATATATATATATATATATATATATATATATATATACTTTGTAACCTTGAATGTAAAAAGGCATGTCAAGAATTGTGGCTCTATTCTATTAAATCTATTTTATTCCTTAAGTTGAGAAATTCACTTATCTTAGATTGATTGGCTGTATCTGATTGTTACTTGGTCATGTCTACTCCACGAACAAGGAAACTTTTGTTGCTGTCATCGTAAAGTATCCTAGATTTACAGGTTATATGCGCTAATGCTATCATAAGCCAATCAAAGACATTCCTTAAATTATCCATCTGCATCATCTAAGAACAAGTGTTGGGTAGATAACCGGAGTATGGCTTAGTTTCAAATTAGAACTTCATAAAGCATAAATAAGACATAACATAAACATCTGTATTCTTATTTTATATTTCGTATTACCCTGGCAGGGAGTACTTTACATATTTAATAGGACTTGTCGGTCGACATTTCTCTTACTTAATTATATTTAAAGAACAAATTAATGCTGTGTGATTTAAAAAATAATTATCTTCTAAATAAACTTTTGAATATTGATTTTATAATAACCCTTTATGCTTGATAAATACTTTTTCTACTTTTTGTGTCATCTATATTGAAATAACACCAAACTGGACCTTAGAAAACCCTAGTTTGAAAAGTCTTCTGAAACACATTGGAAAAAAGACGGATTGATACGAATATGATTATTTATACTGTAAAGTCGAACTAGTCAGAAGTATAAATGGCAGAAGAACGTTATAATTGCAAAAGGGACTTTTCACCATCTGATTACGATCGATGGTGTTAATGAACACATCTATGACCCCCTGTTGGAGTGCAGAACTCATGGGCCGACCCATCTTCCATGTCAGTAACTCAGTACTATAGGCTGGCATGGAGCTATGCAATGCGGAGATGGTTCTACGAAAATCGGACCTATAGCCGTACGTCCTCGATTTGGCCGTTAAGGCGTAAAGTAGGACGTAAATAAGCGAACCGCGAAAGAGCTGGGAGAGCCTTGAGCCCCAAAAAAGATAGCATAGTATAAAATATAAAAAAAAAAAAAAAATATAATTATGATATTTTAAGTCACCAATCAAAGGCTAATACAAACAGTGAAAGTTTGTGTTTTAGGGATAAACCTCAATGTTAGCCTTTGAATAATTAGATTTTAGAGCACGGTTTTTATGTCTTTCTAATCAGTTAGAGGCCGAACACTCCCACTCCTTTTTCATTTCTACATTAATGTTGTGGCTGAATCCGAAGCTAGATCTAGTGTTTAATTTTCGAGCATTCGTCTGTGTATTGTTTATAATCCGGATATGAACCGTCCAACATTCGTAACAGTCACTACTGTTCTCTTGGCATCTTCCCACATAACCGTATTAGTATCTTTTCAAATCATGAATACCTATATGAAAACGATATAACTATATAAAAAAAACTTTCTAAATTGAAATATAATTTGTAATCAGAAAACTTAAATCGGAAATTGTATAAGATAAATATTGTTTGAGACCATTGCGCTCATCAACGTCATCAAGACCATAATTGAATAAGAAACCCCAAAATATTAGCACTTATTAAAGCTTTTAAAGTTTGGAACCGCATATAGTATACATATATAAAATTAGAATTGTATATAGTTTATTCAACCGTGACACAATACATGTATAGTTATACGACGATATACCAAAACTATATATGAGTCCGATAAATATACGTTTTGTATATGTAAATATATAGAATTTTTTTTTTTATCTCAAATCGAAGTTTTAGGTAAAAATTGATTTTAAATTTGCCTCGATTATGGCAGCAGCAAAAAAACGAAATTACGTCGATTGAACAATTCAAAGTTTTTTTTTTATATTACTTTTCTTGTTTGCATCAAAAGGCATCATTTCCAATATCTAAAGCATTGATTTTTTAGCAGTTTTTGTCGCCATCGACATATAAATAGATGGCAATATAGTTTTGGTACATTTAACTTACATCACATAGAGTCAAAACTATTTGTAGAAAGGTTTTACTGTTGTGTAATTAAAATAAATGGTTGAGAGTAGCGTCCATCCTAATTATAAATGTACGAGGATGCACATATACACTTAGAAGGACGACAACGGAGATTATGTTTTATCTCAAACTCCCTTAATTTATATATATATATATATATATATATATATATATATATATATATATATATATATATATATATATATATATATATATATATATATATATATATATATATATATATATATTTAATATTTGCATCACATGTAGTACATATATGAGGATGATGTTTAGTTCGGAAAATCACTTTGACTCCATATGTTATGTTAAAACACAAATATGTATACGTTTATATAGAAAAGGCTAGAAATGCCATATATATGTTAAGGATGTAATAAAAAAAACTAATAATAATAAACGAATCAAATGGATAAAAGACGAAACGGAATACCAAAAAAAAAAAATATCATATCATTGGGAAAAATTTATAAGATTTTTCCAAAAGTTTTTCGTGTGTTAAAGAAGTTTTCCTTTTTTATGTACATATGTATTA
Source organism: Tipula lateralis (assembly GCA_963932295.1). Taxonomy (NCBI): domain Eukaryota; kingdom Metazoa; phylum Arthropoda; class Insecta; order Diptera; family Tipulidae; genus Tipula; species Tipula lateralis. The sequence continues at coordinate 150,213,788 of OZ010736.1, read as the reverse complement.
TATTTATACATCGCATATTAGACGAGAGAGAGCTGAAAGTTTTTTTTTTCGTTATTATTACATTTTGCGAACGGTGACATTCGTGTGTTTGGTGAACTGCTTGTAAGATTATTTGAATACATATATATGTAGAAAAGCAGCGAAATGGCTTTTATGTAAATATTTTTACTTTTGACTCAAGAATATTCTTCGATATATGTTAAAATTTTAATATTTTATCGAAATCAAATCAATGATACCCAAATCTACATATTTTAAAATAGAAGCACTTGGCAAAAATATAATGTTAAAGTTGATTTTATTTATGCATAGTATGCAATATCATAATCGAACGGTTTAAAGGTACCGTGTTGTGGAGACACTCATTTATTGGTAGATCGTCGTATGGCCGCGGCATCAGTTCTATAGGTCATACTGTACTCTATGTCTGTTTGTGTCTAAATTTTACAATTGTTTTTGCAACTTTACAACCAAATCGAGGACCTTTACAATCGATTTGCGTAGAACCATCTGAACAGTGCATAAAGCTAAATATCAGCCTATTATACTGATATGAAAATGTGTTTGCCTATTAATTCTGCAATCCAACAATAGATGTGTTTATCTATCATACCATCGATCGTAATCAGATGGTGAACAACTTAAAGGGTATATATAACTCCAGAGAAGATTAAAAGATGGCACTAGTAGTAGTTGAACGAAATGTTTACATTTTTTAACTGCAGTTTTTTATATTCAACGAAACCAAAATTTAAAATCTAAAAGAAAAATTAATTTTACAATCGAAATTGTAAATAATAAAAAATAAATGAAACAAAATTTGTTTTTTTTTAAATAATGCCATTTCAGTAAAACATCACTTCGCGTGCCATCTATTGTTTTCGTTAAAATGTATTGGTATGCCATATTGCTGTCGTTGGCATTTACTATGAAAATTGACATGATTTTCCTTATAGTATTAAAGTTATTTGATAGCTAGTGAATACATTTCAGAATAACAATTCAATAAATCTCCTAAATGTAGATTATAGAAAACAAAGACTTCATATAATCATACAGTCGACTGCATTCGATCTAGTTGAATAATGTTCGAATTGAGCAGAAGAATATTGTTTGTGATCAAGTTTTTTTATAGATCAGTGCTAATGATCATGTTCAGTAACTATCGTTTCGTATCAACAGTCGATAACAATACACTATTTACCATCGTTGGTGAGATACTTTGAGCTGATCGTTCATTTTCATAACACGTTGATTGTCTAGAAAAACACCAAGGAGTTTGACGTAGACTGAGTTTGACGTACAGAAAACGATCAGTGCTCCTATGCCTTAAAAATATGACCAATTCGGGTTTAGATGGGTTCACATGTAGATCCTTCTCCAAACATCACTGTTCTATAATGAGAAGAGCATGTTGAGTTAAACCTGATAATACATTGGGGTGCTTGCCTGACACTATGATGAAACTGCACTTATGAAGATTAACAATGAGTTCGTCAATAATCAGAAGCCGCAACAGAGGTGAGAGCACACTTCCCTGGGAACATTCTCTGGAAATATTATTCAAAATAAAGGTAGCCGCATCCTTGCATATCACAGTGCGAGATCATATATTCAATTCACCTGACTGATGATGATGCATTCGTGATCGAGTATCCAGAAAAGTGCTCTCAAGGAACTCGTTGTTGTGCATAGATTTCTCAATTCTAGTTACGAATTCATGTAAGGTAGCCTCACAGGATTTGTCCGCTCTGTACGCATGCACGTTACTTTACTTCTGCTCCAAGATTGTGGAAAAAATACAGTAAATGTTCCTCATTAAGAGGATATATACTGTATTTCAGCAAGAATTATCCATCAGGACCGGCAGATTTGAATGGTTTAAAAGAGTAGAAACTCCAACCCATGACCTCATAATTAATTAATCTCGCAGGATAAGTCCCAATTGAAAATTATAATTAAGTCGTTAGTGGCTACAACAGTGCTGTCGGTTGCAATGGTATTAGGGCCTGGAAAACGAGTAGTAAGATGAAGATTGCCTACTTCCTATTTAGAGGAAGTAAGCTTGCCATTACGAAGTGGTTAGACGAAGTGAATCAAGTCTACATTCTTTTTCAGCGCCTCGTTAAGTCTAACTAAAATTCGGAACTCCATTGCATTGCACCCACATCGTCGAAGGACACAATAATTCTGTATTATCGATTAAAGTAAGTGATTCAATCCTGTATACAGCAGCCGCTGATCGCACCGTAAAAGTATGGGATTTAAATCGAAACGTTGCCGTCCACTGTTTATCCGCCCATCCTGGTCCGGTGAATGGAATCGAACATGATTTCAAAATGAATATGCTCTATTCGGCATCAGGCGCATTTGTTCGTGTATGAGATCTACGATCGAGTAATATAAGACCAATAAAAACTCTATGCTCATCGGGAACAACCCTATCTGGCAATGCCATGGTTAATCCAACTCACCCGGGTGAAAGTCATATAACTGCTTTGATTTTAGGTGCATCGGGTAATTTATATACGGCCGCATCGTACAAAGTACGATACTGGGATTTACGTACATTTTCATGTTTGGGTAAATTATCGGGTGGCTATCAGGCTGCTGTTATGTATGTCAGAGCGTGGGAGAGACCGAATAATACCAATTTTGTGGCAACCGGTTCAAAAGATCACTTTGTCAAAGTGTTTGAAGTGCCATCGATTGGTGGCCTAGTCAATCCATTGCTTCACTTGGAGCCGCCACATTACGACGGTGTACAAGCATTGGTGGTCGATAAGGAGGCGATCGGTGTTGATGCTGAATTATTTTTCGGGAGTAGAGATTGAATTTTTGTTTGGCCTTACAGTCGCTTAATAATGCGCATAAGGGATGGATATCCGGAATGGCAATATCTGGTGATGTACTCTTGTCTTGTTGCCGCGGTGTTATTATACGTTTATGGAATGTAAAAACATGCGATTCGTTGGCCGAGATGAAAACATACTCAGCAATCAATGATATATTTACATGTGATAATAAAATGTATACAGCATCAAAGTGAGTATATTTCGGGGGACACTTTTATGTGGTTGCTTAATTATTTATTTGGTTAATGGCGAAAGTTTAATATTTTCAAGGGATTATGTATCGAAGTAAAAATTATTCTTTGATTCCTTGTTTTCTCTTCTCTTATCTCACACAAACAGTTCCGGTGAAGTACGTATCTGGCGTTTTTCACAAACGGGTATGTTAAATCTAATATCAAATAGCTCTTCTAATTATTCAGCAAATGTTAATAAAAGTTTTGAATAAATCAAATTAATTATGTAACAAATTTTGGCACATAGATTTTATGCTTTGCTATTATTAATACATATAGTCTGCCTTTTTATGTTCATCAACAGATGTCTCACTGACTTTACGTTACATATAGCTAAATCGATCTGTGTGTATAATTATTATTATTATTTTTTTTTTATCGGTCTTTACAGGCCATAATTGGCCCGTACCGTGTCAACTATCTGGCTCCATCGGTTTCGCTCACGAGCCAGCTCTTCATTTTGTTGCAAGCAACCAGAAGATGCAAGATCGCTCTCTACGCCGTTGAGCCATCGTCGCCGACAGCGACCTCTTCGCCTACCGAAAGGCGGTTCTCCCTTTAAAGATCGCTGTATCATTCGTTTTGGATCAGCACGCAGAACGTGACCGAGCCAGCGTATTCGCTGTCCTTTGATTTCATGCACGATATCAGGGATTTGCATTAAATTCCTGATCTCGTGATTGAATAGAACTCGGTATGTGCCATCAACGTCGCGTTTTGGGCCATATATCACACGCATGATTCTTCTCTCGAATGTTAGAAGCCATCTTTCGTACTCATCCGTCAAGGTCCAACTCTCACATCCATACATGACAACGGGTCTGATCAACACTCTGTACAGTTTCAGCTTATCCGTATTTGCAAGATATTTTGATTTCAGCAGTGGACGTAGAGGATACAAAGCCCGATTGCCAGCGGAAGGCGAACCTTGATATCCTCTCCCACATTATTATCATGAGTAATGAGAGATCCAAGATACTTGAATATCATCACTCCTTCAAATCTGTGGTTACCACTACTGAAATCAATTGCGTCTTGGTCTCTAAAACCCGAGATTAGATATTTGGTTTTTGACTCGTTGATTTTGAGACCAACGGAAGCTGAAAACTGTTCCAGTGGATCAAGTATCTCTTTCACTCCGTTGCCATTTAATCCAATCACACAGATATCATCTGCATAAGCAAGAAGTTGATTAGATTGTCGGAATAAGATATTGTCCTGAGGTGTTTCACTTTTACGAAGGATGTATTCCAACATGAGATTAAAAAGTATCGGGGACAGCGCATCTCCTTGTCGAACACCAGTAGTGATTGCAAAAGTTCTCGATAGTCTGTTCTCAACTTTGACACAGCATTGTGACTGCGTTACTGTCATTTTACAGAGATGTACATATTTTTGTGGTATTCCTAAATATTCAAGCGCATACCATATAGCCTCTCTCGATTGATCGAGTCATAGGCTTGCTTGAAAGCTAGGAATACCTGGTGTTCATCGCGAGATGTTTCGTAGTACTTGGAAAGAATCATCCGCAGCGAAAAAACTTGATCAGTGACTGACTGATTTGGACGGAATCCTCCTTGGTAGTCACCGACAATTTCCTCCGCTAAAGGAGTAATTCTTCCCAAGATTATGTAAGACAGTAACTTGTATGCTGTGCAAAGGAGAGCTATACCGCGATAATTCTCGCATTTCATGCGATCAACCTTTTTGAATATTGGGCATAAAGCGGCCACTTTCCATTCTTCGGGCTTAACTTCATTTCGCCATACCAATCGAACAAGGTCGAAAAGACAGTTCCACAAAGTTAGCCCTCCGAATATCAGGAGCTCTGAATTAATGCAATCAACTCCTGGTGAGCGATTTCTCTTTAATCTCTGCATGGCCATTGTGAATTCCTCATAGGATGGATCCTCAATGAACATCTCTGCGGTCTGTATTTGAGGGTATTCAAATACAGCTTGTGATACATGTGGAACATTAAGTAGATCAGAAAAATGTTCACGCCATGTATCGAGTACCGCATCGACGTTAACACAGAGGTTCCCATCCTAGTCCCGAATGGCAGTTGACCGAGATCTTAAGGTATGGTGCAATTCGGTGATTCCTTTAAAGAAACCACGCGAATTGTGCTCATTGCTGAGTTGTTGTACTCTTAAGACCTTAGCCTTCCACCATTCGCGCTTCTTCCGTCTACAAATGCGTTTAGCTGTCCTCCTAGCAAGAACTGCCTTATTTTTCCTTGCAATTGTAAACCGAGTTTGCGCTTCATTGTGGGCTATATTACGTTGCTCAACAGCAAGACCACACTCCTCATCAAACCAATCATTTTTGGGCTTAGTTTTCACTACACCGAGAATGTGCTGGGCAGCATCGACAACCGAAGTTTTCAATACTTCCCAGACACTGTTCACATCATCAGATTGGTAATTAGATTGCATAATGCTATTGCTGACAAGATCTTGATATTTTCGTTGCGTTTCTTCATTTATCAGACCTTCAAAGTAGAATCGCGTTTTATATTCTCCTGTCCTCCCTGACTTGTACGAAAATTTCCATCGTAGCTTTGCAGTGACTAGATAATGGTCACTGCCTACGAATTTTGTTGACGACCGATACGATCTCACATCTTGGACAACCCGAGCCCGCCCTTTTGAAATCAACACATGGTCAATTTGGCTTCGGGATGTTTTACGTGGATGTGTCCAGGTTTCCAAATTGATGTTTTTGTGTGGAAAGAATGTACTTGCCACTTGGAGATCATGTGCGATCGCAAAGTACATCATTCTTTCATCATTCTTTTCGGTCGCAGTTTCGTGTCGGGAGTACGGACCTATGTTATTACATAAGTCGGCCTGATTTCTGCCAGCTCTAGCATTAAAGTCACCAATCACCAATTTGACATCGTGCTCAGGTATAGAGCCCATCAGATTATCCAAATTATTGTAAAATGAGTCTTTATCTTGGGGTTGGCTTACATCAGTGGGCACATGTACACAAACAGTTGACAGGTTGGCTAATTTCATGTGCAAGCGAAGCTTACACAATCGATTATCGACTGCCTGGAAATCCAACACAGCCTTTTTTACCTGTGGCCCAATGAGAAAGCCAACTCCAAGATTTCCGAGGTCATCTCCACTGTGTAGCAACGTATAGCCTTGGGACACATGGTCTCCACTTTTAGGCCATCTAGTTTCTTGGAGCGCTACGAGTTCCAGCCGATACTTTTTCATACATGTGATAAGGCCGTTCAATGCGCCAGATTTTCTTAATGACTGCACGTTCCACGTGCCAATCCTCATTCTCGTATCCGGGTATTTAAGCGGGGGGTCATTCTTGTTTTGGCGGTTTCCGACTTTGTTTTTATTGTTGACATTTTTAACAGTGATATTTTTTTACGGATGCGGGTCGTCAGCCCAGCGATCCAACCAGATTTAGTCGCCTCCTACGACAAGCTCTGGACACTGTGGAGGTATTCTATGGATCTCATGTTTCGTTCGAAATATTTACGGAACATGTTTGCCCCCAACCACAGGGCTATATCAGGCTATACTCGTGTATAATTATACTATGTTTTATTCTGTTAGAAAATAGCTTTCAAAATGTACTTTTTTATACAAAAAGCTTAGTTAATTTTGTCAGTATTTTTACTAAAAATCCCAAAGCGAGAGAAATTATTTTACTTTTTTCTTTTTTTTATAGAGGATATATTTTGACAGATATTTGTAACATAACCAATAAATTTAAAATTTTGTTTTGTTATTGAATAAACGATAAAAAACAATATATTAAATTAAAAATAAACTTAACATAATTATTCATTATTTCCACAGTGAATTAAAAAGATGAATGACTAAAAACAAAATGTTAAAAATATTAATTGACCATAAAATAACTACTATAAAATGCTTCATGATGACGTCATACAAACAATTTCTCATCCATATACATTTTTCCAATAAAATAGTTTTGCAGTACTGAATAAAATTACTTCTCTTGATATATTTTGTCAGTACTGCTATAAGAATTTTTCCAGTAACCATAAAAATTTATTCAGTTCTGAAATGTTTTTTATTCCTCTCGCACTTTAAGAAAAATTATATTTTATCCTACTTTGACTGTTTTGTCAGTGCATTTTTCATAATGGAAATCAGGCTATACTCGTATATATTAGGAATATACCAAGTATATAAAAAAAGGTAAATTTTATTATTTCTTGTTGGATACGATTATGTCATATACATAACTAATTTATGATTGTCTCTGGAATTCTGTAGACTGAATCATCCAGTGGTAGTATACCCGTTGAAAAACAAAAATTACGAGCGTAAGAACTCATATGGTTTTTTTCTAACCAATCGGTGGTTATATGTGCGGCCACACTTATGGAGCATCGTCCTGGACCCAATTGCATTTTTAATATATTTATACCAATTTTTTTATACCAACAAATAAATAAAAACTGTGTTAGTCAAGAGCTTTAAGTGCGTGCGCGAATGAATCAGGTGTTAATGAATGAATTAATTGTTCAAGATTATAAACCTGCAATGTTTCGATGGTAAATTAAGGAGGGAAACATACCGATTAAAAAACAAATAATAAACCGTCTAGTAGTCCAGAGGGCATTGAAATATTGTGAGTGGTCAAAGATAGCGATAAGCTTTACAAATTCTTGACCAAACACCCTAATAAATATAAATATATATTTATGTATTAATTTATTTTATATATTATTATTTGTAAGTGCAATTATTAAAGTTTAGACTTAAGGTGACCGACCTTATTACTTTTACCAATAATAAATTGGAATTGTGAATTTTGTGAAAAAATGGAATATTTTAACCAGTTATGGCTAAATCAAATGAGCGATGAATATAATTATTAGCTTATGTTTATGGATTCTGATTTGTTTTCCTCTTTGTTTGAGTAAAAACATAAGTTAAGTTCCTTGATTTGGAGGTAATATCGTAACGAACAATGGTGAAGTAGTTTGTGTGAGTTTATAAAATACCAGTCCTTCATAATATTTCTTTTTATGTAGCTTTTTTTTTACCTTAAAATGCACATGAATATTTGTTTGTGATGCGAAGTGTTAAAACGGGGAACCCTATCAACCCTTTGTATCCAGGATAGAATATTTAACAAGCAAGTACACAATTTAGCACCGAATTGCGTTACAGAGCTTGATAACTTGGTAAACAGGGAATCGAAAGCTTTAATCGAATTGAAGGTTTTTGTTTGCTCTAGACTAGGATTTTGGCAAAATAATAGTCACTATGGATGATCATAAGTCCAGAAAACTAAACAGAATGTGGTTCAAAAAAGTATTAAGAATAAAAGATGCTTACGACTGATCGTAAGTTTTACTCTAAATATTTGGGTGTTGTTAAAAAATTCTGATAAAATATTGAAAAGAATTTACATCGATTATGTTGCTAAAATTTGACACACCGTCTGATCACATTATAAAATAATCACAGTACAGTCACGTTTGACTTTATGTTTGTTTTGATGATGATGTTTGAGAGCTTACATTATAAAACAATAGATTTTTAGGAGCTTTTGTAGTAACAAAAATGTAACGATTGTTGTTACTGTGGCTATAACTACGATCAGAGCCATCTAGATCAAGATGGCTCTACTACTATTCCACAAATTTTTATTCTTACGGTTTTTCTATTTGTTGCTTACGTGTGTAGGTTGTAAATGTTGTACTCATCCTTCCACAGCTAACTATCTTTTCATTAGGTTGAATGATGTGAGTGTAGATTGCATTGCTGTAATGCATTATGTACTTCATGAATTTTACAGAGCCAGTTATTTATTTAAATTAAAACACAAAATTCTTTCTAACTATTGGATTTGCTATTATCTTATATAAGGTTTTGTATTTTCACATCAAGTCATAATACATTCAAGGGATTGTTAATGCAAAGTACCAAGTTTTTTAAATTGAAGAAGGAATATACGTTCTACTTTCCAATAATCCTGTGGTTTGGCAAGCAATGTAAGAAATCCAATACCGTTCTCACCTATGAGAGGTACAGTTTCAGTAAGAAAGTTTTTAGGCCCTCGAACGATTAAATGGGGTTAGTTTTATTCTAAGTTTTGTTAAGTCATTCAAAGTTGTGAGTTTTTTGGCAATCTGTTGTTTGTAAAATTTCTCAATTCAAATAATTCAATCGAGTTAGATCTGATGAATATGGTAACCATTGCTATTTCGAAATACATTTTTTTCATAAGCATAATTGATTATGTTTCACTTTATCTGATGGGTAGAAGTATGGTTGGAGTGCAGAATGCATGGATCAACCCATCTTCCATGTCAGTACAATAGGCTGTCATGGAGCTATGCAATGTGCTGATGGTTCTACATAAATCGGACCTATATAGCTGTACGTTCTCAATTTGGCTGTAATGGCGGAAGGTAAGGACGTAAATAAGTGAACCGCGAAAGAGTTGGAAGTGCCTCGAGCCCTGAAACAGTTGTAGAGATAGAAACAAAAAAAAAAGTTCTGTTGATACGCAAACAGATGATTTTGCAAATGTTTTCTGGTTCAAGGTCATTGGTGTTTGTGTATAACACTACGATTCAATCAAAGAAAAATTAGTGATGCACAATTTTCAGTGACTGCCTTTCACACTGTCACCTGTACTGTATTTTGTTTTCATATAACCCTCAAATGCTCTGAATTATAATCGAAACGTCTTTTCAATCAAACACTATTATTTTGTTTGAAAAACGCAGAATGGGTTTCTTTGGATACAATCTAATGTGATAAATTTCCAAGGGGTGTTTTTTGAAGATCGTTTCATTCTTGACAACCTCGTCGCTTAGTCGTTTAATTTATCGTGCGTATGTGGTTAACTGTGTGGGAAGGAAAGAGTGTTGATATGAGATGCTATTTTGACCCCAACCCCGTACTTCCGAACCGTGGCAATCACTTTACAAAAATCTATTAGCGAAAAGTTATTATATGTATGTGAAAAAATATTAAAATTTTGTTGTTGGTGGATTTGCAACCGCTTCATTCTCAGAACCTTCCTGAAAAACAGCTTTTTGAAAATTAGACAAGTGAAATGAAATATAACGCCATTAAGCCTCAGTGGCTCCAAATTTCAACGAAGCACAATCATATCCTGCGAATACACATCCTTCTAAATGTATTTCATACTTTTGGCGGTCGACACACTTCTACAATTGTATTTCGAAAATTTGTTGCATTTTCTTTCTGTCATGCAGATTAAGTAGGCCGCAGGTCCAAATAATTTTGGTGCTTATTGTGTAGAGAACCACTTGGCCAATAAAAAAATCAGTTAAATTATTTTATATTTCTGCAAATAATGTAGTGTGATTTCGAGAAACAAAATACTTTCTTGTGCCTCCAATCCGCACATACTTATCAACCAACCATTGCAGAAATAATTTTTGCGAATGACGCAAAAAACTAAGCCTATCACGAATTGTGAGTCAACAAGAAGCAGATTGAAGCATTGTAGATTTATTGTTGGGAGGTACTGTAGTAGAATGGTATGTGGTAGAAGAAAACCTCATAGGTGTTGTGCCGGACTCTTACCGACTAAGATCCCACTATTAACTCGTCCACACGACCGGGTTCACAAATGACGATGTCTAAATATAAATGTTTGTCCATAATAGACTTTATGATCTAAAGTTATGCAACTCCAGAGGCACTCATACAGCTCCGTAGCATAAGGCCATATCCTTCATATTTAACAGTCCCACACACATTTTGTATTTTAAGGTATTCATTTGGATTTGATGGCCTATTGATGACACTATAACGCGTCCATCTGATCTATGTGCATACAATTCTTATTATTTAATAAACCAAGCCTCTGTTTTGCAGTCAGTAATAACCAAATTATGGACGATTATTTGACCGATTTCTTGGTATATTTGGTACGCAGTGTATATATATATATATATATATATATATATATATATATATATATATATATATATATATATATATATATATATATATATATATATATATATATATATATATATATATATTAATATAAGGGTCATCCAAATGTGACACCTAGATGTCAGCAGTATATAATTTTTACACGTGACATCTTTTCAAATGACATAAGCCATTTTGTTTTATTAGAAGGTAGTACAGTTTTAACCATGGACAGGTACACATTGCAACAACGCGTTTACATCATTAAAACTTGTTATGAAAATGGGCGTTCTTTGAAAAATACCCATCGCAAAATTCGTGATTTTTTTGGTGTAAATAATCGGCCAAATCAATCTTCAATTCAAAGATTAGTGAAAAAATTCGATAAAACTGGTTGTGTTACTGATAAACCAAAAAGTGGAAGGCCAAAAACTGTACGCACAAATGAAAATATTGCTGCTGTTAGTGAAAATGTAGAAAATGAACCGAAAACATCAATTTCGCGTCGTTCGCAAGAATTGGGCATATCTTATGGCTCCTTATGGAGGATTTTGCATAAAGATTTGCATTTACACGCTTACAAAATTCAATTAACCCAGAAATTGAAAGAAAGAGACCATTTACAACGTCGTAATTTCGCTAGTTGGATTATTGAACAACGAACGACAGATCCATTGTTTTCAAGCAAAATTTTGTTTAGTGATGAAGCTCATTTCACAATGGATGGATTCGTCAATAAGCAAAATTGTCGTATCTGGGGTGATGAAAATCCTCGTGTTATTCATGAAAAATCTCTACACCCACCAAAAGTTACTGTTTGGTGTGCATTTTGGGCAAATGGAATCATTGGGCCATTCTTCTTCGAAAATGATGCTGGAAATGCTGTTACTGTGAATTCTGAGCGATACCAATCAATGTTGAGAGACTTTTTATGGACACAGTTGAGTCATATTGATGTGTCTGACGTCTATTTCTAGCAAGACAGTGCTACATGTCACACAACTCGACAAAACATTACGTTTTTGCAATCAAAATTTCCTCAACGTGTAATTTTACGAAATTCAGATTTCAATTGGCCTCCAAGGTCATGTGATCTAACACCATTAGATTTTTTTTTGTAGGGTTTTTTGAATAGTCGAGTGTATGCTAACAAGCCACAAACAATTAATGATCTAAAGAACAACATTCAAGTTTCAATTCGTGAAATAACACTAGCAACATGTCGGAAAGTCATTGAAAATTTCGATATTCGGATTGATGCCTGCAGACGCAGTCGTGGTGGACACTTGAATGATATTCTATTCCACGTATAATTGTAATGGATCATACTTTTAATAAAAAAAACAGTTTGAAAAAATTGCAAATAGTTTGTGTTTTATTTAAAAGAAACATGTAGGCGCGTTTTTTGGATGACCCTATATATATATATATATATATATATATATATATATATATATATATATATATATATATATATATATATATATATATATATATATATATATACATATATACATATTTATATACGCTCAAGAGGTACACTTAAAACATGTATAATCCTAGAATACAAGAAAATGTTTTGACATGATAGAGACTCAAGCATTTTGAGCAGAGTAAAGCAAAAAAAAAATTATGAAATTATGACAAATTTAACAAAACTAATCCTACTCAAGTATATAAAAGCTTCATCTCGCGAAAAAAAAATGTTTTTCTTGTATATTATATAAACAGGTTCGTGTCTATAAAATCTCTTTAATACTTTCATTAAAATAAAACAAAACAAACATTTTCAAAAGTCATGAATATCACAAAAAAAAAGAATCTTAAAAAATACAACAAGGTGTTGGCATTTTCCTCATTAAATATTTAAAATAAAAGAAAATATTTTTTTCATCTCTTCTCCATGTATTTTATTTTTGGAGTTTTCTATCAATCCCTTTTTCCAGTTATATGTTGAAAAAAAAAACAAAAAAAAATAAAATGTTAACAAACAAGAAGAAAAGTTAACATTAAAAAAAATTAAAATGAAAATCCCTGTGTTCTTTTGTTTTTCACTCTTTCTAAATCATTATTTAGAAGCAACGCGAAAAATCTTAAGATGAAAATCATCATATCAGCTCTTGTCTTCTATGCATATACATACATACATTTCGATCCTTTTTACTTATTTAATGAAACACGAATTAATTTGTTGTTGCTGCTGTTGAGGTAATTAAAAATGCATGAAATGACTTTTGGAAAAATATTTGGAAAATTTTTGGACGTTTTTTTTTTGTACCCGTTGCTCCTCTGGAATCGTTTTGTTAAATTCTTCTAAAACAAAATGCTGCTGTGTTATGAAACTTTCTTTCAACGTGTTCAAAAGACTGAATGGTGGAATTAAATGGTTTTAAGTAAATAAAATACAGCACGATTAAGGAAAAATCAAATTAGATTATGGCTTTACATACGTATATGTATGTAGTATGTGTACACACAGAGCTTATATGTACATATAGTTAACTTTTTTGTTAAAACAAAAAAAAATATTATTATGATTACAGAGTATATGGATGGCGCATACGATCCGTTTATGCATGTTTTATACTTATACGAAATAGTTTTTTTTTTGTTAAATTTATAGCAATTTTAAATAAGAAAATTTTTACCATCATCATACATTAAGCATACATACATAAATATGCATAAAAAGTAGTATAGTGTATGTAGTAATAATAATAGTAAATAAGAATTAAAAATAAAAGTTTTATTCGCCCTATGGAACAATTACAATGCTTCATAATGAATTTATTTGCTTCATATCTTTGAAATTATTACCCCTTAATAGTAATTTGTTATTGTTTATTTATGACGTTTTATATTGTTTAATAACAAGTATTTTTTTTAATATAATTTTTAAATATTATCATAAAATATGTGAATTTTTAATCATTACCTGCCGGGCTGAATAAAAACATGATCTTACCTAGATTATCTCGTTAAAGTGTTTGCGCTAAGAAAATCTCGACCATCGTGGCATCGTTCGATTATTGTTTATCCGACAAGGACAGAGTGAAAAGTCTGGTAAAAATGGAACAAGGAATAATATTTTCGGCCAAAAAAAAAATTATGTTTATCCAAATTTTTCGATACCTGCCGAATAAAACGATTTCTTTAACCCTTCAAAATTGGCCGTTTGTTGCATCGATGATCTCCTCATTAGAGCCGAATCTCCTATACCACCGAGCCATTTTTTCAAGTTCGAAAAGCGGGAGGCTAGGTCTGGAGAATATGGCGGATGTGAAAATTCTTGAATTTTGAATTCAGCAGTTCGAAGCATAATTCATGGATTTTGGCCATGGCAACTACACACGTGTGCAACCGTGCATTATCTTGATGGAAAATAACTTTTTCATTATTCGCAATTTGATAACCCGGAGGAATCAAATTTCGTACATGGCAAAATCTATTATTTGCCCCATCATTCGGTAATGCGGGAGAGTAGTACCACGACCAAATTAAGAGTGGTTTTTAACGCCTCCGCAAAGTCGTCCTCGAATATTTCTTTAAATGATTGCCTAATGGTAGGCCCAATAATTCAGCAAGATCTGGTATCGATTATGTTGCGATTCCGAAAACATCAAATTGCCGTAACTAGAGAAATAACCAAAATGTACCGTCAAATCCTCATTCATATAGTGATCAGCAAGATCTGCAACGTATTTGGTGGAGTGATTCATCAAGAGGTCCCATCAAATGCTATAAACTGTCTACGGTAATTTACGGAACATCCAGTGCACCGTTCCTTGCGATACGCACTCTTTTTCAACTGGCGGAAGACGAAAAACATGTATACCCTAACGCGTCCAAAATTCTTCAGCGCGACTTTTACGTTGACGATATGTTAACGGGATCTGACACTGAGCAGAATGCAATTAATTTAAAAAATGATATCGTCAATATATTAACGCGCGGAGGATTCGAACTTCGAAAAATTCAAAGCAACAATAAAAATGTTGAGTCATCTTCGACAAGTATCATCGAACAACCCAAATCAATTCGTATATTGGGAATGAACTGGGACACCGATTTAGATCAATTTATATTTTCATTCGAGAAGTACTTGACGACCAAGTCATGTACGAAAAGATCAGTGCTTTAAGAGATCGCTCGATTGTTTGATCCATTGGGATTATGTGCACCGATTGTCCTAACAGCAAAATCATTTATGCAAAAACTTTGGGAATCAGAGTTCGAGTGGGACGAAGAACCAAGAGTTGTGCGTTTTTTGGAACCAATTTAAAGACGAACTTAGTTCCATTGGAAAAATTTGTATTTCAAGATGTATTACCGTTCCCTCGCCACGTATAGTTCAGTTCCATGGATTCGGAGACGCTTCGGATAAAGGTTACGGAGCAATCATTTATATCCGATCAGTTGATTCATCAATTAATTGTTTTGTTAAATTTCTTTGTGCCAAAACAAGAGTGGCACCTCTTAAAGGCCGATCAACTCCAGAGCTGGAATTATGTGCTTCGGTGTTACTGTCTCAATTAGCAACAAAAGTTTTGGCAAGTATGGAAATTCAATTTTCTTCGATTCATTTCTGGACTGACTCCGAAATCACATTATATCGGATCAGATCTGTACCATCAAGATTCGAAAAATAATAATCTTTAATTTTTATTTTATATTTCGAAAATTTATTACACAATACAATGTGTGTGAATTCTTTGATTTTTCATGGATTACTGACTATATACTTCAATTTTACAACATAATAATTAAAACTAAAAACAAAAGCTTACAATATATTATACGGCGTTGCCAACCACCATTATTATAACATATTATTTTACATGGCCTACTAACATATTCTTTTCACATGGAATATTAACAGCTGTTGACTGTTCTTTTCTGTTGAAGGTATTGGATATGGGTTTTGCCGCGTGTATCCTAATAAAACCATTACCATGACCTTGTTGAAAAGTGATCAAGAAACAGTTGATTCTGAAACAAATTAATGAGGAGGGTGACTATGTGTAGTTGATGCCAATGAGGAAAGGGTTTTAGTATCAAAGACATGAAGAGTTTTCATATATTTATTTATTTTTAATTTAAAGAAATCAATTTGTAGAATCAAATACATTTAGGAGTTCAGATAAAAAAATAAATTTTAAGATTTAATGATGGAAAATTATTTATTTTTAAGAAAATAAAAATAATAATTAAAAATTAAGTATATAAAATTATAATTGTCTGACTTGCTGTTTTAGTTTGATGTTAACTGTCCTAACTCGAAAAGCTGCTCAACATCGGTAAAAAATGTGGTCATCATATTGATTGGTACACCTTAAATTCTATTAACGTGGTCAGCGTTATGGGAGCACCAAACTGCTACTGCATATTCAAACTGAGATCTTATGTATGCAAAATATAGTGCAAAAAGTGCATTTTTGTCTTTAATCTCGGTGGTCCAGCTACAAAGAAAGCCGAACATGGAGATGTGTCTGGAGAGTGAAATATCACTGACAAATGTTATACCTAGATCTTTGATTGTGGTGACGCGTTCAGTTAATGTTCCATTGATATTATAATTGGCAATTATTGGACATGTTTTGAGTTGTATATTGAGTTTTAACTAGTTCACTTTACACCAGGAATTAATTTGTCAATATCCTCTTGTAGCTTGCAAGAGTCAATTCTATCGTTAATTGATCGAAATATTTTAAGATCATCAGCAAATAGAAGCTCGGAAGAGTGTTGAATTATCTTAGTGATATCGTCAGTAAATATCAGGAAGAGTGTCAATTTGCTGATGATTTTCGAAAGCTTTAGCAGTAATGCTATAGTAAACTCAACTAGGTTGGTGGTATTTGATCTGCTAGGCATAAATCCATGTTGATGAAATGATAGATGGCTTAAAACTGTTTTATTGAAGGAATTGCAGACTAATATTTCAAATAATTTAGGTAAAATAGAAGTGGTTGCAATTTCTCGATACCAGGAAATTTCATTGCTTTTACCAGGTTTGAAAATCGGTGTAAGTCTCGAAATTTTCTATAAATCAGGGAAAATTCCGGTTTGCAATGATTTATTAAAGATGAGTTTAAAGGCTTGCAAACTAAATCAGCTAAAAATTTAATGAAGGGATAGAATAAGGTCCACAGCCACTTCCTAGTGATTTAATTTCAGTTAGTATTGATCTTCAGAAAAAGTTTGGATATGTATTACACAATAAGCGTAGCTGGGAGGATGATTATTACAAGATGAATTATCAGGACTGTAAATTGTTTGAAAAAATGATGAGAACAGGTTTGCTATTTCTTTGGGTTCTGATGCACATGATCTATCCAGATGCATAGTGGCCGGATATCATTTAGTTCTCCTCTTGTCACTGAAAAAATTACAAAAATATTTGGGATCACTATTAATATTATTTTGAACTTTGATTATATATTTCTAGTGTGCAGAAAGGAAAGGAAATTTTCAGCTGGTCTTAACTGGACTTAAATCACTGGATTTGTCCATTGTTTTAAAAAGGCAGTGTTGAGAGAGAGAGAGAGTCAGAGAGAGACAGAGAGAGAGAGAAAGAAAGAGAGAGATAGAGAGATAAAGAGAGAGGTGTCTAAATCAGAAAAACGTTGAATGTTTACGCAGTTCGTTGAATTATTCTAGCGCCAAAATACAATCACGCGAATTGTTAGAAAAAAGTTGCTATCTCAGGAGTTTTATATTTAGACTTAGATATTTTAGAAATACTCATTTCTTATCTAAAACCATATAATGGTTGAATGATTTATGGGGTTGTAATGTTAGGACAAGGTTCTGCAAGGCTTTGCTTTAAGCTCGTAATATCATGAGTCTAAACCTTCAAAAATCATATACTTATAAATGCCAAAATTATACACTCGGACTGGCCGTTATATATTGCAACTTTCGAAAAACTTTATTTTCGTAAACATTTCGTTTGAAAAATCAAAATGCATCAAACAACTTGAGCCCTATATAAAGAATGATTCTGGCATTACCCTATAAACTTATAGACACTAGGTAAGGGTTTTAGTTTGGGTGGGATTTTGAGGATCGGTATGTACACATTTTCATTCGAACCCATAACAAATTTTCTTTGATTCATATTCTACTCGAATCATCGTGAGCTTTTGATGAATTGCTGAATATTCATGACGTCGCTCCGACTGAGGTTCAACAGGTTTGCTACTTCAAATTCCACTCTCTACAGTATACCAAACTAGTTTATAGCACACATTATTGCAACTTATCCGGTTTGAGCAGAGGTTTATCTATGTATAGCATACAAGAAGAGTGTTTTGTTGGCGACCTAATAATTAACACACATTATTTAAGGAATTAAGGGTTATATAATTGTAAATTAAATGCCTCGTAGTTCATTATAATACCTGGGGTTTATAATAATAATATACGGCTTTTATAGGCCATTGTTGGTCTGCACTTTTCAAAAATTAGACTTCAACGGTTTTGAACATAAGCCACCTCTTCATATGCTGAAAACTTGCTGTCCTATCACATGCTTTTATCACATAGTAATCAAGGGGGTCATGGTCCCTAAAACCAGAGATCTTATATTTGGTTTCATACAATGCTGTTACAGTGGATCAAGTATTTCTTTAACTCTGTTGCCATTGAAGTTATTCACAAAAAATTGATTAAATTATTGGGATAGGATGTTGAAGTGTTTCACTTGTATGTAGGATTCCAACATGAGAATTATTTGACACAGCATTGTAACTGCGTTACTGCCATTTAACACAGATGTACGTTTTTATTTGGAACTCTTAAATATTCAAGAGCATACCATATCCACTCTTGATTGATCAATTCATAAGCTTAATGCTTGAAATCTATAAATATCTGGTTTACATCATGAATTTTTCATAGTGCTTGAAATCGCCTATGTAGTGAAAAAAAAATTTAACCAGTGACTAGCCGATTCGAATCTGTTTATGCATTTGGTTAAAGATCGATACGATCTAATGTCTTATATTTCCAAATGGATATTTTAATGAGTATGGAATGTGATTTTGGGGTCGGTCGCTGTTTATTATTGGGCGGGCGGACCAATGTTATTTTATATGCCAGCTTGATTTCTGCTAGGTCGAATATTAAAGTCAGCAATAAATAATACACAGATCATCAAATTACCCAATTTATTTTAAAATGAGTCTTGATTTTGAGATTGCCTAACATCAGTGGGCTTACTTACACTTACAGTTGACAGGTTGATTAATCTCATGCACAAGCAGACCTTAAGCATTTGTTTATCGACTGGTTCAAAGTGTTTCACAGTCTTTTTTACATGTGGCTAAACGCAACGTTGCACTAAGAGGTTTTTCCACTGTACAGCAATGTTCTTCACATTTTGACCATGCCTTACTTGAAGAATATAAGACCACACGTAACTTCTGTAAAAAAATCTGTGCTAAGGAAGCGAAACGAGCCGACAGCAAGAAAGCCGCTAGGGCTTCCGAGTTGAAAATCTTCGATCGCAACTTTTACCAGATGGTCGCATCGAATGCCAATATTTCTAAAACATCTATTTCAGCATTGAAATGTAAAAACGGTGCTTTGGTGGTGGATCCACATTTGAAGGCCAACTTACAATCAAACGTCTTCATTTCGAATTCGACCTTAGTTGTCCCGGATGGAGTTACGCCTCCATCAATTTCGTATTGTGGTTTTAAAATGGATCCTGTCAACATCTCGGAGGAAATTGTCACCAGGAACCTGAAAACAATGGAGTAAATAAGGCCTCACATCATGGGCCAAATCAGCCTCACGTAATCTCGGGTTCCTCAATAGATGCAGACGGTTTTTTACTGGATGCAGACTGGATAAAGTTCAGCGGCTTGCCATTCGAATAATACGAAACTCCAGACTTACGAAAGATCTAGACAGCCTACAGCACCCCAGATATGTTGCCGAATTCTGCGTGTTCGATAGATTAATAAATGGTTAATGTTCTGCAGAATTAAAGGAGAAAATACCACCATTCGTTACGCCAGGATGGATAACATGAGGAACGGTTAATGCACATATATGTTTACGGTGAAGCTGCCGAAACCTTGAAGATGCAAAGCGCAAATTCATTTATCGAACATGCAGGAAGTGGAGTTCGTTGGCCGGTTTTCAGATTCCGTTGGAGTATATAATGCAGAAGTTTAAGGCAACTATCAACCTTTACTTGAAGGAACGCGCGTTGGGTGCAGAAGTTCTGACTGTCACAAGGAGCTAGGAAAGTCTTAAACTTCGCCCTGCACGCAATTAAAACTAAACATATAAAAAAAAGTGACTACACAGTCCACGTGACGATCTTCAATCTCGTGTCCGAGTACTTTAAGATAAGGTTCAGTGTCGTATTGCATTTTTTAAGGAATTATGCTATATAACCATATTTCTTTCAGTTGCATCTTCAATCATGGCGGAATTTGATTTTAACATAGTTTCCTTCTGTATTATTTAGTACATACGGACACCGTAAACAAAATAAAAAATCACAGCAGAAGATTCTAGGATGAAACTCAAACACATTTCTTGCGATCTTGTCCTGTCAGAATTTTTTCTATATCATAATGATCATTGTTAATACAGGTCTGGTTTTTTTTTCGGCTTTTACAGGCCACTCCGAATTTGCATTAAATTCCTGATCTCATGATTGAATATAACTCGGTATGTGCCATCAACGTCGCGTTTTGGGCCATATATCACACGCATGATTCTTCTCTCGAATGTTAGAAGCCATCTTTCGTACTCATCCGTCAAAGTCCAACTCTCACATCCATACATGACAACGGGTCTGATCAACACTCTGTACAGTTTCAGCTTATCCGTATTTGCAAGATATTTTGATTTCAGCAGTGGACGTAGGGGATACAAAGCTCGATTGCCAGCGGCAAGACGAACCTTGATATCCTCTCCCACACTATTATCGTGAGTAATGAGAGATCCAAGATACTTGAATCTCATCACTCCTTCAAACGTGTGGTTACCACTACTGAAATCAATTGCGTTTCGGCCTCGAAAACGAGAGATCAGATATTTGGTTTTGGACTCATTGATTTTGAGACCAACGGAAGCGGAACACTGTTCCAGTGGATCAAGTATCTCTTTCACTTCGTTGCCATTTAATCCAATCACACATAGATATCATCTGCATATGAAAGAAGTTGATTGGATTGTCGGAATAAGATATTGTCCTGAGGTGTTGCACTTTTACGAAGGATGTATTCCAACATGACATTAAAAAGTATCGGGGACAGCGCATCTCCTTGTCGAACACCGGAATTGATTGCAAAAGTTCTCGATAGCCTGTTCTCAACTTTAACACAGCATTGTGACTGCGTTACTGTCATTTTACACAGATGTACATATTTTTTCGGTATTCCTAAATATTCAAACGCATACCATAATCTCTCTCGATTGATCGAGTCATCTAGGAATACCTGGTGTACATCGCGAGATGTTTCGTAGTACTTGGAAAGAATCATACGTAGCGAAAAAATTTGATCAGTGACTGACCGATTGGGACGGAATCCTCCTTGGTAGTCACCGACAATTTCCTCCGCTAATTCTCGCATTTCATGCGATCACCCTTTTAGAATATTAGGCATAACGCGGCCACTTTCCATTCGTCAGGCATAACTTCATTTCGCCATACCAATCGAATAAGGTCGAAAAGACAGTTCCACAAAGTTAGCCCTCCGAATATCAAGAGCTCTGAATTAATGCAATCAACTCCTGGTGAACGATTTCTCTTTAGTCTCTGCATGGCCATTGTGAATTCCTCATAGGATGGATCCTCAATGAACATCTCTGCGGTCTGTATTTGAGGGTATTCAAATACAGCTTGTGATACATGTGGAACATTAAGTAGACCAGAAAAATGTTCACGCCATGTATCGAGTACCGCATCGACGTTAACACAGAGGTTTCCATTCTGGTCCCGAATGGCAGTTGACCGAGATCTTAAGGTATGGTGCAATTCGGTGATTCCTTTAAAGAAACCACGCGAATTGTGCTCATTGCTGAGTTGTTGTACTCTTAAGACCTTGGCCTTCCACCATTCGCGCTTCTTCTGTCTACAAATGCGTTTAGCTGTCCTCCTAGCAAGAACTGCCTTGTTTTTCCTTGCGATTGTAAATCGAGTCTGCGCTTCATTGTGGGCTTTATTGCGTTGTCAACAGCAAGACGACACTCCTCATCAAACCAATCATTTTTGGGCTTAGTTTTCACTATACCGAGAGTGTGCTGGGCGGCATCGACAACCGAGGTTTTCAATACTTCCCAGACACTGTTCACATCATCAGATTGGTAATTGGATCGTAAAATGCTATGGCTGACAAGATCTTGATATTTTCGTTGCATTTCTTCATTTATCAGACCTTCACAGGAGAATCGCGTTGTATATTCTCCTGTCCTCCTTGACTTGTACGAAAATTTCCATCGCAGCTTTGCAGCAACCATAAAATGGTCACTGCCTACGAATTTTGTTGACGACCGATACGATCTCACGTCTTGGACAACCCGAGCTCGGTCTTTTGAAATCAACACATGGTCAATTTGGCTTCGGGATGTTTTACGTGGATGTGTCCATGTTTCTAAGTGGATGTTTTTATGAGGAAAGAATGTACTTGCTACTTTGAGATCATGAGCGATCGCAAAGTACATCATTCTTTCCCCATTCTCGGTCGCAGTTTCGTGTCGGGAGTACGGACCTATGTTATTACATAAGTCGGTCTGATTTCTGCCAGCTCTAGCATTAAAGTCACCAATCACCAATTTGATATCGTGCTCCGGTATAGAGCCCATCAGATTATCCAAATTATTGTAAAATGAGTCTTTATCTTGGGGTTGGCTTACATCAGTGGGCGCATGTACACAAACAATTGACAGGTTGGCTAATTTCACGTGCAAGCGAAGCTTACACATTCGATTATCGACTGCCTGGAAGTCCAAGACAGCCTTTTTTACCTGTGGCCCAATGAGAGATCCAACTCCAAGATTTCCAAGGTCATCTCCACTGTGTAGCAACGTATAGCCTTGGGACACATGGACTCCACTTTTAGGCCATCGAGTTTCTTTGAGCGCTACGAGTTCCAGCCGATACTCCTTCATACATGTGATAAGGCCGTCTAACGCGCCAGATTTTCTTAGTGACTGCACGTTCCACGTGCTGATCCTCATTCTCGTATCCGGGTACTTAAGCGGGGGGTCATTGTTATTTAGGCGGAAACCGATTTTTTTGGTTTTGTTGACATTTTTAACTGTAATTAGTTTTTACGGATGCGGGTCGTCAGCCCAGCGATCCAACCAGATTTAGTCGCCTCCTACGACAAGCTCTGGATATTGTGGTGGTATTCTATGGATCTCATGTTTCGTTCGAAATATTTACGAAACATATTTGCCCCCAACCACAGGGCTCCACAGGGGTTTGTACACAGGTTTGGTTACACTCGAAACAAATGAGGGGGCACATACGATATGTACAATTGCCAAATCATAGCGTCATGTAATTACAATTTAAACTTATACATACACATATGATGATATTTATGTGCTTTTATAATGTCCTAAAAATTCCATTAATTTTTTTTAATATCCTTTTTTTTTGCTACATTATATCTCCGTACTGAACACAAAAGTTGATAGTATTTTTTCGGTTTCTCAAATCCCTTCTTGTGCTCCTTACATATATGTATACATGTTCGGGTTAATATTATTGTCTCATTTAACATCTTCCTCTTCGTGTTTTATTTTTTTTTTTGTATCATATATGCTCGTTTTTGTTTTTAAGGATATTAGGGTGTTTTATTATATTTATGCATATCAAAATGTACAGCCACCTTCCAAATGGCCATAATCTATATGATTCATCCTATATATACACAATCATTACAACCATTATAAGATGTCTGTCTGTCTGTTTGCATTTCTGCAGCGATTCACTCTGTGTTTGTTTTTTGTAAAGGACCAAATAGAATTTTTTAACTTCAACTCATGCAACACTATAATATTCCTCTGTATGTGTGTGTGTGTGTGAATTGTACACATCCATATACAATCCGAGTGAAAAGAAAAAGTTAAACAAAACAAAAAATTGCCGAGATGACCCGAAAGATTAATTTAATGCAAACAATGGGCAAGGTATTAGACCTGATATACGGTCAAGTGACTGCGACAGGAAATTTTTTATATTCTGGTTTTTTTGGTTATGTTAGGTGAAATGTATTTTCATTTATTTTAATAATAACACTAAATAAAAAATATGAACGAGAAGTGGATATATATATATATATATATATATATATATATATATATATATATATATATATATATATATATATATATATATATATATATATATATATATATATATATTATATATAGTTTTGTATTGTATGACGATGACAATAACGACCCAGCTATTTCAGTATTTTAGTTGTTGTGTGAATAGTTCTCGAGTCTAGTTTTAATATTTTCATAATTTTCTATTAAGTACAGTAGAATTTATCGTCTTGTATATCAGATATGATTTTTCATTCAAGCATGCATAAAGAATGTATATTTACGTACCCATAAACAGTGGGTGTGGGTGACGAGAAAAAGATTTCTGTTTACCTAACACGATATAAAATAGATTTTCGTTATCGAATCCTTTTTCTTCGGCGTTACATACACACACACACACATTCACGTTCGAATTGTATTATTTAACAGTTTTATCACCTTTTACAATCTGTAATAATCTAAAGAAAAAGTCGTAAAACAAAATAGGAAAATTTAAATGAAAATTGTGGATGATCCTGGGTGTGTGTGTTGGTTACGTATGTATATGGTTAACATATCCGAGTATATACGGTTTTTTGGGAAAATATTAGAAATATTCTAAAACTGTTTGTATCTCCCTTGGTCAAAAATATTGTCATGTTTACGAGATGGGAGCATATGTTTATTACAAGTAGTAATATAAAAGTGATACACGCGAATTATTTTTTATTTTTTTGGGTTTTCGATTTTTATTCGTATACATATAAAGTGCCATGTCCTTCGTTGAGCATAAATATTGGTCAACTAAATATGTATATATATATGTTTTGTGTTCCATTCCTATAGATTGCATCCATATATACATGTATCCTTAAAACATTATAATTTTTGTTCAAAATAGATATTTTTATTTAAAAATATATGGGACGCATATATATATGTGCTGTGTATGTATAAAAATGCCAATGTCCATCTATATATATTCCAATTTGATACTCATGAATTCTCATTTACCTCTTCGACCCCATCTCCTCATATTTTATTTTAATAGAAAGCTTAACCCTAAAACAACAAGACACACAACAACAATGGAAAATCATATACTGTATGTTTCTTTATTTTATAGATTTTTGAAGGTGGATTGAAATGGAACAATAAAATTACTACCAGGGATGATGTTAAAAATGAATTTCACCGGAAGGATCGAAAGTATGAGGGGTTAACTTTGTACACAAGTTATTGAGGTGAGTTTGAAAATATAAGACTTTATACCTGTCGTACATGATACTGAGGGGGGGGGGGGGGGGGGGGCAAACAACAATTCGCATTTATACATCAGTATTGGCGATTTAGGACTTTCTTTACATAAAATATAAATTCCCAAAAGACTCGTGCATATGAGATTGAATTTTGTTGGAGTATATGGTTTGGTGTGTATATACGCTATATATAGGTAAGCGATGATAATGATGACGAAAATATATGTTTTTGCGTTGTTTTTCCAGCTAAACTATCGTTTATATCCGTAGATAGACACAAGATGCTGGGAAACAGAAAGGATTCAGTTATGTAACAACATATAAATATTTAAAATAATCAAAATATATAGTCGATTCTAATTTGATGAAGATATTCAAAAACTAAACTTGAAATAATCTAATAACTAACTTAATAGAGTGAGAGTGGGACGAAAAATAACCCATTTTCCTGTTTTTCTCGGGTGTTATATATAGGATCTAAACTTGCTGTTATCTAAACAAAAAAAAAAATAAAATTCTTTTAATTTATTCATGATATGATTTTCTATGTTATACAAATTGAATTGGAAATAAGTAACAATTTATGACCAAAAACCACTTAATATACGCATAATAAATTTACAAAATAAAAATAACCAAGAAAAGTGGGAGTGCGAGTGAAGGATATTGGGAGGAAAAAAATATTTTCTTTTTTTTTTTTTTTAGGAATCAGAAAATAAAAAAGGGACGAAACAATAAAATGTTATAACATAGAGAATATAAAGTTTATTGAGCAACAAGTCAATTCGATGGAGATTTTTTTTTCTGGTATTCCTACTTTGTTTTATTATTCAAGTGTTATATTGACTACAGTGTTTATTCCTGGTCTTTTGTAATCGGATAATGTGTGAATTCCATTAGCATGAATATTTACTTTCCGTTTAGTGTACGAGATCTACATATGGTATATGAACATCGATTGTATATATAGCAAAACATAGAGGAAATACCATTTTTAAATATTGTGTGTATTCGACCAATTTCCTTTTCAGAGAGTACCAGGAAAAATCACAATCAACATATTGTGTCACGTAATCAGAAACGATACAAAACTTCAAAAAAAAAAATCTAATCAAATAAAATCGATTTCGTTTTCTTGACAATGGAGAAAAATATTCAATTTTTTTTTTAAAATATGCAATTTAACCTTTTTTTTTTTGGAAAATGGTATATTTGATTTGATATGCCTTGTTACGTTTACTTTTATGTAAATTACATACGCCTACATACTTAGTTGTACGTAGATCTAGTTGTGAAAACACTATATAAGATGTAATGGTGATTTAACATGTTAGCAACATGCTTGTTAGCAACAAAAATTCTGTACGGTATAAAATTTATTCGGAATATTTTGGAGAAGAGCTTGAGTGCAGGCAACACTACCAGGATGTCTAATAGTTCTAGCAGCATATGAGTACAATGTCACAAGGATGACTCTTTTTTTAAAATTATTCCAGACAAAATCATGGTGAAATACGAACTAACTCCGTTCGCAAATAATTAAATTTATTACAAAAATTACGAGTCCGTGACTGAGACTTCAAGAGCGTTACTTCCATTTTTGTTTTATATATTATTTCTCTGCAATATGCTTTTGGGGCTCAAGGCACTCCCAACTCATACGCGGTTCACTTATTTACGACCTTATCTTACGCCATTACAGCCAATTCGAGGAGGTACGGCTATAGGTCCGATTTTACCTTACAGGTCGGCCCCTGGATTCTGCACTTCAACAGAGGGTCATAGTTGTGTTCATTTACACCACTGATCGTAATCGAGTGATGCAAAATAGTTTTTTCATCCGGCCCCTTTCGGGATTCGAACTTGGTACCTCCCCGGTAGCTTTAACCACTGCGCCACCTGGGCGATATTTGATATTTTCTGCTGGATGTTCCCGTGCCAGTAAAACAACGGGTTGGTCGTAGTGCCGATAATATTGCTGCCATACGAATGTTGCTCGCAGGCAAACGAATATACAGTTGATTCCACGGCGTTCTCAAGATTGGGTATCGCTCATATCACTAATAAAAAAAATCTTGGCTTGCACTCCTATTGGGTCCAGTTAACACAAGAACTAAAACCACTTGAACATATGAAACGTCGTACGTTTTTAAGATGACAAATCATATTCATCACAAAATAATATTCAGTGATGAAGAGCATTTTTGGCTAAACGGCTGGTTTTTTGCTGGTTGTGTCATTAGACTGTCGACATGCCACACATCAGGTCTAACAATTTACTTATTGTAATGTAAATTCGATGAAGTATTATATCCAGTTTTCCGTTTAGATCGTGTGATTTATCAATCACCTCTAGATTTTTTAATGGATCGACTCCTGTTTATGTATTTCATACATAAATGTTTTGATTCATCCAAATGTGACGCCTAGATTTCAGCAGTATATAATTTTTACACGTGACATCTTTTCAAATGACATAAGCCATTTTGTTTTATTAGAAGGTAGTACAGTTTTAACCATGGACAGGTACACATTCCAACAACGCGTTTACATCATTAAAACTTATTATGAAAATGGGCGTTCTTTGAAAAATACCCATCGCAAAATTCGTGATTTTTTTGGTGTAAATAATCGGCCAAATCAATCTTCAATTCAAAGATTAGTGAAAAAATTCGATGAAACTGGTTGTGTTACTGATAAACCAAAAAGTGGAAGACCAAAAACTGTACGCACAAATGAAAATATTGTTGCTGTTAGTGAAAATGTAGAAAATGAACCGACAACATCAATTTCGCGTCGTTCGCAAGAATTGGGCATATCTTATGGCTCCTTATGGAGGATTTTGCATAAAGATTTGCATTTACACGCTTACAAAATTCAATTAACCCAGAAATTGAAAGAAAGAGACCATTTACAACGTCGTAATTTCGCTAGTTGGATTATTGAACAACGAACGACAGATCCATTGTTTTCAAGCAAAATTTTGTTTAGTGGTGAAGCTCATTTCACAATGGATGGATTCGTCAATAAGCAAAATTGTCGTATCTGGGGTGATGAAAATCCTCGTGTAATTCATGAAAAATCTCTACACCCACCAAAAGTTACTGTTTGGTTTGCATTTTGGGCAAATGGAATCATTGGGCCATTCTTCTTCGAAATGATGCTGGAAATGCTGTTACTGTGAATGTTGAGCGATACCAATCAATGTTGAGAGACTTTTTATGGACACAGTTGAGTCATATTGATGTGTCTGACGTCTATTTCCAGCAAGACGGTGCTACATGTCACACAACTCGACAAAACATTACGTTTTTGCAATCAAAATTTCCTCAACGTGTAATTTCACGAAATTCAGATTTCAATTGGCCTCCAAGGTCATGTGATCTAACACCATTAGATTTTTTTTGTGGGGTTTTTTGAAAAGTCGAGTGTATGCTAACAAGCCACAAACAATTAATGATCTAAAGAACAACATTCAAGTTGCAATTCGTGAAATAACACCAGCAACATGTCGGAAAGTCATTGAAAATTTCGATATTCGGATTGATGCCTGCAGACGCAGTTGTGGTGGACACTTGAATGATATTCTCTTCCACGTATAATTGTAATGGATCATACTTTTAATAAAAAAAACAGCTTGAAAAAATTGCAAATAGTTTGTGTTTTATTTAAAAGAAACATGTAGGCGCGTTTTTTGGATGACCCTTTACTTCAATCCAATAATAACATTTTCGAGATATCTCAAATGATTAGCGTTTTATGTAAAAATTTGTCAAATTTTTCCTTATTGGGAAAATCTTTACTTTGAAAAGTTTTTTAGTACATATATATGAAAAGAAATATTTTTGGAATAGACTGAGCGTTGCCATGCCATACAACTATTTTGTCAAACGGTTATTGTAGCTAATAATCATCACTCATGAAGGTTTTGTAAACCATATCTGACTGATCCAACCAATTTCACTATGTGTTTGGAACTTCGTCTTTTTCCATCGACTTACCCCTCATTTTTCTACGATTCGGTTTAGTGTTCCCACTTTTCACACGCCATGGCCGTTATCCGTTCAAAGACTTTCTGGTTCAATTTGCAACCAGTTTATTGCTCTTGAATTATTCCTAATGCTTTTCATCGTTGAAAAGTTTGAACAAACAAAGTAGTTAGACTATAGTTTTCTTAACGATAATGCTGTCATTTCATGGCTAATGGTGGTTTCTCACCATCCGCAATCTGGATATCCACTTTTCGCAGTAACTGCGATCTTATCTTGCTAATAACTCGTCGAATGTTGTGTTCTATTTGTTTTCAATCGTCTCTGGTTTATCGACGACAAATGACTTAACATATCCCAAAGTAAATAAATCTAATGGAGTGATGACACGATTTCGGTGGCCAGGACCATTGCAAGAAATAAGTCTTTTATCAAATGTTTCGTTGAGTAAATAAAACGTATCCCGCGCTTTATCACATATGACACGGTCCTGTTGGAACTACATATCACCAAGATTTATGCCACCTAAAGCCTCTATACCGATGACTGTTATATTCCTCCCATCATCGTTTTAGAAGTACACATATGGACGAATGATTCCGGTGGTTCATAAAGCACACCACACAGTGATTTTTCTTCAATCCAAACACGACAATGCTGTCTATTAGCTTACCCATACAACCAAAAGTGTTCATACCTGAATAAAATTTTGTTTGGAAAATCAAAATCAATATCATGCAATGATCGGATGACTTTTATTTCTGCACAAACTGAATTTTGTAAGCACGTAAACCAAGACCCTTTGATAAATATATAAATATACAATATATCCATATAAGCCACAATATTTTAAAACTGGTCCAGAGAAACAGGGTTGGCTCTAGTGGTTAAAGCATGTCACAGCTGATTTACAGAATCAACTAATTATATCTTGGGTTAAATTATAGTTAAGTTTCTTGTGAAACTTTTGTGTTGTGAACCTGAGTACTTAACGTTCTATTTACTATATAGATGAAAATAAGATAAAGGTTTCCAAATAAAAAAATCCTTTTGAAGGGTATCTTTATCGGTTTTAATGAAATGAATTGGTTGAAAGTCACCCTACCTCTAAATGGTATACTGACTGTTCGTCACCCGTCAGACTTCTCCAGGGAATATAATGATTCAAGAAAATTATTTTGAATAATGTTCCACTGAAAATCAGTGAAGAGTACCTTACAGTCGCTTCCCTTTTATTGCGTAGAATAATAATTATCTACGGGTGATATCTATCCTATTTATGTAGACTTTGAGGCTGCTCAAAACAAAAAACCTGGCTCTACAGAGTAACACAATGTTTATAGTTTTCGAGTTCTTTGTCATCTTTTCACCTTATAAGATTCATGGCTGCGATATACATTGTATTGACTGGGCTGTTGATCAGACCCGATATGGACGTGAGCATTGGACACGAGATCAGGAATTTAATTTCTAATATCTTCCATGAAATCAAAAGGCAGCGAGTACGCTGGTTCGCTCTGTTTCTGTGCTGATCCGAACCGAATGATACAGTGGATCTCCCACCTGTCGGATTGGTGAAGAGGCCGGTGACGATAGTTCCAAGCCGTCTTCTCCGAGCGAAATCTTCTAATTACTTGCAACAGTGAAGAGCTGGTTCGTGATTGAACACGGTACGGGCCAACAATGGCGTGTTAAAACCATTAAAAAAATCATTGGGCTTCCACACCAAAATAAATCTGCAATTGATGAAGGAAAGCGATACATGTGAGCGTTCCACTATTTGGAGTAGTTAAACGATATGTTCAAGCAAAATGACGGGTCGAGCCATTGTAATGTTATGTTGATATAGTTTGAATTCGGTTGAAAATCGATTGATAAACTTGTCTAGATTATACAAACTTTCGCTTAGGGAAACAACCCCACACAGAAATGTGTACATTTGTTAAACCCCAAATTGTCTGAGAGGAGCTTGAATCTATTTCTAGGTATTTTTTTATATCTTTAACAACTACTTATGAATTACCATATATTAGGATTGTTGCGATGTTGTCCTTTTTGGCAGAGATTTGTGATGGTACAGTTATGATGTCCGAGGAAAGTAGTAAGGATTTTATACAGTGTGAGGCAACACTATGGATCTTAGCTCAAATATAGCAAGTAGAAGATGTAATTGTTGGTATCGAGTTGAATTTATATCATCATGGTTGTGTTTTCCTCGTTCTTGTCGAAGTCATTAGGCCAAGTAATAGATTAAAAATTTGTTCAAAATTTCGATGTGATCCCAAATTATTGCTAACATCACTCTAGTGCCTCTATTTTCGGAGATATTAAGAATTTTATAAAATTTGTTCAAAATTTCGATGTGAAACCAAATTATTTTGCTTTAATCGCTCTAGTGCCTCTATTTACGGAGATCTGACGGATTTATGATTTTGTAAAAATTTGGTCAACATTTCGATGTAATCCCAAATTATTGTTTTTATCACTCTAGCGTCAAAACTCTATTTACAGAGATATTAAGGATTTTATGATTTTATAAAAACTTGTTCATAATTTCGATGTGTTAAGTCAAAAAACTTTTATAAAATTATAAAGCTGGGTTTTGCTGTAATACCACATACCAATTATAAGGGTATTCCAAAGTATGTTAATGTGTCGATTGATTTGTAAAATTCATGGCTACACATTATCTAACAAAACCCTTTCTAATTAAATCACCATAAACCGAATAGATCAAATCAACATATTTGAGTAAATGAATAGGATTTTGGAAACTTTTTCAAACCACACTTAATTAAATTAATAAAGTTATAATTTTGAAAACGGAAAGAAATTTTGTAACGTAACCAAACAATTTTCTATCGGGTTGATTGAATATTTGATGTACAAACGAAAGGGGTCAAAACAAAATGTTTCCTATAATTATTGAATAAAAATAAAGAAATCCGTAAAATTATTTTCATTCCACCCCTCAATGATTTTCAAAATATTAAATAACTCTACACAGTACATAACAAATATTGGCAAAAAGTTTTTCAAAAAGTTAAGTCAAATAATTTATCTTAATAATTTTTCAAATGTTTTACTAATCGCCTATACAGATATACGAGTATGTATGTTTTTATGTAGGTTAGGCACATGTAGTGCCCAACTCTTTGTTTACCGCCCTTTAAGAAACTGTATATGAAATAAAATTTATTTCAATTCATTAGCCTTTTTATATAATAATAATATTATTATTATAGAAAGGTAAAATTAAGGATATCCATAAATATTTGTATTCCTTCTCGTACATCCATATACTCGTACATATATCCTAAAACACAGTACATTTGGTCTATATAGCTATGCTCGTATACAACTCTACTCTATATATACTGTGATTTGGCCCAACCGACAACATACAAAACTATAATAATAAAATAATAAATTTATGTAAATTTTATTTAAATGTTATATGTTAGAAATAAATAAATTTTATAAAATAAAATAAAATAAATAAATAAATAAATATTAAAAAAGATAAATGGACTTTAGAGATAGATTCAATTGTGTTTTTCTAAGACTTTTGTTGTTGGTGTTGTTTTTGGTTTAATTTTTTGTTTTTGTAAAAAGGAAATAAATTTTACAAATAATTTAGTTAGATGACAAATCTAATGAAGTTTTTATAATTGATTTAATTTGTTTATGATTTTTAAGGATAATTAATTTTTTTTATTTTTTTTTTTTTATTCAATTTTTTTTTGTAATTTTTTTAGATAAATTAATGTTTATTAGGGAATAATTTATGTCTCTATATTTAATTGGATTATTATAGATGTTGAGTAATTTGTTCCGAATATTTAGGGGTGACAGTTTATGTACATATATTTAATCTTTATGGTGTTATAGGTATGAAGATTTGGTAAAATGTCTGATACACACAGATGATACTCGGTATTTGAAGAGGTGCGACATTTTCCACTTACTAGTATATAGTTTTTCCATACTGGACTAGTTGCATCTTGCCAGTTTATATGTGGTACACATATGGTATATACAGGTAAGTTTTATGTCAAATTGCGTGACGAAAGAAATTCGATTTTCTTCAATGTTGGATCTGGGACACGGCCACAAGCTCATTTGAAACAATTTAGTTGGGAAAATCAAGATAACTCTTTTGGTTTCTTATGCTTGTGCAACTCCTTTGTGCGAAGTTTATCTATTAAATGTTTAAATATACATCTTCCAAGTACCGATGATTTGGATGTTGACACTCACCAGTGATCATCATAATCTCGAATGCTTCTCGAATTGTAAAATATATCAAAGAACTAAATGGATTTTTAACCAAAAGTAGGCTTAAGTGTGAATACGTTTATATCTGCTTGTACCTCTGATGCCATGCACGCATTTACTTCTATTTGCTTAGTAAAATAATAACTCGAAAGTATAGATTCCAATTAAACAACTTAATGAAGACGATATCTTCAAAAGTTATTATTTTAAAGATCGCTCAAGATCAATAGTAGGCGTCCCTTCTCGACCCTTGTTGGTTTATCGATGACCATTATAATGTCCCAAGAAATCGAATTTATTTAAATCTTAAAAACTTGAATTATATACTTACCTAGAATTAATTATTGTTATTGTTATTTGTATGTAAAATAGTGACAATATTTTGTAATTACATGTACTTACAGTAAATTATGATTACATGTCAAATTTAAACTGTCTTACTGAGATCTACAAGTATTTTCAACGACAACATGGGATAAACGTAAAGGATAGATCGTTAGGTTTCATTCATCTATTTAGGAAACCTAATCTTGACTACCTTTACCCCAACAATTTCTGACGATTTCCTTGGCCTTATATTGGCTATTCGGTATCCAGAATTCCTGCCTGACGATTGATAAGAGAAGCGATGGTCCAACATGCTTATGGTCCCGGTGCACATCCAGTAAAATAAGTGCCGTGATGGTACTTTTGGAGTGCAGAATTATTGAGTGTTTTGTGGAATGTGGAGCAAGGCATGAAAGGGTTAAGAGATTTAAGTCTGCTGTTTTTGCTTACTTCTCCGTTCGACTGAAGCGCGGATATATATCTGAAAAATAATATTTATACTGTTCGTTTTGGCAGAGCTTGCATAAAACACGGAAAAGTTCTTCGCGGCGCAGATATATACCCACAGTTCGTGACTCGAGCGGTTTTGTAGCGTTTTCAGTAAATCGATACATATAACATAATACTCGATGTAGTTTACGAAACGATGGATAGTTTTGGATTATATGGTCGTATCGTGCATCTGGTAGTTTTAAATTGTTCGTGAATGCGAATATTTTCTTTGTCCTTTTTTCAAGATTTCTATGCTGCTTTATTTGACGAGGCCAATATTCGATAGACTAATGCAACCAGTTATGTCCATTCCACCATAAGTTATGCGGTTCTAGTTCGCGAGGAGATAAACCACGCGAAGCGCAATCCGCAGGATTTTCGGCTGATGGCACATGTCTCCAATGTTTTTGAGGCAACGAAAATATTATTTCGGAGGTGCGATTACCAACGAAAGTTGTCCAACGCTTGGACTCCAAGCGTTGGACAACTTTTGTTGGTAATCGCACATCATGTCTCCCTAACCAATCCAAAACTATTTGAGGGTCGATCCAGGCATAGACGTCTTTAATACTTGATTGCGTGTCTTGCATAATAACATTGATCAAGTTAGCAAAACTGCGGCACATAATTCCAAGCGAGGAAGCGTCTGTTGCTTGATGGAGGCTTCTTTGGTTTTTGGATGAAATTATGTTGATGTGGAGACTGCCATCTGGTTGTTTGACTTTGAAGTACACCACGGCGGCGTAGGCCAGTTCACTCGCATCGCAGAAACCGTGTATATCTATTTCGCATCCTTTCATCGTTTGGATAAATCTCTAGGGATTGATATTGATGTGATGTGCTTAAGACCGATTCGAAGCTTTTCCCAGTGAGCTCTTTTATTAACAGGGAGTGGATCGTCCCATTCAAGTTTATCTCCACAAAGGATTTGCATAAATATTTTCGCACTGACAACAACGGGAGTCTCAGACAACACCGTCCGCTTTGTGAAGTGGGTCGTCTCCGGTAGATCGGAAGTGAATATAAACTTGTCAGTTTTGGAATTCCACATCACACCCAGAACCTTCGAATGTTCTTCTACCTCAGGTTGTAGTTCTTTGATGTGCGCTTCTTGACTTTCTGAAGGGGAGTTGGTCAGTATTTGGCTGCTGTTAGACTTTCATTTCCGTAGCTGGAACCCATAATTGGCTAATATATATGTGATTTCATCCTCATTATCAGCTCCCGTCATGATGTCATCTACCTATTTATCCTTGGAAATTACCTTTTCCGCCTGAGGTGATGATGATTGATGGTCCTCAGAGACTTGATTTACAGCACGAGTTGCCAGAAACGAAGAAGAAGCAAGGTCATATGTGTCGTAATTTAGCATGAAATGACGAATAGGCTTGGATGAATCTGTTCTTCAAATAATTTTTTGGAATGGTCTATCCTCTGGGGAAATAATTATTTGACGGTAAATTTTTTTCACATCTGTAGAGAAAACCACTTAATGTTCCCGGAATCATTTCCAACCCTTAAGAAATTTGATTATAAGTTATTTTTTCCCATCAAGCATCGTTCACAAGATAAAAACCTGGCATTTTTTTAAACCGACCTCACTATATGTACATAACTCGATACACAATATCGGTAAATGAGATGTTGATCTAAGTTTTACTATCATATAATATTGACCTGTATACCCTAAAGTCACTGGACCTTGGGATTTAATAAACA
Source organism: Tipula lateralis (assembly GCA_963932295.1). Taxonomy (NCBI): domain Eukaryota; kingdom Metazoa; phylum Arthropoda; class Insecta; order Diptera; family Tipulidae; genus Tipula; species Tipula lateralis. The sequence continues at coordinate 150,177,421 of OZ010736.1, read as the reverse complement.
AATTTTTCTCGTGAAGTATATCGAAGTAAATCTCAGAGAGGGGTCTGGCTAACACATGATATTGACGACTGTATTGTCTACCCAAAACCATCTCACGCTAAAGCTTCTTGACCTTGGAATTTTGTTGACAATTTTTCCTGTTACTACTTTCCTGTAATTACTTGATATTCACCAATATATTGTAAACTTAAAACCCCCTCACGCTTAGTCGTTGCGTCGTTTGACCTTGATATTTGGTTTATAATTTTTCACCTAAATCGTTTAGGAATGTAATCTTTCCATAATGGAAATTATGTTTAACAGTGTATTTCCTAGACATTTATGAAATCTGAAATTTGTGACATACTTTACACGCAAGAAAATTAACTAGCACAAAAAATTCTCTATACCAAAAAGATTTACTATTAAATTCTTTTTTGAAGGTACCATCTAAAAATGGAAAGCTAATTGATTTATACTCATTTTCTTTTTCGACACTCTATTTGCGTTAGTGCCGCACAATAGTGGATCTTTATTTAACTATAGTTATACAGATACTAAAAGATAACAGCAACCATGATTACCAAAACTTCCCTGTCTGCTGTCGCCACAACATAACTGTCGCCTTCAATATGCCATTCCACACCTTATGCGATACGGGTGCACACACAACTGAAGTATTCCTTAAATTAGAGATCATGCCATTCCATTGCATACAGCAGTCATTATATATTGAGATATAATTTATTGGAAATGTAAAAAGATATTGGACCCATAATTTATTTTGTCGCATACATACCTGGAGCTATAGATGAATGGAGTCCAAGGGAAAACCACTTGTAAGGACTTGTTTGCATTGTGAGAACTTTAGTGGTATACCCACAAATTCCTAAAATTTTAATAGTTATCTATGCGTTTGAAAAAAACTGCAGAGACCGTCGTATCAGCATTTTCCCTGAATATCATGCTGCTTTTTAGGGTACTTTAGGCTCTTCGGAGTGACGTATCGTTTAAGAGAGATATCGACAGTCACTTTAACAGTTTGGATAAATATACTATATTATTGTACATTTATCTGAAATATACCAATTAGAATCTTGTTAGAAAGTAAGAAGTCCTTAACTGTTCATCGAATCCACGTTACGTTTCTGTGTTTATCATAAGTAAATTGGATTCACAAAGTTTGAATTCGTATGCCAAGGAAGGTTACAAAATTGTAACTTCGAAAACCAAACAAACTTAACTATTTATAACTGCCCCGTGGTAGGTGACACTGGTAAAAAACCAAATAATCATCAATTAATTTGCTGAAGTGAAGACCACAATTGTATACTCGTACTATACTAAACCCATCGGCGTCCGGATATAATTGTTATAATTATATCTAACCAGTAATTTCAACGTTAGGAAACTACCTAAAGACTTTGCCCAACAAACTCAACAATTAAAATTTCACCTTATACTGCACTGATTTATGATACAATGCTCGTGTTAGAATTTGAAATGATACCACCTCTTTTGTTTTCAGCAATGTTGACAGTGCGACATGATCTATTTATTTTCTTTCCAATAATTGGGGTTATTGTTTATTCACTGTTTGGTAATTTAATGAAGACACATTTGAAAAAAAAATGTTAAACCCAATAAAATTATAACGAGTACACTGGCTCGGCTACGTCTTTTCAAGGAAAGGCACATTTCGATAGGCAATCAAATGTCTTTCGATGGCGATCCCTTCTTATGTTCTGGTTGTTTGCAACAGTCTTTAAAACTGTCCCGTAATCACAACCATTATGGTCTCGAAAAACCTTATAAAACCAATTTATTACCAATAAGCACAGTTGGGCGTTTTACGTGTAAAAAACATGTTTTACATTTTACATTTTAATAACGTAAATTACAAAAAATGTGTATTTTAAAAAAATGTAAATCTTCTTTAAAATCCGACAAACTGTCTAAAATCATCATTTTACTACTATAATCAAAACTATCTATAGTACGACAATATCATCTGTTTTCGCCTTCATAAAGCTTTCTAATAGACCAAAGAAATATGCTTTTATCAGCCAAAACACAACATCGAAACCACTTTTAGCATCAAAGGAAATAATCATTCTTGAATTATGTGAGATTTACAATATAAATGGTCGGGTAACCAGTCAATTTTTTGAAATTTTTAAGATTTGATAAGAGATGGCACAGTAGGAAAGAAAAAGTTTTAGTCACAAGTTTTATTCACAGTTAGGATTTTACGTAAATTACATCGAAAAATTAAGACAACACTATTCTCAGTGCCATCTGTTGTCAAATCTCCAAAATCTATTGAATTATATTACATGTTAAAAAGAAAGGCAACAATATTCGCAGTGCCATCTATTTTAAAATGATCAAATTTCAATCAATTCAAAAGTGTAAATATTTAATTACAAAGAAAAAAATTTTAACTGTGAAAAAATCAGATAGATCACTTCATAAACTTTTTTGAAAAAGTTAAGGCAATTTTTCACGGTTATTTTGAGAATATGTAGACCAAGTAAGAGCGCGTAGTCTAGTAAGATATACATACTATCCAGTTTGCTAAGGTTTCAGAATGCATCTGTAGGCTTTGATGAAATCACAATAGGCCCTTTGTGGTTACAATTAGAGTAAGGATTGCAGCAAGAAAAATTGAATTCTTAAATCCAATTGTACTAGAAAAAAACTCAACCAAAAAGGTGTGACGATGGTTGTTTTTGGAATGTCAAATGGAACCACTTCTGATTATATGCTCCTTCTAAATGCAATGTAGTAAGTATTAAGTTATCAGAAAGTTGATATTTAAAGTCCTGGAGATGAGATAATTGATATATCGATCTGGAATGGCTGCGTATTTTAATGTGTGGCAATCCCCAAAAGGTCCTCAATCCCCAAAGGGATCCCTCAAGGTCCTCATTTTCCGTTCATTCTTCAATCTAATTTGAACCAAGGCAGAGAAGACAATAAACAGGAATTTTTCTGGTGTTGAACAAAAGGACAAATCCATGCGATGAATGTGATTTTTGAAACGGCCATCGCCAGTAATTATTCTGTTTGGTCATTGACAATTCTTCATCCGAATCAGTAAAGATGCTTTTTAACGGAATAAGCCTGTTAATAATTTAAAATAAAACAAAAATATTTTGATTTATTAAAAATAGATGGTGCTTTAGTTATAATGGAGTGTTGTGTTGATCTTCACACCGAGTGGACGTGTTTTTTTTCCTCTCGGTGTTATTAAATAAAATAAAATAAATTCGTTTGTTGTGTGTGCGTGGTTTTAAATCGGATCACAGATGAGTATCGCTATTTTATTATTATATTATATTTTATTATTATTGTAATTACATTATATATTATATCATATTGTGTTGTGTTGTATTTAATTATATTTTGTACGATACTATTGCATCTCCATACGCTATTACGCATTGACATCTCACAGGCAATGCTTTATACAAGTATTGGTATTATTGTGTTACATTCAGTTCTTGTTTCTCCGTTATATGTTTAATATTGTAATTTGTAATATATAACGATTTGTCTTTGTGTCTTATGTACATCAATTTTCAAATCACACGCACACCACAGTATTCCATTGAAAGCGATCGCATGCTTTGTATGTTTCGTCTTCTTTCGTTTGCCTAGCACATCGCTCTTCAATCTTCATACAATTCTCTTATTCCCCTTTCCTTTAGATGTTATTTTTTATATTTTGGTTTATGTATCTTTCCAAACATACAGTAGTAGGGATTTTGTATATTTAAATTTTAACACGATCACTGCCATTGTGCGATCTTTGTGTAGGAAAATGTTAATATATTCAATGTAATTGGCGAATTACATTTTTGGATTGTGTTTGTGTTGTATATACATCATTATTTGATTGTTGAAAACGCAAATTTACACACGACTGTCTCATTTAAATGCCTAGGTATTCATATTATGTATATAACAGAATTTTCGTTTCGTCCATCAAAATTCTGTTTCCTATGTTTATTAGACAATTTTTTGTTTATTTTTATTTTATATATTTTATGCAGTTGTTATATATTCATATATACAGGTGATCCTTGACTTACGTCGTAGATTATCATATACATATATACAGGCGATCTTTGACTTACGTCGTGGATGCGTTCCTGAAAAGTTCAACGTTACTTGAAACGACGTAAGTCGAAAAAGTATTCAAATGTGTAATGAGGGAATATGTTGGTTCTGTGCGGGGTACAATGTATTTGAATTCTAAATGTAATTTAAATACATTGTACTTTTTACGTTGCCGGCATGTTTTTTCATTGTATATTTGAATACTTTAATGTAATGTAATCTTATCAGATGATGAAATACTTTCATCATTTATCCTGCTAGGTTAATAAATTTTCTACGTCAGACGGATCAGCATCTATGAAGCCAGTTTTTTTGGCCATGTTGATGATTTGAGTTTGTACTTCAGCTGCATCTTCAATAGAACTGGTGGACTGATTCGACCAAGGCTTTTTCCACGATCCAGACTTGGTGGTGTCGCTGACTTCATCCCAAGATTTGCTAATGTTGAAAACATGTCGTTTCGTGTAGAGAGACTGGCAGTAACCCAAGCCTTTCTATAACTTCTTCAAATAACAAGTAAACTTGTTTTTGTGATACCCTTTAAAGCTCTCGGGTTCTCCGAATGGTAAATCAGCAAAGGATTTAACTTGAAGTCGCCGACGACATTACCACCAAGCAGAAGCGTCAAACGGTCTTTTGCTGCTTTAAAGCCGGAAGCATGTTTTTCTGCTGTGGTCAAATATGTTCGCGAGGGCGTTATTTTCAAGTAATAAGAAGCTATTTCGTCGTTAAATCGTTGATGGCTTAAATGGCCATCTGCAACGATGCTTTTAATTGTTTGCAGAATGAAGTTTGGTGCAGCTGTGTCTGCGCTAGCAGACTCACCTGAAGTTTTAATATTTAGGAATTCGTTCCGATTTTTAAAATTTTGGAACCAACTCCGACTATATTGGAAAGTGTTTGTTTCTTCGTTATTTAGTTGACAAGAGGCCCGCAAATACTCTTAGCTTTGGTTTGGATGATCGACGTACTAAATGTAATATTTTTTGGATTGAGCCTTTTATCCAATCTATCAACAATAGTTCCATTGTCTCGATTCTAAAATTAGCAAAAATTTTCGTACTTTTTGAGGTTCCCGCTTTAGCATGATTTAGATTCTTTAGCGAATTTTTTTTTGCGTAAAAATTGTTCTTTCAGTTGTTGGTGGAATATTTAAATGTCTGGAAATTTGTTTTCTGTATTCCAATTCGAAAGGGTGCGTGTGTGTGACACATAGTTAATAAAGAAGGTGTACACATCCTCAGGGATTTTGTAGGACAGGAGTGTTTAGATTTGGTGCAGAACACGGGTATGTATCTTCCATTATCGGAGTTACATTTTGGGGATTGCGGTTGAGGGTTGTTTTAGTCTGGAAGATTGTGATGGGTCGGGCGGGTATTTGAATCTAGTGGTGAGGATTTGGAATTATTTAAATATTTGGATGTCGGCGGGATCGTAGCTGTTTTGCAGTGGTGGTTTGGGGGCATTCAGTTTTGCAGAGTGGTGGGAGGTTTTGATGTTTTGGTTGGAGTTTTGAAGGATGTCGGAAGCGGTTTGAAAGAAGCGGTTTTTGTAGGTATGCTGGTGATTTATTCTTTGACTCATGATACTGCTGCGGTTCGCGGGGGGGGGGGGGGGGGGCGTTTTAAAAGCTGGATTTGATTGAGACGGGCATAAGGGTTAACCTAGTTGTGGTGGCGGTTGGGAGCCTCTGTTGGCATGTGGAATTTTGGACGCGAGTGGGATTTGTTGGGGCCTGGAGGATTCGCCGGAATGTGGGGTGTTTGGATGAATTTCGGTTTGTTGAAAGTCAGTTGAGATATGTCTGTACTTTCTATTTTTATTTTTTTAAGGTTGGTGTTCCGTTGTTGAGGGTGCTCTGAAAGAGTTTGTATTTTGGATGCTTACGATTGGGTTCTCGTGTTAGAGTTTATTTGCTACTAATAGATGTATGTTTGGTGGAATGTTGAGTTTGGATCGTGTTTGGTTTGCTTGAATAGGGTTCGCTTCGAGGGGTGTCGATTTCCTTCACTTTTGGGGTGCTTCTGCTCCATTGCATTATGTAGCGTCCCTGCCTGCTTTATTGCCTATGTGTCGTGCATACGTGCCTGTGGGTTATCCATGCGTAATTTCAATTTATTAAGTTTCGTATTTGGATTTAAGGGTGCTTTTTGAAGACAATATCAATTGTTCTTTTTTGATTTATGAACGGTGAAAGTCGGAGCGGATCTACTACATTTGTAGTAAAGTGACATTCCTGATCACGACCATAATACGGGCATTGCATTACAATTACATTGTATTGCAGAAATATAAAAATAATAATAATAATTTATGGAAAAGGTTTGGTTTTAATTACTTATATAAGTGTAAATATGATTATAGTTGGAGAGGGTTTACAAGGAAAGTTTATTTTATTTTTAATAAAATGTTGCATAATTTTGGAATGTAATACGTTTTAAGAGAATTATTTGGATTTTCTGATAAACATATTCCAATCCAACATCAGCGTAATGGTTGACGGGTACTTAATCTAGCAAACCATATTAATTTAATTTATGGTTACAGATTCAGGATCCGTAAGTTAATTAATTAAGAGTTTTGAATTTTATTTTAACTTTGATAGGTGTACGGACTGGATTTTAAATAAATAATAAAATTAATAATAATTAAGTTACAGATTCTTATCTAGTAAATTTATTTTTAGACATTTATTAAATGATTTAATTTTAATACGTTATAGCTAAGTTGCAGGTAATATCTAACTTACTCAATTATTTATTTGTATAATAATTTACCCTATACACGAATGTATGTATATGAAATGCTGTCGGGTCATAAAATAAATAAATATTACCCCTCGCGTTAGATGGTGGTGGATCTGTAAATATAGGGACGCAAATTTATATGCAGCATATGATGAGAAGACCCTAGGATAATTAACCTAAATACTCCAGTTTCAACTGCTGAGGTAACACCAATATATATGATGGAATTGGAAATGTCCTTCCTATCCAAATAAAAATAATAACCAATGATAATGTGAAAATGATATAGATTTTACTAACAAATTATATCATTGTAATAATTATGTAACAGGAAAATGGTTCTGCTGAAGATTGTCGCCCTATAGTCTGTTTGACTCTCTGATGAGCATGTTACAGTATTATGGTAACAATATCGTAATGGATGGCTTAAACTATCAAACTAAATTAATTAAATTGTTTCAGATACCTGAGCGATAAGTTAAAAAAAATTTCTTTCAGAGTTCTGTACTTATGTTCTAATTAGGTTTGTTGTGCGGATGGGAGTTCAAATAAATAATAAAACTAATTAATTAAGTTACAGATTCCTGAGCGAACTAATAAATTTATTTTAGAATTTTAATTTTAATTTTAATTTAGTTTTAATTTTATTCAAAATACAGAAGAGCGGATAGGCGTTGCGGACTGGAGAATGCTGATTGGCGATTGCAGACTAGCAGATTAAAATTGTGATTGTCTTGTGATAATAGTAGTTTAGTACCGACTGTCATGGTGTCTGTAACCGGGTCGCTCTTTCCTAACTAACATACCTTCCAATCCTTACCTATCGTTTTATGTAAACGGCTGTAGGAATAGGCCCGGCGTTATCCGGGAATCTTGCCTAGCGCTTGGTCCTACAGTCCTATCAATCAATCAATCAATAGATGGTGCTTTAGTTATAATAATATCCGATAAGAGATGGCGTTTACATGTAAAAAACATTGTGTAGTTTACACGTCCAATGTAAATTACATTGTGTAGTTTACACGTCCAACTGTGCCAAGAAGATCATGAGTAAAACTGGAGTTGTAATTATACTGTAGCATACTGCCCACCTATGCACTTATAATCAACCCTCTAATTTTCAATCGGATTTCAGTTTCCAATCCATTTAATATCCATGTTTAGAAATAACAAACAAACGTTACACAAATTTTCCATCTCAATATTTTATTACATTTCAATTTCCTATATTTTATTGAAAATAACTACTCGTACGTATATATAGATGCTGCACCTACCTACATACATATACAGCTATGCACAAAACATAGAAAACAACGTTTAATGTTTCGGGAAAACCCAACATCGAAAGTGTAGTTTTTAGATTTATAATTGTCCATTGACATCATTAATCAGTCATTCCCGATTGGTGATCCTTGTGTATAGTGTTTTGTGTTAATTAATACAAAAAATATATAAATTAAAATAAATTATCTTATATTTAAATATAAAATTTGTACAAAAATCGAAAAAAAAAATTGTTTTTCGTTATATTTAGAGAGAAGAAGAGTATTGTATCTGTGCATATATTATACTGAAAATGATTTTCCAAAAAATAAAAAACAAAATGAAAATTACATAAAATGTACGTATTTTTCCTCGATTAATAAATTTATTTTTTGTTTTTTTTTATTTTTATTTTATTTATCTATTCGATCTCTCATTTTCATGTTTTCATTTTATATTATTGCTGTTGTTGGGTACTGTTGTTGCATATACATATATAGTTTGATTACAATTTTCATTTTTAAATTTATTAGTTTTTCATTTTTTATGTTTTTAAAAATTAAAAATAAAATAATTTTTTTTTTGTTATGTTTTCATGTAAATTTAATTATTTTATTTTTATATGTTTATTTTATATTGATTTTACAAATAAAAATATTTTATTTGTGTGATTGATAATTATGTACATATATATGGGGTGGATATTTTGTGTATATTATATGCTATTCTATTGACCACCCTATTGGCCATAACCCATTGTGTTAGGTGCATATATATAATATGGAAATTTAATTAAATTTATTATGACATAAGATGACAAATTCAAATAAAAATTTTTTACTCCTCCTGATTAATTTTGATATATATTTTGATTGTTTTTCAGGATTTGAATTTTATTGAGAAAATGAAAATTAATTAGAAAATTGCTTGAATGTATGTATATAGTAGAAAGGTACATTTAACATGCAATATGTTTTTATGTTAATAAATTTTATTTTAAATATATATAAATTTGAAATTTTCCTATATTTCTTCTTGTCTTATAACTTGTCTTGTTAAATTTATTGTCCATTGAGGAAAATCATGTCTTCTAGATGTAATAATTTTTAGGTTTTATGAATATACATATATATAGAGTTTATAGGTACAAGAAATGTGTGTACCTACATATGGTTTTGATTAATTTTCATATTTTATTTTTCTTAATTAAATTGAAAACAAAAATTAATTTTCTTTTATTTGGATTACAAAACCTCAAGTGTAATTTTCACGGCAAAATTACCAGAACAGAAAACTACATTTTATTCATTTGAATATATCCAACAAATGGATATAGAGCACACATCTACCAACCAAGCACAACCGACCGTACAGCAGAAAAAAAACGCTAATTGTAAAAATATCCATAACAATAATCATAATAACCTTAAAATAAAAAAGGGAAACGGTGGAAAATTACACTAAAAAATAGTATTTCCATCCAGTCACAATGTGTTAAAAAATAACAAAAATTCTTTATAATTGTATCCCAATGTCTGTCCATATCTTGTCTGTCGGTTATTATTATTGCCACTATCATTATATTGCTACCTCTTATATGTAATTTTCCTTTTCACAATTCGGGTGGATGGTGTTCTGTTGTCTGAAGGGGTTCTCTAAATATAATTGTTATTTAAATTAATTGTTATTATTTTTAGTATTTAGTTTTTTTAATTATATTTTTTATTTTATTTTAAATTAAAAATATTTTTTAATGTTTACCCGTTTGCAATTTTTTTTATTTTGTTTTAGATTAGAAAATGTATAAAAATTGGAATGTTTGGTTTGCTTAACCTTTTCTCATATTTGCCATTGTGAATATAAACAGCAAATATTATGTGATGTTAAAATAAATATTTTGGTAAATTAAAATATTTATAAATTTTTTTTGCGCTAATCCAGATCCGTATACTTGTGTAATTATGATATATAAAAATTTAGCGGGTTTCGTTTTTAACTAGCATTAAAATCGTAAAATATAATATTCACAGCTTCGCGATACAACTAATCTGGAATATTTTGTTAAGTCTGCTTAGTTATAAAATAATTAAAATTAATACAAAACTATTATAAAATTAATTAAATAATTAAATGATTTAATAGATTTTACTACATCATGACATAATTAAGTACTTTCATATCATAGTTTTTTTTAACAGACGCTCCTTAAAATCTAGTATTAACTAAAGCACAATCTGTTAAATGCTCTTACTATTTAACGAATAGAATTGTTGAAATAATAAACTGTTTACAATTTTGTGATACTGGATATCGATCTGGAATCGTTACGTCATTTAATGGCCGACAATTTCCTCAAGATTTCTATTCTCTTATCAGAATATAGAATATTCGCTTGAAACATATTTTTAAAATAATCGTGTACAATAATAATTGCCTTGACTTTTTTTATAAGATTTATAGAGTCATCTATACGATTTTATTGGAAGTAACGAAAAAGCTTCACACTTTTAAAATGATTGAGTTTTTGACCGTCGAAAAATTTTTATTATTTCAAAATAGATGTCATTGCGAAAATTGTTGCCTTAGGGTTTAACGTGTAATTTACGCTGTTTTTTTACATAATCTTTACATATTTTTACATATAAAATGTAAACAGCGTTTTAACATATAAAACCACAACCCTGCTTTCAATTGAGAATGGCGATTAGAAAGTAAATTATATAAATGATGACTAATACCAGAATACTCATAATGTTGTACTTCAATGCTAACTTAAATGAAAAATGCGACATCTATAAACGGGTAGAGGAAATAGGAAATTTTAAAGTTAATAAGATGGCTGTCGCAATATACATAATTACTTATGAAATTAGTAGTAAAATATTGATAGAAAGGAAATTAGTTAATAATTTATTGTATTTTTATTTATTTAGATCGATAAAAAGATAAATCGATAGTAAATTAGTGAAAGATATAAGTACAATTTTTTTCTTTTATTTATTAAGTTATTAATCTCTTTCACAAGTTGTTATTTGGACTCCATATTTTTGTAAAGATTTTATTTACTTGGTAAATCGAACTCATCCTTATAATTAGATCGTTTGTAGTAATAACATTTGGAATTTATGTTTTGGATTACACTGAATCAAAAAATTGGTAGAATGCCATGCTGCGTGGCTTATGTTAAATTTAAAAATGTGTTTTATAATCTAATTAATCAGAAGCACAAACAAATACTTAATTTTGCTTTAGTTGTAACAAAAATTGGTATGATAAGTTATTACCTTAATATAACTTTAACAAGTTATTTTCAGTCACCTATACTTACGTTAAGTTGTTTGAATGTTCTGTGTTTTACGACTGTGTCCCGCTCTAATATTCTGATCGTGTTGATTCTGATTCTTTAATCTCTGTTCTGGACAAACAATTGTTTTTTTTTATATTGACAATTGTTTCTTTATAATATACTCTACTAAGCGTTCTCTTGACGGGGAAAGTAGCGTAATTGTTCTGTAAAACTTACGATTGGGTGTTTTTAATGAATAAGTAAAGGTATGTGAAGTGAATAGTAAGGCCCTAGTGGGATTGAGTTCTGGAATTGTTGCCGTATTCTTTAATTTTTTAAGGCTGTACTAAATTCTATAAATCACTATTTAAGGTCTGCAAGCATTTCATGAATATTCCCTGCTCCTATAATAGAGCTACTGAGCGTAATGAATTTGCTAATTGTTAAGCTAAATCTAGTTTGAGATAAAACTTGATTAATATTGAAGTACGTACCTTATCTTTTGATTATACTTTGAGTGATTTAAGGCAGACGTGGTAGCCCATCTCTATCTGCCGTAATCATGTGCCAGAATTTCAGTTTCTATCTAAATAAGCATTTACTTATGTAAAGTCTAGTTGAAATCCACTATTTAATAATGTCCCTTTATAACGAGGGCCCAAACCACTTCAAGTGGATAATTTTTTATATATATTTCCACATTAAAATTGTTGTTATACAGGTCAATTGTTCTCATATATCGTTTAAGTGTTTAGAACTCCAATTTTAGCGTACACGGATGACGGTTTATAATTACAAATTAAAAATTTTTAGATAAAGTTTTAATGCCCGAACAGCATACTCCTATGAGAATTTTTGACTAGTTTTTTTACACTACATCGTTGAACCAACCTAACACCGTCATTGGATTGTGATATATCACGGAAACCCAATATTTTGATACCCTACTATCCGTGAAATCTACCGTTTTTTACAACAAAGGTTTTTCCTCTTTCATTTCTTCACAGTAATGACCAACTTAGACTCCGCACTTACAAAAAATGGATTATCGTAATTGGTTGGTCCTAATTTTTTCCAAAAACCGGAAACCATTCCCAAATTCAATGCCACGAGAGTGTTCGATTCAATCCACATTCACACACATCCTATCACATTAAAAACATAACCGTGATGAAATATTGGTTAAAAAAATATGCGGCTTCCAATAATTACAGATGGCCAAACTAACATGATTATTCATTCGAAAACCCAAACTAATGTTTGTGAAGCTATAAAAAATAAACGTATGAGACATTTGAAATTAAATTTAAAAATGCAATCGGTTTGTTTGGATTTGTATGGTTAGAGAAGATCTGAACAATCTCCGAGGCTGTTTGATTTTATTAATGCAGGTCATTATGTAGCTGGTTGTTACCAAGGCACGTAGAAAACTGTTGTTACTTAGAAGCTTTGGATGGTGCTTTATATTCTGATAGATCAGAATATTCACTATCTGTTGAGCAACAAATATTTTCCATAATTTTTTCTATATTTAATAGGTTTGTACTTAATGAAAATAAATAAAAACAATAAAACAATATTCTTGTGTGTTATAGAAATGATGAAATTACAATTGGTGTATACTATCGTAATGTCATCCGAGAAATTTACATATATTAGTTAGGAAAATTTATGTCATTTCTTCGTTAGGGAAACCGCAATTGTATTCCATTTTAATATATATTGATATACCCTAAATAACAAGTATATAATGAGTCCAGGTTTCAACCCATGGAACCGCAATTGCAACACCATAACTATCACGACAGTAACTATCAACCTAAGATTTTAATGTCGGCCCAGAAAATTAATATCGTCTAAGAGAAAATTAGTATCATCTTGAGGTAAAAGTTTCGGATCAGATTGAATATGTATTCGATTTGGCTCGCTTACATCTACATTTTATGTGAATTTAAAATAAAAATTGACGGTTATTAATGTTATATTTTGCTGCTCAAATTTAAATTTAATTTCTTAATAAAATATTACCGAAAAATTATATTTAGTTGATAGTTCACGATAGTTTGATAGAATCATGATATTTTTGCTAGGGTTGCCTTAAGCATAATTTTTATTTTCCTGAGTTAAAAAGTTGGAAATACTTTTTACATGTTTAAATATTCTCACCGACCAAATGGCGCAGTGGTAGAATCTGTAGTAATTGGAGCGGAAGGTACGAGGATCGAATACCGATATGGACAGGATTTAAAAGGGATTTTTCACAACTGCTGGAGTGCAGAATATATGGGCCAACCCATCTTCTATGTTAGTACTATAAGCTGGCAAGTTGCAGATGGTTTCACGTAATTCGACGCTTAGGCATTGTCTAATATTCAACGTCACTTTTAAAGCTTGTTGTTGTGCAATCGGTCCTGAAAGTTCTGGTATCTGGGAATGATAAATGGCCTTAGTGTTTATCAGAATCAAAAAATAGTCGTATTTGTAACACAGTTTTACTTCTGGGTCTATGGATACTGTATGATTTTCAATTTGATCAATTAACTTTATATGAAATTCCGGCTTGGGAGAACTTTTGTCTAACTGGGTTTCAGAATTTTTATTATATTGGTAACATAAAAAGTCTCTGCGGTGTTCACCACTGCAATGGTGCTAATGCCTACATATTTACATAGATCTTCCATTGTTTGTGAAGATTGTTTTATAATTCCAAGCTTGTGTCAAAATTTATATTGATTTGAAACTGAGTGAAATATCTCTAATAAGCTATGTGATACTTTTTTACTATAAGAAAGGCAAAAACGCTGCAAAAAAATGTCGACAACATTTATTAGGTGTACGGTGAAAATGCTGTTAGTGAATGAAGAATCCAGGAGTGGTTTGCTCGATTTTGTTCCGGAAATTTGAATGTCAAAGATGCACATCGCTCTGGTCGGCCAGTCACTGAAAAAGTCGGTAAAATTTTGCAATTGGTGGAGCAAGAAGAGCACGCATGCTGTCACGAAATTGCGGAGGCATTTAACATCAACCACATGACAGTTTGGAACCATTTGAAAAGAACAGGCTACAAAAAGCAGCTCAATGTTTGAGTGCTACATGAATTAACTCAAAGAAAATTGACATCAGTGAATTTCTGAAACGCAACTAAATTGAACCATTATTAAAAGCGAATCATTACAGGCGATAAAAAATGGGTGGAATACGAGAATATCAAACGTAAACGTTCATTGTCAAAGGCTGGTGACCGTAAAAAAACTTTGAAGTCTAAATTAACATTAAACAAGGTTATAGTTATAGTTATAGAGTGTTCGGTGGGATTGGACCATCCAGAAGGAGCGACCGCTGAATTGGCCAACAGAAAATATTTCATCATGACAATATTGCCACGCCTGACTACCATTTGTACCATTGAACGAAAATATATATATTCGGTATATATAAATATTTATATATATATATATATATATATATATATATATATATATATATATATATATATATATATATATATATATATATATATATATTTATATATGTTTATATATATATATATATATATATATATATATATATATATATATATATATATATATATATATATATATATATATATATATATATATATATATATATATATAAATACACCTAATGCTGTTTTTATGCGATAGATGCGTTCCGCAAAACCCTCGTGTAAAAAAAACCCCGTAAAATAAATCGTGAAAAAATATTACATTTAATGTAAATATAAAATAAAAAAAAGTATATAAATATAAAATTATAATTAAATATAAAATATAAAAGTATGCGAATAAAAATTGAACTTAATCTTATTTACATTCAATAAATTCATAAAATTTAACGATAAAAATTAAAAATAGCAAAATACGTCTGTATATTGAGTCAGAACCGTCTCAATCCATTTAAAAAAATGCCACAAAAATATGTAATTATTAATGGTGTCGCTTTTGGACCAGAGACTCATTCGTCCAGTGCTACTATTCTGGAAGTTCTCTGGGAATATGGAATTGGGAAAGATTTTATATGTAATTTCTATTCAAATATATATTTTCCGACCTACTGACGAAAAAAGTTTGATTTAAATATTTATAATTGGTAATTATTATTCGTTTACCAAAATTGGAAGGGAAAATTATTCAATTTAATATTAGCTTTTAACCTCAAAATGCCAGACAAAAAAATACAAAATCACAAAAAGTACAAAATCATTCCCCAATTCCCTAATCCCGAGGAATTACTAGAATAGTGCCACAGAGACACATTTTGGATTCCATCAGTGTGCTCAGTTAGTGTCGGTGGCTTCGTGCGTCTGGCTACAAATTAAGTGTGTGAAGTTATCCCACGATCTCATCCCAGAAAAAATATGATGTTCATCAGGTAATACTAATTTCATCGCATCCCAGAATTTTTCAAAATCATCCAAGAAAATTGTGTTATTATTTGAAATCGGGAATTAAGTACTCAAATTCGAACAAGTTTCTATCTTTAATAAAGAAAAACTGACAAATCATAATCAATGGGATTTTCAATCCCGATCAAAGTTTGTATGGAAATAAATTTAATATATCTAAAAGAAATTGTTATTAATCTTTCCCAAAAATTATTAGAGTTATAAACGATCTCATGCGAAATCGAATTGATATCATGTCCACTAACTATGAGCAAAACGACAAGACTAGCCGTATGTTGATATTCACGCTATTGACCAATATGTATATGGCCCAACTAGTTTTTTTTATATAATAAAGATTTATATTGATGGTTCCTAAGAACCGCGAGTGTCGTGATCGATCTCATCTGATTTGAAATTGCGATCATATCCACTAACTACCAGCCGAACTACAACATCAATATATATCTTTATTATATAAAAAAAATCAAGTTGGGCCATATACATATTGGCCAATAGCGTGAATATCAACATACGGCTAGTCTTGTCGTTTTGCTCATAGTTAGTGGACATGATATCAATTCGATTTCGCATGAGATCGTTTATAACTCTAATAATTTTTGGGAAAGATTAATAACAATTTCTTTTGGATATATTAAATTTATTTCCATACAAACTTTGATCCGAATTGAAAATCTCATTGATTATGATTTGTCCGTTTTTCTTTATAGAAGGTACTTGAGTATCTTGAGTACTTATTTCCCAATTTGATGAACATTTTATTTTTTTCTGGGATGAAATCCTGGGATAACTTCACACACTTCTACAAATTCCGACATTAAACGTTGAGCTCCGAATATATACTTATATGCTTCTCGGTAGCTACCCATCAATAGTTTTAGCTCACACAGAAACTTTGCAACTGATTCATCAACGTGATCATACTTTTGAAAATGGTTGCTTAATTAATTTGGTAAGTTTTAAGTTGATCTTAGGTCATGACGACAACCTCTTCGTATGTTTTAATATGTTCTTTAGCGTCGGTATCCTCCAGTGCAACATCTAAAATTTCATCCTCGCTATTCACTAGCAATTCTTCAATATCTGCCGATGATAGGTTGTGAAATCCTTCTCCGCCTACTTCATGAGCTAATGTTATGATGTTGGAGTACTCAATTGTGTTAGAAAGCACTGGCTCGTTGTTCATATTTAAAAATATGTACGAATATTATACTGTATGAAAATAACCGAAAATTTTGTTGATCGCGCAATAACAAGTGAAATCGCGTAAAACAAGAAAGATTTTTTATATATATATATATTATATATATATATATATATATATATTATATATATATATATATATATATATATATATATATATATATATATCATATGTGTGTGTGTTTAGCTGTGGCTGCGTATACACACATTTATAAAATTTGACCTAGCTTAAGTGTATGAAATATGCTAAGTCTTAGTCCAATTTAAACAAGTAATTGCTCTTAATAACCGAAATGATCTCAAATATTGACTTAATTTAGGATTAAATCCAATAAAAAATTTAGTTATAAGTAACTAAGTCGTTAGTGAAATCTGCTTTTGTGTGGGTCATTTAAATATTTTATATTTAAAAAGTAACCATGTTATATTTTGGTTCAAATAAGTAAATTGTTTATTTTACTACTCAAGATTTGGTTATTTTAAATTAAAAATTATTTTAACCAAGAATTTAGTTATTTATTTGGCTAAGGCATTAGGTTGTTTGAAAAATACTAAGTTGTTGGTTAATTATGCTAGGTTTGTTGGTGCTTTTGACTCAAGTTTTTCTCTGAGTGTAGAACCAATCGATGATTTGCATTGTTTATTCATTATATCGAATAGACACAACAACTGTATAATGTTTCAAGTAATTTGTTATTCTTTATAAATCCATTAATTTCCTTGCATACAAATAAATATTCAGTTTTTCAATCCAAATAAGGCAAAATATAAAGACTACACACACAAGAAGACTTAAAAATTTATACTACATTACGTAAAGCTATTAAATTTAATTACATTCATTTCCTACATTATTATATCACATTTTAGACGATTACCCATTCTAAAATGGCAAATAAAAAAAAATTAATAATAAAGACAAAATAAAAAATTTTCCTCCTCCAAATTATTATTATATTTTCATTTTCCAATTTCTTGAATAATAAAAACAATAATATTTATTTATAATCACATGTGTGCTTTTATATACAGATATTTTATTATACAACAATTTTTTATGTATGTACATACGAGTGTGTGTCTTTTATAAAATATACACTATCTGGTGTGTAGCTTTTTTTTAGTATTTGGGCTCTTTTCCGAGTCAAAGAAAATATATATTGTATAAAGCACAGTACACAGTAGAAAAAAAATCGTATTCGAAAGGAGGAAAAAAAGCTCAGGAGAAATATAAGGAAGAAAAATTAACTCATGTGAAAATTATTTATTAGCACATTTAATTATTGTTTATTTTATACATACATGTGTGTGTGTGTGTGTGTGCATATATGGGAGGAATGGTTCGTATATATAGACTTGAAATAAAAATATAAGTCTGCAACGAACGTAGATCGGTGTACTATACACACACTTATATCGGGATAGAATGGGGAGATATATGTATTTGAATACATATTCTTGGTATTTCCTACGTCCTTGTGTAAATTAAAACATATAAAAATTTTCCAGAAGAAAAACTGAAAAAAAAAATAAAAAAAAATGGTTGAATTTAGGATTTTGTATTTAAGAGAAGGAATATCTGTATATAAAGAAAATATATTTTGATTTTATTTAAAGGATTAAACAGGAAAAAATATTATCTAATTAAGCTTTTGTATAGACTTTGTGTATGTGTATACTCGTAGAGAGATACGTTGGGTGGAAAAAAAGCTTTTTTTATGTATTTATAAAATTTTTAAAATCTTAAATTAAAAAAAATAAAATAAAATTAATTTTGTATTTATCTTTCCAATATTTTTGATTTATATTTAGAGATTGCTTCGTTTTGTTATTTTTTTATTTTATTATTGTCGAAGAATTTACAATTTAAATTAGAAGAGGTGGAATAGAAACTATAAATTAACAATTGTGTAAACTATGTGTACACAGTCGAAATACAATAGAAAATTTCGAGCACCTATATATTGGTGTTGTACATACTGTATGTTGCGATACAAGGCAAAAATCATGTATTACGTGAAAAAATTCCAGACACATTTATTTTATATATATTTGAAAAAAAAAAAAAAATTAAATTTAAAATCAAAATAATTGAATCTGTTTTGCTCCAGACTTTAGTTTTTCCTCTCTTGTTTTCATGCTCCACCGAAAATCTTCCGCCTTTTATTTTATTATTATATGTTTTGTACAACAATAGCATATATAACATATTAAGATTGATTTAATAGACAAAATTTTTTTATTGTTTCAATGTATGTTGGTCGTGGATATTTATTTTATTTTGTATCTTGACGTGACTATATTTTTCGATTACTTTGGCAAAAAAAAAAAACAAAATGTTTGGAATTAATTTTAAGGTGACCAGAATACCTAGACAATGATTTGGAGATTCGGTTGTGAGTTCGTTATGTGTATTTGAGTAATTTGATCAGTGGTTTGACTACTCAGGTGGATCAAAAACCTTAATGTCAAAAAACCGTTTTATTTCAAATCAGCTTAACGATCAACCTTCAGGGTAGTTTCGGCCTAGCTTTAATGATTTGGTTCTCAAATTGAAGCACAAATTATATTTTCGAAATTGATTTGATGGTGGTTTTAGATGCTCATCTTTCTACATGGTGAGACGAACGCAGTATGACGGCGGGAGAGTCTCATGTTTGAATGTGATAAATTGAAAGTGTTATAAATACTTGACTGTGAGTGGGAAAGAGGAAGGCGAAATATGTGAACAGAACTAAAAGAACGATGACCACCAACATAACACCAAACCTAATTACATAACCTAATTCTTAAGTACCCGGACACGACATTAAAGATCGGCATGTGGAATGTGTATTCACTTAGAAAACTTGAGGCGTTTGATGGCCTTATCACATGATGAAAGAATAGATACCTTGTGCTTTGGAAATATTAGAATTGGATTGCTCATTGGACCACAGATAAAAAAGGCCATGTTGGACTTCTAGGCATGATATTCGCCAACTTGTAAATTGTCTGTAGGCATGAGATTCGCCAACTTGTAAATTGTCTGTAAGTGTGTATATGTGCCCACTAATCTTCAGAATAAAGACTCATTTTAAAATAATTTGAAGAATCCGATCGTGACTTTAATACTAGAGCTGGGAGAAATCAGACTGAATTATGTAATAATATAGGTCCTTACTTCTGACAGCGACCGTAAATGGAGAAAAAATAATATATTTGCGATCGCTCATGACAGCAAAATGCCAATTACGTCCTTTCCTCATAAAAACACTCATTTGGAAACATGGACACATCCATTTAAAGCATTTTGAATCCAAATTGACCATGTGTTGATCTTATTATAATCTTCAACAAAATTCGTATAGGAAGTGACCATTTCTGGTCCCAAGTTTTAGTACAAGTTTATTATGACTATAAATGTAACGTGACAATATAACGCGATTTTTCTGTGACGGTCAGCAAAAGCATTTCGCGATCGAAATGCCAGTCTCAAGAATGCAGCCCAGCACACTCTCGGCAAACTAAGTACAAAAATAATTTGTTTGATGACGGTGTCGTCTTGCTGTTTACCAACGCCCATAATGAAGCTCAAACTCGGTTTACAATCGCCATTTGTAAATAGAAGAAGCGTGAATGGTGGAAGGCTAAGTTCTTCGAGTACCATAACATAGCAATGAGTCCTATTTGCGAGTTTTTTAAAGGACTCCAATTTTGACTTAATGTGTCTTTTTTATTTATACATAAGGATTGGATTTAGTGCTTTCTAGACACCACAGCTGTTTACCTATAAATATGCATCAATGCTATTCTATTCAATCAGCATTCAGACATCGTTGATATCGAGAATTTGTTTTATTCGTCTAAGCACTTTTATTTATTTATTTATTTATTTATAAATAAGTCTACAAATACGACTTGACATTAAAAATGACGTTATAGTCAGACATATAAAATAATATTAAAAATCAGGAAGAAGCAAAGTGTTGCTTCAATCTTCGTTTTAAGGTATCCTTGCTAGAAGTAAAATCGAACAGGTGATTTATGTGATTAAAGCTTTTGCACATCATGTTAATCGGTTCATAAGAACCATAGTTGATTCTATGGACATCAACTTGCAAGAACTCATTTCTTCTTAGATGTCTACTGGGTACTTTAATTTGTAAATTTTCCAGTATTGATTGTGCGTCAATGTGACCTAATAAAATATTACCAACAAACGAACACTTTCCACGTCTATTTTCCAGAGTTGCTATGTTGTTTGTTTTGCAGCCATCCAGATATGGTGGTAAACGTTGCAGGTTTTCATGGTATGGTAATTCGTAATCATACTCCCAACCGCTTTTCCAAGTTAAATGACGGATAAACTTTTTCTGAATACCCTCAAGTTTACTGATGTTTGTATCATAAAATGGACACCAAACAGTAACAGCGTATTCCAGTTGCGAACGTACGTATGCGAAATACAGAATCTTAATTGTCTCCAGGTCATAAATGTCTCCCGTCCATCGTTTAATAAAGCCCCACATTGAATTAGATTTAGCAACACATTGTTCTATATGTTTGTTACTGCTCATATTTTCCACGAAAATAACACCGAGGTCTTTGATCTCTGATACTCGCTTTAGTGGCATATTGTTTACTTCGTAATGTTTTAAAACTGGATTTAATTTCCGGTGGAATGATAAAGTCTTACACTTATTGATGTTCAGACTAAGAAGATTTGACTCACACCATATCGCTAAATTGTCAATGTCCTCTTGAAGTTTCTCGGCATCGCTTAAGTTCTCGACAGTTCTATATATTTTGAGGTCATCAGCAAACATTAAAATTTTAGAGTGTAGAATGACTTCAGTTATTGCGTCGATGAAAATGGTAAAAATCCAAGGGCCAAGATGAGAACCTTGTGGAAAACCCGATGTAGCTTGAATTGGCTTGGACCTACTGTTACCAATGTCGATGTATTGGATGCGGTTGCTTAAGTAAGATTTAAACCAAGCCACATAGTTGTTTGAGAATCCAAATGAGTATAAACGTTCTAGTGCTTTACAATGGCTAATGGAGTCAAACGCCTTGGCAAAGTCTGTGTACACCACGTCAACTTGCTTGTGGCTTTCAATAACTTTGATTGTGCTGCTGGTAAATTCAATAAGGTTTGTAGATGTTGATCTCTTAGGCATGAACCCATGTCGGTACGGTGAAACATGTCGAGGCACCACTTCTTTGAAGGAATTACATATTACTAGTTCAAATAATTTGGGTATAGATGAAATCGACGTTATACCTCTATAACACGATACATCACTTCTATCCCCAGTTTTAAATAACGGGGTTATTCTGGTTATTTTCCATTTTTTAGGAAACTCTCCCAATCTCAGCGACTGATTGAACAGCATGCAAAGAGGTAGTTCCAAACTGGTGTATTCTTTCAAAAAAGAAGCTGGTATTTGGTCAGGACTGCAACCATCGCCGAATGTGTTTAGAGCCTTGTTTATATCTTCTATTGTAATATGTGGTTGTAATATGGTAATATGTGGTTTTATTCGTCTAACACTTTGGTCAACGCATTAACATAATTTCTTGGAAAAAAACTACAATACATTCACTGTTTGTCACAAAATGTATTTTAAACTGTGACGGCTAGGATTCACTCCCCAATCAAACAAAGTTGATGAGACAATTCATCTGGAATTTGAAATGTGTTAAAAAGAATCTAAGACATAGTATAATAAACATATCAAGCATTATAAGAGTTCATCAATCTTCGTGACACCCGTCATGTTCTGAATCAGAAGGAGGTATACAACTTTCGAAGTATGTAGTTCTTGAAGTTGGCGGGCTGTAGTAAGATGAGAGTATATTCTGTCTTATGTTGTCTAACAATATAATTATAAAAAATGAATGTTCAGTGACTTTCAAAGTCGTCACTCATTTACTGATCTATAGGTCTTCTAAGAACAGATACTTCTAGCATTAGTTCAATAATTTTGAGTTTAGTTAAATTAATTTTAACTCTGATATACTTCGTTTAATCAGTAAGCTTAAATTTTTCGAACTATTTCTAGGTCAGGTATATTATGTTGACTTACACTCTCATTTTAAAATTTGTTACTTTTTATGTAGGAAATCATGAATTTTAAAACGTAAAACCAGAATGTAGCTGGGAAATCCCTATAAATATAGTTCACGGTTTGGTTTAATTTTATTTGCTCTATTCCAGCTCAAATAGTATTCCACGCTCAAAACATTTCAAGTGAAACGCAGTAGAATCTAAAATAAAAGTATAGACAATCATAGAATGGAATCCATAGCTCCAGTAATCGCTCTGCAAGCAATATGTTGAATTAGCTTTTAGTACTAACGCTTTTAACTTGAACTCTGTGCTACCAGATCAAAAATCTCGGTACAGCATACCTAAGTCTCTTATAGACCATAGAAAAACATTTTGAGCCTGGATTTACCAAAACTTCCTCTTTACTCAGAATACTCTTTTTTATCATTGCTATCTGTTTTGTAGCTTAAGAATCTGTTTATGCTCTTCTTACTCTTTCGCGGGTTGCTAAGGCACGTTCCACTTTAACCATCTGAATACTTTCATAGCTCATGCCAGCCTATAGTATTGACAAGGAAAATGGGTTGGCCTATAAATTCTGCACTGCAACACAGGGTCATAGATGTGATCATTCACACCATCGATCGTAATCAAACACGGTACCTCCCGGTCCAACTGGAGCTTTAATCACTGCGTCTATTGAGCATACGCAGAATACTTTACCAAAAATAACCAGTACAAATAAATTTTGCATGAATCTACGCTTAGTTAAAACAATACGATTAGTTTAAGACGAATCACGTCTCAATATTAGAAAGTGTCTGTGAATTCATATAAAACAATCGGATGTTTATATGAGCATTTTAGAACAATATCATTGGAAGAATCATGAAAATAGACTACTGCAACTTAACAAGGAGCAAATCGATGACCAACATCAAAGCAGAGATCAACGTAGACCTACTTGAGAATTACGTTTGATCACTTTGAAAGAAACCTATAAAAAATCTGGTACCGCCTCAGAAACGCGGCACTTAAACGAAAACTCAATCAACAAAAGCGATGGGGTCAATTCCTAGCAGGCATTAGAAAACGGAAGTTCATCAAATCGGAAGTTCAACAAAGAGTGGTATTTAAAAAAAACTTGGCTTACTGCCAGTTTAAAATCAAAAAGCTTGTATTGTTTTCCATGCTTGCTATTCGGTGGCGACAGTGTATGGTCGCGGCAAGGGTATAGTTAATATTGCGCAACAGGTAGACACGGCGTATAAAAGAGAAATGATTAAACATAACAAACTTGTAGAAGGTAATCGGTATGTTCTAGAGAACATTTTGGAAGTAGTTAAAATTTGTGGCAGTTGCGAACTGGCCTTACGTGGTCATAATGAAAAAAGTGATTCAGATCGACCGGGAGTGTTCAGAACCATATTCACTTTAAAAGCATATTATGCAACTACTCCCATTTTTAAGGGAACTTCCAACCACATTCAAAATGATTTGCTCAAATGTATCAATGTCGTATACACTGACTTCGTTTATGCAGAAATTCAAGATGCTATTTACATACATACATCTCCATTCAAGCTGATGAAACGACTGATGTCTCAAACAAAAGTCAATTTGTAATAATATTTCGATACGTTCCTAAGAATCGTATTAAAACAGGAGAAGTGGTCGAAAGATTTATTTCTTTTGTAGAAATACAAGATCGTTCAGCGAATGGATTGGCTCACAATTTAAAACAAGTGCTGCAAAAATATAATATTACCAGTGATAAACTTATTGCTCAAACTTACGACGGTGCTGCAGTTATGAGTGGAAATAAAGGTGGAGTGCAAACCATATTAAAACAGGATTTTCCTTACGCATATTTTGTCCACTGTTATGCTCATCAGTTAAATTTAGTCCTTCAGGCCGTGTGGGCCAAACAAATACCAGAACTGCGTATTTTTTTTGCCAATTTATCTGGGATATCATCTTTTTGTTCTGTATCTCCTAAAAGAATGGATAAATTATTGGAAATCTGCGACAAAAGATTACCACGGCCAAGCAACACGAGATGGAATTTCCAGAGCCGGACAATTAACGTGGTGTATGAAAAATGGAAGAGTTAAAAGAATGCATGTCAGCCATTCAGAATGACTCAACTTCAGATGTGAGAACGATTCGCGAAGCGAGTGGTTTTATTTTATTACTAAACGATGTGAAGTTCATTATTTTTTTAAATTTTTTTTCTCGTGTTATGCCTCAAGTTGAAATTTTATATAACATCCTGCAAAAACGCCATCAAACAATTTTCTGATTTTATTGACAGAATTCGAGAGAAAGTTGACTTTATTGTTGACAGAGTTGCTGAAGTTAACGAAGATAGTAAATCGCGTGCAACAAAAGAAATTCAGTTAAAACGAATTTTAAAAGAAGCTTGTGATGTTATACGGAGGCATATTAACGATAGATTTGGAAACGCAGAGTATTTAGTAATCAGTCAAGTTTTAGATTGCCCAAAAATTAAGTATTATGCTTTAAACTTTCCTTACCTGCTCCTAAATACAACAGTCAAATTATATCCTTTTTTGGATAAAGAACGTTTGAAAACTGAACTACAAGCAGTGTATCGGCAAACAATCATTTTCCAGTCTGTCAAAACTATAAGTGAACTAGTTAAAACCATTTATGATAATTTTTTTTTTTTTTTTTTTTTTTTATTTGTTTAAGAAATCTATATTTCTGTATAATATTACAACTAATCTCAGTGATTATCTAGTAAATGTTTTGTATTTTTAAGCAGTGTAGCATCTTATGAGATGAGAAAAATCGGTTCATCCCATTTCGTCCAGTCCTTTGATTTCAGTAGTTCAGGGAACCACTAATTCTAAAGGCTTTGTTCTTTTTAGGCGCTTTGGTCCATTGGTGTGATCCAGTAGGTTCCGCAGCTCCTCGTTGTCATGTTGCTGCAGTCGCAGTACATGACTCCTTGCCAGCTTAATTATTTCATCACTGACGTATTCCATGTTAAGGTCTCGATGGAGGTTGTCATTTCTAATATACCATGGAGCATTGACAATGCTACGTAGTACTTTATTTTGAAATGTTTGTATGATCTTAACTGTAGTTTTCTTTGCACATCCCCAAAGTTGAATGCTGTATGTCCAGATAGGTTTAAGGATTTGTTTATATAATAGTAGTTTGTTTTGCGTTGTCAGCTCAGAGTTTCTTCCAATAAGCCACTGCATTTTTCTGAATTTAAAATTCAATTCTTGTCTTTTCTTTTTAACATGTGCTTTCCACCTAAGCTTAGTGTCTAGTGTCATGCCAAGGTATTTCGCATTGTCTGAGTAAGGAATTTGTTGAAAATTCAGTCTTATCGGGATGTATTCTACTTTCTTGTTATGGTGAAGTTGATGTGTGTTGATTTTGATTCGTTTAGCATTATTCTCCAAGTTTTTGTCCAAGTGTTTACTGTATTAACAGCATTTTGTAGTTTCCGTGTTGACTCGAAAATACTAATATCAGTAGTCATAATTGAAGTGTCATCAGCAAAAGTCCCTATTCTGGCTTCTGCTATATTTGGTAAATCATTTGTATACAGAAGGTATAACACAGGGCCAAGCACACTACCTTGTGCGACTCCTGCCAATATTTTCTTTAGTTTTGAGTAATCTTCTTCTTGACTCACTTGAAAATAACGGTCATTTATGTATGACTTAAGCAATTCAAAATGTTGTTTTGGTAGATCTCGTTGAAGCTTAAATTCCAGACCATGGTGCCAAACCTTATCAAATGCTTGGGCTACGTCTAGGAATACTGCTGAACATACCTTCTTCTCTTCCAACGCCTCTTTAATCGTATCAGTGATTCTATGTACCTGTTCTATTGTTGAGTGGCCTTCTCGAAACCCAAACTGATGTGGTGGTATAAGTTTCCTAGTCTCTATAATTGGCTTGAGTCTCTTCAGAAACAATCTTTCGAAAATTTTTGATGTGGTTGTTAATAAAGAGATTGGCCTGTATGATGTTTTATCATTTAACGGTTTATTAGGCTTAGCAATCATTATTATTTCTGCTACTTTCCACTGTCTCGGAACATAATTTTGTCTAAAGACAGCATTGATTATGTGCTGTAGCTTCCGTAGTGCTTTTTCTGGTAGTGCTTTGATTATTTTTGCTGTTATCAGGTCGTAACCAGGAGCCTTTTTATCTTTAAGATTTTTTACTTCTTCTTTGATTTCTTTGATTTCTTATGGAGCAGGCTCTGGTACTTTTTGTTGTAGACGTTATCGATTGCGTTGCATAAGGGTCTCTCTTTATTATTCGGTTCTATTTTGGATTTTTCTGCATCCAAAGTAAGAAAAATATTTTCTGAAGTCGACGGTATTTCGATGTTGCAATCACCAAAATTGGTTTTACACACCTGAAACACAAAAGAAATATTAGAAGTAAAAATGTAAAAGGTGGGTGAATTTTTCCATTGGTCTTATGAAGTCGCCATCTAATCTTGATTCGACTTGCACTATCGTAAGTCTGTTTGTATTCTCAACTGGAACCAATTGATTCCACTTATATTGACTTCGAACAAATGGTCACCTTATTTAATATAATTGTGTTGAGGTAGTTTTTCATTTTTCACCGGTTAAGCGAAACCAAAACAATATAATATCGAACATATATAGCTAGATAGTAAAAGAAAATTGTCTTTTCAATTTTTCTATAATTTATTTCGGAATTCAATTGAAACAATAAACAATTCAATTAAATTAACTGATTTTCTTTTTATTTGCACTATCTATGTATACATATTATATTGGGAAATGGATGTGTATTCAGGATTTCACAGTAAATTGCAATTTTATCTGCAGTTGATTCGATGAACCCGAAAAAAGGTTAATTATGTTGTAACCTTTTTTTTGTCTTTGCGGACCAACATACATATATGTGTACACATACACGCACATGAATATTATGAATTCATCCTTTTACACTTCATTCGACACCAATAATCAAAAATATATTAGTTGGAGTTAAAAATGGGAGCGAAAAGATCATGGTCCCATATTCCGCCATCCCGCACCAAACGAAAAAAAATATTCTTATCCTTAATATCCTCATTTCTTATTTTCCACTTTCGATAAAATATCAAAAAATATGTGTCCAATATTATCATTCTCTTATGGTCTCATGCACATTTTATATTTTATTTTATTTCGATCTGTAATCATTATTATTTTTTTTTTTTGGTGTCCCTCCATTCACATCCATATATGTATACATATATGTTCGATTACATTTGATTTTTGTTGGTTTCGTCCTTTTTGTCTATTATATATTTTTATTCTAACCGAGCAAGCAAGATAAACCGACCAAACTAACAGCACACACACACACACACTCATTGGTAGTGTTACATTCACCAAATGAAAAGAAAATCTATCGGAATACCCAAAACGAAAGTAAATATATATTTTATTAGGACGGGCATAATAGAAAAACGAATCTAAACTAAACAGAAGTCAAGAATGAGTTGCAGTTATATATCTTAACGATTATGCTACAACATATATACACAAAATCATATATCTCAAAACAGGATAAATATCGAGACACAAAAAATGTCCAATATCAATAAAGTCTCATTTAGCTTCTTTACTTTACGTATATTATACACGTCGGTATTTTTGTCTATTTGAATCGTATTTTATTTTCAACAACAATATCTAACGGGTCATCGGTTCTAATCCTAATCATTTATATAAAAAAGCACAAAACTTAGATATACATACAACAGCAACAAAAATAAATCGAAGGAACGACCAAAAAAAAACACGAAATCTTCTGTGTATAGAGGAGAGCTAGGATACTTAAATATATAAACGAGTATAAGGACTATCTATCTATATTCTA
This sequence comes from Tipula lateralis, assembly GCA_963932295.1. NCBI lineage: Eukaryota > Metazoa > Arthropoda > Insecta > Diptera > Tipulidae > Tipula > Tipula lateralis. Next base: position 150,148,458 of record OZ010736.1, on the reverse strand, counting down.
TGTGACCTGGAAAATGGAAAATTTTGTTTTCTAAACTATAATTGATATGTTTTACATGAAAATATTAGGAGGAAAATTGATAAGTTTTTGGTGTGAAAATAAGTTTAAGGCAATTGGTTCATAAGTCAACCCGATAGTGAAACGGAATAAAAAAAAATATTTGATATATCCGAAAAATAGGTGTTAAAGTTATGGGGGTGCCCTTTTAAGGTTCCTTAATTTAATGGTTTCTGCGATCGATAGGATTTTCCAGTTCAATAATATCTGATATTTTCACTGTGTATACAATTGTACTGGGAAATGAGCTTTACATATTTTCGGCGAGTCTAGATTTTAAGTAAGTGGTTGAACTTTTACAATGTGCTGATTTTTAAACTGGTTTAGCTAGACGTCATTTTGACCAATTAAGTGGCCATTGAAGTTTATATCTATCACAAAATTTATGTTCTCACACAAAACCGCCTTTACTACAAGCCAAACTTTATGCATACATAGACTGTAATGAAATATCAAGCTTTAGCGGTATTGGTAAATATTCTTCTATTCGTACACGATTGCGAATACAGTATTGAAAAAATAAACAAACGCATACCACTTAAGTATTATTAAAAACCGAATGAAAATATCATCTTCTCATTAGTTAAGAAAAGAGAATAAAAATGCTCAATTAGTACTAAACCTTTTTGTATTGCCTCTGGCCTTAACAGAAGCTTTAAGTTGGCGGTGAAATCGTTCAACCATGCCATTAGCTTGAGGCTGATAAGCTGTTGTCCGTATCCGATGTGAGCCAAGGAGTTTCGTTAACTCACTAAAAAGTTTGGACTCAAACTGCGTTCCTTGATCAGTAGTTATGTCAAGAGGAACGCTAAAACGTGATACATAATTTTGGACAAATGTGTTAGCTATAGTAGTTGCAGACATATCGTTCATGCAATAAGCTTCGGGCCAGCGAGTAAATCTATCGACACAGGTAAGTATATAAGTATATCCATTAGATGGTGGAAGAGGTCCAACAACGTCTAAATGGATGTGTTCGAATCGACCAGGTGGGATATCGAACTGTCCATGAGGTGATTTAGTATGCCTCTGAACTTTAGATTTTTGGCAGGCTAAGCAGGCTCGTGCCCAATGGGTCACGTCCTTGTTAATACTAGGCCAAAAGTAGCGAGCAGTAATCAATTTACGAGTTGCACGGATACCAGGATGTGAAATGCCGTGTAAAGTAGTAAAAATTATTTTGCGTAATGGTTCTGCGATATAAGGGCGATTGTTGCCTGTTGAAGTTTCTTAGTAAATTTCGAAGCCAGGTAATTTAAAAAGCTCTAGTTTCATATTGGAACTAGAAAGACATTCGGAACCAGAAAGTAAATTCTGAAGTTCTAGGTCTGCTTTTTGTGCTTTGATAATAGTATCATAGTTGAAGTAAGTCTCGACTTTGGCTGAATTTGTATTGGTCGAGCGGGGAATAACATCCGCGACCAAAGTATCGGTTGTGCGGGAAGAAACCTCCGCAACCGTATCATCTACTGTGCGGGAAAAAGCATCCGCTAGTACATTATCTTTACCGTGCACATGCTGAATGTCCGTGGTAAATTGACTAATATAATCCAAATGGCGTGCTTGCCTTGGATTACGTTCAGTTTTAGACTGAATTGCTCTTGTTAAAGGCTTATGGTCGGTGTAAATAGTTAAATTCCGACCCTCGACAAAGTATCTAAAATGTTTAATTGATAGATAAATTGCGAGTAATTCCCGATCGAATGCGGAGTATTTACGTTCGGCATTCGTTAATTTTTTAGAGAAAAATCCCAATGGTTCCCAATTATTATTATTAAACTGTTGCAGGACGGCGCCAACTGCCGTGCTCGATGCATCAGTAGTCACGCTGAATTTAGCATCATTCAGCGGATGAACTAATAAAGTTATATTAACCAATTCACTTTTAAGCAAAATGAATGCGTTCTGACATTCTTCGGGCCAGGAAAAATTCTTTGGCGTCTTGGGCTTCTTTAGTAGAGCTGCCAAGTGTGAGTGAATTGGGGCAAGCAATTCAGCTAACTTTGGTATAAATCGGTGGTAATAATTGACCATCCCGATAAACTGCTGAATGCGCCTAATTGTAGTGGGTGCTGAGAATTCCTTAATGGCATTAATTCGTTCTGGCGAAGGCAGAATACCATTAGGAGTAATCTTGTGGCTGAGGAAATCAAGAGTTGTAACTCCAAAGACACATTTTGTGCTATTGATTCGAACATCAAACTCTGCTAATCGTTTAAATAGCGTTTCCAAATGGAGTTTGTGTTGCTCCTCGTTAAGTGAAGCTACAAGAATATCGTCAATATAGACGAATACGAAGTCCAAATCTCGTACGACTTCGTTAATAAAACGCTGAAACGTTTGTGCGGCGTTTCGAAGTCCGAAAGGCATTCGGGTAAATTCGAAAAGACCAAACGGGAATAAGATGATAAGCTTTAACTAAATCGATTTTGGAGAAAATATTATTTCCATGTAAATTCATGGAAAAGTTTTGAATGGTATCGGATAGCGGTCTGGAATAGTAACCGTATTCAATCTACGATAATCACCACATGGCCTCCAATCGTTATCTTTCTTCTTGACCATATGTAACGGACAAGAAACTGGGGATGCCGATGGCCGGCAAAGCCCTAAATCTACCATATGCTGAAACTCTAATTTGGCAGCTTTATGGCGAATCGGATCTAGTCTCCGTGGTCTTGATACTGGTAAATATGCTATCGAAACGAGAATATTCTACTGAAATATAGATGGAACATCGGTCACTGTGAATATTTATTTACCTCGATTATACGATAGAACATGACGTAATAAAATTCGGCATTAATGAAAAAGTTGCATTTAATAAATAAGAAGCGGTTTAAAATATTATTCAACAAATATGTTGAACCGCTACATGTGCGACTGTTTTTCAAATTAGACGTTAATTAGTGTTAGTGAGAAACGAGTAATTTTGAATTTTATTCGTACAAATAAACTAAGCAGGCTTCGTCTACAATTTTTGATGCATAGTTGCTTTTAAATCGAACAACCGCTCGTAACCGTTAGTGAACCGATAGTAGTTCGTTGCGTGTCTTTGCTAAATTTACTTTGGATTATTTAGTAAAGACACGCAAAGAACTACTAGCGGTACACTAGCGGGTACTAGCGGTTGGTCAATTGGAAAGCAACTGTTATTTGTTGTGTATGCACCATACTGTATGTGCTGCTGTAACTTAAGAATCCGTGTTTTGGCAGGAGCGATGTTGTGTGCTAAATTAGTGCACTTGGAAATGTTGGGAGGTCGTATTCAGAAGGTTATTGTTGTATTATGCCCTAAACAGGATCGTCGGGGTCTGCAATGTAGGATATGATAATGATGTTACTAAGATAGCTGGGAACGTGACAGCTGATGGGAGTTATATTGGAGAACTCTGAAGTGGCATTGATTGACAGCTTGGGCGCTCCATCAACCAGCCGTGGAGGACGTTTAGTCTTTTGAGGTTTTATGGCATCTTGTTGTATTGTTGTGTGATCAAAAATATCGAATCCATCTGATCAGGATTATAGATATAGTTTGAATCGAAACTGTTTTTCGATTTATATAATTTTCTACTGTGGCGTGACTGTTCATTGTGTTTGTGTAATGATTATTTTTATGTTTGGATACTTTGCTGTGAACGCCACAAGTTAAGCTTGGAAAGTTAATTGAATACGAAATAAATTTGAATTATAAAATTTAAATAAATTATGGTTCAATATTTTTTTAAATAATTAAGTTATTTATTCTTATCGTTGTATCAACATTTGCCTACATAGGTTGCTAAAATAACACATATCACTGATTTTTCAGAGGACAGCGCATACTTTAAATTTTGTATGCTGAAAAGATAATTTTGATGAGTGTTTTCTTAATTGGCCATTAACAAGATACCCAAGAGATTTTACCAGAATACCACTATTCCATAAACAAATTGTTTACATGCCTAATGTATCCAATATACAACTCCACATTTCCCAACGGAGGGAAACACGTTGGATTTTGGATTGTAACTAATTGTGCTCGTTCGTTCAAAACCGAGTAAGTAAGCCATAGTTCGTGAAACAGTTATGATTCAAATTGCATGCCTTGGTCCGAACAATATACTCTGGCACAACACAAACAGTTATTCAATGAAACTAAAAAGAAAAAGTCTCAGTAGCAGAAGTTACATCAGAAACTGAAATCTCCTCGGATTAGCGAGTATATCTATCAATCAGTGTAACACAATACTGATGATCTACGAGAACCTGGTAATGGACTTATTATGTCGAGGTGAATAATCGAAAAGCGTTCAAAATTAATTTTTATTATTAACATAAAATTCATGTCAAAATAAATGATAGTGTCTCCCTCGGTTGGGAAATGTGGAGTTGGCCACATTGGATACCTAACGCATGTAGAAACCATTTGTCTGTAGTGGCGTTCCGGTAAGATTTCGATCTGTCTTGTAATGACCAATTAAGAAGAAAATATTTTATTTGTATATGCTTATATATAGACTACCAGATATTAGTCGAGGAGCATTTATCAAACAGGCATATGCTTTCCAGCTTCTCTAAAAGTAGTATGCTTACCCCATATACTATCGGTTTAATAAATTGGGCCGAATGGTTTAATATTTCGATCATGCAAACTGGGTTATATATCTCAAAAATTCAATATATCCTGCCATCTCGAGGTTTTTTGAAAAAATGTAATATTCTTATAACCTAAACGAAAGTTTATGTCAAACTATAAAGGCATGGGTTTCAAAACTAATATGGAGATTGCTAGGGTAGTTCTGGGGAGTAACATTGCTAAGTTAACATTTGGTTCACATTTATACTTCTAAATTATAAACAGACAAGTTACGTTTGCTAACAAAGCAATAATATTAACACTAGCTAATACAACTATTTAATACAATACAACTAATTAGTTAATTTAATACAACTATTTTGATGTCAACTCAGAATTTCGATGAATGTCTGAAGAACTTTTAAATAAAAGTTAATTCATTTGAAGGGGAAACAAAATGTTTATCGTTCATTTTGTCAAAATTATTATACTGTGAAATAAGCTTTGTACAGTTTGATCGTTTTCTATCATAAAATTCGTGAGATGAGTAAAACATATTTTTAGAATATAAAATAATCTATGGCTTAGAGGCCGTAAACGAACCTTACCGCGTCTCCTCAACTGAGACCTTACGACATTATTTTGAGAATATAACATTGTAAAACCATTTAACTATTAGAAGCAGTGACTGCTTCACAGCATAATCGGTACCGTTGGATGAAACTAACTCATTTAAATTCGACTGATTTTGTTGAAGCGGTAGAAATGTAAGATATTTTGAAGAAAAAGCGACATCTATTGTTAAATATAAATAACATATGATTTATTATTACAGTTCTAATTCTAGATGGCTCTGCTATTGTCAATATTCTTGAGAAAGTTTAACAATTTCCACCAAACATCAGAAAAAAAGTTACAGAAAAACCAAAAAATTCGAATTAAGGAAACAAATCCGTGACATTCAAAAATATTTAAGCGAACTAGACAGTCAAAATCTTAGTAAGAGCACTTAATTCAAATTCAAAGACAAACATATGTTGGTCGCGATGCGATTAGTAGAGAGACATAGCCTTTGTTGCTCTTCGAAGAGTGTATTTTTCCCTCATATAGATAATGATTTCGTATTATCTGACCAAACTGTTAATTAAGACAAAAAAATAAATATATCCATTGTCACAATGATACAAAGGCCCGAAAAAATTCAAACGCAGGTATATCGCTCAACAAATTAATTGTGCCTTCCATTTGAAAGCCTTTTGAAAAAATATTACTAACTAAGGTTTAAACATTACCGAAGGGCTGAAAATTATATGAAATTATCAATGTATGGGTTACAAAGCCGACAGGAAATTGACAAATTTTAATTTAACAGATTTATATTTTCTGCAAGGTAGCACCTTTGGTTTACTATTATACTAGTGTTACAAACAGACGATGTATACGAACTGCTAGCAAAGTAACAATATCACTATAAGCCACTGATGATTAAAGAACTGGCAAATAAAAATAAATTCATTTGGGAGAAGGAAACAAAATTACAGAGCCAATTAACAGAATACAAACATATGAAGAGTGATATTTCTCTGATGGTTAGAGATAAAAGAACAATAGTGTCACTAATGACTAGTGGCTATCATTACAATTTTTTGTGAACAAGCAAAATCTGCGAATAATGAAATACTCAGTGTTTGACTGAATACTGTTTGATTAATTTTCACGTCTAACCCTGTAAGTTGTGTCCAATCCGGATCGTGTTTGCCCAACGAATCCAAACCAGTTCAGTTATAACTAGCTCCTGGATAATCTGAGTTGGGATAATCTAATTTAGCATCAATTTATTAATAATCAAGCTTGGCTTGATCAGTATGTTGAGAATTCTTTCTGAAATGTTTGTTTCTTTTGCGAAATATATATATACATCACTCATTATTTTTCTTAGATCCTTTATATCCTTGCCAAGTGAAATTCCCTCCTCTTATATAAATCATAATTACTATGGGGCATAATCCATGGTAAAACATAACTTTAAACCTCTTTTGCAGTATACATATTTCATGCCAGTATTATATAGATTGAAATGGAACTATAAGCACTCTGGGAAAGGAATTTCTCTAGAAATTAATCGAACTTTTGTTGATAATTTTAGTAAAGATTTCAAATATGTATTAATGACTGTCCTATCAAAGGCTGTTCTGAAATAGAAATATAGGTGAAATATTGTACAATAATAGCAAGTGGTGCAAAAATTAGGTATGCACCGACCAAATAGGTCTGTGGTTATGGCTGCGACAGTTGGACTGGAAGATGCCAGTTTGGAATGTCGATAAGCATAATATAAATAATTGCTTTTTTTACTATTCGATTTCGATTGGTAAATGTGCATATCAATTAAATGATTAACCGTTAAGACCATGTCAGATTAAAAAACAGTTTTGATTAATAAAGGAGTGATAAGTGGAACGGAAAAATAATAAAACATAAATAAAACGTACACCAACTTCTAATATGGAATAAACAAAAAACATCTCTAACAGAAACTGACGAACTTAAAGAAGAATTACGAGCAGAGGGTACTGAAGATTGGCATAGTTACTAAAGTTTGACTTACTTATGTAGTGTAATAAATCTTGCACCTTACAGTTTTCGAGGTCAGAGAGGCAGTCCATTAAGAACATACCTAAATATTTATGTCTTTTGTGTGCCAAGGCCGGGCATGGACGTATTAGGTGGACTTCTGTCTCTTCCTCCTAATTGTCTTTACAGATTCTGCAAAAGTCATTTGCTTCTAGTCCTAGCCTCCTCGCATGTTCTCCAAGTAGGCAGTGGCCTGTGAGTATCCTCACTAGTTCACGTCTGCCTAGGGAGATCAGTGTCTTTGAGCGTTTCAAGTCCAGCTTCGGCCAGAAATGTCTTGCTATACTACATGATATCGTGTTCATCTACCTTTCATTCGCGGTGGCTACTGCCTCCTTGTTTAGCACAGTCTTGAGTCCCTTAATGGGCTCCCCAACTTTGCCCTTTCCGGTAGCAGTTGGAGAGTTGTACCATACCTCGCTAGTTCGTCCGCCCTGCAGTTCCCTATGACGTCCAATAACATAGTAAGCCGAACATATTATTTATAACTTAAACTAAATGGACTACCCACTAAGCCATTATTATCCTTTATTTATGAATTTTTTTGACGAGCCCATCTTAATCCAATCCTCGAATACTGATCTAGCGAAAATGTGGAACAAACAAGGATTCCTCTATATCATTAGTGTGCATAAAAGACAAAGTACTAAATCTTGTTACTTGAAGGAAATCAGAAAAACTACTGTAAAAAACATGTGTCCGAATGATCTGATTAATCTGATTAAGAAAATGAGAGAATTTAGTTCTCTGGTTTCTAACTACACCAAATAACATCGCACAACCTAACATGTCTAAAATGAAATAATTCGAAAGGATTATAAATTTTTGGGATTGGAATTGTTTTACCTAGTTTCCATTCCTCGGGGAAGGAAAACGACGTTAAGATTAAATTAAAATCCCGAAATAAATATTGTGAGGATAAATCAGAAAATTTAAACAAATATTAAGGCCAGAAAAAGCTACTCTTAGCTTACCAAATTAATCCTACCGCTATATTGTGGTAGTCTAAGTAGGACGTGTATATAATCAATTCCATGATTGAAATGTATCAGATTGCAATTATTATTTTCTAATTTTAGAAAAGAAGAATTTTACTAGGATCAAGAGATAAAATTATATTCCAAAAGTTTTAAAGACTAGTTCAAGATTAGAATAATCGATTTTGGAAAACCTATAAAACTGAAATTTGTTAGACTCGGACAAGAGAATCGTGATTAGAGAAAACTAAAAGATAATCAGTTTTCTCGTTATCTGAGAACAGGGTCAATAAAGTGTCTCTGGACAAAAATTAATTGGTTCACCAGTTATTTAACTTTATTTTAAGGCCATTCAAAGTATTCAAACTATTCTGTAATATATCCAAGTTAAAGTCCTTTGTTATATATATATTATATATATATATATATATATATATATATATTTGTTATATATATATATATATATATATATATATATATATATATATATATATATATATATATATATATATATATATATATATATATATATATATATATATATATATATTATACATCACCGAAGTGAGGAACATAACAAATAACAAAATATGAACAAGTGTGTGTTTATACAAAATAAAATAACATTTAGGCAAAAAAGCTATGCAACAAAAGTTGCTTATAAACTAAACAAACTACAAAAGGCCTCATTATATTTCAACAAAAAAACAACAAAATGGCCAAAGCCAAAACTTTAATACCAGATTATCAAATAGTACATCTCTGCCATCGGTTATATGATTAACCGGCAATTTGTACATATATCGATTGAATTTTCGATTGAAAGATCGAACTGCCAGTGGTTATATTCTTGATCACGTGGAATCCAGTTTTGTTAACATCGATAGTGTATCAACATCAACTATTTACTCTTATTTAAGTGATCATAACTTTCTTTTTTCAAATATTCGTTTTGCATTGAAATATACAAGAAGAACCCTTGAAAAAAAATCACTGACTACAAAAAAGTAAATGACCATTTTGATAATTTTTTACATACAATACCATTTAATGATATGGATCCCAATGAAGTATTAACATCCATAATTCAAAAATATAATGAGTTAATTAATAAATTCACTAGAACTAAACGTATTGTAGCCAAACTGAAAAATACTTTATGTACATGGATTACATATAACATATGGCTTTTGATTCGTAAAAAAAATCAAATTCTCAAAAAACACAAATTGAAAAGAAACAATGAATGTTTAAAAGAACGACTTGCTACTATTAGCAAACAATTAAACTTATCGAAGCACTTAGCAAAAAAACAGTACTTCAATAGAATGTTTGTTGATTCAAATCAAAAAGATTTATGGAAAAATATAAATTTCTTTTTAAACAAAAATCATACGATCAAATCCATGCAGATTAATTCCATCATCTATGAAGGCTGCTCTTTCAGTAATACTGTGGATATTGCTAATGTATTTAATAAATATTTTGTACAAGTCGGTAGCTCTATAGGGGACTCGATAAATTCTGACAAAAATATACACAAACATAATACGATACTTTTCGTCAGTTACACCAGTAGAAATATTCAATATTATTTGTTCTCTTGAAAATTTTAATGGGGGAGGTCCTGATAATGTGAGTAATAGTGTTATAAAAAATAGAGCTTATTTTTTTTCTCAAATGTTTTGTCTGGTGTATTTGATAATATATTAAAAACTGGAATTTATCCAAATTGTTTAAAAATAGCTAAAGTTATTCCAGTTTTTAAAAGTGGTACTTATGAAATAGTCACGAATTACAGACCAATCTCCACTTTATCTGTATTTGATAAGATATTTGAAAAAATTATTGCCACTCGTTTGTTAGACTTTTTAAACCAACATAATTTTTTCTATTCTTTCCAATATGGTTTCAGGAAAGGATTAAGTACGGAACTTGCTCTTGTGGAAATAGCTAGTATGATCTATTCTACCTTTGATAGACAAAAATTAGTTGGAGCATTATTCTTAGATCTGCAAAAAGCATTTGATTGCATCGACCATGATCTTCTTTTAGATAAATTGTATAGTTACGGTATTCGTGGTGTCATATTTAACTTGCTTAAAAGTTATTTAGAAAACAGGAAACAGTATGTTGTGGTTGATGGAGTTTGTAGTAAAGTATTAGATATTAAATGTGGTGTTCCTCAGGATAGTGTACTGGGACCACTTTTATTTCTTATATTCATTAATGACATATCATATCTACCGCTGATTGGTCAAATTAGAATATTTGCAGATATTACTGCTTTGTTTTACGAAAAAGAAAATCCTTTTGGCATTGTGGATGACATTAAGCATGATTTTGATGTGCTTTTAGAGTATTTTAAATCCAACATGATTTCACTGAATGTGGCTAAAACTAAATTTATTGTGTTTCACTCTCCGCATAAATCAGCTAGCTGTTTGCCTCCACTGCAAGTCTGTGATATTGGTATTGAAAGAGTAAATTCTGTGAAATACCTCGGAGTAATATTAGATGAACGTATGTCGTGGCAGGAGCACATTAATACTACTTGTAATAAAATTGCTCCACTTGTTGGCCTCATCAGGAAATTATCATGGTTTCTTCCTACGTATGTTCTGCTAAAAATTTATTTTTCATTTATTCACTCAAGGATTAATTATGGCATTCTTGTATATGGAACTGCTTATGCGTCAAGGATTAAGCAACTACAAATCATGCAAAATAAAAGTTTGAAAGCAGTTTTTAAACTGCCTATTTTATTTTCTACTAAAGAACTATATACTAGAGAAGATCATTTAGTTTTGCCCATTATCATTTTACATGAATTTCAAATTCCTATTTATATGTATAAAATTCTTAATGGAATGTCATTGTCTAATATTAAGTTTATTTACAGAAATCACAATTATCTAACTAGACACTCCGACAAGCTTAGTATTCATCATATAAAAACAGAATATGGGAGAAAATCTATTACATTCCTTGGTCCATTAGTTTTTAATAAAATACCATATAAAATAAAGAAATCAGAGCCATTTTTAAAGTTTAAGTTCAATTTAAAAAATTATTTAAAATCATTAGTTTCTATGCACTTTTAAAGTAAAATTGTTACAATAAGTACAAATATATTATGTCATGAGTATAATATATAACGGGTGATTTTTTAAGAGCTTGAGAACTTTTTTTTTAAAAAAAACGCATAAAATTTGCAAAATCTCATCGGTTCTTTATTTGAAACGTTAGATTGGTCCATGACATTTACTTTTTGAAGATAATTTCATTTAAATGTTGACCGCGGCTGCGTCTTAGGTGGTCCATTCGGAAAGTCCAATTTTGGGCAACTTTTTCGAGCATTTCGGCCGGAATAGCCCGAATTTCTTCGGAAATGTTGTCTTCCAAAACTGGAATAGTTGCTGGCTTATTTCTGTAGACTTTAGACTTGACGTAGCCCCACAAAAAATAGTCTAAAGGTGTCAAATCGCATGATCTTGGTGGCCAACTTACCGGGCCATTTCTTGAGATGAATTGTTCTCCGAAGTTTTCCCTCAAAATGGCCATAGAATCGCGAGCTGTGTGGCATGTAGCGCCATCTTGTTGAAACCACATGTCAACTAAGTTCAGTTCTTCCATTTTTGGCAACAAAAAAAATACGGTCCAATGATTCCACCAGCGTACAAACCACACCAAACAGTGCATTTTTCGGGATGCATGGGCAGTTCTTGAACGGCTTCTGGTTGCTCTTCACTCCAAATGCGGCAATTTTGCTTATTTACGTAGCCATTCAACCAGAAATGAGCCTCATCGCTGAACAAAATTTGTCGATAAAAAAGCGGATTTTCTGCCAACTTTTCTAGGGCCCATTCACTGAAAATTCGACGTTGTGGCAGATCGTTCGGCTTCAGTTATGAAATGTCAAGCATCTTTCTCTTTGACACCTTGTCTGAAATCCCGCGTGATCTGTCAAATACTAATGCATGAAAATCCTAACCACAAAAAAATCACCCGTTATAAGTTATGAGTATAATATTGTTTTTGTATAAAGGCAAAAATAATTATATTTGAATTATATGTTTTTATATAAAAATTATAATGTATCACTGACTAACCTTTAAAGGGCTCCTGTCCACTTGATAATCAGTGATACAATGAAGAATAAATAAATAAATAAAAAAAAGATAAAAGTTGATGCAACATTCGATGTATGAACAAATTGCTTGTTTATCATATAACCGATGGCAGGGATGTACTATTTGATAATCTGGTATTAAAGTTTAGGCTTTCGACATTCCAGAAAATCATATTTGTCTTCAGGCTTTTTGATTTTGGTAGAACAAAATTTATTATTTGATAGTTTCTCATCTGAAATTCGATTGCAATCTGTTCGAAAGTGATCGTTGTACGAGATTTCAAATACATTTTATTAAATTTAAGTGGTCTCATAACTCATTCATATGTTTTAGTTTTTGTTATTTGATATGTATTATTTTATTTTTCCGCTTAAATGTACTATATGTGTGGTTTTTGTATAAACTATTTTCGTAAACTTATGCTATTTTGTTTTGAAAATTTCTTGCAACATTCAGGCGATTAAATTACCATTACATTTTTTTTAATTTTTTAATATTTTTTGTTATGTTTTTCACAGGCATAATACATCACATCTCCACCCCCTATCGAACGAGTATATAGCCAATTCTAAACCAGAAAATTTTGAGTTATCTTTTAATCATATCCTGAAAAAACTACTCTTAGCTCACCTAATCCTTTTAGCTTCCTATCAGCTATATTGACTTAAGAACTGACAATCATTTTCATGAACGAAATGTATTTGATTACAATAAATTACGTCTTGAGACACCCAAGCAGGAGATTTTTGGACTAACTGTTGAAAAGATGGATTTGACTATAGGATGGGTAACAAATGAAAAAATAATATCATAATTTCAATATAGGTACAGACTAGGTGCAAGATCAGAGTAATCGATATTGGTAAAACTGGAAAAAATTTTTGGCCTCAGACAAGAGAAATAATCAATGGAGAAAACTAAAAGATCGTGATAGGATCCTAAATCGAGAACAGGTTCAATAAGATAATAATGTGTCTCTGGCCAGTAATTAATTGGTTGACCAGTATTATGTTACATTATATTAAGACCATACACAGTATTCAAACTAGTTCTTTGAGAAAGAAGTCCTCTAAGGTGCATTCACACTAGTTTGTGGTATAGGCCCCAAATAAATATAAAAATAACGATAAAAATGTATACATACAGCTTAATCCTATATATACAAATATAAAATACATCCAACCCCCACCCTCACTAATCGTATGAAGCCAATTAAAAAAATATATAGATATTTACAACAACACACATACACACTCACACAACAAAACTAATAGAAAAATTAATAAGTTAACTGATAAGAAATTATGAATTTTTCTTGCAACATATTGTGACACTGTCTTACCATGATGTTATATCTTGATTCTATCGTAGATAAAATTGAAACCTTAATATATAAGATATCTTCATAAGATTTTTGTTGGTAGAACAGAAAAATATCCTTTAATTAATTATGTTATTATTCACGTGTGTGTGTTGTGTGTGTGTGAGTATGTGTGTTAAGAAAACTGAACTTTAAAAATAAACTTTTAACAATATCATTATTATTATTTTTACTATACTATTATTATTATTGTTTTTGTTAGTTTTTGGTTAAATAATAGATGTGTCTCATCCAATTTTTTTTTGTTGCCATACATATATAAATTTTACTGATGTCATATTGTAATATGTTCAAATTAACTCGTTTCAAAATGAAAATACATTTAACACACGTGTTGTATTTTTCCTTTTTTTTTGTTGCCTCCTCTATATATAGATATATACTCTATGCTCTAGTAGCAGCTAGAGCTAGAGTATGTATACATATCCACTGTGCTGTGTAGCAAAAAGAAAATTATATATGATAGTTGGAAAAAAGTTGTTAAGTACATTTGTTTTTATTATTTTTGTTTTTTTTTTCTTGTTTTACTCATCTTTTCATAACAAAAAGCTTTTTTCGTTACGATTCTGCTGTGTGTGTATGGATGTATCTATATTTGTATGTATAAATGGTAATATCCTCAACCAACCCGGGGATGACAGATATTTCGATAAATTATCTTAATTGTTTGTATTTTGTCTTGTATTATTGTTAGATTGGTTTGGATTTTGTTTTTGAAAAGAGTGAGCAAGATAGAGCATTTATTTAACTAATGAGAAATGATGCACGAGATGTTGGATATCGGTTTTATCTGCACAAAACGTTCGTCTGTATAAAAACCATTTTTCCCCAACTTTTTCGATTGAAAAATAATTTTTCTGGCTATGATTTAAATGCTTGTTGGAAATGAAACCTGATGGTAAATACATGAAAATGGGTACACTGAAGAGTAAGGACAACAAATTTTCCGATTAATTATAATTTTGTTCGTGAGTAACTATCACTAGTCAGAACGATTAAAATAATCGTTCGATTAATATTTCAAATTGATACATAAATCTGGGTGAGGCTGCGGAATTTGTAGCGATTATATCGATATTGCTTTATGATTACACTATTGGTGTAATTGTTATGTATTGCTGTATTGCTATGTCTTGACCCTCATCAGCTTATTGTAGCCCTTCTAAGAGTGAAGAAGCACATAAACCCAAGTGCTTCCAGCCCTGGAACAAATGACACATCTAGGTCTAGATGAAGAGTATGGCTTTCGGTTCCCTCTTTTGGCCAAAGATAGTCCATTTGTCTGTCTTGTTTCTCGGGATAGGATTTTAGTCCCTTCAGATTATCCGAAGGTTTAAGGACCAGATCCGAAACAAAAACTGTAACCCTTACAGGTCTGGGTAAGTCGTAGACTAGGGTACACTCTAGCTCAGCTCCCAGGAAAGCAGTCAGTACAGCCTTAAGGACCCACAAGGATCTTCAGAAGCATAAGATGTGTTTTTCACTTTTCAAACAATTTACTCGAAAAGTGAGGAGTGTTATTATTTATCAATATCCTTGAGCACTTGGCGCTCGTTAAGTACAACTTTGCTAAAACTCAGTGCTTGCCTTTTCGTCGCTAGCATTTCGAAATCTTCTTAATTGAAGAGCTTTCAACCACATGCACCCTCAATGGATTTGTATTTGTATATAAGTTTATAGCTGGGTATTAATTCTTCCCTATTAAATGTTCCACTGATGCCACCTGATTTATATTCTCTCGAGAAACTGAAAGCATCTCCAAGTTCGTATAGGCCCGGCAGCACTAGTCGATTTATCTAACTTAAGGTTTTTGTGATCCATAATTACATCCCACGAACAGTGGAGAAAAATTTGTTCATCTGTTTATAGATCTACAGTGCACTGATAAGGCGATGTGATCCGGAGGGAGCTTGGTACACACTGAGCTAGTTTTTAGACATTTATATAATTATCGCTCTAAGCGTATGTTTGAGGTTTTGTATGTAAATCGAATAGATTTCCATTTAGAAAAATAATGACAGGAGCAAATTGCCGATATGTGCTAAGAGGGAACGAATAAGTGGGAATATATCGGCAAGATTGCATGAGATATATGTACTTCAAATCCACAGTTAGGATTTGAAGTTCATAATCAATCAAAGGCAAGAGGAGGAAGTTGGTCTCGTTCCAGTTTTAACGTAGTGGATTGCGTTTCGTATCAAAAGGTGTACCAAAGATGATTGAATATAAATCCTAATAAAAGATTGAAGCCTGATCCATGTCAATTTCATACAAAACTTCGATCCGTGGGTTTATAGCCCAGAATAACGAAACAAATTTTTATCGGTAGTGGATAAAGCCAGTCTACACATTGTTTGAAATTCATGGTCCACCTGTTGCTGTAAAGTTCGTCAGTTACCACCAAGACAAGATTATTATTACTAGAGATTACTTTGAGAATATGATGATAATTAATATGTAGGCCAAGTATGACGGCCTGATTCCGTTCATTGCACTTGGTATCACAGTGAAATAATATAAAAATGAAAATGTGTTGGAGAAACAGTCGGTGAATGCAATGTCACCACTCCTTTAAGTAACTATGAAGCTAACCTCCTACAATATAAGAGACTGAATTAAATTTCTTAGAATAAGATTCCTGATACAAATCTGCAATCCTGATCAGTGGAGTCGAAAAATGTTTTTGACTGTAGTTATTTCACATTTTCTATTCATTTTATAGTAGGAAGATTTTTTAAGCACGCAAGTCGCTTTTTATACATAAATTTTTATTACAAACAACTTTTTTCAATGGGCTAAAGAGGGGACACAATGGATTATCATGAATAACAACTTAAAGATTCAGTTATTTAAATGTCATCTAATAGATAATAATTTGAAGGAGGTTTGTTGTGTATCTATGAGGATAGTGAACTTCTCATGTCCTGCACGATTGACGTGGTACGTTTTTTTACTGCAGATGGCTTTAATTACGATCTTTCCTATATAGAAAACTAACAAGATGTAATCAACCTATTTCAGTTCTTGATAGTAACGTGCACTCGGTAACCTCTGAATTACCTAGGTAGATACAGAGAATCACTTATTTTAGTCACCTCTTTCTTGGCCTATTTAGTAGTTCCTTAGATAATTCGTTTTGACGACATTTGTATCTGTAACAGTTTCAATGAGCAAGTCTCGACTAAGGTTTGCATACATACCAGGGTGCGTTTACTATTGTCTGAATCATTCGTGACTGCATTCTTTTCAGTTTTATTATGTTGAAAGCACACGCGGAGCTCACGCAATTTGATGTTGGTATTGTTCTGCTGTATAGATCAAGTACAACACTGGCCCCAGTACACTGACTTGAGGTACGCCTTCATAAATACCACATAAATCTGTGGATGCGGTATTATATTTAACCAAAAATTTCTGATTGAGCAAATAATTTTCAATAATTTTATAGAGCAGTGCGCTATAATTTAATGTAGAATTTCCTTATATCATATCTTATTCAAAGTTTGAGCTTAGTCTAAGAACACTACGAAGCAGTTCATGTTTTGTTCATGGAAGTTCCTGACTCTAGAAATGACTCTGTGAACTTGTACTACTCTAAATGACGAGTTCTTTTCTAAAACCAAATTGATGGGCCGGAATGTTTTTTTCTTCTTCAACATTGGCTTAAGTTTTGCAGAAGCATTTTTTGGGACAGTTTTGAGAGAGTGGGTAACAAGCTGATTCCGAATCTTTGCCGGTATTCGGAATCATTAATTTAAGCTCTCTAGTTTTTATTACAACATTGGAATTATAAGTTGTTAATTTGATACATTTGTTTGGTAGATTTGACAGTATTTTTCCACTTGATCGTTGGTTGTCCACTTGATGTTGATGGTCGTTGGTCGTTTCAGCTTACTTGTGGGTTTCCATTGTGCGAAATCCGTTGCTTCAGTAGCTGTAGGTCCATTGAGTTAAATGTTGAAGCCCTTTGTCACGTTCTTTTAGTTCGCAAGCTTTTAATCGCTTAATTTTACCTGGATTTAAGATTTGGTGACCTGTGGAGTCTTCATTGCCTACGTATTAACCGTTTTGTCATTAAGAGATGTTGAATATTCGGAGAAAGTTTATGTTTCTTAGAATCAGCAGAGTTAGTCGGCGTAGCGATCTTAGTAACTTGTTGTATTGGGATTTCGTTAGTATCACTGCTTGCCATTATTCAATAGAAGATAGATGTCAAACTACTTGTGACATTTGTTCCATGCGTAAACAATTATTATTTTCATGTAACTGAAAATGTCAAATTTTGTGCAAAAAAACAACATTTGAGGGAAATTTTACTTCATTATTTTTTGTTAAAGAAAAGTGCGGCGGAAACAAATCGTTTGCTTGTGGTAGTTTACGTTGAACAAGCGCCATCGATTAAAGCATGCAAAGAGTGGTTTCAACGAATAAAAGTTGGTAATTTTGACGTAAGAGACAAAGAACGTCAAGATACAGAATTGGAAGAATTGCTTGATGTGGACCCTGGTCAGACTGAAAAACAATTGACAGAAGAGTGAAATATTAACCAACAATGTGTTTCGCAACGTTGACATGCAATGAAATTGCTTCAGAAGCTGGACAATTGAGAGGCACACAAATTGAAAGAAAGAGACATTGAACGTCGGAAAACCAGCTGCTGGAAGAGCGTGAAACAATTACGGGACAAGTTAATCGACGACAACTGATGGCTTTCAAGCAAGCTCTAGCTGCAAAACGACCGCAATGGGACAAAAGGCACAATAGGATTATTTTGAAACATGATAACGCTAGGCCACATGTCAAAAAGTATATAAGTAGGTAGATTGTATTCAGCAGACGTTGCTCCCTCTGATTACCACTTGTTCCGGTCGATCCAAACAGCCCTGGCACAACAGCACTATACTTTATAGGAAAACGTAAAAAAAATGGGTCGATGAATCCGTTTATTGTTTGAGCGATGGATAACAATTAAGTATAGAATAGAATACTATGCTTAGTGGTTGTCTTAGTGCTTCATTCACTTCATATTTTATCTTTAAAGGAATATTAAATGAACACTTTGTGGTTATTGTTGACTTATAGAAACAAACTAGTATGATGTTGATTTTTTCGAAATCTAGATGGCGCTAGTTTTATAACTTTCGTGTTAAGAATTATTAACACCGGAGAGTGATTAGAAGACAAATCGTATTATTTTTCGGTCTTTACTAATGTTCTAGGTATATGCTTTATTACACAAAACTCTAGTAAATCAGGAATTTTCCACATGTTAGTTGGGCAGTTAGGTGAGTGGTCAGTAGATATGTGGTCCATCTTTGCGTTCTGTATACATTTCTACAGTTGATTTATTTTCGTAGAAACTAATCTCGAACCTCATCAATAACTTGCTTGGCGTTGTACTTGAGAACCATAGGAGATAAATGAATGGCACACTGAAAAAAATAATTGTTCAAACTGACCAAAATTACATTCACATTGAAAAATGCCTTATCAATATACAACCGACAAAGATTCCTATCAATAAGATTTACGAACTTATCAATAGCTAAAAAGTTCAAATAATATATTATCTATAAGAAAAGTGAATTTATCGATTGGAATATTTTATATTTTGATTTTAATAGATTTCTTATTTAATAATTCTGTTTAATTAACTTCATATGTTTCAGTATATGCACATAAGTATGTTACACAATTTGTTAATTTAATTTAAATATATAAAAATATATGCTTAAAAATATATTATAAAAGAAAAAGCTTTCTTAATTTGGAACATTCTTCCGGGAAGGGAACAATTCATTTTGAACTTCCCCATCTATAATCATCCCCCCAAATTATTATAATGCGTTTTGTTTTTAAGGCCGATTCGGGAGAAGAGATTTTGGGTTTATTTCTAAGATCTATCATCTCCTATAGATGTAATTTTAATTTTTATTGTAGGTTTCTTACCGGAGTTGGAATATATAATTCGTTGTAGCTTTTTTGTTTAATGTTATAGTTCTGCTTTGGCCGGTTTCGATGTGTTGGATGACGTCATATTAAATAGCTGTGTGATCGAATAGATCAAATCCATCTCTTCAGGCGTCTGTTACCTGATTTGACGTGCAATTATTATATATATACTTTCAGTCGAGTACGTTCAGTGCTAGCGAATTACAAGAATGTACGCGAAATATCGGACATTTTTGCAAATTTCTATTTTCTTATCGATCAAGATTGATGTTCACTTTGATAGCAAACTGATCAGTTAGATCATTTAAAAAAAACTGATAAATTTATCATATAGAATACATTTTTATCATAGTGATAAAATATTGTTAAGAATAATGTTCAATAAGAATAATAAAAAATTATATTTTTGTTGAAAAATATAAACGAAAACATAACTGTAATATTCTAATTCGAAATGAAAATAAATTATCAGAATGAAATAATTTTTTCAAAATAACAATAAAAACACTGACAAATATTTATCAATATTTTTGTCACTAAAATTTGTCATATTGAGTGGTATATTTGGTTCAGTGCAGGAGGCCATACATTTATCTCCTATGGTTCTCAAGTAATTCAGAAATTGTTCGTTTTTAACTGAGTGTTTCGGTGGGCAGTAAACTATATGATGCATTTCTTTGACCACTCCTCAAGACAGATGCTACACTGAAAAAAATGACCAAAATAACATTCACATTGAAAAGTTCCTTATCAATATACAACCGACAAAGATTCCGATCAATGAGATTTACGAATTTATAACTAGCTAAAAAGTTCAACAATATATTATCAATAAGAAAAGTGAATTTATCGATTGGAATATTTTATATTTTGATTTTAATAGATTTCTTATTTAATTCTGTTAAATTAACTGCATATGTTTGAGAATATGCACATAAGTATGTCATAGCAATTTATGAATTTAATTTAAATACATAAAAATACATGCTTAAAAATATATTATAAAAGAAAAAAGGTTTCTTAATTTGGAACTGTGTGGGATGACGTAAAATTAAAAAGCTATGCGATGGAATAGATCAAATTCATCTTGTTGAAATTCATATTAAGAATTTCTCTAATGTGTGACTTATTCCACTTTTAAATTCAATCAAATAAAATTTGAGTTCATGATAAATACTGAAGATGGCAACTTGATTGCCGAAATATATTTATAATATAAAAATAAAAATCCACTATAAGGAATATTTTTGAACTTATAATATCAAATTTTATTTGATTCAAATTCATCTCTTCAGGCGTATGTTACCTGATTTGGCGTGCAATTATTATATACTTTCAGTCGAGTACGTTCAGTGCTAGCGAATTACAAGAATGTACGCGAAATATCGGACATTTTCGCAAATTTCTATTTTCTTATCGATCTAGATTGATGTTCACTTTGATAGCAAACTGATCAGTTAGCCCATTTAAAATAACTGATTAATTTATCATATAGAATACATTTTTATCATACTGATAAAATATTGTTAAGAATAATGTTCATTAAGAATAATAAAAAAATATCTTTTTGTTGAAAAATATAAATGAAGGTATAACTGTAATATTCTAATTCGAAATGAAAATAAATTATCAGAATGAAATAATTTTTTCAAAATAACAATAAAAATACTGACAAATATTTATCATTATTTTTGTCACTAAAATTTGTCATATTGAATGGTATATATGTTTGGTTCAGTTTAGTTGCTTGGATTTGTTCTCTATATTTTTGGAGTTCATAATCCTGTTTTTGATAATGATAGCAGTTCCACCATCTTATTTTCCGCTAGGAAACTAGGAAGTATTGTAAATAGTGTATCTTGAGATCTTAAAGTAACTCATATTTGTAAGGTGAGTTTCGAATATTAGCATAATATCGAATTCGTTTTCAATAAACTTCTATTTTATGTTTCGCTAGCCTATTGGCGTCCCATATTACTAACTAATCTGCATAAATTTGTCCATCGATTCATTTAGGGAACTGATCATGTTATAAATACCATAATCATTGTTTGTGATGAATTGCATTCTTGCGTTGAAAGAATTGCTTTCGACAGCTTCGGCATAAAATATTTTAGCATTAATGGTAGAAGACAATTCTTTTGCATTGGTTTGACTTTCTTAAATGTGCTGTAGCATTTTTTTTAACTTAACTCCTGGTATAGTGTACACTACACAACCACTATACTTTGCAGTATGAGTTTCTCCACAATTGCTACATTTGTTGATTTGTGGTTTTCTATCCTATCCAACTCACATTTGATGGTTTCATGTAGGTTGCCACATATAACACACAGCTAGAAGTTTAAAATAATTTCCTAACTGGCCATATTCTTGGCAGTGTGCGGTTCCGTGAGATTTATTATATTAATCACATTTTTCATCTTGAAGTTCATAGTTTTCAGTTCTTCGCTAATTCGTGTAGAAGACATTTGGGTTTTTTTCTAAGATGGCTATACTTTTTTAATATGGCTGTCAATGGTTGGTTTCTCTTTTCACTTATATTGCCACAGTAAATTTGGGTAATGAAGAATCGTTAGTTTCTGCGTTGAAAAACCTCCGCTTTTCTTTTCGTTCTTTTCGTAAAGCTTCGAACGGATTACGCGAATCTATTCCATCCGGATTAATGTTTACCACAGTTCAACTACACATTTTACACCTTATGTTATCAACTAACAGTTTGAGAAGCTCTGATTGTTTCGCTGGGCAGTAAACTACAGGCGGCACGTTTAGCCTTCTAATTTATTCTGATGCAATCTATAATTTTATTGACCGACCGGATAATCTTATTATTTATTTACATAATCGTAATATGATCAATATTGTACATATATACATGTACACACACCATCCTTTAAAATTTAGATTAAACGAAATACAACAAAACAAAATATTCCAAATTGATTTTCATTTTTTTTAAGGATTTTTCATCTGTAAAATGCAGATGAAAATGATGATTTCTTTGGAATTGGATAAAACTAATTTTATTTTATTTTTTTTAAGATATGTTAAAACCACTATGCTTACTATATATAGTCTGTACATATATATCGAGAATATTTTTCCCAATGATCTGGACTTATCTCCAGGTTTTCTTCTCTCCATGTATTGTGTTTTGGATATTGAAGTTATGCTTTATATTTTTATTTTTGTTGGCTTTTATCATTCAGAAAGAAACCATATCCTCTTATTACTAATTTTTATCAGTTGTACGGAGAGCAAAAAAAAATTATTGTTATGATTGTGGTGTTTTTTTTTTTTGATTATTAGTACATTCCAAAAATTAGTAGTTTATATTCGATTGCAAACTAACAACAAACACACATACATACATATATGTAAAAAAGAAACTATAATTTTTTAACGCTTCAACGATTCAACAATAAGAAGAGCACAAGAGGTAAAGTTCTTAGAAAAACGATTTTTTTTGTTCTATATAGAACGATAGATATTCAATTTTCTTTGTGCTGTTCAACGAGAAAAAAAATCATTTTTCTGGTTTATTTTTGTTGGGAAAAGACCGGAGAACGAACGAAAGAAAATTAACCAACACACAACAAAAAAATGTTGTATAAATAAAAGGATTACATGATGGTCAAGAGGGAAAGGTTGCTGCATGTCTATGATTTTTAACTTTTTGAAAATTTTCCAATTTACTAGTAAGAGATATTTTATAATTTTCATCTGAGCGTTTTTCTATATTTTTATTATTATCTGTACACACACACATATATATACATACATATCTCTAGATTACCTGAATTTGACGACTATTCAGTAGCAAACAAAACCAGGATATTCATATCTATATATAGGTATTTTGTTGTTAGATCCAACGTAAGAAAATAGGAAAAACCGAAAAAATTTATTTATTGTATTTTATGCTGTGTGTGTATCCATTGATAGTGGATGAAAGGTATTTTGGACTTCTTGAAAAATGTCTGCTTCACAATGATGTTCGGTATATAGAAAATTTTTAGAAGACGAAAATTTTGAGATAAAAGTGGTTTTTGTGTTTCCTTTGTCGTGTGCTGTTGTGAAGTGAATTTATGCTGCACAAAATCCTTTTTTTTTTTGTGTCCATATAAGCGATATAATGATGAAATGCACATTTTTCCAATTGTCTTAGAGTGCAAATAGATTTTAATTTTTATCTTAATATTTTTATCTATATAACAAAATAAAACTATGTATATATGTATATATCGTATGTGGAATGGTTCCGAAGCGACACTAAATATAGACACTATATACCATATAATACATGTATAGATTCAAGAATTATCTAGATATCATTTTTTTGTTGGTTTGTTGTTGTTGTTCGGTAAGGATAAGAAGAAGAAAATGGAATAAAATATATATTTATACACAAGGATTCAGATTTTTCGAATAAAAATGGTCAAAAGTCATATCAACAGTAGTAAATTATTGTTATCGGGGAATTATATGTAAGGATATTTTTTGTTGTTGGTTTTGTTTCACACAGGAATGGATCGTTAGGACAAACCCAAAAACAAACTGTATACACTATGTGCCTTCTTGTGTCTTATATATTATACGAGTATAGATACATGTTTATATATAGACAATAAAATACTTCACTGTACCAATATAATATTTGTTTATAAGGATACGATATCTAAAAATAAAAATAAAAAAAATTAGAAAAATTATTAGTTTGTCGTTTATAGTTGTCCTTTTTATTTAAATAATAATATCTATATTATTATTTGTGATTTTATTATAATATTTTACCATTTTGCCTTTGTTCCGCAACATATATATGTAACAAGGATAAGACTATACCTACATGTATGTTTTGATATAAATATGTATTTTTTGGACGGAAGGATTTGAAACTAAAAACTATTGTAATTAAAAGGACATATATATATATATATATATATATATATATATATATATATATATATCGTTAGAGAATGAGGTGGGCTAAATATATTTTAACCGTCTGTTAGTTCGAGATTAGAATGAAATACTCTTGTATAAAAACTCGTAAAAAAAATTAAGTTCAAAGTTAAATTCTGAAAAACCATAGATCATAAATTTTTTTTTGGCAGAAGGATAATTTCAAGAAAAAATTGCTGGAAAAGTTTTTCAATTAATTTAAAAATATTTTTGTGATAAAAATATAAAATGTGATTATATAAAAATATATAATCTTACAATTTATTTATCTCATTTTTATAAACGTAGAAATTCTATGCGAGGACGATCGATTTGTTATTATAATGCAGATTTGAGTCGTTGACTGATATCCATTTTGAGTCGTATTTTAGTGTGAAGTTAGACCGAACTATCATTCAGAGAAAAACGTGGGTCAAAAACACCCAAAAACCAGGCCTATTTAACCAAAAATTTAGCAGTTTTCAACCAACCAAATACCTTGGTAAAATAAATAACTAAAATCTTGGTAAAAATAATTTTTGATTTGAAATAATTAAACTTTGGTTATTAAAATGAAATATTTACTTATTTTAACCAAAACTACATGGACACTGTTTAAATATAAAAACAAAATAGGTAATATTAATAACCAAAGAAACAAGAGGAGCTATCCAACTAAAAAGTAAATTTTACCAACACAACTTAGTTAGTTTTAACAAAATTACTTATTGGACCTAACCCCAAAATTAGTCAACATCTGAGATCATTTTGGTTGATTTACTCAATTACTTGTTTAAATTCGCCAAAAATTTCGCATATTTCATCAGTATATATAAATATATATATATATATATATATATATATATATATATATATATATATATATATATATATATATATATATATATATATATATATATATATATATATTATATATAATTAGGCTGAATTTGGTTAGCCTACTGATCAGATATGCTAAATATTTGTCGAATTTAAACAAGTAATTGAGTCACTTTACATTTAAAACTATTCACATGAAACAAAAAACACGAACTGACTTGTAAAATTTCATTTTATTGGTTTAACAAAATATTTGGTTAAATAAACAATTGTTGGTAAAATTATAACCAAGTTTTAAAAATATTTTGGTAAAAATTAATTGATTGGTTAATGTTACCAAAAACTTAGTAGATACTAAGTAAAACCATAGATCATAATTTTTTTTGCCAGCAGTATAATTTCAGGAAAAATTTGCTGGAAAAGTTTTTCAATTAATTTAAAAATATTTTTGTGATAAAAATATATAATCTTACGATTTATTGATCTCATTTAAATAAACGAAGAAATTCTATGCGAGAAGGATGAGACAATCGATTCGATATAATAATGCAAATTTGAGCCATTGAGTGATATCCATCCCTCGTTTATGCATCTATTTTGATCCGTTTGGTGTATGCTGAGTCGTATTGTAGTGTGAAGTTAGACTTAACTATAGACTAGAATAATTTTGGGATAAATTTAGGTTTAACATCAATCGACTTTCTATACGTGACGCCAAATTCTTGGCCTTTTTAATAGTTCCATGGCTAATTCGTTGGAAGGACAATCTAGTTTTAACAGGTAGTTTTTGCTGTACTGATAAATTGTATCGGTTCCAGTTTCGACATAGGTTTTCATTATGCACATACCAGAGTGCGTTTTAATTTGATCTGTTGACGTTTAACTTCAATGTGTTTTCATTCTTCTTTATCTAAATGTGGCAGAATTATTTTATTTTATTTCACAGGCTGACAGGTAAGTTTAGGAGTGGGAATGTAATGTGCACCGATTTAGGCTCATTTTGGCCTTAATTCTCCATTTTATTAGCCAGTTTAGATTTTGTCTAGATGTTCTTTTAGAATTCTTGTTGTTATTTTGGGATTTTGGTGTCAATCTAGTATTGCAGTATCAGCCGCGTATGTTGAGATTCTCACGCGATTTGAGGTTGGTATAGTTGTGCTGTATAGATCAAGTACAACACTGGCCTCATGGAACAGTCTTGAAGTACTCCTGCATGACTACCATATAAATCAGTGGATCCAGTATTATATTTCACCAAAAAATTTATGATTGAGCAAATTCAAGAAAGCTACCGATTTCAGTAACGACTCTGTGAACTTGTTCTCTATAAATCCAAATTGATAATCCAGAATGCCCACTTAAATTTTAACTGCAAGGACAAACTTTAGACAATACTCAAAAATTATTTTAAATAATTATTTTGTTATTTTTAATGTTTTTAAATAAAATTATAGTAAAGCTTTTATTTATCTTTATGTCTCTATTGAACTTCTATATATTTTGTACATTATTTTCCACAATTCGGTATACTATACCCGGTAAACTTCAAGTCTTTTGAATGGTTGTACAACAATTGAATGGTTTGATGTCTGTCTTTATGAATTAATGTAAAAGTTATTTTTAAATTATTGACTTATCTGCTGTTATCTGACAAATAGACTTAAAAGTTCGTGCTTTGTTACCAAATATTTAGCTTCGTTTTTACTGTATTGAAAATAAAAGATAGTGTGTGCTTGTTGTTTATCAAGACTACAGAGTACCAGGTAAGTGGTTTGTATATATGTCTGAATAATTATTTCGTCGTAATACGTCCATTTTACCTACTACACTACTACATAAATGACCTGAATGTCAAAAGTTAGTTGTCCATGAAAGTTGAAAATTCGTATTCTGTCTGTATGCTTAAATGACTGATATGCAAACAGAATTAAATTCGTGGGTAAAGTGGCTCTTTTAAGTAAATTTTGATGACTGTAAATCAACTACAAAGTGACTTCCCTTATAGTCAAAGTCAAACATAACACTTACTTATATAGATTAGTCACTTTGTTTGTGAATAAAAGAAAGTTAAACTAAAGTAACTGAAAGTGATCTACCTTTAACCACGAACAACTTGGTCGCTGGCAAATAAAGAGGATGCACAAGAAAAAGTACCAAATCCTGAAATGACTGTAACGCGAAATACTGAAACGAAAATATAGACATGGACAAGTATAGCAACAATTGGTTTCTACAAATAATATTTGAATGTAGAAAATGGAAACCGGAGAAGAAAATTGGAAAATCGAAATGAAAGGCGGACAGGAAAAAATGAGGATCTAATCAAATATTCCTTCATACGAACATGAAGTTGAATTAAACTTTTCGAGGACTTAATTACGATATCACATCTAAATAGGCTTAAGTGAAACAACATTACGGAGAATAAACAGATACCATACACATAACTTGGAAAAGGTTCTACTATCTCAACGGTCTGATATAGAGCGGGTGGTACCAGAATCTAATTCCGATAGGTCATGCTAAACGAGCTGTTTACTCTGATTAAGGACGTCGGTTTGTGAATGATGAAAACATCTAAACCTGCTTATTAAGTTGCAGAACTGATTTGACCAATTTCCTATGTCCGTATAGGCTGTAGCACTATAATAGATTTTAATGTAATGGCGTAGTAGAGCTCTAAAAAGTAGCAAAGATTAGAAATAGACAAACAATTTGAAACAAATTATCGATGAGAAAAAGTTGAAGTATGAAAAATCAAAACGCTGCATCATATTGCAGCAGATATGCCCGAACATGGTCTTAAACTCCTTCTTATGCAAAGAGTCGGTTTAAATGTTGATATGGAAATGCGAAAAATTTGTGCGCCTATTATGATCAAAGTGATTCTTTTTAATATTTCTTTTTAATATAATCAAAGAGTATAAATATAAAGAGGAATATCTTATATATCGTGATTGCATATAAACTAAAAATTTTAAAATATTTCTATTATTTGCTGATTGCAAACGAAATAGGATAAACATATATATTTATTATCGTTTTCTCTTTCGAACGACACAAAAAAATCTATGACAACCTATTCTTTTTTACAATCGAATTATAATATGAAATAGTAGGCGAAGTTTTGAAATAGTCAAACATTTTTTTTACTGTCGTTCGAAAGAGAAAACAAAAAATAAAAAAAATATGTTTATCCTATTTCTTTTGCTTTCAATAAATACTCACTAAATATTTTTAGTTTAAAGCAACCGCGGTTTATATAAGATGTTCCTCTTTATATTAATACTCTTTGATATAATATTAAATGTGGTATGATACGTTGAGCCCTCGGTTCTCGGTTTTTTGTTGTCCTGGGTGCTTTCATGAACTTTCATGAATAATTTAGAAATCACAAATAACATCTTAAGAACATCGTTCGATTAGCCTCTATATTTTTGATTATATGCTTGAGTGTTAACCAGTTACACCAAATCGTTGTTTGAGGACAGTTTCTGACGATTTGATATAACGTTGATAAAGATAAATCTTTTCACTATAAATTGTAGTCAAATAATTACATTCTTGAATCACAATTAGAAGAATTATCTTTAGTTGACTTCGATTCGGCAGCTTCTATAAACTTCAATTTCGAAACAATATTATCATTGTCTAATTTTCTTATGGAGGGCCCAATTGATCGATTATTTCAACGAGTCATTATTATTTTGTAAGTCATCATATTACAGGTGCTTCATATGACGATAGTGTTTGCGTATACACAATTAAATTTAACTCTTTTGTAGATTCCTTCAAATATCTGTCATCTTTTTTCTGCCTTATGTAATTCCCATTTTTAGGAGTTGAACAATTTATGTCTATCATAAATCACGGCCAGGAACAACAATTGTGTTTTCTTAACATTTCTTAAACAATATCTTGTTCCTTATATTACTGTTGACTGATTCTTTTTGTGCTAGCTCTTCAAACATGAACTGTAGAATTGCTTCACTTGGTAAGATGGTTGCATTTTGGCAAATTTAAATCCTAGTTTTATTGGTCGTAAATATTTAAACATTTCTTCTCATAGTTTACAACGTGTTCTTGCATCCCTAAACTCGTCATCATTTACAACTTGTTTTCTAGTATATTCGTTCCAGCTTCTTAACTGCATTAATTATAATGTATCAATTATAATGTATAATTTGGTGTTCAGTAGATCATTTTCCTCCATATTTTTCATATCAGGTCCGCTGTCTTGCACCACAGGTGTTTCTCTTTCAAATGATAAACCAAAATTATATAAATAATTGTCTACCACAAATATATTTCTTTTATAATCACAAGAGCCATTAATGCGAGATAGGCCAACTTCTAATATTTTCATGTATAGGTGAAACAAAAACATAGTTTGATGGTTACTGGTCTATTTATATTTTTGGGGTTTGACTAGGGACTGGTTCATTCAATCGGCTCATCCTAAGAAAACGCCTTTTGCGTATTTATGTCTTACTTAACGCCATTACAAAGCCAGACCGAAAATGGCTATAGACCTTATTTATAAAAAAACAGCTGCACCATCGTGTCAACACACCACCGATCGTTTTAAGATAGTGGAAAATCTCTTTTGGATTCTGCTCCCTCCTATTGCGGGGTTTGAATTCGGTACGTCCCACTCCAACTGCCACAGCTGTAACCGCCCTGTCATTTCTGACAAAACAGTTGGATAGTGATCTAGTTTAGTAATAACAGCTTTTTTTTATAGTAGGTACGATTTTCCCAATCCACTAAAAGGTTAAAAAAGTTGGGCGATCTTTTACAGTGCACAATCGAAGAATTAACGAATTCCGATTTATATCTGTTGAAAGAGGTTCTTAATCAGTAAGATTTAGTACTTCATTGGGCATGTACGTGCGGTTTTGAACTATGCTCCCGGTACTAATTGAATTTGTTGTCTATGTCGCTTTATTATCGTTTCGAAATGAAATCGTTATGCACACGCGAAAATCTAATAATTTTATAATATTGTTGGGTTTCTATATGGACATATGTGTGTATATATATGTGTGTGTGTGTGTGTGTACATACATACCTACATAACTATATATTTTAGAAGGATATTATAAAAATTTTCCTCTTCATATAACGACGACACACAACAAAACAAAGTAAAATGTCATAACTTACCGAAAAATTCTGGTGAGACAGACCTTTTAATGTGTTTTTCGTTATCCATTATTTTTTGGTGTTGCTGGGGGTGAACAAAAAAAAAATATTGTATGAAATAAAATATAAATATTTAGTACTAAAATGTCACCATGTGTAGAAAATTACCCGCCACTTAACTCGTTATCTGCTATATTTTTACGTTGGGAAATGATTTTGTGTTTCCTACATCTACTGCGTATATACATACATAGCTATGTGTACGAAGTACAACCGTTGATTTTTATATAGTGGGTCTACCGGGTGTATTAATAGTTATTTATTCTCTGGGATTTTGTTCTCACTCAGCCTCATGATATACTAACTAGCATGCCTAGTATATTGTAACTGGGAGGTAAATATATGAATTGGTTTGGTAAACCTCACACCGGGCTTAGCTGTAAAACTATTGCATTTATAAGTGTTTGGAAGCGTTTGGAAATTGTTGCATAAGCAAGCTAAACTACTTATAAGTGGGGAATCGAAGACTAAAGTAATGAGTTGAACTATACGAAGACGAATACTGAAATTCGTTAACTAGTTGCATCCAATAATGACTGAATCAGGAGCTATAATCCGTTTCAATGGCTTAGCAAAAATAATCAAAATAAAAAACAGTACGTTGACTTTGCGAAGGACATCTGGAAATGATCACCATGTGATCTGTATTGTTGAATTGTGATAATGATGCAGGGAGCTGTAATCGTGACAGCTAATGATAAATGGTGGGAGTTAAACTTTGAACTCCACAGAGTGGCATTGATTGACAGCTAGGGCGCTGAATCAACCAGCCGATGATGAAGACGTTTGTCTTGAAATGTTTGGCATCTTGGTATGTGTCTGTATAATATTCGTTTCGATCTGATGATGTCATTGATTCGTTGAGTGATCGAAAAGATCAAATCTATCTCATCAGGCATATGCGACCGGACTTGATGTATGTTGCATTTCCTTTCTATATATATTGTGAGGCTTTGTTGCAACAGTTCTAGCAAATTTATAGAATTTGACTCGAAATCTTTTTTCGATTATTTTTGTTTATACTTCACTATTGTGGCGTGACTATTCGTAGTATTTGTGAACGCCACAGCATTCAACTGCTATCAACCATTTGAACATCTCGGTTCAAATAAAACAGTTTCTTTTGAACATGAATTTGTTGGCCTCTCTACATTCTGGGTTTAAAGCACTTTTACATCGGATATCACTGTGATATTCTGATGGATATCATAAAGTTTTTTTATAGGATTAGCTTAGAGCGAGGTAGCTGTGTTCATCGGACATTGATGCTCTCTAATAATTGTTATGTATATATTGAAACGATTTTGGAAGCACCTTACACTTTAGTAATATAACTTTAGCCATTAATATGTTAATACAATCGGAGTTGGTCAAAACCAATACCCTATACTGATATGGTAAAAAATTTGGGATCTTGTATAAAAATAGGACAAAATCTTAAACTTTACCAAGTGTACAGTTGGCAGTGAACTCCGTTGACACTCTGTGGAGCTGGTTAATTTGCTGTGCTTGTCAGCCCAATTCAGTGATTGAGGCTCAGATGCAGCGTTCAATGCACTGTGTAAATCTGGATTGTCCAAACCAGAACTAGCACCAATTTTATGATCCGTTTTTCTTCTCGTGTCCAAAGTTAAGGCAAAGGTCCAAATTTGTCGTTGGTTGTGCGTCGTATCAAAATTATAGCGGTGGTCGAAAATATGTTGAAGCGGTGTTTCTCGTACCCAAAATAGTAGCATGGGTCGTAAATATATCGAAGCGGTGTCTTTCGTATCCAAATAATGTTCCAGGTAAATAATAAATAATCACTGTGTTTTTAATTTTAGGTTTTATTCTGATCACTGTATCACTGTATGCTTTCGAATTGGTCCGCTACTTCTACTGTCGCAGTGGGAAGTAATGATTGGAAATTTGGAATGTTTGCCGTATTTGTTCTAATTTCAGTAACTGCGTTCGCCTCTGACATGTTTATAATATTACCGCTTATCGTTGCTTCACTAGTCGAAATTTGCTGTTGTTCAGGATGCAACGTTAAATGATGTTTACGTGAGCATTTACCGCATTTATATCTTGATCTGCACACAACTGATTGATGTGAAGCAGATAAACAGTTGAAGCACAACTTCTTTTCTGCTACTAGTTGTTTTCGCTCCGCAACTGAGAACTGCAAATATTTTTCACATTTCGACAAGTAATGTTCTCCCAAACATAACGGACACGTAAGTTTAGTAACATATGACACTAATAAATTAACTCTTTTGTTTAAATGAGCTTTTGTTCGCTGAATCGAGCTAAGACTTTCTAATGCGTCGCTTCTTTTATTTAGAAATGTCATTAATTGGCCAAAACTGGGAAAGTCATTCTCGGTGGTTTCATGAGCCCAGGCTTCTTTTGAATCGCTGTCCAATTTATTCACCAAAAGGTAAACGAGCCATGGATCACGGCCTTCTGCTTCCTCACCCAGCACCTTTAAACCCCGTATGACCTCATCTGAGACGTCCGAAAAATGACGAATGGATTTAGCACAACCTTGTTGTATGCTTGGTTGATCCAAAAACCGCTTCATCAATGTTTGAACCACATGCTTTCGCATATCATATCTTGATTTAAGTTTCTCCCAAGCTTCATCATAATTCGCATCTGTCACTGTGAGATGCTTAATTAAAACATATGCATCTCCTTTAAGTAAGCTTTTTAAATATAGAAGCTTATGCACTTTGGAAATCCTTTCGTTATTATGGATTGAATTTTCAAACAAATCACGGAAAGACGGAAAATCCGCATAGTTGCCACTAAAATCAGGAATATTAATTCGAGGTAAGCGAACTTCACTTTCACGCTTGTTGATCGAAGAAATCTCTAATAGAAAATGGGTTTGATTAAGCATAAGCTCCTCTACCGAATGATTACCCAAGTTCGTATTAATTTCTTCGTGTTGCCTTTCCAGTCTTACTAACCTTTGCTTTAATTCAGGGTAGGTATCCTCGATTTTTTCCACCAAATCTATGGTCACGTCATCGAATTTGCCTTTCGATAACCTTTCAAGAGCTTGAAACTCTTGCCACTCATCAGCCAAAAGTGTTTGGTATGTTTTTAATTCACTGATACGGGTGTCAGCGGTGAATTTAAATGTTTGAGATTTGAAATTTTCAAAACTCTTCAACATTCTCTAATGCTCGGGTCTCGGCCATTATGCAAACCACGCTTGATTTTCACTTCACGGGTAAAATAGTATACTTTTTTTTTTTCAAAGAAGCTTTAAATTCATTTGTTTAAATTCACTGGTCACTGATATATTGTTTTTTGTTTCAATAAAATTTTTTAAACAAATAAGCTTCTACTCACGGTTTTGCACCCAAGCGGAAAATTAGCGCCAAAATTCAAGTTTGAAAGATCCGGTTAGAAGGACCAATGTACAGTTGGCAATGAACTCCGTTGACACTCTGGGGAGCTGGTTAATTCGCCGTGCTTTTCAGCCCAATTCACTGATTGAGGCTCAGATGCAGCGTTCAATGCACTGTGAAAATCTGGATTGTCCAAACCAGAAATAGCACCAATTATATGAACCGTGTTTTTTCTCTCGTGTTCAAGGTTAAGGCAAAGGTCCAAACTTATCGTGAGTAACGTGTCGTATCAAAAATATAGCGGTGGTCGAAAATATGTTGAAGCGGTGTTTCTCGTATCCAAATGGTATAGCCGGGGTCGTAAATGTATCTAAGCTGTATCCAATCGTGTTCCAAGGTATGTTCCGGGTCAATAATAAAAATAGTCACTGGGTATTTAATTTTGATTTTTTATTCACTGTCACTGTTTACGCTTTCGCAGTTCGCTTTATAATAATTTTTTTGTTTTTTTATAATTAAATTCAATTATTTTAAATAATTAAGAAAAGAAAATCTAAATTACAATTTTTAAGTTTTAGAATAAATAAATATAAAAATGATAATAAATGAAATAATAAATTCAAAAGTTTAATTCAGTCAAGGTTCATTGACCTCTCACAATGTCAGCTGTTGTCTTCAGATAAGTATATAATTTAACATTTATATAGACCTGAGGAATACTTTGTGTTTATAGTTTTAGGTATCCACAACACCAAGGGCCAGAACTAATTAATTTTTTTGAAATTTGAGCCTTTATTGTGAAAATGTTACAAGATTTTCTATTCAAAGTATTACCCACTCTCCAGGTAATTTTTGACCGGAGCCGCAATATGTGGTCGAACGTTATCGTTGTGGAAAATCGTGTCTGGTCACATACGTTGGCCGCTGTGCTTGAATTTTCTGCTTAAAACGGATCAAATGTTGACGATAGAGTTGGGCATTGATGGTTTGGCTTATAGTTCATCACACCTAGCTGGTCTCAAGAAATGCACAGCATGACCTTGGTCCCGTGAATATTCGGCTTTGGTGCCGATGGGCTGGCCGTGCCTTTCTAGACATATGCTGTTTTGTATTTGAGATTATCGTAATGGATCCATTTTTCATCGCCAGTGACAATACGATTAAAATCGACTTCATTTTTGTGGCGCTCGAGCATTATTTCGAACATGCAAAATCGTCCTTCTACGTCTCGTGGCTTCAATTCGTATGGCCTCCAATTTGCCATCTTTTTTTTGTTTTGTTGCTTGATCAACTCCCAATGATTCTGCAAGTTCTTCTTGCGTTTGGCATGAATCAGGACGCCCTTGGTCCTTGATGTCAAAATCACCACGTTTGATGCAAAGTCCTGTGTTTTTGCAAGATCATGCTCACCATACAAATCCACGAGCAGACGATGACTTTCAGTTGTAGTTTTGTTTGCGAAAAAGTGACACAATAAAACTTCTCGCAAATGCTGTTTTTCCGCAAATTTGATAAATTTTCAATCGTTGAAATCGTTTGAATGTGCATAATTAAACAACAGGCTTTCAAAAGACATATATGTCCATGATGTATTTTAACGCATAAACAAGTAATGACATCTAGTATCAAATTTCGGTTTTTAATGCATACTCCCAATATATGAATGGCTCTTTGGTGAAAAGGGCTGCCAGAGTATCGAATAAGTTTAGCTAAGATAAGCTTTAAGTTTGGTGATATTAAGGTGTTTTTAAAGCTTTTTTGTTGGATTCTATCAGTATCGTTATTGTTGATGAGATTTCAATTTAGTTAGACTAAAGACAGTAGATTAGACAGTAGATGAGACTTAACAGATAAGAAACCTTCAAATGATTTTCAAGTAGTACAGAACGAAGCTTACAATTCAATGTAACCTTATAATTCTAATTTTCGATTTTACTAAAACTGTGATCGACACACGTCTTAGAATTGGCTGTTACCATGGTAGGTTCATTAACAGATGATGTCAATCCTAAGTAGCCTGAAAAATAAAAAATAAATTCTGTAGAATGGAAGGTATACTTTGTTTGAAATTTCATCTAATCAATGATGAAGTATAAACATAACTTTGACCCACTGCGTTCATTTTTTTTTGTACAGCAGTCACTTCTAAGATATTTCTCCCCCATTATTACTTCCCACTTTCCAAAAGTGTGTTCAACAACTAAATCTGTCAAAATGTGTTATTTAATAGGCTAGTGTTTAAAAGTACAACTTTAATAGATTACTGCTGCAAAGAGGAACACTTTTTTCCGAAAGACCAGAAGACACCTCGGGGGAAAAGTGAACATAACTGCTACAAAATAAAGAGTGGTCCAGTAGGAGGTATTTTTTCCAATTGGGTTTCTGATTGGGATTTATGCGTGACGACTGTCATGTTTATATGACATTTGTGTTCATTATTCATTGACATTTCACCATGAATTGACTTACTATCGTTTACACGACGATAACAATTTGTGAAAATTAATCTCAAAAATCAGTGTTCAGAGAAATTCTTTTAGTACGTTTTATGGTGTTCATAATCGTCCATATCAACGCACTTATGTGAATATTACTGCTATAGCTGAAAGTGATGGTGAAGACCACAATCAATCAATTCGTCACCGTTCTCAAATTCTGAGTCTCTTATATGGCCCATTGTGGCGTATTTTTAAGTGAGATCTTTGTTAGAAGGCATACAAAATACAATTTGTTCAAAAATTGAAGCCGGTTGACCTTTATTTCCGTCATCGATTTAGTTTATTGGAACTGCTAAAAATCGATAAGAAATTGTGTTCAGCGATAAAACTCATTTTGGGCTGAATGGGTAAGTTAACCAAATGGTCGTATTTGGGGTGCTAATCAGCCAGAAGATATTCAAGAGTATTCAGTGCATCCTGTAAAATGTCAATGAAATTAACAGCTGACCAAATCATCGTTTTATTGAAAGCAATTTTAAATGAGAGAACATCATATCGAGAAAAGGACCCGTGAATGGGCTTTCAAGATCGTGTGATCTGACGCGGTTAGATTACTTTTTATGAAATCACTTGTTTATATCGATGAAATGCTCGAAGGTGTGTTGGAAAATTGGACCTTTAAAATGGACCATCCAAGAGCAGGTCGCGGACAACAAAGAAATTATATATTTATTTATTTTTTTTCCTTTATCATTATTCTCAAGAGCATAGGGCGTTCACTAGACTGGACCATCGGACTGTATTTGGGGTTTCTTTAGTTCTTCTTATGTTTTCCTGAGATGTTTTGCTTCAGTTAGCACAGTTATTTTCCAATTCACTGCTGGCTTTCCAACTTTCCTTTTTCCTTGCGGACTCCATTCACATGACATCCTTGTTCATTAAATGTCTTTCTCAGCATGTGTCCTGTCCATCTAAATTTTTGCTTCGTGATCTCTTTCTCAATCTTCACTTGGTTTGTTTGTTGTAGTAATTCTTTATTTGTGATCTTATTCGGCCAGAAGCATTTGATCAATCAACCCAACACTTGGAGGCTTCTTGTGATTTTCTGCGTATGGGTTCCAGCGGCTTTGTTATTTTTCAGAATCATTATGGCACTTGTAACTTTCCGTTCCGTTGGTGGATGGGTAATTATGGTTTAGTTATAGTTTTCAACTGGAAGTTCCTTCAATTGGTTCGCTATCTATGCAGTTGTCCTCGAAGAACTCTTTCTATTTGCTGCCACTGACTCGGTAAGTCGTGAGAATGTCTTCTGTGTTTTTTCTAGGATCATTCCTTGCCACTTTCTTTACCTGTCAAGCTGTATATTGTCTTCAAATATCCACCGTATTTTGATTGCCTAGTTGCATTTTAAGTAGGCGGCGTTTATCAATTTTCTTCTATGTTTGATCCAAAGTGCTGGTTTATTCGGTAGATTGATTTGAAGCGTTTACTTGAAGATATTTCTCGTGTTTGTATTTCTCAATCTATGTTAAATTTCCTCCGGCACAGGGGCTGGTTTGATTTTGAAGGCAGCTATTACAAGTTGGTGATCACTGTGTACATCTGCTCCTCTCATTGCCCTGACATTTTGTATAGAGGATAGCAACTTCTTATTTACCAGCATATAGTCAATTTGATTTCTTGTTCTACCATCTAGTGATGTCCAGGTGTATTTATGGATAAAGAAATTATGTTCAAAATGTCATTAACCGAACTTACGTCACAAATTTTAATGGCGGAAGCTCTTACTGGATCACCCTTATAAATATTCTTTTTTACTTTTGTGCCTAAGAAGGGGCCCTAGAGTAAATAACTCATGGATCGGACCTTTGTAGCAAATATTACGATGGAAGTTTGGCCATTTTACGCCTGCTTACTCTTAAGTGTCAAAGTAGAAAATTCACATTTAAAGACGATCGCAAATAAGACCCATATAAGACGGCATTAATGGTTTTTTAGGGTGAGGTCCAAAATCGACTAAAACGTAATCTGGTAGACATTTGAATACGATTGAATGTGTTAACTGGGTATAACTACCGGAAGAGTTTGTTACGACATTAAAATCTCTTCCTCTTGCCCTTACTGTTCAAATCTAACACAACAACCTCAGTAATTTTTCTAATTTTCAAAATTTAGTAATTTAATAATATTTTGTAATGTTAGATTTTTGGTAAATGGCAGATTTACCTTGATTGATTCCAGTTTTAAATTGTTGTCATTGTAAATGTCATTGTTGTAAATGTCAACAGGTGACGGTATTGCAGAGTTACACCATAAAACAACTTTTAACTGCAAATTAAGAATATTGGAATTTATAGTATCATGGTGTTGCCTTAGTCTATTCAAAATTACATTTTACGCGGGATTCAATGTATTTCTCAATAAGAATGTATATTGTAAATTTAATATTTCATTTAAAAGAGCGAATCTCGAGGAGTAAACAACAAAAATCATTGTATAATTATTGTATTCATCCAAATCAGCCATCAGCATTGGTTTTTTCGAGCCGGATCACAGATTAGTAATTAATTATTTCACAAATCAATTTTTGTTACGATATTCTGTGAAAAGTTAAAAGTGATTATGAGTGACTTAGCTGGTTTAAAAAAGCAAAGAAGCATATTCAAGGGCCTCTTAACAAAGTTATCAGGCTTTGCTAGTGGTACAACTGAAGCTTCTGGAGAAACAGTCGAGATTTTGCGATTTAAGGCGACTCGTGCTAAAGAGATCCTTGATAAAATAATCGAAATAGAAGCATCAATTTTTGATATTGATAGTGAAGTACAATCTCTACTGGAGGAATCTGAAGAAGCATATTATGTAATCGTAGGCAAACTTAACGAATGGATTAAGAACCGCGGCATCAATGAAATGTCTACTAACCATAATGAAGCCATGTTTAATATGTCCACATTCCAACATTCTCTGGCGACTTTACAGAATGGCAGAGTTTTTCTGACCTTTTCTATTCAAGCATTCACAATCGAGATTCTATTTCTCCAGTACAAAAATTTCAGTACCTGATAGGCTTGCTTAGAGGGGAAGCATTTTCTTTAGTGAAACATTTCAAGATTACGGAGTCTAATTACATAGAAGCACTAAAGAAGCTCAAGCAAAGATATGATCGCAAACGCCATACGATTAATGCTTTCATCCGCAACTTCATAGATCAACCGAGCGTGCACATAGCAAGTGCATCGCACATACGAAAAATATTAGATACCTCAGATGAAGTAATCCGTGGCCTTAAGGCACTAGGTGACCAGGCCGAATCCAGGAATCCTTGGCTTATATATATACTTCTACAGAAAGTAGATGATGAAACACGCAGCTTATGGGCTCAAGTGAATACCGACAAGGAATTTCCAACAATATTAGAATTTTTGATTTTTTAATAAGAAGAATTGACGCACTTGAGTCAGTTAAGGTGCATGCCACCAAATCAACTAGAGCAAGTGCATCAATCAAACCAAAACACAGCTTTACTGAAGCTACAACCAGTACTATTTGCAAAGCCTGCAATGAAAAACAACATCGGTTGATTGACTGTCCTAAATTCAAGGGATTACCAGTTGACTCGCGAAGAAACTTGATTGGGAAAAATAAACGCTGTTTCAATTGCTTCTTCAAAGGTCATACAGTATATGAATGCAGAATTGCAGGCAAATGCCGCGAATGCTCGGGCAAACACCATACATTACTTCACTTGGACCGTACAACAAATGGATAACATCAAAGACGGAAATTACAACAAACAATCCAGCAAGTAGCGAATCTCAAAATTATCACCTACGAAATGATCAATTAATAGTTCAAGACCCTCACTGTTCGTCGAAATCCACAGTTCAAACAATTCTGCCTACGGCAATAATAAAAGTCTTTGACAACTTGGGTATGCCACGACCATGCCGTGCATTACTAGACACAAGGTCACAAGCATCATTTGTCACCGAGTCGTTAATCCAGAAACTAGGCCTGCCACGTCAAAATTGTAGAAGTCTAATAGCTGGAATTGGCCAAGTCAACAGTTGCAGATCAAACGGAATAGCCACACTAAACGTGACATCAAGATTCGATTCAACTGAAATAACTCCATTGAGGGCACTCATCATTCCGAAAATTACGGCTTTACTTCCTACAGCTGAATTTGAAATCAAACAACTAAACAGCTTGAAACATTTGAATTTGGCCGATCCAAACTTCAATAAACCAGGAGCCATCGACATATTACTTGGTGCTGATATTGTTTTTGAGTTTTTTGAAGATAATATCACAGACTATATATACTTTGTACAGATAAATAACTTCGCTTACTATTTTGTTCCTACGTGATTTCTAATTAAAGGAGTACGACAATAATATTTCTATTGGCATAATGAAACAAAAATTTTTTTTGTTTCATTATGCCCATAGAAATATTATTGTCGTACTCCTTTAATTAGAAATCACGTAGGAACAAAATAGTAAGCGAAGTTATTTATCTGTACAAAGTATATATAGTCTGTGATAATATCGTAAATCTAGACAACACTAACCTAAAGGCGCACAAAACAAAGCTAGGTTGGATTGTAGGGGGCAGATACGAAGGGAATACCAGCGAAATCAATAGTATATATATATACACCTATTGTTGATATTGATGCCGCACTCCAACGATTTTGGGAACTCGAAGAGATCCCGACATCACAAGCCCCTCCGATGACCAAAGACGAAAATGATTGTGAGGAATGGTACAGAACAACAACAACAAGAGCAGTTGATGGTAAGTTCATTACTAAACTTCCATTCAAGTTATCTCCGAATATTCTGGGGTCAACTTATCAACAAACACTATCCAGACTACTTGCGATGGAGCGGCGTTTTAAATCCGATGATCAGTTTCGTCAGCTATACGAAAATTTTCTCCGAGAGTATGAAGAACTAAACCATATGCAACCCATCGAATTAAGCCACGAAGAACTTCGAAAGTCATATATTCTACCACATCATGGAGTATTCAAAAATAGCAGTACCACTACAAAACTACGAGTAGTTTTTGACGGATCCGCAAAGTCAACCACTGGTGTGTCACTAAATGATAACTTGAAGATTGGCCCAAACGTTTTCATATTCTAATTCGGTTCCGACAACATCGTTACGTTATCATAAGTGACATCGAAAAAATGTATCGACAAGTTTGGGTAGACAAGGAAGACTATAAACACCAACTTATTCTTAAGCGAGATGAACAACAACAAATACGTCCATATGCATTAAAGACCGTAACGTATGGCCTAGCATCTGCATCATTCCTGGCCACTAGATGTTTAAAAGAACTAGCAGAATTATACAGAGAACAATATCCAGAGGCATGCAGAGCCATTGAACGAGACATCTATGTGGATGACCTAATGACTGGGGCATTTAATCTATCTAAGTTACACCAACTAAAAGATGACATACTTGGCATTAGCAGCGCTTGTTTCAATTTACGAAAAATGTCATCGAGCGATCTAGCAATGCGCAAAACTTTGAGCAATCAAGCTTCTCCTGAAGTAAAGGTATTCTGCGACTATCCAGAACCTCTCAAGATATTAGGAATAGCATGGGATGCTTACCAGGATGAGTTCATCTTTCAAGTGCATTTACAAAAAAAATATGTACATACAAAACGAAGCTTCCTGTCAGAAGCGAGTAAAATCTTTGATCCGTTGGGAGTTTTATCGCCAATAACAATCCGATCATCGTGGATCAACCTGCGGAACGACATAGTCAAAATTCCTAAAATTAGCATTCCCCGATGCATCACCTCATCAAACAACCATTCATGAATTCTGTGATGCCAGCAAGTGGGCTTATGCGGCAGCAGTATATGCAAGAACAAATTTCAACGATCGAATAACCAATCATGTAATTTGCCCAAAAACTAAAGTGTTACCGCTGAAGCAACTCAGTATACCAAGACTTGAGCTAATAGGCGCCGTATTACTCAGCCGCTTGGTGAAAGATATAACGCAAATCTTATCCATTCAAATCCAATCGGTAACACTATGGACTGATTCCAAGATAGTACTCGATTGGCTGTCAAGTCAAACACGGCAATGGACAACATTCGTTGCAAACCGAATCACTGAAATTATAAATGTTTATAAAAGGGTTCAATGGCGTCACGTTCCATCCAGACATAATCCAGCAGATTGCGCAACCCGAGATAAATCAGCAGCAGAAATGTTAGATAACAAGTTGGGTTGGAATGAACCAGCATGGTTATCAGCAGAAGAACAGCTCTGGCCCGATCAACCTCGTATTCCTGAAAATCAAACATTAATGAGCACATCGATATCATAATGCATCTCAGTCTGAAATATTCAAGCTATTTTAAACTTCAAAGGGTCTTAGCTTATATTTTCAGAGTCTTCAATAATTTCAAAGCTATGAAATATCAACAAGAGAAGCAATCAGGATTACCTGCACCAGTCGAACTAGAAGCAGCAAATTCTAAAATAGTCAGGTATTGGCAAATCATTAATTTTCCTGAAGAATACAGATGTCTGCAGAATCACAAGGTAATTCCAGTCAAAAGCAGTTTAAATCAGCTAAACCCGTTTCTAGAGACAGAAGGTGTTATGAGAGTTGGGGGGAGGTTGGAAAAATCAACACTGCCATACAACACCAAACATCCAATCATCATATCATCAAAGTCCCCGATTGCAATGTCAATTGCACATGATGTACATCATCAGAAACAACATCCTGGTCCCCAATTACTATTAGCTTTAGTTCGCCAGAACTTTTGGGTGATTAGAGGAAAGGACGTAGCAAAGAAGATGTTCCAGAGATGCATTAAGTGCCTCAGACAAAGACCAAAACTAATGAGTCAAATAATGGGACAACTACCTGAAGACAGAGTGCAACACACAGTTGCATTTGGTTCAGTTGGCGTTGATTTCTGTGGACCATTCAAGATCCATGCCCTGCGACGAAGAGGTTCTATTCCCAACAAGGCATATTTGTGCGTATTTGTGTGTTTTAGTACGCACGCCATACATCTCGAAATATGTATGAATCTAACCATCGAATCATTCTTAGATGCATTGAGACGATTCATAAGTAGAAGAGGGTTATATAACACTATGACAATAATGAATCTATCATTTCTAGTCTTTCAAGAGACAAAATAAATTAATGATTCATTCCACCAGCAGCACCAAATCAAGGAGGACTGTGGGAGAATGAATTAGAAGTACTCACTCCAGCTCATTTCTAAATTGGACGTCCTATTCACCAATTACCTGAGGCAGTTGTTCAGCAAAACATCAATCCTCATACCAGATGGGATATCGTTCAGCATGTTTACCGTCAGTTTTGGAAGCGCTGGCAGCAAGAATATTTGACAACACTACAGACACGATCCAAATGGCAAACACAACATAAATATTTGAAACTAAATGAAATTGTAATAATACACGACCACAATCTGCCTCCTGCTCAATGGTTAATGGGACGAATTACAAAACTATTCACTGGTGACGACGGCAATGTACGAGTGGCTGAAGTCAAAACGAAAACCGGTATCCTCAAGCGTCCAATCCAAAAAATTATGTCGACTTCCTATAATTGAATCTGAGAACGATTCAACCCGGGGAGTATGTTCAAATCTAACACAACAACCTCAGTATCAGTAACTTTTCTAATTTGCAAAACTTAGTAATTTAATAATATTTTGTAATGTTAGATTTTTGGTAAATGGTAGATTTACCTTGATTGATTCCAGTTTTAAATTGTTGTCATTGTAAATGTCATTGTTGTAAATGTCAACAGGTGACGGTATTGCAGAGTTACACCATAAAACCACTTTCAACTGCAAATTAAGAATATTGGAATTTATAGTATCATGGTGTTGCCTTAGTCT
This sequence comes from Tipula lateralis, assembly GCA_963932295.1. NCBI lineage: Eukaryota > Metazoa > Arthropoda > Insecta > Diptera > Tipulidae > Tipula > Tipula lateralis. The sequence goes on along the minus strand of OZ010736.1, from coordinate 150,104,068 downwards.
ATTCAAAATTACATTTTACGCGGGATTCAATGTATAAAATTTTCTCAATAAGAATGTATATTGTAAATTTAATATTTCATTTAAAAGAGCGAATCTCGAGGAGTAAACACCAAAAATCATTGTATAATTATTGTATTCATCCAAATCAGCCATCAGCATTGGTTTTTTCGAGTAACCGCACTGCGTGCATCATCCGCCAACTGCTGATTCAGATGTATTACCAAACACAACGAAAATAAACACTTACTAACAATCTAATTTACTTATTTATTTATTTTATTATATTTTTATCGTGTAACTTCAAACTACTCGGTGGATTTACTGTCCCTTAAAGGGTATTTTGAGTTGCAAATATACGAAACATTAACATATAAATAATAAAAAATAACAATTAACATTAATATAACAATTAAAATAATAATTAACATCAATAAATTATTTAATTTCCAATTCTTTATAAATATAATTCTATTTGTGATTTAAAATATATTTTTTTTTTTTTAAATTTCAAGAATGTTTCAGATTCTTTGATATAATCAGGTAAATTATTATAAAAATAAGGTCCAATAAAAGCAATAGATTTTCTACCATATTCAGTATTAATATGTTGTATATTTAATTTATTACAGTTTCGAGTTTCATAATTATGATCAATAAAACTAAATTCAAGATTTGATAAAATAGGAAATACTTTTAAAGTTTTATACATAAATAAAACTAGTTGGCACTCATGTAAAGCAGTAATGGGAAAAACTAAGTGGTCCAGTTTTGCATATAATTCCCTGGTTGAAAATAGACTTGGCAGTTTAAATACTGCTTTTAGACTTTTATTTTGCATTACTTGCAGTTTTTTTAACCTAGTTGCAGAGGCAGTACCATATACAAGAACCGAATAGTTTAAACTCGAATGAATATATGCAAAATAAATTATTAACAAAATACGGGTTGGAACAAAAAATGATAATTTTCTGAGTAACCCAACAAAAGGGGCAATTTTATTACTGGTAATATCAATATGATCCTGCCACTGCATGTGAGCATCAAATGTAAGACCTAAATATTTAAATGAGTTCACTCTTTCAATAGTAACTCCATCAACAGTTAATGTTGGAAATGTGTTAATCTGTTTGTATGGCGAGTGAAATACCATAAATTTAGTTTTTGAAATATTAAGTGAAATAACATTCGATTTAAAATATTCAAGCAGTATACCCATATCATGTTTGATATTAGTAATTATGGAGCTAGGATTAGTTGTATCATATAACAAGGCTGTCATCAGCAAAAATTTTTACATGACCAATTAGTGGTAAATATGCTATGTCATTAATAAAAATAAGGAACAAAAGTGGCCCTAGAACACTACCCTATGGAACTCCACATTTAACTGATAACATTTCACTTTGTGCCCCATTAAACATGACATACTGCTTTCGATTTAATAAATAGCTTTTAAGTAGATCAAATGGAACACCACGAATACCAGAGCAGTATAACTTATTTAATAGTAGATCATGGTCAACGCAGTCAAAGGCTTTCTGAAGGTCTAAGTAAAGTGCTCCAACAATTTTTTTATTATCAAAAGCGGTGTAGATCAAGTTAGTCATTTCAACAAGAGCTAACTCAGTGCCTGCTCCTTTTCTAAAGCCATATTGAAAAGAGTAAAAGAAATTATCACAATCCAAGAAATCAATCAAGCGACTAGCTATTATTTTTTCGAATATTTTATCAAATACCGACAAAGTAGAAATTGGTATATAATTATTAATTACTAAATAATCACCACTTTTATGAATAGGAACGACTTTAGCAATTTTCAAACAATTTGGGTATATTCCAGATTTCAAACTTTCATTAAATATATTCGATAAAAGGTCAGAAAAGAAATAAGCTCTAGCCTTAATAACAGAATTATTTATTTTATCTGGACCACCACCCTTACAATCATCAAGCGTGCATATAATATTGTATATTTCAGCACGAGTAATAGACCTAAAGTATATAGATTTGCTATTACTATGTATCGTTTTATATTTATTAATATTTTTGTCCGAGTTAATAGTTCCAGCTATTAAACTACCAACATTGACAAAATAATCATTAAATATATTAACAATATCATAAGGATCATTAAAAATACGTCCATAATAGAGAGAATAGAATCACATTGAGCTGACTTTTGATTTTTATTGAGAAATAAGTTAATGTTTTTCCAAATATCTTTTTGATTTACCCCAACAAACATTTTATTGAAGTAATATTTCTTAGCAAAATATTTTTGTGAACTGAGAAGTTTAGATATGCGGATCAGCTCAGATTTTATAGCACTATCGTTTCTATTTTGTTTAAATCGTTTTAAAATTTTATTTTTGTGACGAATAGTTTGCCAAATATCATAAGTAATCCATGGGCATAACTTATTTTTTATTTTAATTTCAATACTTTCAGTTTTACTATATTTTTCAACTAACTCATTATAATTTTTAATAATTTGTTCAAAAGTGCTGTTAGGGTCTTGAATATTAAATGAAGTTGAAAATAGAAATTCATTAAATTTTTCATATATTTTATCGTAGTCAATGCTTTTTTATCAAATTTTTTTTTTACATATTTCGACGCAAAACTAAAATTTGAATAGACAAAATTATGATCACTGATGTTGTGATATATGGTAGAAGTAGCCACATGTTTAATATTTAAAAAACTGCATACAACATGATCTAGAATATTGCCACTAGCAGAGCGAGTAATATTCGTGTTCGTAACTATCATACCAAAACTCATAAGTAGATTTTTATACTCAGTTACATGATTATAAGTTTTATTTGTTGGAATATTAATATCTCCTATTAAAATATTATCAGACTGATGGTTAACACTCGAAAACAAATCTTCCAAAAAATCAAAGAAACAGTTAATATCAGATGCAATTATAGAAGGTGGCCGATAAATTGCGCATATTTTTGTTTTTCCAAATTTAACAAGTTCTATTTGAATAAATTGAAACGGGTACTTAGCATAATCTTGTTTAAGTAATTTATACTTTATATCATTTGTTTCCTTGGATAATTTGACTCGTGATACCAAATGCTGCTCCAAATAATTTAGTTTATCTCCGTTGGTATCTGTATATTACCCAAATTAATTAACTCGATTTTTAAGGTTTTTCTTTATTTTTTGTTGTTATGATTTCAAACTATAGTTCTTAACTGATGATGAGTAAGCTAATTTTTTACAATGATGGCAAGTACTTATTTTTTAAACTAGTTTGTAGCTTACAACATTATCACTAGGTTTTTATATAATGACATCTGTAATAATATAATTATACTAACAAGCATATTTAAGTGAATCCAAGCTTAAGTAATGACATCTTTCGATGAATAGCCTACTAAACATTATTACGTTAATTACATCTATTACGTTAATTCAATAAATAAAATCAATCACTGACAACCAAAACAAATTGTCAAAGTAATAATTTAATGGATATGGCAGCGCAATTCAGTGACCTTTTGGAATAATAAAGTGATATAATATTCATTTAATAGTACAACTGTGTCACATCATCTTAATACCGACCACATAAGGAAATATATATGTATATGATACGTTGCTATAAATATGATAGATTTCTTAATATTATTTTAGATGTCATTTTCATCATCATGTTTGGAGAGACGTCAACATTCCGCCGGCCATGAATCACTTGATTCATAAGATTGAATTGGGAGCTTGCATAATTTGTGTATTGGTCGCTTAATTAATTTGTCGGTATTTGCCAGACGTAAGGTCACAATTCTGACTTTACTATCCGTCGCTGGATGCGTTTCAACGACTCTGCCTAGAGCCCAACAGGTTGACGGTAAATTTGTGTCGGCGGCTAATACGACATCTCCTGGTGCTAGGTTTGTTGATTCACTCGTCCATTTCTTTCGTTTCTGTAATGTTGTCAAGTAGTCCTGATGCCACCGATTCCAAAAGTGCTGTTGCATCTTTTTTACTAATTGCCATCTAGCCATCGGCAGGATATTTTTATTTGACAGATTCTCGTCTGCTATATCTACGTAAGTGCGCCCGATTAAGAAGTGTGCTGGCGTTATGTAGTCAATGTCGTCAGCTTGTACAATTGCTATCGGCCTCGAATTCATAATAGCCTCTATTTTGGTCAAAAGCGTGGAAAACTCTTCGATGGTAAGTATCGATTCACCGACCACTTTCCCAAGTTGAATCTTCGCCTGCTTAACAGCTGCCTCCCAAATGCCGCCCATATGTGGTGCTCCAGGGGGAATAAACTTCCACTCTATTTTATATTTTAGAATCGCGGCGGCTATATCGGATGCCTTCGACTTGAGAAATTGGAACAATTCTCGCAAATGGTTGTTTACTCCGACAAAATTGGTTCCGTTGTCACTGTAGATTGTATGACAATTCCCTCTCCGTGATGTGAATCGGCTGAGCGCTCCAAGAAAGCTGTCTGTAGACAGGCTGCATACGGTTTCGATATGTACGGCTTTCGTACTTAAGCATACAAATATGCAGACGTATACCTTCATTGGAACTTGTCCTCTTCGTCGCACTGGCTGCACCTTAAATGGTCCGCAATAATCCACGCCTACTTTATGAAAAGGATGGACATATTGAACTCGTTCTGGGGGTAGATTTCCCATTAGCTGCTTTTCCGACTGAGGATTTTGCCTAATGCATCTAACGCACCTATGTATTATTTCTCTGGATATAATCTTTCCCCTGATTATCCAAAATCTTCGCCTCACTATGCTGGTAAGTAAACTAATGCCTGGATGATTGTGAATGATATGGGCATCTCTGACTATGCACTTCACTAGATGCGATTTCGTTGGTAGAATGATCGGATGCTTGACCTTGAATGGCTCAAATGACTCTTGGATACGACCCCCTACTCGTATAATCCCTTGATCATCTAAAAATGGATTTAAGGTAATTAATTTGCTGTTTCGCGGCAACGTGCGCTTCTCATGTAACGCATCCAACTCAATCCAAAACTCCAGCTGCTGTACATGCCGAATTAAGGTTAACTCGGCGATTTCAATCTCTTCTCTTGCTGACATCATTGCCACCTGTCCTGTTACATTAGTTCTGCTCTTGATGGTTCTGATAAATCTCATCACTAGCGCTAATATTTTTGACATCTTGTGAAATTCAGAATATCTGTCAATAAAACGATCGATAAAATTGTTTGCTGATGCTACAAATACACCTAATTTTGTAGGTCGTAATTCCTCTGTAGTTGAGATTTCCATTTGGTGTTTGATAACTTGTTTGGCATTGGTTTGCTCCTCATTTCTTAACCATTGCGGCCCATGCCACCACAATTCACTGTTGGCTAGCTCGTCTGTAGCCATGCCTCTCGATGCCACATGTCCCCAGCATTCTCGATTGTATAGTTGTATTATCTCGCTCGCCCTGTTGGCTACGAATGTATTCCAACGTTTTGGATGGGTTGATATCCAGTCCAACACTATCTGTGAATCGGTGAATAATACTCGTTTTTTAATTTTAATGTTCAATGCGTCTTCCACCATTTTCATCAGATTCATCAACAGCAAAGCCCCCATTAATTCCAGTCGCGGAATGCCAATTTGCTTGACTGGTGCTACGCGCGATTTGCTTATAACTATATTGGATGCTAGTCCTCCATCTTTATTGACTACGGCATATATTACTGCTGCGTATGCAAGCTCGCTAGCATCACAAAATCCAATCAAGTTGATTTCGTCATTCGAGGTTAACCATCTGGGTACTGAAATGTTAGACGTCTTAAGCAGGTCCTCTCGAATCTCTAGCCAAACTCGTTCCGTAGCTTGGGGTAGAGCATCATCCCAGTTTAGGTTTTGCATCCATAGATCTTGGAATATAATTTTTACCCTTATTATTACCGGCGCTAACCAGCCCAGTGGATCGAAGTTGCGACTGGCATCCGATAATAGTGTTCGCTTGGTGTGAGATGTTCGTTCTGGCAATTGCACGCTGAATCCAAAGCTATCTCTGCTCGGATCCCATTGTAGACCTAGTATTCTTGGGGTGTCTGCTTGTTCTCCTATGTTTTTAATCCCTTTCTCCGTTGAAGGGGTTCAATAAATGATTTCAGCTCATCGTTATTTGTCAATAATTTGCGAAGGTTGAAGCCACAATTTCCTAATGCCCTCACTATTTGTGTTGCCATGGTTTTAAGCCGCGGTAATGTATTCGCCCCGGTCATCAGGTCATCCACGTACATATCTTGCATAATTGACTTTGCAGCTTCCGGTTCGCTTGGGTATAATCGTGTTCCAATCTCCTTCAAGCAGCGTGTTGCTAAAAATGACGCAGGTGCCGTCCCATATGTGAGTGTTTTTAATTGAAATTGAACCGGTTGCTGATTAGGGTTATCTCGCCACAAAATGTTCTGAAACTGTCGATCTTCATTTGCTATCCATACTTGTCTGTACATTTTCTCGATGTCTCCACAGAACACGAATTGATGTTGCCGAAATCTTAATAGAATGTCGATGAGCGTTGGTTGAATAGTTGGCCCAACCATTAAGACGTCGTTGAGTGAGAGTCCTGTGGATGATTTGACCGATGCATCAAATACGACTCTGAGCTTCGTTGTAGTACTTGTTTCCTTTAATACACCATGATGCGGCAGATAATATTTAGTACAGTCATTGCCTTTCAAGTTTATCCTTTCCATATGCCCGAGTGATTCATACTCCGCCATGAAGTTTTTATAAAGCTGACCAAATTCTTTGTTTCTTTCAAACTTCTCCATTGCTTTAAGCCGACTTAAGGCCGTATTATACGAAGTTCCGACCATTTCTCCAGGTTGCCTGAATGGTAGTTTGACCACGAATTTGTTGTCTTCGATTTGTTTGGTGGCAGCCTTAAACAATTCGTCGCACTCTCGCTCTTGCGGTGTTCGTTGCATACTTTTTGGTATGTTTTCGATTTCCCAGAATCGACGCAATGTTTTGTCTATGTCTAGGAGGATGTTGTAGTTATCAGTTGCGACTATCCTTGCGTCTGCACTTCCACCCGCTACTATCCAGCCAAAGATAGTTTTGAATGCTACTTTGTCATTTGATAATTTCACCTTTTCTGGCAGAAGGGCTTTGAAAAATATATCCACTCCTAATAGAATGTCGATATGACCACGTTTATTATAGCTTGGATCTGCTAAATTCAATTTGTTCAATAGCAGGAAATCCTTTTTTGGCAAATCGTAACCGTACAGACTATTTGACACCTTTGGGATAATAAATGCTTCTGTTTTCATCATAGTTTCGTTGTTTAAGGATGAGATTGTCAATTCAGTGGTGCCTTTGGTTGCTCCAATTCCTATTTCACCTAGCCCCTTCACCAGTACTCTTGCGTTACGACGTTCGAGGTTCAGATGTTGCATACAGGTTTCAGAGATAAATGTTGCTTGTGATGCGGAGTCTAAAAGCGCTCTAAAGGTTTGAAACTGGCCATTGCTATCCCTTATCCTTACCAAAGCGGTTGGTAGTATAGTATACGACGCGTTTGCATACCGAGTCGTTAGTGTTTGAATCTCTGCACATTCTTTGGTTTGAGCATCATTTACTGTCGCTAAAGTCATTCTGCTATTTGTTGGTTTCACTTGCTGATCATCTATGGCTAACTTTCTTCCGTCCGAAGAATTGTGAAGACTTGTGTGATGTTTTCTCTGGCAGTATTGACATCTAGCTCTAGACTTGCAATCATGCACTCGATGATTTCCGTTTAGACAATTAAAACATTTGTTAGTTTTCTGAATAGCTTCCGACCTCTGTTCCGATGACATTCGGTTATACGTGCCGCACTCATAAATTCGATGATCCTCTTCTTTACAGATTGGACAGGGAAACCTGACGGGTGTGGTTACCGCATATGCTCTAGCTGTTGTAGGTCGGGTTGGATTTACTTTCCTTGAGCATCCCTTCAATGATTCTATCATATCAATGCGTTTTCCGAGAAATTTCAGGAATTCATCGATGGTAGGGAAATGTTTATCAATGGTTTCTTGAGCCCAAAGAGATTTAGATTCTCTATCCAATTTGGCCAATGCGATATATATTAACCATGGATCTCTTTTTTCCGCATCTGGACCTAACGCCTTAAGTCCTCTAATGGATTCATCAAACGAATCTGCCAATTTTCGAATGTTGGTTGCATCTGGTTGTATTATGCTCTGTTGGTCCATATAGTTTTTTATGAATGCATTAACTGTATGCCTCTTTCTATCGTAGCGTTGCACCAACTTCTGAAACGCCTCATTGTAATTCGAATCCGTTACAGCCAAATGGCGAACTAATGATGCTGCTTCTCCCCTTAAAAGCCCCTTTAGATATTGAAACTTCTGTGCTGGAGTTAGATTGTCTCGTTCATGTATTGTCAATGTATATATATCAAAAAACGACTGCCACTCCATGTAATCTCCATCGAATGTTGGAATACTAATTTTCGGCAATCGCACCTCAATAGCTGGTTTCATCGAAACGTTCATCGTGGCGTCCATTTATGTTGCTCTAATTGAGGCAATGCTATTTTTACGAATATTTGCGTTTAATTTTGCAAGAACTACATAATAGCAACCCTCAAATTCTGATAGATCCGATTCCACTTTATCATCTACCTTAAACATCTCCCTTTCAATGCTCATAAACTCACTTAGTAACCTTTGCGCTCTTTCTTGCCTTATAAGTATTTCGTCTTCGCTGACGGCATCCATATTGCCCTTTACAAAAGTGAATAATTTTGTCATGGAACCCTTGATTGAGGCTCTTTGCTTTTTCAAGCCTTCCATGTTACATGTGTAGAATTGTCTGTTGACTTCACTTTATTTACACTTTGCTCTATACGGGTATGATCAACCAATCACTTAATTTTACACGTGGTCCTTGTTCACCTCAATTCCTTATATAGCTCCTCGCTTCGCAGTTCTCCGTAGTTATGCAGATATACGCAGTAAGTATCGCTCAATAATAATGTTGTGGAACTTCAATTGCTGTAATTCTGATGCTGATATGTTGTTCGTAGTTCTCTGCAGAATACACAATATCTATGTCCCTGTTTCGGCGCCAATGTTTCCTTGGATAATTGTACTCGTGATACCAAATGCTGCTCCAAATAATTAAGATTATCTCCGTTGGTATCTGTATATTACCCAAATTAATTAACTCGATTTCTAAGGTTTTTTTTTTCGATTTCTAAGTTTTTATTTATTTTCAATTGTTACAGTTTCAAGCTATGGTTCTTAACTGATGATGAGTAAGCTAATTTTTTACAATGATGGCAAGTACTTATTTTTTAAACTAGTTTGTAGCTTACAACATTATCACTAGGTTTTTATATAATGACATCTGTAATAATATAATTATACTAACAAGCATATTTAAGTGAATCCAAGCTTAAGTAATGACATCTTTCGATGAATAGCCTACTAAACATTATTACGTTAATTACATCTATTACGTTAATTCAATAAATAATATCAATCACTTATTGACAACCAAAACAAATTGTCAAAGTAATAATTTAATGGATATGGCAGCGCAATTCAGTGACCTTTTGGAATAATAAAGGGATAGAATATTCATTTAATAGTACAACTGTGTCACATCATCTTAATACCGACCACATAAGGAAATATATATGTATATGATACGTTGCTATAAATATGATAGATTTCTTAATATTATTTTAGATGTCATTTTCATCATCATGTTTGGAGAGACGTCAACAACCTAATATATATAACCAGCCCACCACCAACCCTATCATCTCTACAAGAGAATATATTACAATAATTATTAATATTATATGCTATTTTATTATGACTTTGAATAAAAGTTTCCGAAATTATTACGATATGCACATCAGATTGTTAATTATCAATAAATTCCAAAATACTATCAAATTTGGTAATATCGTTCATTCCGAAAATGTTTATTTGTAGAACTTTTAATTGTTCATTATTTACATTCCTAAACTGAGAGTGGCAATTCATCTTAAATTCATCAACATTTTCAAAATAATCATTATAACAGTTCTTTTTAAGAATGTTTGGAAAATTGTTACTCATAGTCGTAAAAGAAAATTAAAATATCGAAAATACTAATTAAATAAAATAGCAATATTAAATGATAAAACAGGAATAAAATGAAATTATAACTTACCATTAAGAAAATATAATATATCAATCTAAATGAGATTAACCATAAAATTACTATTCGCATAAATATAGTCCAAATACAAAATATTTTCAAAAATCTAAAATAATAAGACCAGTTAAAAACTAAAAAAAATAAAAAACCTGAAACATTGACATAGAAATTGTTAATAAAATAATTGGAACTAAACAGTAAACACTGAAAATATTCATTAGAAAATAAAATAAATTGGAAACAAAATAATAATAAATTGGAAGTTAAAATATTTAAGTAATTTAAAAGATAAAATATATATAATAATATTAAAACTAAAATTATTGCTTTAATTACATGTAGGTAAAACTGAGCTGATAATTTCATAGTTTGATCCATTTTCCACATTATCAATTGAATTAAAAGATGCTTCCCGAAATGTACGTTCAGTATAGATTATATCATTTAGAGATTCAATGCGGTACACAGGCGAGTTATCAACTTTCTTTAGAAAAATGCTGCCGTCCTTATACCATAGATATTTCAGTTTATGTTTGTTTTTCAATATTTTAGCTTCAGCATATTGTTTTGTTTGAAGCGGTGATAAGCGATTCATTATATGAATGTTTTGTGCAATGTGTGGTTTAGGCCAATCAATATCACGCTCAGTTGTTCTGAGGAAATTTTTTTTTTGTGTTTGAGTTTTATAATTTAATAAAATTTTGTTCTTCGCATCAATACAATTAGTTTTAATTATTAACATTGGTTTCATTAATTTATTCGTACGATGTTGAATATTTGTGTTCACGAAGAAAGATGATTGGACGGCATTATTTGTTGTTTTCACATCAAGAACTTTTAATACACTGTTGACCATTTTATCTTTCAATTGTAAATTAAATGGTCAACCAGTAATCACAAGATCATTTTTAATATTGTTTTGATGATCTTTATCCAAAAGTGCTTCTATTTTGTTGATTTTAAATTCTTGAATTATTTGTTTTGATTCAAGATCAGTAATTTTCCTCTTCAGCATTAGATTTTCTTTAAACATTTGTTGCAGTTGTTGCTTAAACTCATCAAATGTGTTAGATAAAAATTTTTGAGAGTTTTCCACATTAATTATGCTAGATTGTAGCTCACTTAAAATTTTTAGAATTTGAGGAGCACTAGACGAATTGTCCAAATTTGTTTTATTAATTGAATTATCTTCGTCATCCATGATGGAGCGGCGTTTTGTTCCTTTACAAGAACTACAAAACCAAGCTGCTGATTTGTTACGTATGTGTTCCAAAAGATTCTCAGGAATATTTACGCAAGCTATACGAAAGTTCCCATGGCAGGAGCCTTCACAACAAATCCCAGGATTAGTACGACTTCCTGTAACTACAGTCTGACACTTTTTACACGATTTTGGAGCCATATTCAATATTAGTTTCTTTTATTTCCGCACCAACAGAATTTATAAGATTATTTTAATATTATTTAAATTATCACACAATTTTAAATTAAATACAAATTTTTATTATTTTCTATTTTCTTTTAGTTTGACATCCGTTTGCTTTGAATGCTTAGATTATTATTTATATATATACTTACCTATGAATCAGTTTTGTAGTCGTGAAGTCTAGCTTCAACCAATTACTTCTCCAACGTCTCCAATAATTTGAGATGTCGCTTCTCCTTACTCGTGCTTCAAATAATCTCGACATAATTTTTGTTTTTGTAAATATTTTATTTATGCCATACATAAATAGTTACATAATAAATGACACGATTAAATTAGTTGCGGTTAAATTTAGCATAAATAATTTCTAGAATAAACACGATTAAGCTTAAAATCCATCCATAAATTAAAACACAGATAATATTCCAAAAATCGTTAAAATTTAAAATCTTCAAATTTGTATTAAAATCACGCCTTGGAATGGTTAAGTTTGCCAAAAATAAATCGTGTTGCGTTATAGTTGACCAATACGTTTCAAGCCCTGTATCAACAATGTGTTGGATTAGTTGTTGAAATTCGAGTTTCAGTGACACATGTTTTGGCCAAAAAGCAAAAAAATGTACACTCAATGTTATGTCGGTTTTCTCAAATAGTTGATATCTGCCACGATGATTGTACTCAGAGGCTAAAAAGTCATTTGCTATACTTTTTTCTAAAATAAACAATACACGTTCATCGGCCTTATCCCTTATCATTTGATAGATCAATTCATTCTGAAATTTCGTATCTTCAATGAATTGATTGACATTTAAATGATATATTTTTCTTGTCTCGTTGGATGCATTATCAACTGTCTGCGATACTGGATAATATTTCGGCGTTACATAAGATGAAATCATGTACGACTGGTAGAGTTGGCAGAATAAAAATCCAATCCAACACAATGAAAGCACCACGGTTCTTTCGAAATGTGTACTATGTGTTTGTGTTAGGGGTTGCATTAATGGCACTTTTATACAATCAAACACCATTATCGTAATATCATGGTGCTGGTTGTAACGTTTTTTGTAACAATACCAAAGTAATGATAGCAAAATGGTGGTTAGTATTAAGCCTAGTCCAGCTGAAAGCTCAAAAAATGCTAAAGTGTCCAGAAAATTTTGAGGTTTGGGTGCTTTCGGTTTCAACATCACAATATAATCGTATATCATTGCATACGGACAGAAATATATAATCTGATGGGCCTTCATGGATGCTATAAAATCAATCATGGCCTGAGTTTCGCTGTTTGTACCATAAACACATTTTGTATTTAATTTTTCACACAGCACATCATACATAAGACCCTTAATTCCGTGCACTTTACCATTGAACCAAAACTGACTTGGAATAATACTAAAATTATAAATTTTAATCGCGAAATTATTTATATTCTCATGTGGTCCATGATAAAGTTCACGCAACGATGAGATATGCGTTAAATTGATCATCGTTTCGTTCTCGTAATGAAATTTTATTTTTTGAACCGTTTCACTGTTAGCGAATCGGAAAACGATGATTTCGTTACGACGAGGCTGTGTCTGATGTTGGCCGAGCAAATCAACGTTTGGTATCGGATGCAACAATATTATCATAAACACGGTCTTGGTAATCATATAATCGTCTTTGTTGAGTTTTGATAGCCAACCGGGCGGGATCGTTCCATTACTAACTAGCACAACATAGTCACCATAATTTATAATATTCACCAATTGTATATCGTTTGATATTTGCACTTTGTAGTTCGATGTTAAATTGTTTAGCACATAATTGGACCATAAAGGGTCCACATTCACATTGATCACAAAATTTAAAATTTTATCGGCCGACCTGTCTCCGGTAAACAATTTTACAAATTCACTTCCAATGCTATTAGAATACTCGAGGTGAGGCGTGAGATGTGCATTTGTGCACATCACCGTTACTCCTAGCGTAAGTATTAAATAGTTGATCATCTTTGTCCCAGCTTTGTACTTGAAATGATTCGATGTATGGTTTTTGAAATAGATTGGCTGGTTTTTTAATACTCGCCTTGGGGGTTAATATTTAATAAAAAATGTTCACAGTGAATATGTTAATTACACGTTTTTAATTGCGAATAAATATTTGTTCTTATAACTTTATGGTTTGACCGACATAATGAAATAAATATATGCGAGTACGTTTCGGAATGTAAAATTGTCGTATTGAATTTATTGCGGGTAATAAAATAAAGAACAACGTTTTTATACTTGGTGTGGGACTCGATGAGAACAAAGTTCTTTTTTTATAAACCGATGACATGATTTAGCCCTGTGGGTGGGGGCACCCATGTTTCATAAATATTTCGAACAAAATATAAGACCCATAGAATACGATCACAGTATCTAGAGCGACCCGCATCCGTAAAAAACTACAAATGTCCAAAATGTCAACCAACTGAAAAAAAACGGATACCGCCAAAACACCTCACTTAAGTACTTGGACTTGGACACGAGTTTCAGGATCGGCACGTGGAACGTGGAGTCACTCCAAAAACCTGGTATAAAAGTGTACCGGCTGGAACTCCTAGCGCTCCAAAAACCTCGATGGCCCAAAAGTGGAGATCATGTGTCGCAGGGCTATACGTTGCAACACAGTGGAGAGGACCTCGGAAATCTCGGAATTGTTTTTCTCATTAGGCCACAGGTTAAAAGGCTGTACTGGACTTCGATAATCGAATGTATAAGCTTCGCTTGCACATAAGATTAGCCAACCTGTCAATTGTCTGAGTACATGCGCCCACTGATGTACGCCAACTTTAATGTTCGTGACTTTAATGCTCGAGCTGCACTCAAAAAAAAATTTACGAATGTTATAGCGTAAACAGAAATTTGTAACTTTCCTATCAATTTTGTAACTTTTACACCTGCTTTGTAAGGGTTTTTATTGTAAGTTTTACAAATTTCTTACAATACTTTATTTGTAATTTCATTTTCTATGGTACATCACATTTACAATGTTATTTAGTAATATTTACAAAACAAAATGTGTAATTTATTTTACAAATATTATATGGCTTATTAACGAGTAGCATTTGTAGCCAAAATAACGATACTGTATCGTAAAAATTAAACAAAAATTACAAATTAACATGATTCATTTATACTACCTATAAAGGTATATGTTTGTTTGTTTTTTATCTCTATAATCTGTTTCGGGGCTCGAGGCACTCCCAATTCTTTCACAGTTCCCTTATTTACGTCCTAACCTTACGCCATTACAGACAAATCCAGGACGTACGGCTATCCGATTTACGTAGAACCATCTGCACATTTCATATCTCCATGCTAGCCTATAGTACTGAGATGGAAGATGGGTTGGCCCATGAGTTCTGCACTCCAACAGGGGGTCATAGATGTGTTCATTTACACCACCGATCGTAATCGTATGGTGAAAATTCCCTTTAGCATCCTGCCCCTATCGAGATTCAAACCCGGTACCTGCCGCAGCTTTAACCACTGCGCCACTTGGGCGGTAAATTTATATGTATAAATGATGTCTTATATTTTAAGATAATATTTTCCATTATTATAATTTTTTATTTTTTTTGTTTGTCTTATAGTTCGTTCTTATAAATCTAAAAAATAATAATCTACGGCTTAGAAGATCGTAAACGGCCCTTACCTCGTCTCAACTGAAACCTTATGACCATTTTTATGATTGGTGCATATTGTAGGTAATGAGCCCAACGAATGTTTTTACATACAATCGCATTTTATGTCATCCGGTGCATGTTAATTTTGATCAACGGTGAGAATCAAACTCGAGACCGTGGCGTGATGACAAACTCTCTGAACCATTAAGCTACAACCTTATAAAACTAATATGAAGTTTTTCATTATTCTGTTTCTAAAAAACATTACCGATGAATAGCGAATAATATATGACGAATATAATATATGACGAAAAATATGAAAAAATGAAATATGAAACATCTTATGCATATAGCCATACTTTTATATAATTAATATTCATTTAAACTATGGTTAGTAGTCTAATTGACATCAGTTTATATGAGTATGATTTGAAATCTTCTTCTAAGCAAATATGAGTATGTTAAGCAAACGAACACAATATTCATATGTTATTTCTTATAAATCTATAATACATTTTAAATCTATAATAGTTTAATATGGAGAAAGTTGTAGATTGTAATTGAAAATTGGGCAGAAAACATTCATAAAAATGTTCTGATTATTCTAGAATAAAGTTGTATCGCATACTTCTTGATGCATTGTTAAAGATATTCAACAGTAAGAATATTACATGTTTTGAATTTTGCACACTGTAATGCATATTTTAGGCAACCAGATTATTTTATAAATAAAATCACATATAAATCGATTGTTGCTAGAATTTACAAATTTAATTGTAAATAAAAACTTGTTCTGTCGTGAACGAAACAATTTTATTTGTAAAGGGATGTAATGTACAAATATAATAGTAAACATATCATAAACACTTTGTATAAGTTACAATACAAAATTGTAATAATCAATCAAGTTACACAGTCCTCCGCTGAATTTACAAAACCTTTTGTAATTTTAACAACAACAATTCGGAAATTTTACAAATGTTTCTGTCAGTGAAAATCCAAATTATTGGAACGCATTTTAAAAGTTGTTCATTGTGATTTTAGTTACCACACACAGTATAGTTGAAATGAATAAGAGTGAAAATAATTATAAAAAAATAGTAAAATTTTTTTTTATAAACGTGCAAATTTATTCTCCACGAGTATTTGAAAACATAACAGGTAAGAAAATAAATAAAGCATTTAGAGTAAGTGATTATTTAGAAGTGATTTTTGATGATAGTGAAAGTTTTAAAACATTAAAGTGTCATATAACTGTAATATTTCATATGATTTTTAACACGTGTTTTCTAATACAAACGAATGAAAATGTACAGTTTTCCGGAAAGTTTTAAAAAAACATAACGGTTAAAAGTGAAAGAGTACATCATATTTTCTTTCTATAAAAAAACTACCGCTTATATATTCATTTGCCGAAAATTTAGGAAGTTCATGTAAAATAATAGAACGGATTGACCAATTCAAAATTCATTTAAGTATTTAATCATTTAAAATTAGTTCCGTTTCATTATTTAACATGAAATTTCTAATGTCAAATTCACAAATCACTTTTAAATATTCTTTTTTTGTTTTTTAATATTATCTGAATATTTATTATTAACTAAATTTCTCCAAAATTTTAGATTAAAAAGAGGTTTATTTAGTATTTTGTTTACAAAATAGCAATTGGGTCTTAAAATTCGTTTCCGCCATCATTTAGAAATTCTTTAAGAAAATTACAAGGAGGCCACTGATATTGTAAGTAAATTTTGTTTTTAATATAACATTTAAAAAAAAAAATAACAGTTGTTAGTTTGTATCTAAAATTTATATAAGATTATTTATTTTATTGTCTGTTTCTATTTTCAATTTATTTTAGGATATTTTCTATTAGATAACAAAAATTCTAATTATGAAATTTATCTTTCTAGCATCGGCCCAGTGCCCACTAAATTTATTAGTTTTAATACAAATTTATTTTATTACAGATTCATACAATATACAAATAATAAATTTAATAACACAAACAATACCACCATCCGGAAAAAATAAAAATAAAGATTCAAAAGACGTCATATGTGAAAGCAACAGGTAATTTAGAAAAATTGATAACTTTATCGAAATTTAATACTAATTTATCTTTTAAATCCACTATATTTTAATAACAGAATAAAATTAAGCAAGGAGAACGAGCTTTCCAATAATAAGATTTAAGACTAAGAATAATTATAATACAAATTTAGTAATAAATATAATATAAAAACATTTTGAAAAACAAAAAAAGAAAATTTTGAAATGAAAAAGAAATCTTTTTTCATGAGTATATTTAAAAGCTTTTAATTTATAATTAATATATTTGATATTACAAGTGATGAAAAAAGCAATGAATTTAAAATAATATGAAAAATAATTATGTATATTAAAATTAAGATTTTTATTTTACTTCTTTTATAATAACTTTTTTATTTTAGAAATAACAAAATAAGTTTTTTTGCATTTATCATGTATAATTCTTATATATTATAATAAAAAAATATTGAATAACGAAGGCATTGTTATTGAAATATTACCAAATGATTAAAATCGCCTTTCCGGAAAATTTATATAAATATGTATATATATATATATATATATATATATATATATATATATATATATATATATATATATGTATATATATATATATATATATATATATATATATATATATATATATATATATATATATATATATATATATACATCGCAAGTTCAACAATTTGATTTGTAAACATTTCTTGACTTAAGTTAACAATAACATTCCCAATTTCTGCGTAAATAATTTGTAAATAAAGAACAAGGTTTTCAATTTTACATTAAAAATTGTTAGCAATACAGGGAAGCTATTGTAAAGATTACGAATGAATTTCGTATAAACGATGAAATATTTTACTGTATTAGTTTGTAAGTATCACTACGATTTTTGTAAATTCAACAACAACCTTCGTGAATATATTTACGAAACTATATCTGTTAATATTTCATCGATCTTTGTTAATTCCACGATAACTTTTGTAAATTAAATTACGAAACTCGCTTTGTAATTATTACATCGATCTTTGTAAAATTCACGCTCATTTTTGTAAATATATTTACGAAACCGAAACCTTTACAGATAATATTTGTATTATTTAGGGATTATTAAATGTTGTAAAAACAAACGAAAAAAAATTTGTTATATTTGCGAACTACTTCGTTGGCTGAAAACGAACGAATTTTTTCGTTATTTTAACCATGGATTTTTGTTAAAATCACCAGGTTTTTTTTTTTGAGTGTGGTAGAAATCAGACCGACTTATGTAATAATATAGATCCATAAACCTGATACGAAACTGCGACCGACAATATGACAAAAGAATGATGTACTTTGCGATCACTCATGATCTTAGTGGCAAGCATAATCTTGCCTTCTTTCCTCATAAAATCATCCATTTGGAAACATGGCTCGTGTTGTCCAAGATGTGAAATCTTGGAAGTTTTAGTACAAGTCAAGAAGGACAGGTGAACATACAACGCGATTCTCCTGTGAAGGTCTGATAAATGAAGAAACCCAACGAAAATATCAAGATCTTGTCAGCAACTACATTTTACGATCTAATTACCAATCTGATGTTGTAAACAGTGTCTGGGAAGCTTTGAAAACCTCGGTTGTCGATGCTGTCCAGCACATTCTCGGTGTACTAAAAACCACGCCCAAAAATGATTGGTTTGACGAGGAGTGATGTCTTGCTCGGTCAACTGCCATTTGGGACCAGGATTGAAACCTCTGTGTTCACGTCGATGCCACATGTTACAAGCTGTGTTTGAATACCCTCAAATACAGACCGCAGAGATGTTCATTGAGAATCCATTGTATGAGGAATTCACATTGGCCGTGAAGAGATTAAGAAAAATCGTTGGCCAAGAGTTAATTGCAAAATTTCAGAGCTCTTGATATTCGGAGTACTATAACTTTGTGGAACGGTCTTTTCGACCATGTTCGATTGGCATGGCGAAATGAAGTTATAACTGAAGAATAGAAACTGGCCGTGTTATGCCCAATATTCAAGAATGGTGATCACTTGAAATGCGAGAATTTTCGCAGGAGGATTCCGTCCAAATCGGTCAGTCACTAATCAAGTTTTTTCGGTACGGATGGTTTTTATTCTACGAAACATCTCGTGATGTACACCAGGTATTCCTAGATTTCAAGCAAGCCCTTGACTCGATCAATCTAGAGAGGCTATGGTATGCGCTTGAATATTTAGGAATACCAAAAAAATATGTACATCAGCCGCTAGATGTACCCTCGCTAGATGTACTCCCGCTAGATGTACCCCCTTGGCAGATAAAAGGCCATCCAATTGTAGTTGTGAAAAGATTGTGGTTGTCAAGAGATACATCGCGATCATGTAGGAATCAATTCGCGTCATACACCCGTAATCAATTGAGCGGAGTAAAAATATTGGAAAACTTGAAATTCATTCAATGAACCAGTATGATGTCCGGAACCAGAAGATGCTTCCGAATTACACGTCGTAGTTGGTATGAGATTTCTCATATGGTATTTCGTAGTTGAACTAGTACTGTGTCGTGAGTAGGCAAAGGAAATTGAGGATTTTCTATAAAGAGCTCGCCATGGAGCTTAATTGTCTGTCCATAGACAAGTTCCGCATAGGTGAACATTTAATATCCTCTTTCACCGTAGCTCTAATTCCAAGTAAAACAATGGAAATTTCGGAGCTCCAATTAGTCATGTTGCCTCTGGCAATGAGTTGCCGATGAAATCGTTCAACCATGCCGTTAGATTGGGGATAATACGTTGAAGTACGTATTCTATGTGAGCCAAGGAGCTTCGTTAGCTCTGCAAAAAGCTTGGACTGAAATTGGCTACCCTGGCCAGTAGTAATATTGACAGATACCCCATATCTACAAATGTAATTCTCCACAAAAGTGGTTGCAATGGTTGCTGCAGAAATATCAGTCATGGAGTATGCTTCAGGTGACAAAGGACCTACTATATCTAAGTGGATATGTTCAAATCGACAAGGTATAATTTCAAATTGTCCAAACGGTGATTTTGTATGTCTTATCACTTTAGATTTCTGGCAGGATACACAAGACTTGGACCATACTCCAACGTCTTTTTGCATATTTGGCCGAAATAACGTTTATCAATCAATTTTCTCGTCGCTCGGACACTGGGGTGAGAAATATTGTGCAGAGCGTCAAACACAGTTTGACGTAGTGGCTCTGCGATGTAGAATCTATTAACCCCTGTGCTCGTTTCGCAGACAATCTCAACGCCAGGTAATTTAAAAAGCTGTAGTTGCATCGATGCACTACGTGGACGTACGGAACGAGAATCTTCGGAATTATTCCTGAGCAAGTTCTGAAGTTTTAAGTCCGCTTCATCTGTTGTACGCAACAGCGTGTTTCCGACCACATTGTCTTTTGCTTGCACAAAATTCAAGTGCCTTGATTGTCTTGGGTTCCACTCAGTTTTGGATTGAATAGCTCTGGTGAGAGGTTTAAGGTCGGTATAGATTGTAAACTCCCGACCCTCTATAAAATATCGAAAATGTTTAACGGAATAATAAATTGCCAACAACTTTCTATCAAATGCTGAATATTTTACTTCAGCCTCTGAGAGTTTCTTCGAAAAGAATCCCATTGGTTCCCAACCACCGTTGTTATACTGTTGCATTACTGCTCCTACCGCAGTATTAGATGCATCAATGGTAATGCTGAACTAAGCGTCGTTCAGTGGATGTGCCAACAAATTCGCTATTGCTCTGTCCGTGTAAAGTTCTTGGAGATCTTAGGCTTCTTATTAAGCACCATTTTGGGTAAGAACCGGTTATAATAATTAATCATACCGCTGAATATGTTTAATAGAAGTAGGTGTTGGGAATTCTCTAATGGCATTAATTCGTTCTTGAGAAGGCAGAATACCATTAGGAGTAGTCGTATGACTGAGAAATTCAAGTGAAGTGGTACCAAATACGCACTTCGAACTTTTAATATGCACATCGAACTCAGTCAACTTTTCAAACAGTAGTTTCAAATGAAGTTTGTGTTGTTCTTCACTTGCAGATGCCACCAAAATGTCGTCAATGTAAACAAAAACAAAATCCAAATCTGTGCGGCGTTACGTAAACCAAATGGCATTCGTTTAAACTCATATAATTCGAATGGTGTCGTAATCGCCGTTTTGTGGACATCTTCAGGTGCTACTGGGATAATGTGGTAAGCTCTGACCAGATCGATTTTACTGGAAAATATTTCAACCTTGTATGGTCTCCAATCATGATCGTTCTTCTTCACCATGTGAAGTGGGCAAGATACATGCGATGAAGACGGTTTATACAAATTCCTAATTTCAAATTCTAATTGCGCCGCTTAATGGCGAATGGGATCAAGTCTCCGTGGTCTCGACACTGGTAAATGACCTTGAGTGACGATATGATATACGACGTTATGTTTCACCGGTGAACCATAACTCGGTTCGGCCGTCAGTGAAGGAAACTTTCGTCAATAAGGTTCCATAACTATTGATGACTACAAAATGGATTGGGCTCGGCGTCCCGAATCGTCATGGCATTGATGAATAGCTGAAACGCTGAATCCACCAGCGGTTTTTGTTTTAAATCGACCATAAGAGCGCATTTGCTGAGAAAATCAGCGTCAATGATCGGACGGCTAACATCAGCCAAAGTTAATGCGTGAGTAAAATTACGTTTCAGCCCGATATCGATTTCCAACAACTTAGTTCCGTAAGTATTAATAGTTGTGCCATTGGCGGCTGATAAAACTAGATCAAAAGACGTGTGCATTCCGAAAATGGATGTTGCAAAACTACGTACTGGAATGACCGAAAGGGAAAACGTCTTTCCCGCGATCTTGTTCTACTGCTCATTGCCAGATCACTAAACGCGCGCTCTCTCCTTGATAATCGTTCCTCCACAGTTTTTGGACTCGTAAATGCGGGAGTTACTGGATCGCTTCCGCAGCTCGCCCGGTCTATTACACGTGACGCTCGCTTGATGACGTTTATTGACCCACTGGTGTTTAGAATATTAAACATGCGATCCGCTATGACAGCTAAATCGTCTGTCGCAACCCGGTCTAGCTGAGTTGTCAATGCGATGCGGATTACGCCTATCTCGACCATAATGATCGTCAGCAAAATTTGTTATGTGCCTCAAAACCTCCGATGGTCGCTGATCACCAATATCTCGACCACTTAAGAGCGCTTCCAGCTGTTTTTTTCGGAGGGGGCAAGTCGATTTATGTGCGTATTTTTAAGCACAGTATAATGATTGTCCGGTGGCGGATTACTTAACAGGTCGGATGTCATCACACGCGTCCGGTGTCAAGTTGGAAAAGACATGAGAGAAACGCTACTTTTCTTTTACAATGCGTTTGATGTTGAATTGCACTTCTGCCAATTGAAACCCCATACCTTTGGGTTATTTGGCCAGAAAGTGTTTAACTTAATGTTTGTCAATTCCAACTGTTGCGTATCTACTTTGTCTTCATCAATCGACATGTTTTTTTAATTCAAGTTACCGTATGAACAATTTTGCAAATTTTGTTTTTGTTTGGTGAGAGTTGGACTTTGACAGATGAGTACGAGTGATAGCTCCTCACATTCTCGAGAAGAATGATGCGTGTGATTTATGGCCCAAAACGCGTTGGTGATGCAAATTCCTCCAATTTTAATGCAAAATTTCATGATATCGTGCATGAAATCACAGGACAGCGAGTACGCTGGCTCGGTCATGTAATCGGTGCCGATGGCTTCACAGCGTAGAGAGCGGTTTGGCATCTCCTGGTTGCTTGAAACAATATATAGTGCTAGCTCGTAACTGAAACCGATGGAGTCAGATTGTTGACACGGTACGGGCCAACAATGGCCTGTAAAAACCGCAAAATAAAAATTAGACTGTCCATGCCTAATGGACATTAAAAATTTCAACAAAAATTTAATTTAATTTATCGAATTTGATTTAAGTTTGTACTTCTTCTTCGTATTGTTGTTGTTTGGATAGTAATTTGTGCTTTCCGTGCTTTTTATTGTTGCTGTATACAAAAAATTAATTATCTCCTCCTTTTGATATTGTAATGGGCGAAAAGATGTATCTTACCTATATCTTACCTGTATATAGAGGGCAAATTGGAGGAAATAAGATGAACAAAAACAAGTGAAATTGTAATAAAATTTTTAAAACATAAGAATATTTATTTTTTGTTTTCTTCGTGCTAATACAAGTTTCATCATTCCGTCGGGAAAGCTCTCATGGGTGTTTAAATTTCACCCGCATTTTTACGACATTTCATTTTCATTTTTCTACTTAAATAAGTAAAATGATAACACAGAGAAAAACCGAAATAACAAAACAAAAGTATAAAGCAACAAATAAATGATTGTACATTCGTTTGCTGTGTACTTTTCATATCCGAACATACACACACACACACACACACACATACATCCGTATTTATATCCAAACATATTTAAAAGAAAGAGATTCCCTCAGGTTATTTTTGCGTGTTTTCGCGATCTTATACATATATAAGACGAGCAAGGTAAATAAAGGTACCAAAACGAAAACGATTCAGCCTCTTATTTTTTTTTTGTTTTTTTTTTTTTTAATTTCTGGCTGCTGTGTTGTGTTGTTTATGCCCAAAACTCTGCTCAAGATTTATAAAAACAATTTTCTCAAGTAAAATTATAAAAGAGATATGACACTAACGTTAAAAGTCAGTTCTCATATCGCAAGATCACATATTCATTATAAACGCCACCGTGTGCACAGTACAGCAATCGGGGGTTGATATCTTTTAATGAATTTGAGATCAAAAATAATACAAAACAAAAAAAAACGCGAAAGCTTTCGTTCTAAATAAGTAAAAGCACTGAAGAAAATGAGATTCATGAAAATATAACAATTTAACGTTAAATTATTGAAGATGAAATGGAGAATAATATTTCGCGTTTTGTGCTTTTAATTTCCCTTACATTTATTTATATTTTTTTGTTTTTTTTTTTCATTTTTGATTAGGAAGATTGTGTGTGTGTGGTGGTTATTTATTAAAATTGAAAATTGTTTGAGTTTGGCGTAATCAATAGTTATGTTTAAAATAAAAATAAATAAATTGTTTGAAAAAATAAAATTTTATTTCCGCTCGTATTTTGCCATCCCTCCCAACCTACACGCACCCTTATAATTGTATACAGCATTAAAACAATTATTCCAGATATAACAATGTTTTTTTTTGTGGATTAGAATTTAGGGATGATTTGACGATGATTGGGTGTGGTTTTGTGAGAGTGGTTTTTCGTTTAGTCGGTTAGATTATATAGATGGATCTCAATTTATTAATAGAGCTTTTTGAACAGTTACTGTACAAATCGTTATTTGTGGAACCTAAATTATTCAAATTAGTGTCCTGACGAGGTGACTTATTTTCTATCTCTCTCTGATAAAAAAATTCTAAATTGATTGTCAAAATTTGTGACTTCATAGTCAATCTAACTGTCGAATCTTTTATCTGTCGAAACATTACCAGAATTTAGACTTTCACATTTTAATGAGGTTGATGGACTACGGTCATTTTTTCAACATTTCCCGTGGGAGAGCCATTATTTTTATAACAATCTAATAGACGACGCCGTTTCCAATTTCACCGAAACCGTTTTACATAGATGAATAAATATATACCATCATCCTTTTCCAATCTCAATCTTAATTTTAAATTCTTTTCAAAAAACCCACCAAGCCACAGAGATAAAATAAATCTGCTCACAAGAAATATAAGCGCAACGATGTGTAGAAAACTCTGTGCTAAGGAAGCGAAAAGAGCCAACAGCAAGAAAGCCGCTAAGACTTCCGAGTTGAAAATCTCCGATTGCAACTTTTACCAGATGGTCGTGTCGGTTGCCAATATTCCTACCACATCTATTTCAGCATTGAAATGTGCAGACGGTGATGGTGGATCCATATTTGCAGGCCGACTTACTGAGAAGCGTCTTTTGAATTCAACCTTATAGTTGTCCCCGATGGAGTTACGCCTCCGTCAATTACGTATTGTGGTTCCAAAATGGATCCTGTCAACATCTCGGAGGAAATTGTTTTCAGAAACCTAAAGGAAATGGACGTAAATAAGGCCACCAGACTTGACGGAATTTCTGTTCGAATATTGAAGGAGTTTGCCAGTGACTTGGCTCCAATATTAACTAAAAATTTACTCTTATAAGAAAGGTAAATACCCAAACGACCGGGAGAGTGTGATGGTGCAACCGGTCCTTAACGTGGTTGTGATAAAACTAACCCCTCAAACTACCGTCCAATATCAATTGTGCCAGCCGTGGCTAAAGTCATTGAGAACTGCATTAACCAACAAATAATTTCAGATAAACAATGTCTTCTGCCAAAGCCGTTCCACAACCGATCTCGTGACGTATGTTGCAAACAAATGGAATCTCGCCCTTGAGCAACACGGAGAAGCCTTTTCAAACACTTTTGATATATCCAAGGCTTTTGATAAGGTTTGGCATGAGAATCTCATTTGTGAACTTGTGGCATCTGGCTTGGATTCGATGACCATCAAGTGGATAAAAAGCTTTCTCAAATACCGAAAGATCAACGTTGTGCTAAATGGGAGAACATCAACGACACACTCCGCAAATGCCGGAGTCGTTCAGTGATCAGTTGTGTCACCAACTTTATTTTTCGAACTCAACCTTATAGTTATCCCCAAATTTTGAGTTACACGGTAATTGGCAAGAAGTTGTCACTTAGCTTAGTTCCGATTTGAATACAAATTTGAGTTGGAAGTAAAAAATCAGGTCAAATTTAACGAGAAAAAAACACAAATATGAACGTTCTCGCGTAAAAGAAGTCACAACGAATTGTGGATTGTGACTCAATTCGTCTGCTTGGTGTCAGATGCAGACGGTTATTTAGATCGCATCATAGGTTCTCCAGATATATAAAATCTTTATTAGACCATATATAGGTTATTGCTGTCAGGTTTGGGGTGGAGCATGTGGTATTGTCCTGGGAGAGGATGTCAAGTTTCGGCTTGCCACTGGCAATCGAGCTTTATTTCCACTACGTCCACATCAGAAATCAGAACTATTTGCAAATGCCAAATAAGCTGAAACTGTACAGAGTGTTAATCAGACTCGATGTCATGTATGGATGTGAGTTGCGACGTTGTTGACACATACCGAATTTAATGCAAATTCATGATATCGCGTGCATGAAATCGAACGACGGCGAGTACGCTGTCTCGGTCACGTTCTACGTGCGGATCCAAACCGAATGATACAATATGAAGAGCTGGTTCATGAACGGAACCGATGGAGTCAGATTGTAGACACGGTACGGGCCAATAATGGCCTGTAAAAACCATGCATAAAATTGTATTAAAACTTCCATCTGACAAGAAAGTCATGGGTAGACAATTATTTCTGTTCAAGTTTGTGTTTGGCAGTGATATTATTGAGGTTGTGCTGTATCACTATATGTAAATTGATTGTGAAAGGAGGGTTACGTTTTAATGCGAGCAATGTCATTATGCGATCGGTATATTGGCAATTATGGATGTGTTCAGTGCAAATTGCATAGAATAAAGATTGTTGGTGTGTTGAGAGTTCAATTTGACATGTGTTGATTGATACATAATTAATCTCATTTATAATTGAATTTTCCATTTTTACATAATAGTTTTTTTTTATTTTTATTTTTTATTTTAAGGCTTGGCTCGAATTACTGACAGCCATGTGGCCACATATCTATAGTTTACATTTTATTTTTTTTATTTACATTTTGCTGTTAATCTTAAATTGTTATATTACTCATTTTCACAATTTCATACATTTCCTTATAAGCCAAACCACCCTCACTAATTTCTCTGATTAAATTATTTGCATTTTGGAGGATGCTGAAGCATGATCTGACACGACTGTATTTCGGGCAGACTAATATCAAATGTTCAACATCCTCCACCATGTCACACAACACACAATCTTTTTCCTCACTCAATCGACGCTTCCACAAGCATTCTTTCCAATTTCCATGGTTCAGTCTGATTCTTTCGATTGTTCTTATCATTCGTACATCTTCTTTAAGTTCCTTATAGAACGGGGTTCTCAAAGGAGTAGCGCACAACTCTCTGTACTTGTTTCCTTTTATCAAACATTTATCTTCATATTCACACTCCCAGTTTCTTCACAGATTCATCTGAATCATTCGTTATTCTTTGCTAACATATCGGCTCTTTCGTTCCCTTCGATCTGTCGATGTGATGGTACCCATATCAATATGTTCAAGTGCAATGCTGGATCTATATGTTGGTTTGTACACCGCCCTATTTTGAAGCCTTACTAACATCTCATTCCAAAACTCATTTTTCCTTGTAATGATTTTCACGGTCTTTTTCACTATGATCCACTCTCTCTTGGAATCAAGCGGCCATTCACCCATTTCAGACCACAGAGTATGTATTGGGATTGAATAAATTGCACCCAATACCACTCTGGCACACGCATTCTCAACTTTCATTAATGGGCTAAACGCTCCTTTTTTGAACCATTTCTATACTCACTAATTCCATATCCTATTTTGGAGGAAATAAGAGCCTTTCTTAACATATCAGTCACACTTGGGTGAGCTCATCCTTTTAATTACATTTAAGCGTTTCTTGCAATCGTCTGTTAAAATATTAATGTGCTTTCCAAAATTCATGCGTCGATCAATCCAAATACTCAAATACCTGTACGTTTTCACCTGTTCAATTCTAATATTGTCTATCTTAATGTTAAAATTTACATCATTCGTTCTAAAACACATATAAGCACACTTACTATAGCATTTACTCTTAAATTTAGTTCTTTCATTTATTCCATTAATTCATCTACCCCGTTTTGCGCTTTTTGAGCCGCCGCATGAATGCTTCTTCCTTTTCCTATCACCACAAAATCATCTGCAAATTGCAGAAGAATTTGGTTTTCAGCATTGATACGGTGTATCTCACTCGTATATAGGTTGAACAGAGTTGGCGATATCTTATTTCCTTGGGGAAGACCAATAATCGCCACCCCTTCCAAACCATATCCGCTTCCGTTCAAAATAATTTTTCTTTCACTTATGAAAACTTTTATCCACATGCATACTTTCCGTGAAAATCCAAACTTCGAAAGAATTTGTTGCAATTTCCACGGAACCCCGTAATCATAAGCCCTATGTTTGTCCAAAAATACCGCAACTACTTTCATGTTATCGTTTTTTACTTGCCACACAAACTTTTCCACACACTCAATTGCAGAGTGGTTCTTTCGAAATCCGAATGTTGTTGCTGGCAACAAATTATTTTCATTCATAAACCATTCGATTCGTTCTTTCATCATTCCATTTAACAATTTTATAAAGACATTTAACAGACATATGCCGCGATAATTTGTTGCCACATTCGGATCCCGATCCCGTTTAGGAATAGGCACCACTCTTACCAATCACTCTATTAAAGAGACCCCATACGTCGTTAGTTGTTGTGGTATGTGTCATCTGGGACACATATTCCCGCCAACTTTTCCTTTTGGCTTTGCGAATAGCTTCTCCAACTTTCCATTCAATTTACCATACATAATCTTATTCTCATAACTCTTATTCCTATTAAATTCACGTAAGGCTATTCGCTTTCTTTCATACCAGAATTGAACTTCATTATTCCACCATCCATCCACATTAATATCTTTCAGATCCACAATTTTAATACACTCTTAATTCACTCGGTCTATCTCACTATCTTACTGGCATTTACTCATTGCATGTTCTCCGAGAATCTCATTCATTTCGTGCATCCATCTCCTACTATTCATTATTTCACACTTCTTTCTGAACATTCTATTATCATTCATGATTATTTTTATCATGAAATGATCTCCACCCAAATTCTCTTCTTCGACATTCCAAGTGACTCGGCCGGCCAGCTCAATAGATGTCAAGGAAAGATCTAGTGCACTGGCCGAACCACCTACATTAGCCATTCTAGTTGGCCTCCCATCATTCAAGAGCACTAAATCGGAATCTTGAATTAGGTCAGCCAACTGGTTAGCCAAACTTAATTATTAACACAACCCCACATTCAAGCATGAGCATTCATATCACCTCCAATTATCAAGTCACTTTTTCCTCTCACCCATTCAAATAGTTTCATCAAATCACTCAACGTTTATCTTCTATCATCTTCCTCACCTTACATACACACTTAATAGTAATAAATTTCTTTCCAAATTACTGGTAGATGCGGCAATTGCCTCTATGATTTCAAACGCCGGAAGTGGTTGTTGTTGGAGCTTCATACTATTTTTATATAGTATTGCTACTCCACCATACCAATCGTTTACATTCAACGTCTTGTTCACACGCTCCCAGGTTTTACTAATAAGAACTACATTCATATTGTTCTTGGCCAGATAATTTACCAACATATCTTTTTTGGCATACAAACTTTGAGTGTTTATCTGGCCAACAACAATTATATCACACATTTCCTCATTTACACATTAAAAATATTTCGTACCGTGCAAAGATGTAAATCGGGAATATCCGTTCCAATAAGAGTTGTATTTGTCGAAGAAACCTTTTTGTGCTGTTCCTGATTTGGTCTACCAGTTATGTTTGCTAGCAAAACTCTTGTCTATTTGTTTCTATAAAATGGACACATCAAGCCCTACACAGTCTGCGTTATCTTGTAACTGTTTAAACGCGCCAGGTTGTCCAAATTACGAGTACTTAAGAGCAGGTTCGTGGTTACGTTGGTGGCATCTGATTTAATTTTTTTTTCTGTGGAGTTTTGGTGAAAAATTTGATGTTCAACCCTTACGCCTGTAGTGTTAGAATATTATGAGTGATGGTGATTCTGCCTGGTCCAAAATGGTTTTCTATTGTAGATCACGTTTACCTATAGATATCCTGGTTCCGACGATATGGAGTGATGGCTTTTGGGTGTGAGTATAAAAACTAAGAAATACGCAGTAAAGAAAGAACAATGGGCAAATAGAAAGAGACCTGCAAGCTCTTTTCTTTTGACATTGTTAATAAATGAACGCAACGTTTCTGTTGATAGTTGTAGTGTTCTTTATGCCAACACATTCAAATCTCGAATTGTTAACCAGTGATGATTAATGGCTTCTTCTGATCAGTCTGGCCCCTTAGCTATATCACCACCATGACACTTGCTTTTTTCGACATCTGTATGTATATGTGTAGCGAGTGTTGTCCGTGATGATACCAGATATATTGGACTTCATTAGAGGAACAAACAGTTTTAGGAACTGAGAGTGTATGTCTGGGCAGGGATGTCACAGTGGACTAATCGAGCCTGAGTCCTGGGAATAAATATCTATACTGTCTGTTTTGGAGTAGAAGCAGTGCCAACTCTTTAGCCTTTCGTTTTTAACGTACCTTACGCCGAAATGGACGTACGGCCATAGAGTGGTCCGATTTACGTCAACTATAAGCACATTTTATTGGCCTAAAGACTGACTTGGAAAATGGGTTGGTCCATGAGTTCTGTGTTCCAACAGGTGGTTAAGGATGTATTCATTCACAGCACTGATTGTAATAGTTCTACAAAGCTAGAAATCGATTTATGATGCAGATATCTTTTAAATCCGAATGGGTCAGACGGTAGTTAACTTATTCAAATCCCTGAAATCATCTGGGGGAGATTTTATACCTAAAGGCGCGAGATATTCAGATACCAAAGCCAAGACCGACCAATTAATTTATACTTTTTTCCTTTCGGAGATAGAGAATATGCTGGATGTACACATTAGGCGTGAGGTCCTTGACACTGAAGTAGCTTTCGATAACACCTCTTTCATTCCACGCTTTGATTCAAAATCATCACAGATAAATTAAGAGATGATCCTTATATAGTTAGGTCCTCATGGGTCGTTTTATTTCTCTTACTATAAATTTATGGTGATAGACGATCTTATACCTTCGTATAAAAGCTAATACAAATGTTGATGGCCTATATAGTAATAATAGTGCATACAGATTAAATTTAACAATCCGCATAGTGCCATTCATTTTAAAGACGAAACTGTTGCTTATGGTGTTCATTTTGAATGGATGTCTATAGGCAAGTTTTTCGATCGGTAACTGAATTGGAATCATTACTATAACTTTTAACTAAAACACAGTCGCTTTTTGAACCTGTTAGAAGCTTTTAATGGAAGCGTTTAGAAATGGAAACCAAAGACAATTTATAGGTAATAATTCGCACCTGGTGTGGTGACTAAGGACTGATAAGCGTGCAAACTGTATTAAATAAATTAAAAGGCATAGCGTACCTTGGATGGCTTGGGTAGAGATACTCTATTAGAACAGCCTCTCACCAACACAGCCTGTGATGTAGTCTGAAGGAAATCTGACTCAGAGAGTATTCAAAAATTCCAGTAAAATAACATCTAACTAATCGAATGTTTTGTTTTATTAATATGAGTATGGACGATGAAGGTCTTGATGATTGAAGGTCTTGCTAGGGAGGTGTATTTTTTCAATTAGCAGCTTCTTCATTGGAATTGCATTGGGATTAGTATATGATAATGAGACTGACGAATATTAATATAATTTGATGAGTTTGTGATGAGTTATAACGGAAACAAACATATTGTTATGTAAACGGCTGTAGGAATCGAGCGACGATACCTGAGAACTTGACTAGTGCTTGGTCCTATTGTCCAATCAATCAAACAATTATTTCGTCAAATTAATACTTGTGTCAAAAGGGAAGTGAAATCAGTTCGAATGGCTTGGTTTATCTCTTTAAGTATCGGGTGATAAGTATCGATTTCAAAATAAGCCTTAGCAATAAAAATGACTCATTAACGCATAGTCCATTTAAAAAATCTCAAAGCGGAGTTTGTGGTTAGGAGAAATAATGAACTCAAGTGAGTGTGTAAATCATCTAAAAATCCTTTTTGGGGTTGAATTGTATTATGATTTAAAATAATTTAGGAACAGTTCCTATTAGGTATCCTTTATAGATGCGACAAGCGAATCTTGGTAGTTCATATTATAAACCACTAAATGTTCTGGGTTTTGTCGTCAAAACTCGTTTGACCTTTCTCAACCTTAAAAGTAAACAACACTCTCAAAGCTTGCCGTTTCATCGTTGTATCATCATTTTTCGTCGATTTAGATAAGGGGCCTCTTCTATAATTTTCTTTGTTCTTGCAAAATGTAATCCGAAAGTTCTTTGAGCAGCACTATCGTTAAACTTTTGAGAAACTATGTAAAATAAATTTTAGAGCATCTATCTCACAATTGGTGATTGGAAGTATGATTTAATCTATCGAAATCTTTAGAAAAATCAGTGCAGATGTCACCGATCTGCCTGCGACTCGCACAATATCTAACACATAGTAAGGAAATCACATCAGGTGGACAAATACATAGTCATTTAATTTTTTAGAATTTCTGTTGGAGTTCTCTTTGCGGCTCAAGGCACTCCAAAATCTTTCATGGTTCGCTTATTTACGTCCTAATCTTACGCTTTGCAGCCAAATCGAGGACGTACGGCTATAGGTCCGATTTTACCCAACCATTTGCACATTGCATAGTTCCATGCCAGCCTATAGTACAGACATGGAATATGGGTGAGCCCATGGATTCTGCATTCCAACAGGGGGTCATAGTTGTGTTGATTCACAGCACCGATCGTAATCAAGTGGTGAAAACTCCCATTTGCATCCTGCTCCTATCGGGATTCGAACGCGGTACCTCGAACTGACGCAGCTTTAACCCCTGTGCCACCTAAAACTCCAGGCTTGATTTTACTACAGATTCGAAAGGCTCTTGAATTGCGTATAGAAAAGCTATTCCTCTCTAACCAGTTATATCAGGTTAAATCATTTTCAACCATTATGCGTTTCGTTTACTTACGCGGTAGGTTTATGTAGAATCATCTGCACAGTGCGCCAAGCACTGTCCCAGGCTATGGTACTGACATAGAAAATGGGTTGGGATGAGTTCTTTACTCAAAAACGGGGGCATAGATATGTTCATTCACACCACTGATATCAGATAATGATAAAACACTTTTGCATCCTGTCCCTAATGGGATTCGAATCTCAGAAAAATTAACAGGGAAGTCTGCTAGATCCTTTATTTAAAATGACTGGGCATTACCATCTCAACCGAACCAGAACTATTACTTAAGCTTAATAAACGCAGTAGAAATTGATGTTATTTAAATGATTTATGTAAGTAGGGTTGGTGTGCCCTTCCAGTAAAATTTGAAAAATAAGCGAGATCTTGTTTAATGTATAGCTCGCCGCAGTCGCAGAGTGAGTCAACTGCTCAAATATTAGTTCATTTTTAGTGCAATAATGATACCTTTACTCAACCCAGTAACATCATTTGGTACGATCTATCGATCATTCAACTATAGGTTACAGATACAGATAAAACCACAACTTCGAAATCGATAAAATCGATGGGTTTTATTATATTAATGTCTTACCTTACCCAAATACTAAACTCACCTGTATAACAACGAAAAAAACCAACTAGAACCTAATAAATGTTGTCGATTGTGAGTTTGAGTAATATACGTATTTTATTTGTTTCATGTGACTTATGCTGCAAGAGACCACTAGAGGTGCCCATAGCAGCGAGAAGAATCGATGGTCACGATTAAGGCGGAGTCGTTGAGCTATTGGAGGCTAGATGGCGGAGGTGTTGCGCGAAATGTAATGTCTTTCGAGAGTTTCGGAATTTCGAGAAATCTCGAGCTGCTGTATTCAAAAGTTCTCGGTTCGCCAACCAGGAGCGTGAGAAAAAGAACAGGGAACAATTAGGAGAAAAGGGAATGATTAAGAGTTTGGTGACGGTGGAAAGATAACCGCATCCAAACTCAAGCTAAAAAAAAACTTATAAAAAACCGTGTAAATGTTAATAAAAAAGTTGATATTTGTAATGTTTTGAGACAGTGTATTTTTCTTTCTCTTTGTCTTGTAAGTTTTTTCGTTTTTTGATAGTGTTAAAAATAATCATAAACAGTGATTAATATTTTTGATTAGTGTGATCACTGATCAGTCATCACAAACTTTGAGCAAACGCTTTTGGCTGGTGCGATCATAAACGGTCATAACTTTAATATAATTGTAAAATAAAAAACGAGAAACAGTTTGGATCAATTGTGTCATTACGACGTAGAGTGGTTCGCCATCGGAGACGCGTGGATGATTACTTAGCTGCAGCGGAAACACGACAGCGTCATACAGGTGAGTTTTCCTTGTCTGTCCCACTTCCCGATTTTCTCTTCGCTTCCCTTTTTTTCCAACCCTCACTGTCCCTTGATTTCAATACAACAGATTGATTTTTTTCGAGTTTGCGTGTTGGTTTTTTTTGTGGTATCAGTAGGTATCCCGCCCGAGTCCACTCGCTCAACACAGAGCAAAGCCGGACACTCGTGCTGGTAGACTGGCGCCCAACGTAAGTTATTTTTATATGGTCAATCCAAGCCACAACCGCGATACTGAGGAGAGCACGTTACACTATTTCATGACTAATACTTCACCACATACCATTCACACATTAACAAGGATAAATGATCCCGATTTCATCGACAGCTGAAAGCTGTACGATCATAAGAACTATACGAAGATCTTCAGTGCTCATCCAGATGGTTTATGATTTAACTATAGAGCTATCTGGTGAGGGGTTCGTTGCAAACCTCTTTGTGTTACAATTCTCAATTAACACTGTCATTGACTATCTATGTAACACTACATATATGCAAACCCTAAATGCACCGTAGCAATTTGAAAATCTGCGCTAAATGTCGATTACACTTTTGCTTGAGTTGATGAGCTTTACATGCTGGGTTTTACAACTTCTGCATGAAGGACCATATAAAAAAAACGAGACAGAATACCATACCAATTGTCCCGTGAATGATTTGATAAATGATTTTTAACAATAATTTTCTATCGATCGCTTTATTGTCGTGATAGGCTTTTTTTGGGGTGATTGCTACCGCACACCTAGACCGGCGATGGTTCGTTGCGATACCAGTATATACGGCTATAGGTCCGATTTATGTAGAACCATCTGCGCATTGCATAGCTCCATGTTAGCCTGAAGCACTGACACTGATTGTGTATAGGTTTTTTAAGGTAATGCACTTCGTACACTATTGTGATTCCATTTTTCTGTCTTTAGGCCGGTTGTTGTGTTGGTAGTATTACAATTATGTTTTCTATACAGGTACGAACGTAATAAAGGTGAGTTGAGTTATGAATTCAGTCTCCAAAAGAAGGTTCATATCACAAATGTTCCAATTTAGCACTTTCTGTTTTATGCTTTAACCATTTCGTTCTAGCATTTATGTAAAACCCAAAAATTAGTCTCCGTTGGAAATAATTCAAAGCTTCTTCTTCATATTATTACTATTTATCCAAATTTCTACTCAAGCCGCGGTCACGAATTCTAGTCTCGCCGGTGGCCAAAAACTAACATATGTTTAGTATATACATAATAGCTATTGGCAACCGCTATATAACCCCGCCTACACATTTTCGGTTTTCTGAGTAAGAGTGAAGTTCTCGGTATTTCTCAATACCGACAAAAATTGTTTCCAAAACGTTTATAAGCAAACTTTATGATTAAATATCTTCGTTAAAGCTACTTGTTTAGGATCACAATCATCAACTATGATTTAAGTTATAGAAGAATGTTAAACTTTTAGGAGAATGATGATTAACGCGATGTTAAAGACTATCCTGCTACTAAAGGGTGGTTAAATTTTAAGGGCCGACGTTGAATGTGAACCACACCTAAACATCAAGTTTTATTCTGCATTTAATTTGACATTTCTCAATTTCAGACAAACTCAATTTGAACCATGCAAAGATACGCAATCGAGCAACGCGTTAAAGTTATTCAGGCATATTATGAAAATGGAAATCAAATCAAAATGCATATCGTGCACTTCGTGATTTTTTGGTCGATTAAATCGTCCAAATGTGCGTACAATCGGAAAAATTTGAGCAAACCGGATCTGTAAGAGATTTTAAAACACCAGTGCATGCTCGTACAGCTCGTACTGCAGAAAATCTTGCTGCTGTTCGCGATAGTGTGGCTGAAGAGCCGCCCAGATTAACTCGTCGTCGTGCCCAACAATTGCACCTCTCACGCTCGTCGTTGATGAACATTAGGCATAAAGACTTGCATTTACACGCTTATAAGGTGCAATTGACTCAAGAACTTAAGCCTCTTGACCATTCCAAACGATCAGAACGGTCGTCAATGGTCAGAATAGTGGCAAGAAATGGCAACAGTGGATGATCAATTTTCGAAGAAAATGCACTTTAGTGATGAGGCACATTTTCACCTCAGTGGATTCGTCAATAAGCAGAATTGCCGCATTTGGGCGAATCATAATCCAAGAGTAATTGTCGAAAAACCAATGTACCCACAAAGAGTGACTATACTCTAAGTCGCTACAAAGCAAGTAACGTTTGTTTAAATTAATACACGAAATACCAACACCAATCAGCGTTGTACCGAGATAAATACTGAAACCCATTTTAAACTTATGACCATCAACGATTGGGGTGTATAATGAAACCAGCTTATAGATTTCTAATATTTTCTAAGTTAAGCTTCAGCTTGGCTGAAAGAATCCCAACCTAGGTAACTTAATTTTTCTGGATCATCCATTATAAAGCTCCCATGCATTTCGCAACCTTAATTTTGAATATTGAAATTTGACTTATTCATAAAATAGAGAGACAATAAAAAAAATTCATTTCTTACACAAAAACCCATTAAAAATGATTGTATTTCGTTTTTTTAATTTTATAAATTTTTTAAGGTGACATACATGACACAAAACAATAAAAAAAAAACCATCCACCAGCGAACATTATAAATTTTTGAACAATAAAATCAACTTTGTTATGCCATATACAATATAAGACTCTCGTACACCCATATTACAATATGTACACCACACACACACACATATATATATATATATATATATACATATACATAAAAGTCGAAAAGAAACGGAAAATTTTGTTCGTTTTAAATATAAGATGATGATGATGGTACCTTTCAATCGTCTATTTTCCACAAGGCATAAAAAAAATTCACAATTTTTTTGCCACCATACACTCGTATATATGCGGTATGTGAACTGAATTTGAATTTCAATTTCGTGTTGTGATAAAAAAAAATTAATAATTGAACATCAAATCAACCACGAGAATTTTATTTTTGTTACATTTTGATGACCGCGGAGACACGTTTTCTTTGAATAAATTCCCGAGCTTAAAAAATGAATGTAAAGAGATAGTGTACCAAGAATGAATTTATATATCGACGACGCGGGAAAGAATACAGCCCTCTATATATACACTCACATACATACATATACATATAAATTTTAACCCTTCATTAATTTGGTCTCATCGTAATTCAATACACATAAAATGCTAGTAAATATTGGCAAAACTATAAAAAAGGTCGTCTTCGGTACCATCATAATGATGATAATAATGTTTTCCTATCAAATTTTCCGACTCATCAGATGTTTCTTATTTTAAAAATCAAATTATTTAGAACTCTCGATTTGATAACCTTTTTTTTATTTTTATGCTGTGCTTTTGTGAAGAATAAAAGCTGTATTTTTAATAAATTAAAAAGCTTTATTTATTGGCACGTTCCACATTTAATGGGAAATAGGGGAAATACAATTTCGGATCTTTTCTCAATTATGAGGGTAGTGGAAGGGTATTGGGTTGTAATTTTTAATTTTGAAATCGTTACGAACAAAAGAAGTGCGCACTTTGTAGGCCACCTGTTATTATTTTAGTGAATCACCGTTCAGTTTAACTTCCAGATTCCAACTGACCTGAAACTAAGAATATACGAGATATTTTAGGAATTTGGAATTTACTGGTTTGGATCGCAATGCGATGCTGACTCGAAGCTGTAACGCGGATCTCACTATCAGTACTTTTACATGCTAGATCCGCGCTACAGGAAGTTTAGCAGTGGTAATGAAAGTGATATTAAGACTATGATAATCTAACTCGTATTTTTCCTGTTAGGCCTACGAAAAATAAAACAGTTTCTTGAGCTGAGAGGAAATTTTTTATTCATGATTTGTGAAATTTTTTTACAAAATATTTGACACGCTGAGATGGAGTAGAGAACACAACTTGTAAGTGAAACAATAAAATGTTCACCAGTTCGTAATCCGCAGTGCCAAATAAACCACACAGTTGCCTGTTTCCGTCTGAATCTAATATTATTGAGATCATACCGATAATACTTCCCACCTTTTTTATACGGTAAACTTGATAATACTCTTTAGTTAAAAGGGCGTCCTACGGTCTTCAACTGAGACCTTGCGAACAAATTATCCGTTTTACTTCACATTGTTGGTGGTCAGACCAACGAACGCTCTTACACACAATCGTTTTTTTATATCATCCGAGCCGTAAACGAGCTTAATCGTGTCCCAACTGAAACCTTTCGAACCATTAATACGTATTGATGTATTGTAGGTGATCAATTTTTATGTCATCGGGAGCATGTATGAAATCAAAATATCACACGAAACGCTGTGAAACGATTTGCATTCTATCGGCCCAATCTTATATTTACGTCCTACCTTACGCCATTATGTAGTCAAATCGAGAACGTACTAGGTCCGATTTACGTGGAACCATCTGCACATTGCATAGCTCCATGCCAGTCGATAGTACTGACATAGAAGATGAGTTGGTCGATGGATTCTGCGCTCCAACAGGAGGTCATAGATGTGTATATTCACACGACCGATCGTAATCAGATGATTCGAACCCGGTACCTGTATGAAGACAAAATTAAAAATATGCAGACAAAATATGAGCGAATGGTCTATACTCTATGGGGGCTTTGAGGGAATTGTCGGGCATTAAATGACGTAACTATTCCAGATCGATATCCAGTATCACATCTTCAGGACTTAACATATCAAATTTCTGGTAACTGAATATTTACTACATTAAATTTAGTGCGAGCATACCATCAGATTCTAGTGGTTCGATTTGGCATTTCAAAAACAGTCAGCGTAACACCTTTTAGGTTGTTCGATATTTTTTTTTTGAATGACATTTTGACATTCAGTATATAGTCGAAAACATATTTGTTTTGGACACAGTTAATTATTTCCAAATTGTATGCACAAAATAGTAAAAAGATTTTTTAACAGATGGTGCTTTTTCAATAGTTATAATATAAGATATGATAAGAGATAGCGCGTCAGTCACAAAACACGTTTTTTACATTAAATTTTATTTTAAATTTTTTACATATAGAATGTTAACAATGAACAAATGTAAATTACACGTTCTTTACATGGTTCTCTTTAGTGTAATTTACACGTCCAACTTGAGTACCAATAGATGCATAAAGTTGATTAAGTATTTTGAGATCAAAAGATTGAGGTTTACTTTTTCCAATTCACATCAAAGATTAAAAAAGTTTTGAAGTTCAAATATTTGACATCGATTCTATATTGAAAGTTTACCCAGACAAATTATTGTACTATATACAGGGTGACTGGCTCGAAGTGTTACCAAAACAAAAAGCCACAGAATTTCTGTTGAATTTTATTCAATCAAAGTAAAACACGTTCACACATATTTAAATTTTGGCCAATCTTAGCCGTAAATGGCCGACATAATGGCCGACAAAGCTATTGCATGAAGCACAAAAGTGGCTCTGCGGTATTTTGGCCCATTCCCGGCGAAGTGGTTGCTTGAATACAGCCCTGCTCTACAAAATACCCCAAACCGAGAAATCTAGCGGATTTGCATCCGGTGAATTTAGTGGCCATTAGGCAGTCCTGTTGAAATGTCCAGTCTCTGTCCAAGGATTCAACGCTCCCTTCAACTCATTATCCCGATAAATTTGAGCATTTATCTTGATGCCACGGTCCAAAAAACCGAGTGATGAATGGCTTTCAATCGTTACAGCGGCCCAAACCATCGGCGGCACTTAGTTTCGAGTGGCAGTCCGTTGGTATAAATTTTCAGTAGAACGGCCGGGCAAGTAAGTCCGGTTGTTTTGCTTGTTCACATATTGCTCAGTAACGAACGACGACTCGTCGGAGAAAACCAAATTTGACAAAACGCTACTTTGGTGCAAGGGTAACAACTCCATTGCTTTTTACACTCTAACTTTTTTTGAGCATCGGTGAGACCATACGTTTTATGAAATTTCAAGGCCTTTAGTCCAAGATGATCTTTCAATATGTGCTGCATCCGTTTGAGAGAAATGTTCGCCTCACGAGCCATTTTCTGCCGCTACGGTGCGGATTCTGAGCCAATTTGTTCTTCACGCTCCGAATGATATCCGGGACCCTTGCAAATGTTTTAACTGGTTAATAATCTGCGGCTGCGGTTTT
Source organism: Tipula lateralis (assembly GCA_963932295.1). Lineage (NCBI taxonomy): Eukaryota > Metazoa > Arthropoda > Insecta > Diptera > Tipulidae > Tipula > Tipula lateralis. Next base: position 150,063,310 of record OZ010736.1, on the reverse strand, counting down.
CCAGCTAAACATAGAGCAATCACACTATTACGGATAAGTTTTTTTCTGAATATTTCCTACTAAAAGTCATTAGTGTAAAGCGTTCTATCATCGGTTAGACAGCAATAACAGTCTGAAGTTGGTAACACTTCGTGTCAGTCACCCTTTATAGTGTTGCATATGTTAATGTCATATCTCGTGCACATTTGAATATTATTCTAGTGTTTCATCTTAGACGTTCCTTACATTCGATTATTATTTTCTTCACGAAGCTTGACGAGATTATCACCGCTGCCAAGTAAGAAAGCTTTAATGTATTATTGTTAAAGATTATTGTGTTTGTTATAACAGACTTTGAAAATTACCTCTCCGTTTTCAAAAATACTTTTAATCACTTAAACCTTCTAAAATTGATGAAGAAAAGATGAAAGCTTTCTATGTCGTGCTTGAACGAAGGCAAAAAAATTTCATGTTTATATAACTACGATACACAAATTAGTACCAAAGTCGGCCATGATGAAGTAAAAAGTACGAGGCATACTATGCCCTCTAACTAAATCAATATCTACCAAACGTATTGGTAGATATTGATGGCCGCAAAAGGGATGCAAAAAGGATTTTTCATCATCTGATTACCATCGATGGTGATTTTAACGTGATTACCGTGATAGTGAATACACATATCGGACTTGTGTTTGTGTTTATATTTATTTATTTATGTTTGGGAATCAGTTATTTAATAAAATAAAAACCTAAAAATGTTTGTGCAAAACACTCAAAAGTGCCGAATCGAAAACGACAACAAGAAACAAGGATTAGGAAAACGTTCACAAAATTACAAAACATTTCTTCGTGGTTGCATGTCGGGAAGGAGGCCGCGACTACGAAAGTAATTTTGGCACGAGAAGATTCACTCTTGGTTTAGAGGTCGTCTAACATACGGGTTACCATCATTGCCGAACAAGTTAAATTTTTTTCGCCCCTACAAAATGAATATTGGCAAGATAATTTGAACATTTGATTTGGAGGACGCCTGACATACAGTTTACAATCATCAAAAGGTGCGGTTTCTTTTTCGATATGCATCCACGAGGATCGTTTTCTTGCGGCACCTTGCTTGTAGTTCTCGATGTGGGATTGGTCCTGAAATTTTCTTCCGGTTTTGTCCTAGTTGGCGTTGAGGTGGCAAGCGGATCCTTCTTGGTAATCCTTGCTGGAAGTCTGGCTTCGGCCGCAGAAATTTTCCATCTTCTGTTCCGTTCTTTGTTGGAGGGTGAGTTGTTTGTTTTGTTGAATATAACGGTGCTTCTGGCTTTTTTCCGCGATGGTGGTGGGGTTCGTCCGCCTTTTTGAGAATGTTTCCATTTCTTTGGTGACTGTTTCGAGTGACTTGCCTCTCGCCAGGTGTTGCGCTTTTATTTTTGCCCGTTTTGCGGAAATATTGTTTTAATGCTGGAAGGGCTGCAGGTGTAATTAGGGCATTGGAAGGGATTGCATGTGCTTGATGACTGGTTTAAGTAGTGGGTGAGCCTACAAGCCGTGGTGGCTTAATTGTAATGCCGGTGTTTTGCATTTGGTACTGTTTATGATGGTGGGAGGGGAGGGGGTCATTTGTGCGTGAAAGACTTGGAGCCACTGTTTTGTATGGGTGGTGGTCAGTAGCTAGGGGGCATTTCAAGGGACAGATGGGTTAGTTTTGGTTGTGGTAGCTTGATAAGGATACCACAACTGTATGATGCTACTAGCAATGTCCTTACCTATCCCAATAACAATAATAATCTCTAACTGTATTAGATAGTTAATGTGAAAATGATATATATTCTACTAAAAATTATATTATTTTACCAATTATGTTATAGGAAAATACTGGAGACTGTTGCTTTAGTCGTTTCTGTGACTAACACTCCTTTCGTTAAAACATTTAATATTGTGATGGAATTTGCATAATTGGTGCATATTTTTGGAATTGGAGTTTTGAAATGTCTATTTTAATTCTCTGATGAACATGTTCCAGAATTTATGGTACCATTATTTTAATAGTTGGCCGGTCTTAATCCATTAAACCATATTAATAAATTAATTGTTTCAGAATCCTGAGCCATAAGTTAAAAAATTTTCTTTCAGAGTTTTGTACTTTTATTTTAATAAGGATAGATGTGCAGACTTCAGTTGAAATAAATAATAAAATTAATTAATTAATTAAGTATCAGATTCCTAAGTGACTAACAAATAAATTTATTTTAGAATTTTGTTTTAATTTTAATCAAAATACAGCAGACCAGATAGGTGTTGCGGACTGGAGAATAGTGATTGGCGATTGCAGATTAGAATTGTGATTGTCTGCTAACAGTAGTTTATAGTAACGATTTGCCAGGTGTCTGTAACAGGTCGTTATCTCCTTACTAACATACCTTCCTATCCTTACCTATATCGTTTTATGTAAACGGCTGTAGGAATAGGCCCGGCGTTATCCGGGAATCTTGCCTATAGCGCTTGGTCCTACAGTCCTATCAATCAATCAATCAATATCTGATTACGATCGATGGTGTGAATGAACACATCTGTGACCCTCTATTGGAGTTCAGAACTCATGGGAACCCATCTTCCATGTCAGTACTATAGGCTGGCATGGAGCTATCCAATGAACAGATGGTTATACGTAAATCGGAACTACAGCCGTATGTCAATGATTTCGCTGTAATGACGTAAGGTAGGACGTAAATAAGCGGACCGCGAAAGACTTGGGAGTACCTTGAGCCGCAAAATAGATAAAAAACAAACAAATATTTATACAACAAAAATTTTACAGTGGAGTGGCCTTCGACTGAAACGTATTCTAGTTATGACTCGGTATGTGTTTTGGAAAGAGAGATAACTCACCTAATAAACAACTGTCAAATCGTTATTCAAACATAACCCGTTCAGTTAAGCAATTAGAACATTTTCGCGATTTATAGTTAATTATCCGTTACGCCACTGAAGCTATATATAAACGTATAATGAGGGTTATAATTTCTAATCTAAAATTTCATAAATCTGGGAATTAAATTGGAGTTTTAACCGAAACCATAATTTCCTCCATAAACATGACTAATTTTTTTTTTAACGTTAACATTTCTTTCAAAACTTTTTTGTGCCATACATTCATAGAACGAAAAAAAAAATAAAAAAAATTGTGAATTTATAGATAATTAAACATATAATTACATCAATAAATATATCTTGTATTATTCTCTTGGTATTCATAATAATAAATTAAATAAAAAGAAAACCCTTTTTTTAAAAATAAAACATCATAACCAACAATTTCCCTCCGCTTTAAAAAAAACACACACACATGTATATATTTTTACATACAGTAGACAAACAAAATTAAGCTTTTCACAGTGAAATCATGAAAAATTGTTGGTGGTTCTGAAGACGTTGTGTTTGTTTTCGATTCATAAAACTATCAAAAAATATATATATTTAATTCTAACCCCTTTTATATATACATATATTTATTATATTATCTACGAAACTATCACCATCCTCATACACACAGACACCCGATCAAACCAAACCAACCAACCGTATCACCACACCTCAAACTTTCAATTTACTTGCAGTGAAAAAATTTTATGTCTTAGTTTTTCGAAAGAAATATAATTTTTTTTTAAACAAACATTTTTCTAATCGATTTGAAATCTAATTTTTAATTTATTATTTTAATTTTTTCCAACTTCTTAAAATTATATTTTGGAATTTCTATTGTTATTATTATTATTATAGGTACATCCATATATATAGAAATGGAACGTATATTAGGAAAGATATGTACGTAAGAGTAGAAAGATATCGATAAATTATGACATTTTTTTTGTTGATATCGAATTGTTGTTGTACCTAAAAAGATTGAGGTTTTAAGAAATATAGATATTTACACACACACACACACACACACAGCTTTTACAAATAGTAAATTAACTATATACTATTTACATTCCTTTACATATGTGTACCACGAACCAAGCACTCGATATGTAATGTACGAACTAAATAGTTAAAAAAAAGCTTTAAAACCACTCGCCTAAAATTATTTAACAACAAACTAGAAACTAAAAAAAAAATATTTATTGTTAATAACAATAATTTACAGATGCAATTATAATGGTTAGAAATTTATTAGAGATAGAAATGTTCATATAATAATATAGCAATAATAATAATAATAATATTAGTTAGGGTGGCTGGCGGTAATATAATTTATATTTTCTAAACACTATATGTATATGTAATGTTTTATTATTTATTTTTAATAATATATTAATATTAATATAATATAAAATAAAAAATCTCTATTCTACGAGCTTTTTTTTTGTATAAATAAATCTAATTTTTTTATAGTTTCGTTGTAATGTTTTTACTAAAACTAAAAATAATTAAATTGATATATGATTTTAATTTAATTATGAGTTTATTATAATGCTAATAAAATTATATTATGAAATAGAGAGAGAGATAGGGCTAAAATTATATGTGTTTATAATATATTATATATATTATTATAAAATATTAGAAATATTGTTATATAAAACTATAGGATTTTGACAATAACTTCTCACTCCTAAATATAGTATGGGGTGGGCTAAGGGGTGGTGAAAATTTCCGAATAATATTATTTTTAGTTTACGACCGTCAAGCTCCAGCAGACATATTTTCATAATAATACCGTTAAAATTGGATTAAGTATTTATGAGGCTGTTCGGGATTTAACATCACGTGATAGCTCCAAAACGAGCCTCACTTAAATTTCCTATTGTTATATAATAGTAAATAAACCTTTGCAGATTTTTAAAAATATAATTGAAGCACTTCGGTGAAGTAGGCTTTAAATTTCATCCCAGAAATAGAAAAAAAAATTTGTGGTACTGTAGTAAAACAATAAATACTATCACGACATTGCAATTTTATACTTCGATTATACATAAATATCTATCGCGAATCGCGATAGTTTTAATATTAATTATTTATTCATACAATAATATTTACAACTTATTTTCGAAAAACAAATGTTATCAATGAATTAATTATTCTAAAAAAACCCAAAATTGATAACTAGAAAAAACTAAGTCTGTCGCGATAGTATAAGAAATCTATCACAATAGTGTAACTCAACGTATTTTTTATCTGGTTTTTTGCTGGTTTAACGAGTGATAACTTCATCTTTTCGTGGTGTTGTTTTTCTTGGACAAAGAACTCCTTCAAATCGAACCATACTGTCCGTTTATAAATATCAGTCATAGGGTCGACTTACATCAAAAATATTCTTCAAATAACTACGCGAAATTATTGTTTCCAGAAAATCACGTAAAATTTACAATATTACTTTGAACGTTTTTTACATAAGTTCATAGCATCAAAATATGTACGTTTTTTGATACTTTGATACTCTTTAAAACTTCAATAACACGTCCAAAAAAGTCATCTCACAGATGATTTCCACGGCATCATTTTCGAGGTTTCTAATTTATCTATAACATTTCTAATTTGGAGTTGCACTTGAAATATTGACCAAATTCGTTTACATCGTCAAAGAGGAGCATTTTTTGAATGATGGTATTTTACCAAGGTACAAGTGTTCATCTGGGATTTTTTCCGAAAAATATTTCTGGTTCGCTTCTCTACCGCGGTGTACTTCCAACTTCTGCAATAATAGCTTTAGAAATGGCTGTTATTCCATAATCGATAATTTGACACTTTTTATTTGGCATTTTGATGTTGTTCTTCATTATATCTGGCAATACCATCACCATTTAAATTTGGAGATTACGCAACCAGGAAAACATCAAGCATCACATTTTTATATCACATAAGACACATTATCTTAGCTTTTTCGTATACAGTTACATAAATTAAACCACATGTTTATGTTAAAGCTGCATGAAGTATTCTTATTAAACCGGTCTTGTAATTCCACAATCCCAAACCATCACGGAATCTTCATGAAATGCTGCAACTGACATCACGCTATACGGATTTAATCTTTCTTTCTGGTGAACCCCAAATTGTGCATCAGCCGTCTTATGCATTTGTATGCAAATACGATTCATCCGAAAAGCGACATTGCACCAGTCCCTCTGAGTCCAGTTTCTATGTATAGTGAAACACATAATTTTTTGTTGCTGACAATGATTACGTCAGATACGAATGATTATTTCAATCAGTCAGATTGCTTTCTTTCATATAATCCTTGCTACAAGCCAATCGCCACAAATTATGTGACGCTGTGAAATGAAATTTCTCGTTCTCGAATAGGTTGATTCAGGCAAGTTAATCTTTAATTGTTTTGTCCTGTAAAAACCGTGGAAATATTTTAAACTTTGGGTAACCTGGGTAATATAAGTAAATAGCATCTATTAAAAATTTGAATAAATTCACTTATGCAAAATATTGACTTATATTATCAAAATCTCCCATCTCTAACCTTACTTCGCTTACTAGAAATTTAAATCTAGTTTGAGTTATCCATTTAAGCTACTGTTTCAGAAAATCTAGAAACAAACGGCTTAACACCGATCTACCGTGTATTCAAAATTTTGAAATCGTATTCGTAATAGAGTTATCATGTTTACGATTTATGTTGCCATGTATACGATTTATGTTGCTATATGCCATTGTGTCCTGTATCGGTGCATGTCACAGTGGCTAACCATATCTTGCATATTCGTACAGAACGATTATGGTATGTTTGAAATCGGTCAAACATCTTTATGTTTTAAAATTGTATGCATTCAGCAGAAGACCTGCAAATTTAGAGTTCGGTGGCTTGGATAAACTGCATAGAAATTGCACTTTTTAATCACTGTCAAATTGTCTTATTAAATTCATGATTGAATTTAATTGATAGCGCTGGTAAATGTGTAGCAATTCGTTGTCACACAATTCCAAGATTTAATTTACTTTTGCCTGAACTTATTCATTACACGCATGGGTGGTAGTCTTACACTTTTGAAGAGTTTCACTTGAGTAATAACTTATCGATCCTTATGGCACATTATGTCATTAACGATATTTATAACTGTGCATGGTTTGGTGTTTTATGCATGAACTTACTTCAACAATATATTTTGTTTGTCTGCATGACTATTTAGATAACGCGTGAAAAAGGGGCTCAAACATGAAACTTATTTATTGGACGGACCAAATGAGTTTTTATGTTTGAGCGACTCGCAAGACCGCATCATAGATAATATCTTGAATTATTTATTAATAAATAAGTGGTTTATTGCAATATGAATGCTTTTTAAACTAATTACAGTGCACTTGACTCACTTTATTAAATTAGTCACTATAGCAAATACTAAAAGTTGTTTGCTTATCGTTTAAGTTTATTGGTTTTATATATATTAAAACTATAGGTAATTTTAACTGGTCTATGAGAGTAAAACGTGTCATGATAGTTGAGATTAGTGTTACCATCAATTTTTTTCTGGGATGAATTCTACACTATAAGGTTCATTTTTCGGTAGAAGTGTGAATGAAACACACTGTTTTAAATTATCTCTGTATGTTCTTGGTAATTTTTTTTATCTAAATTATTACCGGTGGAAAATTCAATATGACAAGTCTAAAGCTGTGTTCATACTTCGATTTCTTCGTGCAGAACGATTTTGTCACTAACTAAAATAAATTAATCCGATTGACTTTTATTTCTTCGTTTTTTATTTTGGTGTCATGTTGTCTCTTTTACTCAGACAAAAAGTTAAAGTAAAACTATTTCTTGTGATCTACGATTGGCCAAAACAATTGTTTGAATGAATGAATGACCGAAGAAATTGAAGTATGAATTCAGCTTAATTGTATTTATAAATGTCTTTTTATGTTTTGTACTAGATATTCGACGGTTGTAGCTTAATGGCTAAGAGTTTGTCATCACGCCGCAGTCTCGACTTCGATTTTTACCGTTGACCAAAAATTTACATGCACCGGATGACATAAAAAGCGATTGTTTGTTAAAGCATTGTTGGGATGACCACCTACAATGCGAACCAATACGTTAAATGGGTTCACCAAACATATATACTAGATCGGACAAAGGATTGAGAATTTGCTGAAATATAAATTACCACAAATTCAACCAAAAATAATACCATTATATCGATCAAACAACATTGGTTTAATACAATTTAGTATACACATTGGTCAAACTCTGTTCTTGGTAGTTCAATAATGTCCTAGAAGTCCTTTAGTACCTAAATGAATATGAACTATTCGATAGAAGATGATTCTATAGAACAAGTTATTCAAAAATTAGATAAGCTCGGGTATGGTGAGCTTATCTAAATTTTGAATAAGTCATAGAAATAATTTACATGTAAAAAATGTGTAATTTACGTAGGGTAATTTTTTACATTCTATGTGTAAACAACGTAAAATATAATATTATGTAAAAACTAACACACCTACATTTATTAAATCTAATTGTAACTAAAGCACCATCTGTTAAAACATCTTCTTACTATTTCACGAATAGAATTTGTGAAATTCAATCGATTTTGTCTAAAATTATTAACAGGTTAATTTTTTTAAAAATCATATTAATTGGCTCCCGCTCAGATAAAGGTGAAAAAATCGCTTTCCAACTTACAACGTGGACTTGAAAACTAACTGATTTTGAAAATACACATTTATCTATGTTAATTAATAATAAGGAAAACGAACGTTAGTAAATTTTTGACATTTTAAAACAGATTCGCAGTGCCGAATGGTGCTATCTTCGTTGTAAAAAATGTAAAAAAAATTTTTTTACATGTAAAATGCCAACAGTTTCTGGAGTTTATACGAGTGGTTTAACTATAAAATCGTTACTGATTAACTTAAGTATATAGATGTTATTATAGTGAAAGAAAGTCCATAAATTATTGACTTTTATAAATGTTATTTATTCTGTTTTAACGCGCTGGTGGCGCTGCAATCGATATTAGTTAGAGGTGAAAATAATTTATTTATATATGTCAAGTACCATACGAGAAAAGCTCAATGTCATTTTATGTGGAGTTAAAAAAACCCAGATTGATCTAATCCCAATCACAGTAACAATTAAATAGGTTGTGATTAATAATTCCTGAAAATAAACAGTGTTCAATTCTATTGTGCATAATATTAATCCTTTCGATGGGATGTTCTACATGCACCTCCGAATATCTGCTATATAAGTATTTGTCTCGTTCCTTTATCAACCATTATCATTATATTTTAGGAGATAAATCTATTGAACGGGCAAATTTTATTGAATAATGTTAAAATATTAAATAATATTAATAGCATAAAACTTTTTATTTATATTTTATAATTCCTTTCCAATAAATTATTCGAAATTTCACTTTACTTTTAACTCTAGTTCTAAAATGATCCACGAGATGTCATTCATTATTCGTTAAAACCAATTTTAAGTATCGTTAAAACTTCAATATCGACATTGAATATTCTATGTTAAGCCTGATTTCAATTAAGAAAAAAATTTTATCAGTATTTTTTACAGAAAAAACCAAAGCGAGATAAAAATTAAAAAATGCCATTAGAGTGACAGAGATCGTTTTTTCCTTTTTTCTTTTTTTTATAGTGGATATATTTTGACAGATGCGTCTAACATAACCAATTAATTTCAAATTTTGTTTTTTTGAAAAAAAAGACAAAATACACTTTAAATCTACAACAAGAAATTTAAAAAAAAAAAATTAACATAATAATTCATTATTTCAATTATTTTCACAATGAATTAAGATGAATGGCACAAAACGAAATGTTAAAATTATGAATTGACCATAAAAAATCATCCATCTTTATTTTTCCTATAAAATATTTCTCCAGTACTGAATAAAAATACTTCTCTTGATATATTTTGTCAGTACTGCTATAATTATTTTCTCAGTTACCATAAAAATTTACTCAGTACTGAATAAATGTTTTGTACTGGAAATATTTTTTATTTCACTCGCACTTAAGAAAAATTATATTTTTTATCCCGCCTTGACTATTTTGTCAGTATTTTTTCATAATGGAAATCAGGCTTTAGCAATCTGCAATGCCACTGCATTATTGACATTGCATTAATATTATCTGCATTAAACTGCTGTACTGACAATCTTTATTGTTAACTTTGATTTGCAATGTGGACCTTGAGAAGTTTACAAAAGTTATGGCCTCCGGTATTTTTGTTTATTGGTCCTGACATCACATTTCCATTAACAATTTATTTTAATATAGTTTTGCATTTTGTAAAAGACTAAACTTTTTATTTTTTTGATCTAGTAGTATTTGCGAATGTGTAGCCAATCAAATTTGATTTTCTTAATTTTATGGCAGTTACTTTTGTCATACTTATGTATGTTAAAATAAGTAATTTTACTCGATTTAACATATAAATTAGCAGCAGAGTGTTAACAAACGATAGATTTATAGCTGCATAAGGCCTATGCTGATAAATAAGCACATCATTTTGTATTATTACGTTTGATTATATATATAAAATTAGATTCTAAATAATGTGCTCCTACATGCGGCACGCAGTGCGAAATGTTTGTTTATCACGGTTGCTATTTCCTCCGAAATTTAAATCTAAAGCCCCTCGAAGAGTTACCGCAGCCGTTAGCCTCTACAATTTATTTTTATTAAACTGAAAAAATATTAGTTTTATATAACATAGATGTCACATTAGTGCATTTTAAATTTAATCTAGCAAATACTACAACCAAATAAACAGATACACTTGTTGACTTTGATTTGACTGTAACAAAAATGTAAACAATCATATTCATCAAATGGTTGTTCGAACAGCTTTTCAAAATTCTTATAACGAAACTCATTTCCAATATGCATTGTGATTTCGAAAATAAAACTGTCCACAAATTAAATAACTATACAGGTAGAAACCTACGAATAAAATTCATTTTTTATAATTTTTTTCGAGGTAACCCACACAAAGCAAAAAGCTTACTCGGATTATTATCGTAAAATATCGTCATTGAATATGTACACAAAGTGGGTTCACCGCAAATCATTATGAAAAACAAATTTTACTCGTAGGTTTCAATCTGTATAGTTATTTAATTTGTGAACTGTCTAAGAGAACTACATAAACACTCTCCTAGAGATCCGATGATCTACATAAAGTTAACTTAATAAAGTTTACTGAAAGAAAGACACAAAAGTAACAATCTCCAGCAAAATTAGTATTGAAAACTCTTCCAGATCCATCCTTTTAAACTTATCAGTTACTTGCAATCAGGAAAGACGGTATAAATCTGCTTAGTAATTTCAACTTAAAATCTCATAGAAAAATACAATATATATTGGCAATATTCTTTAAAATTATAGAAGCAAATATTGAAAAAAAAAACAATTGGGAGAGTAAAAACCTGGATTTTGGAGCACTTCTAGTCATAGACAATTCACCAGGTGATTCAAAAAATTTATCTGCACTTGTAAAAATCTTACCTGTGGAAGTTATATTTTAACTGAATATGTCTTTTCTAATTCAGCCTATGGAGGAATTTGTATAGGGAACTTTAAAGCGTATTATCTTTTGCATACTTTCATACGTGTAGTAGAATAAAATATGGGTTTTCAATTTTGGAAAGATTTCAACATAATGAATGCGATTGCAAATATCATAGACACGTGAATTGAAGTTTCAAATGACTACTTGCAAGGTGTTTAGGACAAAATATGTCTTAATCAACACGAAAATACTATATTGCCGAAAATTTAAGATCCATAATTGTGGAAACAGTGCAGGTGGCGCATGATGTGGTGTTCGATCTAATAAACGAAGATGTATAGATGAAATCATTAGTTTGCACGACACAGGATTCTCAAATACAGATTAACTTGGAATCGGAAAGTAATCTTTCGAAAAGCTCGAAAGTGAAGTTGATGAAGTTAAAGAGCAGGTAAATAACTAACCGACCCAGATTTTGAACGTTGCCGCTTTAATCAAGAGAGGTGTTACAAATAGTTTTACTGAATTGAATTCAGCTGCAATGTACTATTGAAAAATGAAATATAAACACCAAATAAGGAATGAATGGCATTCATTTAGTACAACACTAACATAACCCCTAAAAGTCAGAATATTTCATGCCTCCAATAGGGCAATTTTATATTACGCAAAACTTTAAGGATTGCATCTATCGCGTTGTACGATGTATACTGTTAATTTATTTAAACCTTTACATTCAAGATTTACTCAATAAAATGGGAAACACGAATTATAATTGTTCACAACTTTGAATTGGCAACACTGCTTTATTTTACAACACATTTTGTTTTATTTGGTGTGACATTTCATTATGGAAGCACTTACATCAGAGCAATTGTTGAAATTTTTTTATCAAAATAATGGTTCTGTTCGTGAAACTTATCGTGCACTTCGTCATTGTATGGCGTACATAATCGTCGTTTACTGTGGCTAATTCGAATTATAATATATCGTTTTCGGACCATGTTTTCTCTTAATGCATCCGATAGATCTTGTAGCCACTGTTCAGAAAAGCATTGAAGAAGATACAATTTAATCAATTCGTCGCCATTCTCAGCAACTGGGGTTGTGTTTTTTCACTTTATTATAGATTTAACTTAAGAATCTTGGCTTTCAAGATTCAACTTAAAGGCTTATGACCATTGTATGCGCTGCCAATTCGGCGAATGGATTAAAGCTCAAATTGATATTGATGTTGAATTTCCATTCAAAATTTTGTCCGATGAAACCCATTTTTGGTTATGTGGGTACGTAAACAACATGCTTTTGTCGAAACACCATTACATGCACAAGAAAATTGTTCTGTGGGCTTTATGGCTGACGGAGTCATATATGTTTAAAACCGCTGATGTTCAGAATATTATTATCAATGGTGAGCGATGATCAGATATTTTTTCACTGGTATTAATTTGGCTGACATGTGGTTCCAACAGGCCGGGACAACATGCTACACAGCGAGCGGTACAATTGATTTACTCAAAGAAGCTTTTGATAAAAGAATAATTTCGCGTTAGGTCCAATTAATTTACGTGTAATTATTAGATTATAGATCATGTGATTTTACCCCATTGGATTTTTTGGGGTCGATAAACCAGAGACGATTGAACAGCTGGAAATCAATATTTGAAGAGTTATTGGCGAAATAAGGCCGCAAAAACTGCGAAAAATTTGTGGTCTAGTTTTTTTGTTCCAGGTTGCGCCTTGTACGCGTCAGTCGTGTCAGCCACATGGCCAAAACCTTTGAACTGATTGAAGTGATTTGAACTTGTGAAGCTCTATAAAAAACATCCTTTATTATATTTCTTCTGACAGTATGACGACACAGATTACACAATCATGTCCATGTGGATTTATTGACGACGAAGGAACTGAGGATTGCTCGAACTGAAAGAGCGACTGATATGTGCTGATAAAACCTGAACAGCACGGAAAAGCTGGTTTAACCAAAGGTGTTCTCTGTAAAGGACCGAGGTCACTGTAGATCTAAGTTTGTTTGCGATTGTTTAAGCTCGATATCTGGCTTCGATAGTGTTGATTAGTATCAAAAATTGCTTATTTAATAAATTTTTCCAAGGCTTAAGAAACCTAGAGATTGTTTTTTTTAATAAAAATCAATGGCTAAGTCATTTTTACAATCCTTTCCGCATGTGGAATGTTGAAGGTTACTGACGTTGGAGCCTTGGTTGTAGGTCACGGAGATGAAAGTCACTGGCTCCATCACAGGTCTCTTCATTTTAGAATACCACCTTAGCGGCCAAAGCTGAACCTATAGATGATACGGTTACTTCACGTGCTCTTTCGCACCACAGCATTATTATTAATGATAATAATACTTCTAATTTATTTCAAAGGACTCACTTGTTCTATATCTTAAACCAATCTTGTAATTTTCAATTAAAATATTGAAAAGTTCACCCGCAACCGCACAGTATTTTCCGATACACCGAAAACAGAACATAGAGGATTAAACATAGAAAAGTATATTATGTGATTAACTTCTTGAATATAAAATATTGTCAATTCTATATAATATGTATATAACCCTTTATATATAATATATATATATATAAAGAGAGATGTTGAAACACACTCACACACACAGACAGAAAGAAAAATATTATAATTATTATAATTGTGTCTTCAATTAAGAAATAAGAAAAATTTTAAGTCCAGAAGACTTATTACAAAATCTCTTTCTGAATCTTTGAGATATTTTCTTATTGTTGTGTGTGTATGTATATAGTCAAAGTATTATTTATTTCGAAGAGCATAAATCTTTTTTTAAGAAGATTTTTTAATTTTTTTTGTCGTTATTGTTGTGTTTGGAATTAGTAGTTGAAATCTATAAAAATTTACTTAAAATGATGGAAATCTTGAGGCGGGAAGTATGAGTTGGGAGGGTAGTCGGTTTGCGGAATTAAAATCATCAAGTCGCTTTATGTACATATGTATATCTATATACTATATAATATAATCTAGAGAAAATAAATATATAGAGAGACGGAGATAGATAGAGTATTTTATGTGCTTTGAAATTAAAGTCAATAAATTTTTTTTAATACCAATTAAGTAGAAAGACATGCAGATGTCCTTAAAATTGTTATAATTTTTTTTTTGAAAATTCCGACAGATAGATGTGTACATTTATCTTTATTATATTCATATATAAATTTCTATCTACATATATGTATATACTGTATAGATGGTAACAGTACGGATACGAAGAAGTATATGTACGTACATTATCTCTATAGCTATACAGCTTCTTTTTTTTTTTAGAAAAATATTTTGTAAAGATCTCTCTAATAATGATAATAGTTCTAATATATGTATATGTATATAGGAATAATAATAATAGACATCCTAATTTACGATCCTTATACTCCTCATTGTATACGTATGGTAGATTTTCTTCTTAAATCTATCTCTAAATTTTTCCAAAGTTTTTTCATCATTATTACATTGTTATTACTATTACTACTACTACTACTATCATACTATTATTATTAATATGTAGTTTTGTGTATATATCGTTAATACAGGAAAGGATTTTGAAGCCATATCATATGTAGATTTGTGTAACGCTTAGAAAATTAAAAAGTTTAAAAGCTTCACCTCTCAAGATGAAATAGTGAATGTAACTTAGTATTATTTTTACTATCATTGGTCTAGGATGAGAGAGCATCTATAGTAGCTGTTGGTTTAAGTTTGCCATAATGTCCTACCAAGGTGTTTAGCTTTAATTAGTACTATGTGACATACCTTCATCTCCTCTTTAGATTCTTGCAGGAGATCTAATTACATAGTGTGGTTTTGGTAGCTTGGTATAAAAGGTAGTGTTAGGATCTTCATGTTAAAACATTCCAGTTAACCGCTTCTATCGCATCCTTTATTGTTTTCCCATCATATGTGGTTGAGCGTTCTATGAAATGCAGAGCATGATCCATGATATCATGAATTGATGGTTGGTCTACACTATTCCTTGATTTTTTATGCTTCGTTTGATTAAAAATGTCGATATGTCCCTATGCGGTACATGAAACATTCTTTCCCCTTGGTTTTTACTCATGTGTCACCTAATTGTTTCTCGTAAATTAGTTCAATGATCGTTTAATCTTGAGTTTGACTCTAGTAACGACGGTACCATTAGGTTTTGTTTGTCCTGAAGTTTCTTGTGCCCCGTGTCAAAATCACATTTTTAAACAACACAAGTGTCCACTTGAAGTAGTCGATGGCAATGTCTTATTATCTATAGTAAATAACCCTAACCGTATATTATTATCTATGGTAAGTGACCCTTAAATGCATTGGTACGTATTGTAGTGCCATCCAAATAATGTTAATTGAACCCGAGTCCGCGTGTGGGTGAGTGATCTAGGTGTGCTGTGACTATATGTGAGAGCTAATTCCCAATAATAGTTTGACATGTTATAACAGGGAGATAAGTAGTCTGCTATTCTCGATTCACTTTAATGGTTTTTACCATTACCCTGGTGATGTTTTCCTGTAGAACTAAAACGTGGGTGTTTTGTCATTGGCGATCACTTAGTCGGCCGATTTATCTCCAGGTGCGGTGTTTGCAAGGATGTACCTTCAGATAGTGGAAATTATTTTACTGGCCCAAATTTTGGAATGAAAAAGACATACCGTGCAGCTATGAATACACTACCTGATGACATAGCAGCCATGTTAGCTAATAATGGAACAACTTCGCATTTTATTCCTATACACACACACTCTACACTTCGGTGGAATTTGGGAAGATGGTAAAATCCGTAAAACATCATCTTAATCGAATGATCGAAGGTGTCTCCAATTTTCGTGCTCTAACTTCCCTAACCAACGATACATCTGATACAACAGTGCTAACATAAGGACATTTTCTGATTGGTGATTCACTGAAACCTATGTTAGATGCGATTATCATTAATATTTAGTTAAAAACAAGATGGCCCTTGGTCGAAAAGATGGTCCAAGCTTTTGGAACCAATGGGCTTCAGAATATTTTCACGAACTTCAACAATGCATTAAGTGGAAAACCGTCCAACCAAATTTAGCAACAAATCATCTGTTATTAGAAAAGAACGACGACGTATCTGTTACAAGATGCTAGAACGAGTTCTTGTCACTTATGCTAGAAAGGACATTTAGTGCGAATTTTTTTTTTTTTTTTTTTTTTTTTTTTAACGGTTTTTACAGGCCATTATTGGCCCGTACCGTGTCAACAATTTGACTCCATCGGTTTCGATCACGAGCCAGCTCTTCAAACCGTTGTAGGCAGTTTGAAGATGCCAGATCGCTCTCTACGCCGTGGAGCCATCGTCGCCGACAGCGACCTCTTCGCCTACCGAAAGGCGGTTCTCCCTTAAAGGTTCGCTGTCTCGTGTCCGGGTACTTAAGCGGGGCTTCGTTTTTTTTGTTGTTTTGGCGGTATCTGAGTTTTTTATTTTTGTTGACAGTTTTAACATTTTCACGGTTTTACGGATGCGGGTCGTCAGCCCAGCGATCCAACTAGATTAAGTCGCCTCCTACGACAAGCTCTGGATACTGTGGTGGTATTCTATGGGTCTCATGTTTCGTTCGTAATATTTACGAAACACGAATGCCCCCAACCACAGGGCTAATTATTAGTGCGAATCGTGACAGTCAACTGTAAGAATGCTACGTACAAATGGCCAATTAGAAAATTATGCAAGCTACCGATCGATGATGTATTGAAGAAGGCATTGTCACCATTACATCCAATACTTGCGAAGCAAGTTGAACTGATAACATAAACTCGGCCTCTAGGCAACAACCACATAGACGAGCAAAACAATTAGGAACTAATGTTAAGCGGATCTGCACTATTTCAAAATTATAGAATAGTATAGAGTTCTTTTCATTCTAATTATTTTAAGTTTGATTATACTGCCCAAGGGACTTTTCATCCTATTTGTCTTTTCCTAAAAAAGAAATCGTACACAGATGTATTATAGAGATATGTAGCTATCTGTCTGCCCACTTAGCAGTTTCCGTGAAATCCTTTTTCAAGAACTAGTTATAAGAGTTGAAAGGGCACATTAGGCACGTATGGGCACATTAATGAATATTGTTTGCAGGTGCTTTTGATAGAAATTCGTTTCACTTTATTTGGCATTGACCAAAGTTCTGTCTTATGTATCCGATCCAAGCTTTTGATTTCGTGATGCTGTATAGTCGAATTGCGATTATTTTTTATTTCTGCTAAAGTTTTTAAATTTTCAGTTTTTAATTTTCACCTAAGCCACAGGCTTAGGTTAATGAGATACTTGTCAAACTTAAGCAAGTTGGTTTTGTAGTTTAGAGTTCATAACGATTTCGGAAAAATACTGTAATATATTTTCCGACTTAACGCAGTGCATCCTAAAAATTATGGAGATGCTAACTGTCTGTAACTTGTTGCCTGGTCTTTACTATAGGCAAATGCTTCTTTTGTAAGGTAGGTTATCATCAGTTACGAAATCATAAAATAATCTTATGAGCTTCGCTTTAGTAAAACTTAACAGTGTATAGGGTATGCCATGTAGAACTATATTAATGGTACTATGCTGTCGACCGCAATATTTTGTCAACAGACTATTTTGTTTTTGTTATCACTGCAGTGTTATATAGTAACAGCTTTTATCACTGTTCTTCGACATCAGGTGTGTTGAACCGTGGGGTACTTTTGGTTAGACTTTACTGCATTGACTTAAGTTCAACCACTTTAATTCGTCTATACGAAGGGGGCTTTTATGAAATAGTCCGATACCGGATTTTTTTCGATATCGAAAAATCCGATCGATTTTGGAGTTTCGATTTTCGATTTTGGATTTGGATTTTAGATTTTGAATTTTCGATTTTGGAGTTTCGGTTTTGGATTATTGATTTTGGATTTTCGAGTTTGGATTTTCTATTTTCAATTTTGGAGTTTGGATTTTCGATTTTCGATTTAGAATTTAGGATTTTGGATTTTGGATTTTCGATTTTCGATTTTGGATGTTGAATTTTCGACTTTGGATTTTCGACTTTGGATTTTCGATTATGGATTTTCAATTTTCGATTTTAAATTTTCGATTTTGGAGTTTCGATTTTCTATTTTGGATTTCCAATTTTAGATTTTGAATTTTCGGTTTTCTATTTTCGATTTTGAAGTGTCGATTTTCGATTTCCGATCCGCCGTAGTTAGCACTAATTTGCTTTGTAGTTCACTTCAATTTGCAAAATTTTATTATTTTACTGTGGTTTAATTGATTAATGGCTTGTCAGATGAAATTTATTAATGAAAGCTTTCTCCTTAAACTAGCTTGCGCCTTTTTACTTTTATAATAGCAAAACCTGGTTTTGGATCTTATATTGAATTTTTCATAATAGCCCTCAAAAGTTGATATAATTAATCAGTTTCTTTACCAGAGGTTAAATTCGATAATCCGTTTTTAGTAGGTTACCCATCTACGAATGCCACAAAATTTCTTAAATCATATAGAAGTCGCTTGTTTTTTCAGTGCAGTTCCCAATCATCATGCGGTTTGTGATTTGGAACCTACTGCCTTAATTAGCTATCATCTATGGCAGTTTAGGTTCATATGTACAGTGTTTCAGGTGGAGTTTTGTAATCACTAATTATACGATTGTAGCCTGTACACTTTTAAAGTAAAAAAACTGTATCATGGCCAAACAATAGAACTGAGCTCAATTTGTGGCAGCGAAAGCTATTGACCGCTTGCGAAATGGCCAAGTCTTCTCTGTTCCAACAACTGTGTAACATAGTTATGGGGTACCAGCACATTTTGGCCTGCTTGGAAAACTTATTTACAATGAATGAAACTTCATCGAAACCCCTGTGTCATAATTGTTTGCAAAACGATGGCTGTGATAATTTTATTTACAGTTGTTCAGCGTTCGACGTTACAGGCTAGTTGGCTTCTCTGGCTTAGCTTAAGCTGTTGCAGTTTAACAGAGCAGTGTATCTTGACATTAAGTAGACTATTTCTAAGGTTCCAGTCAACTTTAATAATAATAATATGTCAATCACCATTCGAATTGTTTAAAGTGGTTTTGGACAAGGTGGATGATCATATCACAGGATATCGTGTTGGGATATGATACGCGTGATATTGCCCATACTTCAGTTAAAACTTATTTGGCTGTTATCTAGAGATATAGACTACAAGTGAAAATATTTCGATGGCAAAAATACAATTCCGGATATTTTAATTTGCGATTTTTATTATCACTCGAAACGAGGATTCGAACGATGAGGGAACCTAAACACATAAAAATTGATGGAAATGATATAGAAATTACTTTTATATGAAGCAGTTGTACCCATAGACATAGTGAACAAACAAACAAACAATACATAAAAAATATGCAACATTTGTTTATAATTTATAGTTATTACTATAGTTATTAAAAACAAGGGGTTACACAATATTATATATATAGCGAGAGAGTGCTCTAGGAAAACAAAACAAACAAAAAATCATTAATTCCATCTCGCCATATATCTCATCAACATAAAACACCACACTCGAATATGGTGTACATAATATATATGATTACACCACACTTTTGAACAATCTCTTGTCTTCGTCTCTCGTTGTGTTAAGTGTATAAATAAATAGTGATTATGAGAAACCATTTATATATTATTTAAACAATAATAAAAAAAAAATTATAAAGTGGCGCATTTTTATAATTACACCTAAATGAAATCTTCTTCTGCAGTCATCCATCTCGGAGCGACGACGACGATATGTACAGTAATAAAAAAAAAGTTGTTAAAGTTTACTTATGAAAATCGTCATCTTTCTGTCGGCGTATGTATACAAATTTTGTTTACACTTTTTTTTTATGTCGACACAAAACTATTTAGACACGGAGGAGAAGACAGTGGATGGTAACCTTACGCTTTCGGTAATGTAGGCTAAACTATATTTTCGCCGAGCAAAGTGAATTTTAGCACTATTTAAACCTTATCAGATTGACATTTGTATATAGAACCCATGGCCCAGCCGATCCTCACTGGTTTGCAAGAAACTATTCGTCAATCAAAGCTAAACCTTATACGTCCTTTATTAAACTAAAAATTAAGGCTAATGATATATTACTTAGAGCTCAAGTGAGTGATAACCGAACGTTCATTGTTCAAGTTCTTCCTCTGAACTTAGTTGATAGTGTGTCAATATATATATATATATATATATATATATATATATATATATATATATATATATATATATATATATATATATATATATATATATATATATATATATATATATTATTACGATTTCCCCTAGTAGGGATTCAAACCAATCCAAGGTTTGATCACTGGATTGTGAATGATTGTGAATTAACGTTTTCACTATTACTTTCACATTTTCACTTCCAATCGCTTTTCCTGATTTTAATTGATAGCTGTTTCAATTCAAACTGAAACTCTACGCTTTCTGTTCGCGTATTTATACGCAATTAGCCTGCTTCTCGGTTTGTTTATTATTTCGCATGTATACGTCCATGCTGATTTCTAATTGCGAACATTTAGTTATTCTATTTAATCGGAGATATCATCCGTAACACCACCCTCCACCCAACCCTGTTCGTCCTGAACAGGATCCAATTCTCTTCCTCTATAAAGAGCCACCCTTTCCAAATATACAACCTTTGGTTTTCCTCGAATGCCCTTCTGAACTTGGTAGAGTATATCATTAATTTTCGTAATCACCTTGCATGGTCCTTCCTAGTCAGGTTGCAGCTTCGGTGAAAAACCTTTCTTCTGTTCTATAGTTGTGAAGCCATACTATACAAAGTGCACTTCTTCAAATCATTTGCACGGCTGTCATATAGTTCGTGCCTTCATCCGATTACTTGAAACCTTTATCTTTTCTCTGACAAACTTGTGTATCTCGTCGATATCTTCTTTCATTTTATCGACATAAGCTTGTCCACACAAAGCTGTTGTATGAATATGTTTCAATTTTAAGTATAACTACACAACGATACCTTGACTCGGGCCGTCCCTTCCCCTCAACAACAATTGAAGGGGGGAATTGTACTATTGATTTGGAAACTTGTTACACTGGAAGCTTGTAAGGAAAAATATGAAAATGGCACTAACCTGTATTTCCACGTGTCACCTTTTTGTCTCCTTCTATCCGCTCGTTCCAGAACGCTTCTCTTGTCTCCTTCCATCCACTCGTTCCAGAACGCATCTTTATGTCGAGCAAGCACCGCGATTGCTCGCCTTTCACTTGTCGACCCTCTCCACGTGGATCTTGACACGATCACCTTCACCTTCACTGACAACGTGATTCACCACTTGTTTTCGTTTCCCCTTTCTACATCCGCACTGTTCAATTTATTTCTCTTTTTCTGGTTTTATCTTTCACTAGAGGAATAAAACACCTTCACCTGGATTTATATTTCGATACCTTATCTTGATCCACTCCCTCGCAACAATTAATCAAAAAGTTCTTTTTCGCCGACACGCATCACCTTTTATCACTTTCGACCTCTCACGGTACATCGGGCAATACGCTTTCTTCTCCGTTTTCCTTACTCCATCTATATTGTAGCACCAAAATTCCGATACGGTTGTTTATCGAGCTGCAACCTATCAGTGTCACTGTCATATGAAAGTTTTGTTCTATTTGTAATGTTGTGTGGTGATTTGTCATTTGTGTTTTTGTTTACAGTGACTTTGAGTTTATTTAAGCGGTTCATGTAATAAGTGTTCGTTCACTGTGATTATTGTTTTCTGTGATTGTTTGTTGTAAAATGTCGCATATGTTATGTGTGGTCGGCCGGCCAATGCACCTATGTGTTTATCCTATTTGTTTAATGTTACATGTATGTGGCTTGCCATGTCTCATTCATATTTTACAGGTAAGTGCCTAAGGAAAGGACGGGATATCCGCTGTTATATACAGTTGCATTTTCCCACATGGGAAAATGCAACTGTCATTTTGCGGGACCATTAACTGCCATGCACTGGTCGCATTCTTGAAATCATTCTGCAACCGACTGTCTGCATCCTGCCCAGTAAAAACTTTCGCGGACTTATGCCAAAGTTTTAATGACGCCTAGAGGGCTCCTATTTGTTCCTCCTTTATATTCCCTCAAAATGTCTGGAATTTATTGTTGATTTCTACCATCGGAACTTTCCCAAAACTCGTTTCAAACGGCCATCTTTAATTAATAGTGTATCCCATTGAGTCCAATACGCCTTAATTGTTATCAGGCTGTTATCAGAAATCTCCTTCAATATGACCAATACATCGGGATATTCTTTACGTGCTTCACAAAACTTTTTGGGAACTGCAGATTTACTTCATTACATTTAGAACGAGCATATAATCAGATTCTGTTGGTTCCATTTGATATTCCAAAAACAGTCGCCGTAACACCTTGGACATTTGGATTCAGGAGTGTATAGTTCGGATTAAAATTCTAAATATTTTATTATTTAGAATAATCTCTTTGCTAAGTTTTGTGTTTGTTGTGAATGTGTTCATCGGCATGTTGACGGTTAATTTCAGACGTTTGACTATTTCTAGTTGTTCGGCCGTTAGATCTAAAGTTGGTGTCAACACGACGTTGAAAACACCGATACAATTATGCCATGGATCGATGAACGATATGTTGAACCTTGTTGCTTATTCTCGTTGCAAGATTTTTTACTCTTTTAGGCCACACCTATACTAGTCTCAGTCAAGATCATTTCTCTTTGTACCGTGTACGTATCTTTATTTTTAAACGATTCCTAAAGTAAATTTAAGAAAGGCCACATTGTCCTCAATATTTAGAAACACAAATTTAGAACAATTCATCCACTTATTTGTTACACAATTCAGTTCACTCATTGTTCCATCCAGTGTTTCACTGTTGGGTTTTGGAATCCAATTGAATTTATTTACCAACAGCGACATGTATACCCCATTGTGTGAAATAACGTAATTGACATTCTTCCCAAACAAGATCAAAATCAAGCAGAGCAACGGCCTTGATATATAAGGCAGGTGATATACAGGCATATCAAATGTCTAAGAAATAATAAGTGTCACAAAGCCATCAGAAACAATTGAAGTCTTGTGAACTAAGGAAACAGGTCAGCTTCAAGATATATTTGTGCCAAGAGTATCTTGTGCTGAAGTAGAGAATAAATTCGATATTTTTCGATGTTTCTATATTTTCGGATTCCATATGAAGGTTCGCCATCACATTTTACTGAGTGCAAATGAGCCAGCTCTGTTTTGTCGTTTCTCAAGAATACTTTACTATTTTTGTAAAATACACGAATTTTTTGTAATTTACGTTATTTACATGTAAAATGTAAAAACAAGTTTAAATGCCCAACTGTGAAATGAGCCACCTGCAAAACGAATGATGTTGATGGTAAATCTTTACCGTCTACTTTTCAGAGCTGTACAACTCGTCGAGGTCATGACTGAACACTCTAACTTTAGTGCTGAACACTCTACCTATAATGTACACACTGTACAGATACTTTCCCACTGTGTACAACTAGATATGATCACCTTTTGACCACAGTTCGGATTTAACCGGTAAATTGTATTTAAATTTGCAGTGCCATCTGTTTTAAAATTTCGGAAATCCACCGAATGAGTATTTGTAAAACCAATTAGTTTTCTTGCCCACGTTATTGGTTGGAAAGGGATTTTTTTACCTTCACCTGAGCCAGTTAAGGTGAGTAAACCTGTTTATAACTCTACCAAATTGTTGTGACATTCAGTTACACTTTAATTACCTATTGATTTGATAAGAGATGGCGCTTCATTTTTTTACATGAAATCCTATCTTTACATGTAAAACTCCGTGTAAATTACATCGTGTAATGTAAACAGCATCTTAATAACCCTGTAATATTTACGACAGGTGTTAAATTATAAACGCAACACAAAATTCATGTAAAAACAAAAAAGTTGCACCATGTTGCATCGTGTTGGACACGTCTGTTAAAATTTTTCAAACAACTTCTCATCTTTTTTGCGGAATACTGTCTTGAAATGAGATACTAATTAACATTAAAGCTCGTCGTCTTCGTTGTTATTATAATGATTATGCTGTTCTTTTACGTTTTGTTGACAATAAATACAAGAATCATCATCGTCTTGAAACTTGCGCGCTGCGCTATGTTGTATATACTCGTATGCAATGTGTGTATGTATACATGAATATAAACGACAGTAATTTCTTCAGATTTGTATTCTGTATATTCAAATAAAAAATATATTTATCTTTGACAAATTAAGAAAAGAAAACAAAAAAAAAACGATTTTTGTATTTAGTTTTTCCTTTTTGACAAGGCGACAATTTGAAGCAAATAAACAATAAAAAAATTTAACATAAGAATATAAAAATGTACATATGAAATCTGGTTTTGTTGTTGATTTTATGCTACACACACACACACACACACACACACACACATTATAATATAAGTCGGTATACCTTGTTGTATTCGCGGCTGTCTTGTGTTGTTGCTACATAGACAAGGTGGCTTCTTACAAAACATTACTATCTATCTACTGTGTGTGGTGGTTATCTCCGACAAAATAAACTTTATTGAGGTCGACAAAACGGTATCGCATCATATTTATATCCAATGATAAGATATTGAAGACATAATGTAGAGCTATATGTTGTAGAGTATCACGTGGCAGCTCAAGTGTGCAGAGTGCGGAATTTATAACATATATAAGCGCGCAATTTATGATTCCACCACTCTGTGCTGATGTACAATTTTCTTGTCGCATCCTATTTTTATATAAATGATGGCACATGCTATATACACCATATATATATATATAGTCTTATAGTGTATATACACTTTTATTTGCTCTCTAACCCACCTTTATGATATAAAACTGTCGTTTTGTTTAGAATGAAACAAACAAGCAACAAAATGATTCATTTTATGACATCAAAAAGTATATTTTTACTTCTCCACCGTGTTCTGATGTTGTGTTTTGGAAAAGAAAATGTTTTTTTTTCGTGTTGGGTGGTTGTTAGTTAAAAATGGGATGAAATGGAAATTTTATGTTATATGATATAGGGATGAAAATGTATATATGTATGTATATATACAGTCTCCTTCTATATACAACAATATGATACATATTTAAGCGCACACGAAAGAATAGAAATTATAATATTTTGTTCTTCACGATATGGTGTGTGGTGGTGATACATGTACACATGAATTTCATTCAAGAATGAGGGTGATGAATCTGTCAAAATGACTTCAATCATAAATTGGGGTCTAAAAATTTCATATTTTTTTATAGCATTATGTATATACGAGTACATAAGATGTATAAATAGCGCAGTATAACAACAACAAACTGTATATTTATATTATAGAACGTTTAGGAATAAAATAAATTTTTATGAAAATAAAAATTTATTTATGAGTTAAACGAGAAAAACGGTTTTGAATGTATGTATATGTATGTACGGGTATAAGATGGAAATTTTTCCCGAAAAAAGGTAGAAAAGATATACGTTTTACTTTTTGGTTGGAGACATGTGCACATGAAAATATCAAGTATATACAACGATATATCGTTTATATACATTTTTGATTTGTTGATGAAAATACATGCCTTCTGCTCTTCTATTTCGCCTAATCGATCCATCAAAAATGATTTTCGTGGAAGTGAAGCAAATAAAAATAATAATAATTTCGAACGAAAACTAAACATCATCGAAATCAAGATGAAGTGAAGACACAATATATATACATAGTGTACAGAAACAGAAGGATGTGTATAATGTATAGGTACAGCACACCAAATACAATATAAAATGGCGTCATCATACATATATATATATATATATATATATATATATATATATATATATATATATATATATATATATATATATATATATATATATATATATATATATGTACATATAAACCGAATAACATACACCGTATAAACACCACATACAACAAAAAAAAAGTGCACGGTTCGATAGTCGTAAATTTAGTCTTTATCACTAAACTGTCAAACGCGTAGCAATTAGAATATTAATGGCCCGTTTTCATGGGTTTTATTTTGTATTTTTGTTACCTTTTTTTTTTTTTTGCTGTAATCATTTTCTTTGGCATTGAAAGACTTGGGGTATGAGAAAAGATGAACTGAACTGGTGGAGAGGAATGAAACACAAAAATTATATATAAATAAATAATCAAAGATCTCGAACAGACAGTTAATACAGAAAATAAATAAATAAATAAGCGCGCAGGGTTGTCATTTCGATATTTATCGATTTTATGGATGATTGGATTGATATGGTCCATAGTAATTGTGTATATATAATAGAATAGCATTCGCCTATAACTTACAGTTCGTTGATAACCAAAATGCTTGATAAGATGTAACAGCAGGTAAGGAATTGGGCGACAGGCCATATTAGAAAATGGAATCCAACTGTCGTGAACTAAGCTTTAAAAGGCACTTTCAACACTAATGATAATGTCAGAAATCTATCAGGAATGGTTAAATCTACTGGGAGCCACTATGTTCACAGCTTTACTGTTGCAAGATATATGTAAGAAATCGTTTCTTGTCTGGTTCGTACTTTTTAAGCTTGCAAAAGCTTTGGTTATATCTCTAGTGAGTTAAGATATATTGTGCTTCTTTTTTATTCATACATACATTTATTTATTTATTTACAACCAGTTTGTAAACTGCACATCCTATGCCGAGCTTTAAGCTCACTCGTAATAGAATGTACAGTGTATTGATTTCAGGTAATGTACAAAAATACAGATCCTATTGGTGAGAGTCATTGATAACAACTTCGGTATAACGTTCAGTAGAAAATTTGGCAGTCTTTCCATATTTGAACAAAACCGGTAATTTTGGTGTATAAAAATGAATGGTTATCAAAATCACCAGAACGGCAACCAGCTCAACAAAATGCAGCCTCGAAGGTGAAAGCCCCACCACCGATTTTTATTGTAGGAGTAATCAACTATTCAGAAATCCAAAGTGTAATGAGTTCTGTTACGGAACAAGATTACAAAATCACTGCGCTGAACAATAATGTATTGAAGATTAACACTGCTAATCCAAACGGAAACAGATACTTGTCAATGAAGCTGAATACGGAGAAAAATCGTGGTACACGTACGAAAATAAAAACGATCGTCCCATCAAGGTCATGGCAAGAGGCTTACATCCAACCTGTGAAAGTAATTCAATAATGGAAGACCTAGAAAATAAGGGATTTAAAATCCTTGATGCCGTGAATATTATTAAAAAAGACAGACGTAGCGGAGAGAACCGACTAGAAGCAGTTTCGAAACAAAAACTTCCCCTGTTCATGCTATTGTTTGATAAATCCGAGCAAATAGAAAAAATTTACAATATAACTGGCACACTCAATATGCGAGCTAAGATTGAAGCTGTTAAAAAAAGCAGTACAAAAATAGTACAATGTACAAAATGTTACAGAGGATGTGAGGTTGCCAAGCAACTACAGAAAATGAGGGATCAGGCACGCAAACCCCTTCTTAGTCATCCAAACAAGGATCGAGCAAGAAATGAAGTACATATGCGTAGGAAGAATTATACATATGCGCAGGTAGCTTCAAATTTGAAAGAATCTGACACCAACGGAATTGAAAAATTCAAAAACACTGTCCAAGCAATTTTAAATAGCCTTGAGGAACAGAATAAACCAAATAAGTTTATTCTGGATCGACTCAATCTGCTGGAAATACCAAGTTCCAAAATAGCTAAAAAGAAATAGTGTCTGCATAGTTCAGTTCATAATTCCATAGCAAAAACCAGACATCAAAACTACTCATTAAGAATAGCCATATGGAATGCAAACGGATTAACACAACATCTAGCAGAATAAGAACTATTTTTAAACGCCTTAGAAAACTGATATATGGTTAATATCAGAAACACATTTTACCAACAGCTCATATGTATCAATCCGGAGATATCCTTTTTTTCATACAACACATCCATCAGAACGGGCAAGAGGAGGGTCAACTATATTTATCAGGGACAATATTAATCATCATGAAGAACTGAAAATAGAAAAAGAATCCATGCAAGTAACAATCGTGACGGTTAGCTTTGGTTATCACAACACCTATATAATATATCTGCAATATATTGTCCTCCGCGGTATAACCTTAAGAAAGAAGACTTTATTAACTTGTTCCAGAAATCAGGAAGTAACTTCACTATCGGAGGTGACTTTAATGCCAAAAATACCTTTTGGGATTCAGGATTCACCTCTCCGAAAAGGCAAATGATTACTTGCAGCTGGTCAATACTCAAACTGTGAGTTTTACCAACGTACTGGCCATCCGATTGTAATAAAATCCCAGACCTTATAGATTTCTACATCACTAAAAGCATATCGGAACGCTACATATTCTTAGAAAATAACGAAAATCTAATATCTGATCATTCTCCTGTTATTATGACAGTTAGCGAAAATGTTATAGAATAAATAAACTCACCTCACCTCACAAACAACAAAACAAATGGGGAATTGTTTAAACAGTTCGTAGAGAAAAGAATAAAACTTCAAGTACCAATCAAAAGTGAAAATGAAATTGAAGAGGAACTAGATAAGCTCCTTGATGTCATACATTGGTCCGCTTGGGAATGCACTCCCAAATTATCATTGGAAAGAAAACTTCGTTATTTACTCAACAGAAGTAAGAGAACTAGTGCAGGAGAAACGAAAAGCCCGAAAGAAATGTCAGACTACGCGTGCACCGCAAGATAAAACCACCTTAAACAACTTATGCATCAAACTTAAGGCACTTATAAAACCAGTGAAAAATGAAACAATTGGAAAATACCTTTGTTCTCTAGCTCCAACTAAAGATACCGAATATTCCCTCTGGAAAGCAACAAAAGTGTTGAAACAACCAAAAACGCAGATGCTCCCTATCAAAACAAACAATGGAAAATGGGTTAGAAGTGCGAAAGACAAGGCTGACCTATTTGCTGAACATCTTCAAGAAACATTTAAACCTCTAAGTCGTCAGACCATTTACGAAAATACTACTGATACGCATAGAACATCTGACTTCAAAGATATCAGCCCTGTAACATTGAAAGAACTAAAAACTTAAATTAAGGACATAGCAAAGCAAATAAAGCTCCTGGTTACGATCTGATAACAGGGCAAATAATGAAGGAGCTGCCTGAAAAAGGCATCCGTAAATTATTGCATATAGTCAATGCGATCGTCAGGGAAAAAATATGTATCAATGCAGTGGAAAGTAGCAGAAGTAATAATGATTCCGAAACCTGGCAAGCCCCGAATGATAGGAAATCTTATCGGCCAATTTCACTTTTACCAACAATAGCGAAATTGTTTGAGAGGCTGTTGCTCAAAACCTTATCCCAGATCATCAGTTTGGTTTCAAAGAAAAGCACTCCACTATAGAGCAGGTCCATAGGCTTACAGATGTCATTGAGAATACATTAGAGAGAAAACAGGTTTGCTCTAGTATCTTCTTAGATGTGGCGCAGACCTTCGATAAGGTGTGGCACAGCGAGTTACTCTTCAAACTTCATAGAGATTTACCAAAACAATATTATATGATTTTAAAATCATACATTGAAAATCGCCACTTTCAGGTGAAGTATGAGGAAGAATATCCCGAGCTAAAAACGATATCGGCAGGAGTCCCGCAGGGAAGTGTTTTGGGACCTATTCTTTACCTGCTCTACACGAGAGATTTACCTAAATTAAACGAAGTTACCGTTGCAACATTTGCAAGTGATACTGCAGTTCTCTCAGTAAATGGAACTAAAATGTGGCGTATCGGGCTCAAAGAATCGAAATCCACGCATGTGAATTTTACTAATCTAAAAATCAGCTACAAACCTCTAATCATTAACGGTTCCGTATGCAAATAAGGCTAAATATCTGGGGATGACCTTAGATACCAGGCTCAGGTGGAAAGAGCATGTTAAAAAGCAAAAAGATGAACTGTACAGCTTTGGGGCTGCACAAAGAAAACCAACACTAAAATAATACAAAATTTTCAAAACATAGTGCTACGAGGTATAGTAAACGCTCCGTGGTACATTATAGGAATGATGACCTCCATAGGGACCTAAATATTCAAACGGTTGAAGATGAAATAAAAAAACTTGCTATAACTCATGGACAACGTATTTATCAACACGTTAACGAAGCAATTCTTGGTATGTTGGACACTTCACATGCAGTCAGATGATTGCAGAGAACGAAACCACATGATTTAATGGATTAAGGACACCAATGCAAAGAGACTATTTCAGTAAATTACCTATAAATGGAGCTGGTCAATGGGTCCCTTCGTATTCACAAGTGACTAGATTAACAAAGAAAAATTATATTTAGAAAAATTTTATTACTGCTGCATCAATTAATCTCTTCATCCTTGGATTATATTATAGTGCCCAGAGTTCTCATGAATCTTATTCTTCCATTCTTTTAATGCTTCATTCGGATTTGATTTAAATGTTTTTTAAATATCCCCATCGAGTAATGTATGAGTTCAGTTAAAATATTTTACAATAAATAATAATCAAACTGGATGTCATCAAAACTAATCTATCAATCCTTCCCCCACGATCCATTTGTTATTTATGATGTAACGTGCATATTCAGAATGAATGTCTCTTGTATGTATCTCTTAAAAAACATAGATAACGCGTTGAAAAAATCAAGATCCGTAACCCTAACGAGTAAAGGTTCACCTGATATCTAACTCAAGGCAAATAACCCAACTAGCCGTGCCTCGTTTCTTAGAGTGCGATTCTCTTGAGAAATCCATTCAATCGCGTAAAAACGCTGTACGGTCCCTTTATTGCGAAAAGTTTCGATGTAATCTTTTAAAACTCCAATAGATCAGCTATGGTGAAAGTATAGTAAGACTGGTTATCACAGTTAAGTAAACAAATGAGTGAGTTAATTTTGACATCCTTAAGATTGAAACATAGATCATATAGATTTGGTCATATTTAACTATCATTCTTTTATAAAATATGTTTATTCAATTAATAAGACTACTTCAATGCCTTCGTGGTATGCTGAGTTCTATTCAATAAAACTGTACGTATATAAGCTTACAAAATTATACACGAAACATGAAAGCCATATAATAGTTACCTGAGCTTTTTGTCGTGAATGATTAAAGGTGGTTGAATTGTTGACAGGTTAACCCTAATTAGTCAAAATTCTAAAACATGTCAGCAACAAAACTAAAATTATATTTGACGCGTTTTACCTGGGTGGTATCGAAAAAGTTCGATTTTCTAGAATACGTATTCCATTAGCTTGCTATACTGTGAAGATGATCTCGGCAATTGTTGGTATTCAAAGAATAGTTATTGTAGGTGATATTAATATTAACTTATTAAACATCAGTGAAAGCTTCAATTACCAGAGTATCTTAGCTTCATATGGATTTACCAGTCTCATAACTCGGACTAGATATTCTACATGTTTAGATCATCTGTTTATTAAATGTCCAAATGTATATAATTTTAATACTGATAACTTGCCCATTCGTTTTTCGGATCATAGCCTAACAAACTTAATATTACCTATAGTAGCACTTCGATTTCTCGTGTAGACTACAATCAGATCTCTTACAATTTGAAAATTGGGAGTCCTTTTACTCTGTAAATGATTATGATAATGCGTTTACCAACTTTTTAAATATTTAAAAATCGCACGTGGAATTGTCAAGATATACAATCTCTCATACAAATAAGAATTAACTTAAACCATGGATGAATTTAAATTTAGTACGTAAACTAAATAAATTGAAGAAGTTTTCCAAAAAAGTTAAAACATCATCCAACTAATGCTAGATTAGAAAGATTCGTTATTAAACTATCTAAGAAAGTTAAGTTTAATATAAAAACGGTTCAGCACACATATTACAAAAACAAATTTTACTCTGTCCGTAGCAACTCTAAACTTACATGGAGAGTTATTGATGACGCTTTAGGGAAAAGTACAGAAAAACTGCCGATAACAGAAATTTATAATCGTAGTTCTGAAACCTTGCTTACCAATCCGAAAACAATTGCTGATGAATTCAACAAGTTTTTCATCTCTGTTTCTACTGACGTCACATCTAGATTTATCGTACCTAATTCTAGCTTTGACAATAATGAATTTCATAAATATGTTATTGGACATTCGAATAATTATCCTATGTCTTGCTTTTTCCAACCAATATGCAGTCTCGAAATTATCACGGAAATTAGGAAAATGAAAAACAAGGTATCCAAAGGTAGTGACGGAATTGATAATTTTATACTCAAAAGTGGTTAGGTAACTAATAGATGTTTTAAGTTATTTGTTTAATTGGAGTTTGGATAGCGGTATTTTTCCAAATGAACTGAAATGGTAGTTCCAATATTTAAGAAGGATAACGCACTTCAATTAAACAACTACCGACCAATATCCCTTCTGAGCTATTTTCAAAGGTATGAGAGGAGATAATGAAGCGCAGACTTCTCAGTTGTCTGGATAAAATTAACTTCATGAATAAAAATCAGTTTGGGTTTACGGCTGGGAAATCAACGGAAGAAGCACTGTTACATTTCTTGAATCCGATCCATTCTAATTTAAATGACTCGATGTTTCCCTCAGCTCTGTTCATAGATATTACTAAAGCGTTTGACACCGTTGACCATATTCTTCTTACAAAAATGTCTGACATCGGTATACGAGGTAATGTCCTTAACTGGATTAGCAAGGTAGCTTAATCGGCGACAGGTTGTCAAGATTGACGAAGTTTTAAGCTTTAAAGGTCTTAAAAAATGTGGCCTTTAGCTATTCGCCAAATAATAGTTTTACCGACGTACCACTGGGTTTGCTAATACAAAAAGACTTAGATAACCTAAGTTAATGGTTTTATTACCATAAGCTTGTGATCAATGACAAATCAAGGCTATTGAGTTTTGGACGGAATAATGATACTTATATATTTTCTCGGAGCTTAACTTTATTTCATTTTATTTATTTGTTAATTTATTTATTAAACAGGTTATTTTTTGTAATTATTATTTAATATAAATATATGTAATTCTTGTTAGTACTATTCTAAACTATTTATAATTATAAAATGAAATAAAGAAAAAAAATAATAATAATAAAGTTCCAATGGGATTAAATCCAATGGGTCTATTAAATGTGTCTGTACCATGCGTCCGTTGATGTAAGTCAACCATTTATAAACAATTATGCGATCTACACCGGATACGATAATCAATTGGAGACTAATGACTTGATTGCTACTATTCCATTCTTTTGTAATAATGGTGCATTTTGCGATCGCTTATGGTTCCAAAGTAGCAAACTCAAAATGTTCCCCCAAAGAACTTTCAGTTGGAAACATAAATATTTTCGCTTAGAATATATTTCTATGGCTTAGAGGCCGTAAACGGCCCTTACCGCGTCTTATGAACACAATCGATTTTTATGTCATCCGATACATGTTAATTTTTGGTCAACGGGGAGAATCGAAACTCCAGACCGTGGCGTGATGAGAAACTCCTAACCTATAGCTACAACCTACTGCAATCTCCGCTTAGAATAACTTTTAGCTGTAAATTGATTATAATATGTTGATTTGAAAAGCTCGAGTTGTTCAAGACGAGAGATATCTGAGCTTAATAAACTTTTCGTATAGGGTAGTAACCACTGCTTGGTTATTGCGAAATTACGATAGAGGTTTTCGTGTACATGTTAGGGAGCGGTAAATAATATGCAATATGTGTCTATTGTGATGATCTTATAAATGAAGAAACAACCAATCAATCAAAATGAATATCATTTTGCGATCTACTTAAAAGTCTGGTGCAATCACTCTATTTGAGAAGTATTGTGTATACTTCAGTTGTCGATGCTAATCAGTAGATTGTTAGTGTGGTAAAAACTAAGCAAATAATGGTTGGTGTGATGATTATTACCGGCTTCGTGTTGTGCAAATTTTAGTATAGCCAAATGAGCTCAAAACACGGTATACATTCGCACGGCAAACAAAACTCGTTGTTAGGAGAATAATTTTTGTCTGTGTTCTCGAAGTTTCTTCAAAATAGTTACTTTGTTGCTCCAATCTTAAAACCTTTGAGGCCACTAGTTCAGAGCTCATTAGTCATCATTAGTAACCTTATTAAGGTGAACAACAAGCGGCAACGAAATAAAATAGATAATTGATCAACTGTAACAGTTGGTTAGAACCAACCATAGTTGGGTCTATGTATACATCAACTTGCAAAAACTCATTTCTTCTTTGGTCTCCTCGGTACTTTAATTTTCAAAATATTTCAGAATTGATGGTGCGTCAATATGGGACCCTATAAAATGTTACTAATAAACTAACACTTTAAAAGCTTGCGCCTTTTTCAGAGTTGCTATGTTGTATGTTTTACCGCCATCCAGGTGTCGTGATAAACGCTGTAGATTTTTATGCTATAGGGTAATTCATGTTCATACTCCCAATCCCTTTTCCAAGTTAAGAGACGAGTGAGCTTTTTCTGAATGCCCTCTAGTTTACATATGGTTATTGGTCAAATACCTTGGCATGGTCTGCTATTTTTATTGTGCTGCTGGTGAATTCCTTACCTATTGGAAATTCTTTCAATCTCAGCGACTGATTTAACAGCATCCAAAAAAGTAGTTCCAAACTGGTGTAGTATTTCAAAAAAGAAGCAGGACCGTTGCCATCGCCGAATGTTTCCAGATTCTTTTGTTTATGTCTTTTATTGCGATATTTGGTACCTCAATGGACAGGTTGACTACGCTAGCGTGGCGGGGATTATTGTACTTATCAATATCTTCTAGCTTAAAGACAGATTGAAAACCCTGCTCGTCCGATGATTTCCCTTCTTCGAATATCATATATGCAGGAAAACCGTTGATTTCACATTTTGTCTTAAAAAAAGCTCCAAAAGTGGATCGTTTTCAATTTTCTCTTTAATACAAGTTGGGTAAGTCTTGTATTTTTTCTCAAAATAACTTTCGAAATGATAGCATTCTGTATATTTAAACTTACTATAGCCTCGGAATATTGTTTTAATGTTTCTTTATAGACTTTGTCCTTCTTGTTCTTCAAAATGATTAGTTTATCGTCATACCATGGTGGATATTTGTCAAGTTTTACCGCGTTGTTCTTTCATCCAGTCGACACGTTCAAGGTAATGATAGAGATTAATGTGTCTGATTTTCTGAAGTTGTAATAAGGCTTTAGCCTCTTGTGACTAGAATTTTTGTTTAAAAAATTCTTAATAGTATGACAGAGGATTAAAAAACTTTTATAAGGTATTGGCTTTATTGGCGTGTGATGTATGGCCCATACCATGATGTGGATGACAAATACCGCGTTCATTCCACTTATGAGATCATGACACTCTGCTTAAAAGTATACTAGCAGATTTTATCATTATTCTGTATATGCACTTAGGAATGGTTGTACAATTTTTTTCTAGACACGGATATGCCAGCATCTTCCGATTTTGAACGCTAAAGAAACAAAAATAAATGCGTTAAACGAAGAATAAGTCATAACTCCACATTCAGCATCAAATTGTACATATATACTCGAACTATAAACCAAAAATTCAATTTTAATAATTTACAATCTTGATATATAAACATACAAAGCATCTCATTTTCTTAAATTACATATACAGCAGCACAGTAAACCATAACCAGAAATCTAATTAACAATAAATTGTAGATAAAACTTTTTAATCAACTTTTTTCTCTATATACACTGTGAGTGTGTGTGTGTAACTCGAGTATGACATTTTTATGATTGGTTATTAGTGTATTTTTTAAGTTCTATCTCAAGACGTTTTTTTTTTAAGATTTTATATTTCTTACGAAAACGAATACAACACACTAAAAGCACTTCCCTTGTACATACATAGACTCGTATATTCCAATTTCCGAGATATTTTTGTGTTTAATTTCATTTTATTTTTCATGAATCTTAAAATTTGTTAGCTTTTCAACACAATAAAATAAAATTAAATAAAATACAAAAAAAAAAAAACTTTTAAAATAGGAAAGAAAAAAAATTAAGTAGAAAAATAAATTTTATAAATAAAAATTTTTGCTATAATTTCGAAATGGAATTAAAAAATAGAAAAGTTTTTTATTTTGATAAATAAAATATCATTAAATCGGTCATTTAATTTGCATAAACCGATTGCCTCTTATGTTTGCTAACAGATACAGGGGAAGAGCACGACAACAACTTGGTAATTTGGTCGACTCAATTCGTTAAGAGGTATATTTTTTAATGCAGTGGTGTTTCGCGCGTTATTTGCGCCAGTAGGTGGGGAGGGGGTTGTGATCAAATAAATTACAAGCTCGGAGTAAAAATTTGAGGTTCTGAATAGTTATGAAACAAAATGGTGGTAGCTGCTGCTTTTAGTTTTATGTCAAACATAACTAAAACCTAGGTGGCAGAATATACACAAAAAATTAGGCATTAGGCAAACAATTGGCCATAAACATGTCAAAAGTATGACCATCAAAAGGATAAGTACAATACACCCCCTGGTTCGATCATCAGTTATTAAATTTTTTAAGAACCTTTTCGTACCCTTTCTTGGTTTGTAATCTGGGAGAAATAAACATTTTGTTGCCTGCATAGGTTTTTGGTGTGTTTCCGAATAATCATGTACGGTCTCTTATAAAGTCATGAAGCCGATTCATAGGCAGCTCAACACTATCTGGAGCAATACCAATTTATGTTCGGTGCCATTCATTCGCGGAAGCTGTGCATTGGAACTCCTTTACACTATGCCGAACTTCGCGAAATATGCTCTCTAGTCACTGTGAAATGTCCTAGTCAGCACAAAGTTTTTTAAACCAGCCACTTTTGTAGGCAATCGAAGAGTTTAAAGATAGTATTCTATTGCTCCAATAACATTTTCATTCTCTGTTGAACTCACTGAGAAACAACTAGTCTCCTTCATTGGTTTCAAGGCCAAGTTCATGTTCTTCCTCCTATCTTGATTCTCTTATTCAGGGAACTCTTTGTACCTTCTTGGTTGCCCCTACCCCTACATATTTATGTGAAGAAACTTTACGCGGATATTCTCACTGAGTTTACAGTTCAGGTCCTCTGCCGTTGCAGATGTATTATTCTTGTACAAATCTTCTTCGCGAGAAATCTGATGGATGCAATGGATATATAGCCAAATTTCTCGTTCTCGATACGGTAACTAACTAGCCAGGATTTGTCATCAGAACTGCTATGACCGGGTAGAGGATAAAGGTTTTCTCATTCCATCAAATCAGCATTGCTTGTTTATGTTACTGAAGAAAAGTCACCAACTTTTATTTTGTTTGTATCCATTCAACTTTTGGCATACACTGACATACAGTTGGGGATCAAAAAATGATATAAACCCATTCAAAACTACCCATACTTCTGACTTCTACCTTAAACGTGATCAACACAGTAGATACAGCATGCGGGTGCTGCAGTAGTTTACGGAGCTGAAGGCGAATGCCGTTCTACTGGAACTCCATATTACATCCCTCAAGAACACATTAATTAAAATTAATCTAAGCTCTTGGATTCGTTACAAAAGATTGCTATAATGCTAACCCCAATCTTGTATTGCTGCATGCAAATGGGACTGATAACAAAAGACAAAATACTTTTACACTTATAAGACAAAGGAGGACATATTATTGCAACAGCAGTTATATCATCTTTCCCGCCGATACACTTGTTATACATAAAAACATGTTTCCCATTTCGAAGACAAACTGAACCAAGTTGATGTAAACTGGGATGCAACTGAGTTTATATCTAAAGATTTGAAGCGTGTAGCTTGCTGTAATGTTACAGCATTACTTGATGTTCATACTGTGCGATTCGTATATATATATGTTTAGTTGTGTCGCGACAGTACTAGTGAATTACAAGAACTTAACTCGAACTATTTTATTAATTAATTGTGGCGTGAGATAATTTAATTGTGGAGTTGCTCAAGAACGCCGCAGATTTTTGTGAGATTTTCCTGGGATGGTGAGTTGAAAAATCGTTTGATACGTAGTTACCGTGTAAATGATTTTATTTTTATTATCTTTTTGACCGACCGAATGGTGTAGTGGTTAAAGCAGATACCGGGTTTGAATTCCAGTTAAGTATCATTTTCAAACGTTAATGGAAGCGATGGACCTAAAAAATATGAAATTTTCTTCTATCCTGCGTTATCATTAAACATCCTCTACAGCCTACACCATGTGCGAAAAGGAGATCGGTTTTTATTCTTAAGCGACATATTAGTCGATACACCATGCACGGATCGCTGCTGTAAAATATTATTTCAGCA
Organism: Tipula lateralis; assembly: GCA_963932295.1. Taxonomy (NCBI): domain Eukaryota; kingdom Metazoa; phylum Arthropoda; class Insecta; order Diptera; family Tipulidae; genus Tipula; species Tipula lateralis. Next base: position 150,024,424 of record OZ010736.1, on the reverse strand, counting down.
AAATAGTACATAAGAAGCATGAATCGAACTATAAGTCATCAAAGGAACTAGTGCAGGAAAAACGAAAAGCGTGATAAAAATAGCAGACTACGCGTGCAACATAAAACCACCTTAAACAAACTTAAAGCACTCATAAAAGTAGTAAAAAATGAAACAATTGGAAAATGCCTTTGTTCTCTATATCCAACTAAATAAACCGACTGTTCCCTCTAAAGAGTAACAAAAGGGTTAAAACGACCAAAAACACAGATCACCCCAATCAAAATAAACGATGGGAAATGGGATAGAAGTGCGAAAGACAAGGCTGACCTATTTGCTGAACAATGTAAAGAAATATTTCAACCTTCATTTCGGTATATCTCTACTTTGGTAGTAACGCAAATACTGCTGATTCGCCCAGAACGTCTGAATCTTTAAAGATATCAAGCCTGTAACATTGAAAAAACTAAAATCTGAAATTAAAAACCTCCTGGTTACAATCTGATCACAAAGAAAAAAATAAAGGAGCTGTCTGAAAAAGACACCTGTAAATTATTGCAGATGGTCAAATGGAAATTGGCTGGTAAGATTTTCTATCATTTCGTGGCTTACCCGGTTTCGGACTAATTATTAGTTCTGCTACTTTCCACTGCATTGGGATATATTTTTTTTCCTGCCGATTGCATTCCTGCCGAGGAAAAAAGTATATCCCAATGTAGTGGAAAGTAGCAGAACTAATAATTAGTCCGAAACCGGGTAACCCACGAAATGATAGAAAATCTTACCAGCCAATTTCCATTTTACCATCAGTAGCAAAATTGTTTGAGAGACTGTCGCTGAAAAGATTGAAAAGAACCATAGAACGATGAAACCATATCTAGATTATCAGTTTAGTTTCAGAGAGAAACACTCTAGAGTAGGTTTATATGGTAGGCTTACAGTTGTCATTGAGAATACATTAGAGAGGATAAAGATTTGCGTCTTCTTAGGAAAATCACCACTTTCGAGTGACGAATATTTCGAACTAAAATTGATTTTGGCAGGAGTCCCACAGGGTAATGCTTTGAAATCTATTCCTAATCTGCTCTGAACCAGAGATTTACCTCAAATAACCAAGTTACTGTTGCAATATTTGCTGATGATCCTGCAGTTCTCTCAGTAGGAGGCACTATCGAGAAATCATCAACGAAACTGCAAGAAACATGTGTCAAAATCAATGAATCGAATTCCACCCATGTACATTTCTCTAACCTTATTTATTTTTAAGGATAACCTTAAATATCATACTCATATGGAAAAGCACGTTGCAAAGGATAAGGATGAACTTAATATCACATAATCAAAGAATGGCTGCTCGGGAAAAATTCGGAACCGAAAATAAATTGCTCTTATATCAACCGGTGCTGAAGACTATGAACATACGGTGTACAGCTCTGGGTTGTCCAAAGAAAGCTCATACCAAAATAATACAAACTTCGAGGTACATTATGAATGACCTCTATAATATAGTGACCCCAATATCCAAACGGTTCAAAGAGAAATAAAAAACTTGCTATATTTCATGGACAGCGTATTTATCAACACACAAACTGATGTTGAACACTTCACATTCAGTAAGGCGATTGCAGAGAACGAAACCAGTAGCTTAATGGATTATGGACACCAGTAGTTAATAACCTATAAATGTAGCTGAGACCTAAGTTGTAATAATTAAAATAAAAATAAGCGAAATGGGTCTTTGAAAATACTCTGCACTAATCAGTGAATAAAACAGACCTCCTGGCATACTGTAAATTTTGCAGAGTTGGGATTTTACATGTTTCTAACTTTTAACATTTTTTACGTAAATTATGTAAAAAACAGCGTAAATAGATAACATTTTCAAAATGTCAAAACTATGCCGATAATAGACTTGAATGGACAATTGATTGCTAAACATCAATTCAAGTGGTAGGTTGGATAGTAAACCACGGGCAACGGAATAAACCTTATCTGTAGTAATTATTCCCGCAGATGCTTAAGTTGTTGATATATAACAATGAAATCGTTTACAATTACTAAGTGAAGCGGTAGGTAAGTATGACGTTATACATCAAATAAGAACTCGTGATCCACCTGCTGCTGTCACCACCTGGTGATTATTTCCCACGTTTTTTTATAATATAATATATTTTAAATTATATGTATTCCAAGTTTGAGTGCGTAGTCTATACTCCATTGAACTTGGTACGAAAAAAGAATGAAGAGTGGGACATTGAGGAGAATATCGAGCATTAAAAGAAATAAACATTCCAGATCGATATCCAGTATCACATCTCCGGAATTTTTTATTTGGACTCTGGCAACAACATCTAGTTCACAAATTTTTTAACAGATGGTGGTAACAATTATATGATCAGACGATGGGCAAACAGTGTAAATTACACCTTAACAGTAAAATTTTGGGCATCTAGCAGGCCGTGTTGTAATAAGCTTGGTCCTTTTCAAGCGTCTACTTGCTGTCCATTGGCTAATACCTACATCTTAAACGTGTTTCTGCTACACATCGACGCATATGGTATGACCTTTGAGAATTTAGCCCAAACTTTCTACAAAAAAAATGTGATTTTTAATGCTGGTAATACTACTATATGTGTTATGATATACAGGATACTATCATGATAGAAAAACAAATAGAGTTAAATAAACTAAAAATAATACTATTTTGCACTAGGCAATATTGTCAAATGACAACGTGTACATATATCAAAGATTAGGGTGTTGATCATGATTCTAGTTATGATTTTTTATGAGTTCAAACCTTCCTGTATACCAGTGCAAAATATTGATAAACTGTGATGGGGATATCATTGTCTTTATGGTCAGATGGTCTTCCCGAAATAGAACTTATGCTAAATTTTTTAATGGGTTCTGTTATTCGTTATATGTATTCTATAACATTTATAATTTTTTACATTACTGGACAAAACCTACCTTTTTATATGTTTAATCGTACTTAGAATTGATAATTATTCTTTATTGTGGCTCACATATACTACTTTATACTATATTACAAAGAAACTACAGTAGGTTAGGTTAGGTTGAGTGGCTGCTACAGCACACTAAGACCGGCAACAGTCTGTTGTGATACTACACGATCTTACTACCCTATTACCTATATGAGAACCAGTTATACTTATGTAGCGTAATAAGTCTCGCACCTTACAGTTTTCGAGATCAGAGAGACAGTGTATTAAGAACTTACCCAAATATTCATGTCTTTTGTATGCCTAGGCCGGGCATGATCATAGGAGGTGGACTACCCTATTTTCCTCCTCCTCGTATAGCTTCTGCAAAAGTCCTTCCTCATGAGACTATGACATCTCCACAACATTTTATTAATATTTTGATCTGGAAATATAGTGATATATTTTTTGGGGCTGCGAGTAACTTTCGTGATAGTTTTTTGTATCATAAAGATAATTTTTTGGGCTGAGTTTGTAAAAGATGTCATGAGTTTTTCAAAAATTAAAGGAGTATTAAAAATAAAAATATATATATTATTAATATATTTCAATTATATTTTAATAATATTTTAATAATTAATTATATAATTAATTTAATTTAATTCAGAAAATTTAAAATTATAAACAATAACATAAATATATATTATTTAGGAATGACGGATTCGTTCCAACCAATAACTCTCGGGTCATTAGATCGGCATATACTATTGAGATCAACAATAAATTACGCTTCTTATCCTTAACCCTCACTCTGTGCATATCTCCCTCAGACTTTGTATGTGTGCAGGGATCAATCTGACCACACATTCGTTTTGATGGTTTTTGTATAGAAAAAAATTATATATTGTTAATTTTATTTAAAATGCTATTATGCAAATACTATCCCTTATTTAAAATGGTATTGCAAAAATAAATATAATTCAAACAACCGATTCATAATTCAATCAATATATCACATTTATATAAATTAAAAATCAAAATAATAATCAAAACAGCTTAATCCGTTAAACATATCTGTAAATCTGGTTTATTGTGTCGAGTTGTTCGGCCAGGATGCAGCTAGTTAAAAAATTGTCCATGGTTATAGTTCGGCGTTTGTTTAAGAATGATGCCGATATCTGATAAACTAAATTAAGTGCATAATCAATTGAACGAGACTCATTTCGTTGTTTCCCACGTAAACTTCGACCTTCAAAGGATAAGAATTTTGAGCATTACATATCTTTATTCCGTACTTGTCCCAATTTTTATGAACCGCAGCATATATTAAAATTCCGAAAAGAGCGTAAATCTCCACAGAACTATAGTATCATACCACACCCGATGTCCTTTTGCTGTTCATTATATAAAACTGTCGTGCTTTTTTGTTGGTTTCTGCCACTATAACGTTAACCAATGTGTCTTGTATATATATTTAAATACTTTTCTTCCTCTTAGTATCAGAAAATCACGAGTCCTGGTAACATTAGGTGGATTTGGACTCCATTTACGAGAAAATTTTTTACTTTATACATAAAATCATTCGTCAGCTTTTGCCCGTTCAACACTTCGCCCTTCTACATTCTCTTCTTTGTCTGCATTTAAATATTCCTCTTCGGAATCGTTATAGATTAACATTGTCATCGCAATCGGAAAAACCCATATCAAAATTATCGTCGGTTATTTCATCTCATCAGAAAGTTTTGGGGTTGAAACACTATCAAATAGTTCCCTGAGTTCTTGGCTAATTTGTCTTTTTCGTGCCATTATTGTATTTAAATCAAATATAGAAGTCCAAATGTCTTCAAAGTGTTTTTGTAAAAATTCAAAAACAACCCAATAAGTGAAGGTAGACTAATTGCTTTTTGTTTGGGGTTCAAGCACTGTATAACTACCAACACCTCCTCTTCGAAATTAATTCGAGTGCTGATTTGGTTATACAACTGTTTGTAAAAAGCACAACACGATCTCATTCCACAAACCCATCTCTGATTTAACAAAATTTGATAACATTGTGAAACCTTGTAGAGGGAAGAAACAACTGAAATCAAGGAGTTACTGATTGGAACTTGAACCATGTCAACATTCTGTTCTAAATGATATGATACAAAAAATGTTTAAGTGCCAGTGGCGGAACTAGTGGACACAGGACCCTGCGTTGCGGGGGGCCCGCAGCTATATCATTGACCCCTTTTACACTATTCATGCTGCATCTTTTCGTATGGTGCGAACGTGAGTGGAATATGCAATGGTGTTCACAATTAAAATCTTGTGATTAACGATGCTGTTAAATGTTGTATTGAAGTTTCTTAATTTTGTATAACTCTAGAAGATGTCTATTCCTTTTTTTTGGAAATAGCATAAACAGATTGGATCTACTATCGAAATTTACAGGAGAATCACAAATAACATTAAAAAGGTTAAATCCAACGCACTGGGCAGGACGATATACTTCGCTATTGGCTGTTAAAGTCCGCTTTCTCGATATAATGAAAGCTTTATCCGAGATATCGCTAACAAGTAAAAAACGTGAAGAGCGCGAAGAAGCATTAAGGATACAAATAAATATGACCACTTTCGAATTTGTTTTTTTATGCGTGATTTTGGCTAGAATACTAAATGAAGTAAATATACCATAAAAATTGCTGCAAACAAAAAATTTAGATCTTATGACCGCTTCAACTTCTCTAGGAAATGCCAGCAAAAATTTAAAACAGTATAGAAACATGTTTGATTCAGCAAAAGTTGAAGCAGTAGAAATAGTGACTACATGGAAGATTAGTGCTATATTTGTTCAGAAAAGTAGGAAAATTGGGAAGAGGCATTTTGACGAACTATCCACAGATCACCGTTTTGACAATAGCGAAGAAACTTTCCGTATCAATATATTTATAAAAGTTATGGATATCGTGATCAACCAACTCGAGAATAGATTTAAAGGAATGGAAGAAGTGACCCAATTATATGCTGTATAAGATAGCAGAATATTTTCAGCAGCAAAAATGGTTTTTATACTCACCACCAGGGGCACTACTATCGCGAAAGAGAATTTCTTCTGCTGTCATTTTTGTATAGCCAACAGAATTTTTCTGTAATTTTTTAATTTTCTTCAATACAAAATTATTTCAGGTTTCAAATAAAATATGTATATTATTTCCATAAAATTATTATATACTATATAAAACATATTAATTTCATCTTCAGTTTACCTAAGCTATTGGAAAATCATAATGGCATATTGGTTACAGCGGGGTCCATCCATAGCTCACAGTGAAAATAATGATTTTTATGTATGGGCCAAAAAGTTTGAAAAACTCTGGAGGCTCTCAAACTCGGTCGATTATCTTCAAACTTCATTGTTGTATGTATGGAGATAAGATCTTCAGCTTCTGGAAAGTCAAAATGAAATATTTATTACAAGGGTTTCATTCATAGCTTACAGTAAGTAGTTAAACTGCAGATGTAATTAATATTTTTTATACAGTATATTATAATCTTATGGAAATAATATACATATTTTATTTGAAATCTGGAATAATTTTGTAGTTAAAATATTGAAGAAAATTAAAAAATTTACAGAAAAATTCTGTTGGCTATACAAAAATGACAGCAGAAAAAATTCTTTTTAGCGGTTGTAGTGCGCCTGGTGGTGAGTATAAAAATCATTTTTTCTATTTAGTAGTACTTTTGACAACACTGGTCATGATATACAATTTTTTTTGATGAAGTTGAGAATTAGTGAAATTAGTTATGAGCCGACACTGAAATATGATAGAAAGTAAGTTTTTAGTGTTGCCATATTATTTTTTGGGATAGAATTTGGGTCATCTTCACATATATTATGGGATGGTTGTTTTGCAAACAGTACCGATTTCCTAGAATAACCATGACTTTGAGGAAACAAATGAAACAAATGAAATTATATTAGAGATTTGTAAGGTTCAATGTGCATTTAAAGTGATTATTAGTACGCCCCCTCTACCAACGTCACTGGTTTGAGGTATACAAACTTTTAGGAATTTAATTCTGATTTCCTGTGTACGTAAAAGGAAAACACAGTCGAGAAAAAAATGTAAGAAGAAAAATCCTGTCTGACATTTACAGTTCCTATATATACATACTCGGTATACACACATAAATAGAAATAAACAAAACCGAAAGAAAATTCGTTTATAAATCATTTTCCATTTTCGGCGGTGCTTTTATTTTTTTTACTATTAATATTATTATAAAATTTATTTTTTCATCTCATTTTTTAGCTGCATTTGAATAATAATAATATTTTTTTATTTTATTATAAATAATTTTTTTTTTGTACATTTTCTCGGGAAAATAAAAAATAAAATAAAATAAACATCATTAAAATTATTATATATATATTTATAAAAAAGAAAACGAAATGTAATTCAAAAACAGCGACAAAAGAAAATTAAATTTTTATAATAGAAAAAAAAAAGTATTTTGCAGACACACACACACATACAAATTCACATGAAAATGAAAAACTAAAAAAAAATGTGAAAATATCCCACCCCTTTCGCATACACTTTGTTTTACTTATTATTATTATTTTATATTTTTCATTTAATGTTTTTTTGTTGTTGTTGTGTTTTCAAAAATTAATCCCTTCTCTAACATTAAAACCTTTGCGCAGAATTCAAATGTCAAAAATATTTGATTTATAAACACCCTTAGAGCTTAATGCTGTGTATATAAATATGAATGATAATAAGAGAAACTTTTTTTTCCAGTTTTTTTTTTGATGAAGGAAATTCCCATTCTTATTATTATTGTTATTATTATTATTATTATTCTTATTGTGAAAATTGTAATTCCGTTTTGTTTATACATTTTTTGTTGTTGTTTATTTGTATATAAATTTATAAATAAGCAGAATAAACACAAATCCTCCTAAAAGACAAACGTTCGGTGATGGGTCAAATAACACAAATTTATGAAAATGGCGTCAATCTTTCAAGTATTTTTTGATCAAATATTTGTGATTACATAGAGATGAGAAAAACAAAACGAAAATGGGAAAATTCTTTCAACTTTACATAATTTTATTTATTTTATTCAAAACAAATGAGATAGAAAATTTTCTGTTCAAACAAATTTAAAATTAACATTTTTGAACTTTTAACTGAAACAATGACTATTTAAATTTTTTTTTTCGTTTTTCTGTTTCTGCTGCTCTCTCGAAATATGGAAAACTTTTTGATTAGAAAGTTGAAAATTCCATAAATACACTTTGTTTCTATGTGTATTCAACCCTTTTCGTTTTTTATGGCGATGTATATATTGCTGGCAAAAATAAATCTTTCCACCAGCCGCCCCCCCACCCCATCAAATTTACATTAACAAAACGGCACACCATAATTATCAATAAAAATTCCATCAATTTTCTTGCCTTTTTTTGTGTGTGTGTATGTGTGTTGTGTGTTATCTTTTGTATATATATAAAATCCCTCCATCATCCTCCTATTACACACAATAGAATCCTTAATTTTATCATTTATTGAAAATTACGAGATTCTGTTAAAAAAAAAAATCTATAAATATTCTAATTTACAACAAAATGAGGGAAAAATATTTTCATATCAAATCTAATTTGGATATACACACCAAAACCACCCGCCACCACAACGATATCGTATCGCAGAACATATAGTATATTTCATTTTCTTTTCACAACAACAGCAAACAAAACAAATGGCAGCAGAAAAAGGACGATCATCATCATCATCATAATCATCAGTGTTGTGTGTGCGAAAAAAATAAAAAAAATAAACGAGTATCACAGTCAGGAAATCTACTATTTACTTTGTTTTCCATATAATCTTTTTCAATTTTCCTTTATCATAATAAATTCCGGAAGAGACACATGATACTCGACTATACTCGTTTATAGATACACACATATATTCCTTAATGCCACCTTAATTTTTAAGGACCAAAAAAAAAAAATTTTTTTTTTTTTTGTGTCGGTGTATAATAAGGAAGAATTATGAGAAGGTTGGATGGATGATTTTTGTTTTGAGAGATGATAATTGGTTTGAGAAAATATGAAAAACATACAAAAATTAAAAAAAGGAGTTCGTTCGTTTCCATATTTGTGTATCATTTTTTGTTTGGTTCGTATCTGGTGGATAGGATATTTTGTTTTAAGGGTGGCTGATTTGGGTGGTTTTGGTGTGTGTATTTTATGTATTTATATCTCGACATACATACATACATATTTATTATATAAAATACGACGAAGACGACTACAAATTAAGATTATAATTTTCGTGGATGACATTTATGTTTTATACAATATTTTGTTGTTGTATTCTATTTTCCAGAAGACATTTTTTTTTGTGTTTTTTTGTGCTGAGTTGGAAGGAAAAATAAAAATATTATTTGTGTATTATTATTAATATTGCTATTTTATGTGTACGTATGAACGTAGTCTAAATATATATATACGGGGGGAGTAACAAAACTTCGGTTAGTTGACCAGACTCAATGCATTTCTGTAGCCTTTAGATCTACTTCTCAAAACAGTTTTCAAAATCATGTTGAGTTTGGCTCTGGGCTTACAACAACCAAAGGAAGCGAACTTAAAACTGCAATAGGAATGGAATGTAACGGCATTCCACTGGCAAGCCTACATATTGGCCCAAGCATGCAGGTTAAACTCATGATCCTACTGGATACTTCCCATAAGCGATAAGATATAATCAGAAAGGAAACGAGGCCTACTCTTGCCAGTAAAACAACTGATATTAACCTACAAACACGACTAAAACCAGTACAGGAACTAGAAGAAGAGGTAGAAAACTTCGCTGATATCATTCAGGTAGCCGCTTGGCATAATACTAAAGGAACAACATCCAGAACCACTGGTAAAAGTTACCCAAGATAAAATGGGAATCTCGTTTTAGAAAAAAGATTAGCTATTATAATATGGCAACAAACGAGGAGTCCGTCTAAATAACTAATCATAAGTGATTTCCTTGTACCTTGGAAAATTGATCGCTGATGAAAAAACGAACTGCTCACTATGGAAGGCAACAAAAAGAATAAAAACTCCAATTACGTAGATCCCTCCTATTAAACGAAGTGATGGCTCGTGGGCTAGCGATAACTAATCAAAAGCTGAAAAATTTCCTAATCATCTGGCTGATATTTTCAAACCAAATGAGACCGAATCGGATATTATAATCGAAAATAGATCTGCAATTATGGGGGTAGAATTCCTCTAAAAACCTAGAAAGAATGACCTTTTAATGGGGGAAGTTCTAAAGCAACTACCAAAGACAGCTTTCTGCCTAAAAAATTACGGAAGTTATTGTGTTACCGAACCCAGAAAAATCGCCCAACTATCGTCCAATATCCCTGCTTCCTATCATTTCAAAGATATTGGAGAGACTACTCTTGGGGAGAATGAAGCCAATAATAGAAAGTTGAGACCTAATACTGGGTTATCAATTTGGATTAAGATGAGGCATTTAGCAATTGATCAGGTTTACAGACTCACAGATATTATAAAAAAAGGTGTTCGATGGTATTTTTGGATGTGGCAGCAGCTTATGATAAGGTATGGCACGAGGGTTTAATACATAAACTAAAGGTTATGCTTCCGGGACCATATGTTGATCTTTTGAGATTATATTTATCTGAAAGGCTTTTTAGAGAAAAACAAGAATATTAGTATTCTGACCTGAGAGACGTTAGTTCAGTAGTTCTTCCAGGCATCGTTCTGTGCCTACTTTATATAAGTTTTATACCACAGTCTGACCACATAAGCATACCAACGCTTTCTACATGAAGAAAGCAGAAAATAAAATAGCTTGATCTTAAATATAGCCAATTGTACTGAATGAAGGTCAAAATTAAGCATATATGGCACTCAGCTCTGGGACTGTACCAATAATACTAACATCACACTTATACAAAACTTCCAGAATAAGGTACTTCGAAGTTTAGTCAATGCACCCTAGTACATTCGTAGCTTGGTGGATATAAAACACAAACTAAAACATTTGAAACGAAGAATGAATCACGGCTAACCGCCCAGGTGGCGCAGTGGTTAAACCAGCGGCAGTTGGAGCGGGAGGTACCGCGTTCGAATCCCGATAGAGGCAGGATGCAAAAGGGATTTTTCACCATACGATTACGATCGGTGGTGTGAATGAACACATCTATGACCCCCTGTTGAAGTGGAGAATTCGTGGGCCAGCCCATCTTCCATGTCAGTACTATAGGCTGTCATGGAGCTATGCAATGTGCAGATGGTTCTACGTAAATCGGAGCAATAGCCGTACGTCCTCGATTTGGCTGTAATGGCGTAAGTTAGGGACGTAACTAAGCGAACCGCGAAAGAGTTGGAAGTGCCTCGAGCCCCGAAACAGATTGTACAGATAAAAACAAACAAACAAACGAATAACGGCTAATAGCACATGTCATTGTGAAAGCCTCTCGGCTACTGGATAATGAACATTTGATTACGAGACTAAAAAGAACCAAACACTTCGAGCTCGTTAGTATGTGATCAGCTATCTACCAACGATCAGGCAGTGGTGCATCGCTGGATCAACATTGGCCAAGTTATAGTTAAGTTGTTAAAAACTCGGGTGTAAATTGATGGTTAGGAAAAAAAGTTCAGCATTACCCGCATCAATTATCTACGCGTTACTGTTAAAGACCTTTCGCCTAAAATTGTTTTAATTATTTGAAAATAATAAGGTGCTAGATCCGGGGAATGCTGGTCGTATTTCTTCCATGCCAGAGATCGCAATATTTCAGATTAAAGAGTGTAAAAAGAATCATGGTTGTAATAAAAGGGATCGAGTCTACTGTGCATCCAGACGAAATCAGTGAAGAACTAAAAACTTTGACCTTCAAAGTGAAAAGGGTTATTAATTTAATAAATCGCAAGAGAAAACCACAATCTTTGCTTAAAGTTGATTTGCAACCAGAGTCAATAAAATCGAATGGCCTCGAATGGAATAAAATATATTTACAATGTACCAACTACCAAGAAAATAACCACTCATGAAATTATTGTAAACTTCCAGCTGTGTGTTGGTGGCAACCTATATGAAACCAACAAATTTGAGCTGGAAGAAAAAAACTCATACTGCAAACTATAGAGGTTCTGTAGTGTACAAGGAGCTAAGTAAAAAAACGATTCCACGACAAATTGTTAAACAACAAACGCTATAGCACATTTATAAAAGTCAAACCAGTGATAGAGAATTGTCTCCTACCACCAATCCTAAATTATCTTATGCAGAAGCTGTCAAAGGTAATTCTTTCAATGAAAACAAAAACGATGACCACGGTTGTCATTACGTGGTCAGTTCCCTCAATGAACAAGTTTATGCAGATGATGGAGACTATAGTAATTCGATATTATGCTGATTTCAGAATTTCACTTAACAAATATGAGTTCTTCAAGTGTAGTGGAAAAATCACATGGTGGAAGTGCTAGCATTATCAAAAACAGAATAATCCAATTTGAACTCAAAAAATATAGGGAAGAACGTATTCAAGCAACTAGCATCTGTCTAGAGGAGTGATCAGGGAAATGCATTATATCTGTGGTTTGCTGCCCACGAAGATACTAAATTTAGAGCGAACAATTTGCAAATTAATTTAAAACTCTAAAGAATAAGTTCGTTACACGAGGGAACACTAAGCATATTCAATGGAATTCGATATTAATTTCTACGAAAGAAAACCATCTGTGGGAATGTTGACAGATTGGAAAGCTGGACCACATAACTTACTGGCCATATGAAAGGAGAATAATTCCCGATTTACTAGAATTTGGATTTACTAGACACAAAGGATGTACTACAATTTGTCTTCTGATCACTCTCCGGTATTAATAATTCTTAACACGCAAGTTTTAAAACTAGCGCCATCTAGTTAAATATACTAATTGGTATCTATTTAAGTCTACAATAACCTGGAAGTGTTCGTTAAATATGCCTTAACTATTGACGTAGCATCACAACAACTAATTAGTATTCGACAATCAGCTGCTAAGACCACTATTTTCAAGTACGCAAAGTTTCAACAGGTCTTAATGACAGAAGGGTCAATACGCAGGTAATGGTAATCAACGTTAAATAAAGAATCACATTGTTAAAAGAACGTGGCGAAGGGCTTCAACATTACCTAGTAAGACTCACAGCTACTGAAGCAACGGATTTCTCATTATAGAAAGCCACACATAATCTGAAACGACCAACACTATGATTTCCTAGAATACGGGTCTCTGACAGAAGCTGGGCAAAAAGTGATGTAGATAAAACAAATATATTAGCTTAACACCTTAGCGAAGTGTTTAAACCTAACGAACAAGTTGGAGGTCAAGAAATTCTAGTGAATTTTGTAGGTACGTTTGAAACTAGGCCATCAAATATAAGTGGCGCGATGTCAAATAAACGATCAAGGACAACATCGAGAAAAAATACCGGACAATTGTATCACATTAATAACTTATATTTTGTGGCGAAGCGCACAAGAAAATATAATTATTTCTATGTAATTTTAAGTTTAATTTTAATTTTAAGTTCAAAGTATCACACCTGAAAAAAAAAATTTTTTTGTTATGAAGTCAGATGTACTTATGTAATTAATCGGGGAATACTAATTGAAAATGAAGTTAAAAAGGTAACGAATGAAGACGAAAGGGGAGAGAAAAAACAAGAATTTGGTACGAGTTGGACCTCATCAACCTTAATTAATTAAATTAAAAAATTAAAAGTAATGGCGTGGTGATAGACGCTGTAAAAAAATCTGATCTAATTAATAAATAGTTTTAATAATAATTTAAACTAAAATAAAAACATTATTCTAATAATAATTTCAATTAAAATAATAATAATATAAGTTAATTGATATGGTGTAAATCCTAATCTAGTGTAAAAGAACGAGGAAAAAGAAACAAGTGAAAATTGAAAATGGATGGACGTTAATTAAATAAAAATAAAACAAATAATAAAAACTAAATAAAATATTCGCAACATACGGCCTGTTCTTAATAATAACATTAGAAATAAAGAAAACCAATTTGGACTTAACTTAATCTTAATAATTTTCAATCGTCTGGGATAAGATAATTTAAAAGTTTATGATAGTTTTTATTAAATTTATAATTAAGTTTTGTTTTGTAAATAATTAAAAAATTTTTTTTGGTGAAGGTGTTTAAAAATGTTTCCATTTTGTTTATTTAATTAATTAATTTTTTTTGTTATCTTAGTAATTATATGAAATTATATATTTTCAAAAATTTTGAATTGGTGCGATTGTTTTTATTGTTTTTTTTTGTGACAACTCATAATTAAAATGAGTCGGTAAATTAAATCATTGTTCGATTGATGATCGTATTCAACGTCTTCGAAACACGATTTTGAATTCACAGCAAACTCAAGCTTTCTGATGGTCCAGAAAAGAACCCGCCCAACGACTGCAACCTAGCCGGCTGCAAAATGCTGTGTTGGATCATCCATCAGAGAGTCTGTGGCAAATTTCTAGACCAAAAGTGTAAGTTGTTCTAGAAATTTTGTTACAATTTTCAACGCTATAATGAATATAGGTGACTATCCAGAAATCTGGATAGGTGACTATCCAGAAAAATGATTCCGAAACCTGGCAAAGGTGAAACAAAGTTAACTCAAATCGCCCAATCAGCTTGATACCAATTAATCAAAGTTGTTGCAAAGAAAGCTCCAGCGAAACTTAACCCAATTCTGAACAAGAATAATATCATTCACAAGAACATCAAGACAAAGGCCAATAAGCGTAAATACTCCGTAAGTTCACCTGCCCGCCTGTGAGACTCAATAAAATCTCTTATCTCTTTGCCACAAAACTTGGACTACATTTAGATAGAAGAAACATATTGAAGTTAAACGCCAGCAAATCAAATTAAAATACGTCAAACTAAATTGGTTAATTCGAGGACATTCAAAGTTAAGTCTGGACTGTACGTTCCTGCTGGATATGACACTTAAGCCCAAGTCAACCCAAGCCAGCTTTTAACCCATCTGGACATATTGTATTCAGCTGCGAGGCTCCGCATGTGCTTCCAACATAATAAAACTGGAAAAAACTGCAGTCACGAATATTTCGGACAATGGTAAACGCAACCTGGTATAATAAAATAGCGTAAATTACATAAAATGTAAACTACGTGTAAAAAACGAAGACAACACCATTGCTCATTATAAATTATTAATTAATTAGTTTTCAGTTTATTAGTTGGAAAGCGATTTTTTTCACCAAGCCAGCTTTTAACTAAATTAACCTGTCAATAATTTTAATCCACATCAAAAATAATTGTGACATTTAGTATGTAGTCGAAAAATTGTACTCAGTTAATTATTTCACAAATCCTATTTGTAAAATAGTTAGAAAATTTTTTAACAGATGGTGCTTTAGTTACAATTTGATTTAATAAGAGATGGCGCGTCAGTTTTATTTTACATAAAATTATATTTTACGTTTTTTATATAGAGAAAGTAAAAAATAACCTAATGTAAATTACACGTTTTTTACATGTAAAATACATGTTTACACGCCCAATAATGATGGTATGTACACAATGCAAACCTGTATCAAGACTTACTCATCGAAAATGTTACAGATACCAATGATCAGTACGGCGAAAACTACCAGTTAAAACTAGATTGTCATCCCAGGGAATTATTAAATAGGCCAAGAAATAGGTGACTTAAAATAAAATCGCAGTAGGTCCGCAAATACTTTTTCTCCTGCGTTGTTAACAAAATTTAGAAAACTTTCGGTCAGCAGTCTTCGCGGTATACCATTTTACAGTGAACGTCTGATCGTTTCCAACTACTTGTCCAGGCGAATAGCAGCTACAATTTTTGTTCGAGTGAAGTACAGCGACATCAATACTTTTGTTGAAAAGCGTTTACGGGTGGGTTTACCATCAAAATTTAGCAAAATACACTCGAGCCGCTGATATCTCTCTTTAGGCCTCATTCTAATTCGTGGAACCAATCGAGCAGATTTTGTCATGCATCCCAGATTATTATATAATATTCGCGAAAGAGCCATGGCATTGAAAGCCAATTCATCAGTAATAGTTTCTTGTGTTCAGAGCCACAGTAATCAATGAAAGAATTTGGTCGACCTTATCAAGATTTGCCCTCTACAGTCCCGTCTGGAATTTCCAGAACCATTTTCATATTGAATCACAACGCAAATGTCTTTGTTTGCCTTGTTGGTGGAATTTAGTCTGACCCAAGGATCAGCTATTTTGCGTTTTTTCGTCTCCATTTTAACCGACCAAGTCTGACCCAAGGATCAGCTATTTTGCGTTTTTTCGTCTCCATTTTAACCGATCGTTCTGAATTTTTGAAAGATTTTTTGTTTTTTCTTGCTTATTTTTTTACGACTGAGACTAGCAATTTTTCTTTCAAATACAAATTTTTAAGTCTCTATTACAATGCACTTTTGTTGGGATGTAACCCACTGGTTAGTCCCATAGTTAATTAAACCTATTTACTAATTTTAATTTGGTAAGTTCACTAGGTCAAGTGGCCTCGTTCTTTGGAGTCTTCTTTCAACAATAGGGTTATCTATCATATGACGAATATAGGGGTTTCCATGTTGCTGGAGCCTTATTTCATGTTTTGTGGCATGCTTTTTTATTTCATCTTTGATGTATTCCATCCGAAGGTCCCTGTGAAGGTCTTAATTTCATATGTACCACGGAGCATTGACGATGCTACGAAGAACCTTGTTTTGAAACGTCTGTATCATTTTGGCGTTTGTTTGCTTGGTACATCCCCAGAGTTGTATACCGTAGGTCCATATCGGTTTCAGAATTTGCCGATATAGCAGCAGCTTATTATGAATTGTAAGCTCAGACCCTCTACCTATGAGCCAATACATTTTTCTGAACTTTATGTTAAGTTCTTCTTTTTTCTTTTTGACATGCTCTCTCCACTTGAGCTTGGCGTCGAAGGTCATGCCAAGATATTTAGCTGTATTTGCATATGGCACGTGTCGCGAGTTAATTTCGATAGGTAGATGGTAAGCCTTTTGATATGAAAAGTTAATATGTGTGGATTTTGTCTCATTAAGCTTGATTCGCCAACGCTCTGTCCAGTTATTAACCGCATTGGTCATCCTCTGGAGTTTGCTCGTTGCATCGGCGACATTACTTCTAATTGCCATAATTGCTGTGTCATCTGCAAAAGTGGCTATGGTTCCTTCATTTGTGGTTGGTATGCCTCTTGTATATAGTAAATACAGGATTGGCCCTAATACACTCCCCTGCGGGACACCGGCAGGCAGAGATTTTCTTTAGCTCACAGTATTCATCCTCATATTTCACTCGAAAATGTCTATTGGATAAATAAGATCTTACAATGGCGTAGAATTGCCTCGGCAGATCTCTATGCAGTTTGTATTCCAGACCACTGTGCCAAACTTTATCGAATGCTTGCGCCACCTCCAGGAATATGCTTGAACATACTTTTTTATGTTCTAACCTTCTTTCAATTATATTTGTTATTCTATGCACCTGTTCAATTGTAGAATGCTTTTCTCTGAATCCAAATTGATGTGGAGGAATTAGTTGTCGGTCCTCAATTATTGGTTTAAGTCGCTTTAGTAATAATTTTTCAAAAAGTTTTGACATAATTGGCAGCAGAGAAATTGGCCTGTATGATTTTTTATCGTTAGGTGGTTTATCAGGTTTCGGTATCATGATTACTTCTGCTACTTCTGCTTCCATTGATGCGGAACATATTTAAACCGAAAGGTTGCATTGATTATGTGTAATAGCTTACGAAATCCTTTGTCTGGTAGAGGTTTGATAATTTGGCAAGTAATCCGGTCATACCCTGGGGCTTTCTTAATATGCATGTTACTTTTCACTTCTTCTTTTAGTTCTTTGAGAGTTACTGGTTGTATATCAAACTCATCCAGCTTGTGAATTGGCATTATATTTTCATTGGCAGTTTGTCTTGGTAGGTGTTTTGAAAGATGTCTCATAAAACAATTGCAAGGGATTTGGTTTTTTTTATATTAAAGATTCGCCTACTAAGTGAACTTTTGTTACTCCCCTCATACATGCAGAATGAAAATCATAGTGGGATGTGAAGTATTAACACCGCATCATCGTCGTATACCTAAAAAATTATGTTAATCAAACTGAATATTTGTGTATAGAGGAGTTTAGATGATGCGGTACACAAATCATTATGTAATTTGACCCCGTGCTCGCCATAATTGGAATACCTATGTATATAGAGAGAGTATTATACACCGCCCATGTCATTGAATATTATTTTTGCCATTTTGTTGCTCTGAAGAAATTATTATGATTGGACTGCAGTATTCTCATATACAAAAAAAAAATTAAAAGTCTTGTCTTCGTTTTTCTATTATCATTATAAAGTAAAATGTAAAGACTTGAAGAGGCGAGCGAGCTGGAATGTACCGGGTAACAGCAACAACAAAAAATACATAATATTTAAATCTACCCCTAACAAGTATGACAAAAAAAAAATATTTAAATTTCCCGGAAAACTTTAGATAAAATAAAAATTTATCATTAAACTTATGTTCATTTAGATTTTGTTAGTTGTTGCAAAAAAAGGGTTAATTCATTTTATACACATACAAGTCTTAAAAAATTAATCGAAATTATTATTTTTTTTTGGTTTGGTTTTTGGTTTGCGGAGCGATCGCGATTAAGAAGTCACACAATTAAAAAGGACTGGATTTTATGGAGAAAAAAAAATTACACGAAAACTAATTATTTTATATATTGTACATACATAAGATGAACGAAAATTACAGTTTTTGTTTTTGGTTGGACCAAAACTAATCAAAAAAGTTTATTTTAATTTTATGATAATATCAGTGTTGTGGGGACATTTTGATATTTGAGCTTTTTTGTTGGTATGGTGAACTTTTTTAAATAACTTTTGACACATGGTGAATTTTAAATACATCCTTACGAATGGTTTGGGGCGTATCCTAAATTTTAAGCATGTGAAGTTAACCCACTCTACTATCCCAGCAATTCATCGGACTGTATACTATTCTATCCCACCCCAGAATTTAGTTATATATTATTTCAATATTAGACTCTTCTTGGCAGCAAAAATTCATCTAAGAAGCACAAGTCTATATAGTTCAGTTTCCTACAGTTGGCCATAATTCCATATGGGCCCATTTTAATTTATTATTAAAATTGACTGGATCCCTTCGAGGCATCGCACTCAATGCCACAAACAGCCCATGATTCCCATCAAAGACCACCGATGTAACGTAACCTTAGCAAACTGGAGTAGTTTGAATCAGGTCAGAAAGGACAGTATAGGGCACAGTTAAATTCCTTGAGTTGACCAGGATCTGCTTACATCGAAAGCCGAATCTGCTGATGTAAATGTAAATTTTATTTGACATCCTCAATTGATTCGTCACATACGTCATCACTGGCAAATCTTTGGCAAATAAAGTTAAATTTTGAAATGGCCATTGCCAGTAAGTATAGAAACGAGTATTCTCAAAATGCCCTTTTCATTGAAAAAACATAATTGTGCAGCTTTGAATAACTCTCTAACGAGGTATTTGCTCTTACGACAAGTAGGGGTTACTTGCTTAGATTTAATAAGGCAGCTGGTTCAAGTACTATGAAACACACACGAGAACCAAATTAAGCCATTTGGAACATTATGAGAGCAATCTAAAAAGAATTCAGACATCTGATTGTGCAAGTCTTATGAGAACCAAATTTATTATGAAAATTAAAAACAGGCAGAACCCTTTCATTAACCATGTCAATTTCTGATACAGCTCGTTTAAATTCAATGAGAATTAATCTATGGTCTAATGTAAGCTGTACCAAGAATGAAGGACTGTAACTGAAATAGGATGACATTGAGCTCCATGGCTAGGAGAGTATTCGAAGACATGGCTACAGTTACTGCCCGATAGCGCTATTTTTCAAACAGTTATGTTTTATAATGATTTTAATTTAACCTCAGTGTGTAAATAAAAGATTGCATTTTGGGAAACAATTCCCAAGAATTACCAAAACCTCTACGGCATTGCCAAAACAAAAACAGTGACCTTTTTGTAATTTGAAATCCAGATAATCCTACGAGAAAGTTTATTGTCCAGATACATCCGAAAAGAGATGGTACAAAAGGGATTTTGTATTTCAATGCATAGTAAAAATAATGAAATCGATCCCTTATCCAGACACCACTGTTTTATAATGAGAAGAACGTGTTGAGTTAAATTTGAAAAGACATTCAGGTGCTTGCCTGAAACTGTTAGACCCTGATCTTAAACGTAGTTTTGAGCAATGATCCCGGACTCATGAAGATTAACAATGACCAGAAATCACAATAGGGCGAAAAGAACCTTCGATACCAAATTTATTATATGCATTCGTAACGTGGCATTATCATAGTCTTCTGCAATATCCAGAAAATAATCCAATATCCCAAAAGTATCCACAAGAAACTTCCTGTTTTGCATAGATCTCCTCAATACTAATTATGAGTTCGACTTATACTATAGACACATATCTGATTCCGTAGCTACAGTTTCGAGTTAACCATGATTTCGTTTTAATGTGTCACTGCTAACCATGGTTTGCAACTTGGTTTCGGAATACATAAGTTATTTTTTCTCATGCCAAGGCATTTTAGTGACGACAGTGCCAAGTTATACAGTTAGTGAATAGCGAAAACTATAAATATTTGTTTTTTTATGTATTTGTTTTTTTATAACAATTGAAGTATTCAAAAACAAAAAATTAATACAGAATTCGATAAATTAACGGAAAATAAAACTAAAAATGAAAATAGGAAAATTTGGGTGGAGGGAGAAACATAAATATTTTTAAACCACACAGTTAACGTAAGAATTTTAAGGAAGAATGATAAACTGTCAAATGAAATCAGAACTGTAATGTGTCATGTATTCTCATTTCGAAGGTATTAGGCAGTCTCACAGGATTTACCCACTTTGTAAGTATTTTGCATGCTACTGTGTGGAGAGGTTGCTAGATCCTGATCCATAATATCAATTATAGTAATATATGTCAAATATTTCAAAGTGGCCTATTTCCAAAAAGAACTTCGTGGGTAGGAAAATTAACTTCTGGTAGTTTGTTGCCTATGACAGTCCACTTTTTAAAAGATAAATCAACTTAAACTGGTATGAGATATAATTAAATATTTAAAAGATAATTTCTACGGTTTTTTTTCTCTTGTTTAACGTATTCTAAAATCTTGGGATGGGATAGAAGTGTTGATGCTTTGAAAATTTTAACATTTGCTGGAATAAAAAATAGTCTACACAAGTTGTTTGTAAAGTGTTTCCAAATTCAATAAAAAGTCACAAATCCATAAAACCATTGGTTTGAAGATCTTTGTAACTTTGTTAATTGTTATGCTGTTGAAATGTTTACTAATTTGAGGCTCATTTAGATTCACTTAGATACATCTCCAATTTTGGAAAAAATGATCGGATCTTGGACTTTTTTCAATCACTGTTTTCAGAAATGAAATCTTTCAATTATAATATAGTAATACCTTCGATCCTGCAAATTAAAACTCATTCTCTGATGTGAGTATTAAAAACAGGCTTCTAAATGACCGAGATTTGAAAATATTTTATTTCCGAAGTGGAGAGTCAAACCATAGTAATCAAATAAGATATGTATTGACAAACTGTTCCATGCCTTTTGAGGTTACCTTTTTCTTGTAGTCCCGCACAATTTCAACGTTCACGCTTGAAATTGATATTATATAACATGAATGGCCATCCTGATGTATTTAGAAGTTCCAATCACGTTGTTTGTTACCAAACAAGTTCGAATTTCAGATTATATCACCGCTGTTCTAAAATTGGAGTATTTAAAAAAAAATATTCTTGGGCCTTCTCAGCATATGCTGTATTTAAAGTTACATTCGTTCAACGTGATGAGTCGTTAAAATTCACAAACACTCGAAACATCTACACACACATCACGATAATCCAACAACCTGCTAATTTGGTATTAAAACAAACAACTAATCACAGTCATATTCATTCAGCTGCTGAATGAATATGATTTCCATCCGTTGCCCATCTTTTTTTTCTAATCTCTAATCTGTTTTGGAGCTCAAGGCACTCCCTACTTGTTTGCGGTTCGCTTATTAATGGTGCAAATTAATGGTGTGTCGTTTCCGATTGTATCTTTGTGTTAATTTTTGCAGTGCCTCGTGGTAATTCACCTCGTTAATCTTATAATGCCTGACGAGTGAGTATGCTTCACCCTTGAGTAGGCCGACCAAGTATTGGAACTTTTGGACGGTTGGTATAGTTTCATTTTCATGAATGCTTGATGAAAATATGTCAAAGAAACTCTCCGACACAGTATAGTCTCCGTCGAAATGTGGGATCTGAAATTTTGCTAGCTTTACCGCTTCCAATTGTGGCGTTCATTGAACTGTCACCAGCATTTGTGGTTTCTTGAAGGCTGCTTAACCGTACGATTTCGTTGATTTTCCCCGCTGCATGAAAATACAATTCGTCGGCTTCGAATAAGTGAGATTCTTCCTCAGAGTTAATTGCGAACATGTCCGCTTCGATTTGTCCGAATTTCGGGAGTAAATCATGCGTTCGATTTGCTCTCAATCGCGATTCATCTAGGCTTTCAGTGGACGTCACCGTTAGATTTTTAGCGAATTTAGATTGTCTTGATAAAGCTAACTCGTACGAAGCACGCTGTTTTCTCAAGGGATCCATCACGGTGAAATTGTAACATTGATAAAACTGTAACACTTGTAATTATGATATCACTTAATTCACTTTTGTTCAGCATCCGGCTCGAAGGACCATGTGCGAATTCCAATCGCAGTTCCAGTAATGATTTTCTTTATTGTTGTGGTCTCGTTGACTTCAAAAAATGTAATAAAAAAAAAGATTCGACAGACAAGACAAGATGACCAGAAACCATAAATTCGAGATTATTCAATTGTATTCTATAATTAAACCAGATGTTTGGTAGTTGGAATCCAATTAAATATTTTGTTTCGCCCTAATGTAGGCTGTTAAATCTTATGTGACTATTACCAGTGTTTGAGTTTCTGAAAAACACGAACGAACCATATACCTTATTAATATAAGTCATAATGTGACGAATGGTTGAAACTTGTGAAGGCTAGCAAAACGGTGGTCTGTAGCTTGAATATTTTATACATACACGGGTTGGGTCAACTTTAAGTGACCCATGAATTATTGCCGAGAGATGCACCACAACCGCTACAATACGCCAATAGTTTTATTTTGCGACAGACAATGTCAACTTTTCGATCAATCTTATAATAAGCGTTGAAGGACATTTTTATTGAAATGCAGAGAATCCCAGAGCATTGCATCAGCACTTTTTAGTGTGGAATAATGACTGATAGAGTTATCCATATGCTTTTTAAATTAAAAATGAGTTCTTAATCAGAAACCAGTAGTTCTCAATAATCGTGACATGGTTCCCTCAAGATGGAGTTACAGCTTACACGAAACAAAACTCAATTTCGGTTGAAGATTTTGAAAATTGAAATGTGAAATATTGAGTGCAGAACGGCGAATTGAAGATATCTTTTGTAATGACCACCACACCTGGCTACGAATGAGCCTATAAGCTCAAAATAGGTTGTTTCTTCACAAAACGGTCAATAAAACAATAAACGGTATATGCATACAGTGAGAGAGACAATATCGATTCTGCGGGAGTTTTTCCTAGACCGAATATTTTTGAAAGAATCTGATGTCACGTGGGTGATTGTTAGTAAGTTGAGTTTCTGAAGGACCAGGTTTACGTCAACAAACCAGCATTTGATTGATGTCTTAAAGGCGTTCCAATTTTGAATTGTTGTTATATATAAAACCTCCAACTCTATAGACGTTTAAATCATAAAGTTAACAAAAACAAAATTCTAAACAAAAATAATTTTACCACCCCTTTTCTTGCATCCTTTCCGAACAATACAAGAAATCACGTCACTTTAATATTATTTCTTATATAAATTATTATTTTTCGTGTTTTTATTCCATTTCCATTTTCAAATCGATTTGATTCATTGTCGGGCGTTTACAACAATCATAAATTAATAACGATTTCGAATTATTTTATATTTTACGTTCTTAAAAGCTCTTTTGATCGATATTCTAATTAATAATAATAATTTTATTCATGTGTACAGTAGACGGGCGGTCAGTTGTTTATAAAAAATTGTCCACATATATGTCGATCCCTATAATATGGTTTATGGGCTGTAAACGGTTCTTACCACGTCTTTACTGAGCACTTGCCAACCCTTTCAACGATTGGTCACTTTGTAGGTCGCTTTTTATGCCATTCGGAGCATGTTAATTTTTGGTCAACGGCGGTTAGTCATTAAGGTACAACCGGCGACTGGTTATGGTGTACTGTACCATACACACATATGTGTATAGGTTTATAATTTTTTTTCCAGTTTTAATTTATTGTTACTTTATGTTATTATTGACGTTCACTATATCATTATATACTGATTGTCTACAACATATATCGTTGGGTTTTAGTTTTTGTACCTATAACCTCCTCCCTTTATTAGTGATTTATTTGAAAATTCCATATACTCGTAGCACTGTGGATATACGGAAAATTAATTGATTTTATAGTTTTCTTTCCATCTCTAATTAGATTTCGTTGCTCAAGACTCACTCTACCATAAAAGTTAATAATTAAAATTTATATCAAACTAGAATAACTGCATAGTCAGCGCACAACATAATCTAATTGCGATAATTATATATCAAATTATTATCGAAATCTTAGAAAATGAAATAAAACATTTCAACCAATCCCATTTCATGAATTTTTTATTTATATATTTAATCTTAGTATCTACTATACTCTCCGTACTATCGGTTTTCGTAATCTAAACGAAATAAAATAAAATAAGAAACCAACTGAAAGCGTTTGATTGATGTCTTAAAGGCGTTCCAATTTTTTTTTCGTTTTCCTTGAGGAGATTTGTTATTTTTTTTATTTATTTTCTTCTCGATACTTTATTTATTTTCTTAGCTGGGTATATACGACGAGTACGGGTATGTATATATATATATATATATATATATATATATATATATATATATATATATATATATATATATATCCATACACAATCTCTTCTATAAGATTTGTATCATTTGAGACCATATATTTTATTCAATGACACGAAATCAAAAATAAAGTTATGTATTATGTTCATTCTGCCTCCTTGCATCCATCGTCTTGTGATATTCTTCCCCATATATACACATACTACACATATATTATAAATACAGGGTGTTTGGTAGATGAACCGACACAATTTTTTGGGAGATACAGTCTTTATCGTGAAATTTTTTATTTTTCAGTCACTGAGACTCGATTGGCCCATTGTGACATTCCTTCCCAAACGAACACTCTCAGTCCCAAAATCTGTTTGTTCTTCTACAGAAGTCCAAGATATGTGGTAGCCTTAAGGTCGTCAGTTGATCCTCAAATAGGAATTGTGATCCAAAAAAGTGTAGTCTTTGGGAAGAGTATGAACAAGAATGTTGGCAGTTGGCAATGTTCCTAATTTGCATTCGGTATTTTTTTACACTGGTCATTTGTGACTAAAATCGTTTGACTCAAACTATAGATAATTAAGCACTCCTATGTAGGTATTCTTTCGATAGTGTTGTTTTGGTTTATTTTGCACTCTGCGGACTATTCTTGTTACTTGAAAGATTCTAATATTTTTAATCTTCTTGTAATACTCTCTTGATGAAGTAGTTTTACAGCTTCGATGATAGGGTTATGATGGAACCTCTCTAAATAGCGTTAACTATCCCTCTAAGAACTCTATTTGTTAATCGTCGAATCATCAGTTAATCTTCCAATTAAAGCCAGCAGGCCTATTTGGGAATTCGATTCGTATTGCTATTCGATTCGAATCATCAAATCGATTCGAACATGAATTGGTATTTGGTAATACGATCGAAAAAAAAATGCACACTGCCAAATAATTAGAAGGGAAATTTTGTACTAATGCTCATACCTATCCTAAAATTTATCATATTGTTGAATTTTGACATTTAAAAAGTATATTTCTGTTATTATATTTTGATTCGGTTTATTATTTGACAGTTGAATTATTTGGTTGCTGATAGCATAATATTCATTATCAATAGAACTTAGCAATTCAGATGGTGGTGAAATTGGGTTGATTGGTACACTAAACAGTGTATCAGCAAACGAAATAGTGCCAGTTATTTCAATCATTTACTGCGTTTCTTAAAAATGTTTCACTCGTATGGCAGTTCCATTTTTATCTTCTTTTACGTTTTATTTAATATTATATATTTGAAATCGGTCCACACTTTCTTCCAGCCATCTGAAGTTAATAGTTGATTGTCAAAATGGAACCTACTCTAAATCTTGGTTGGATGGATAGCGTGGGTCTATAAAATTTCCCGTACTAACTACTAAGGTGCTTGAACGCAAAAAGCTGGTGTGGCTCATTACAGTCTCCCAATATACATTGTGTGTCCATTTTTTGCAACAATTTCCTTGACTTCATTCGACATCATCGCCGAATACATACCTGATATGTATGTTGAGTGTACATGTAGGTGGCTTTCATTCTGTAATGTTTGTGTGGATACTCCCTTTACCACCAGCTATGAACTGATGCCTGTTTGTATAGAGGCATCCTCCGACCGCACTACTACTGGGCTCTGAGCTTTCTTTTGTTTCCTCTCACTTCCACTGATCCCACTAGTACTCATCATCATCACGCTTTTAGTTGGTTTATTTGTGAACCATACCAGCATCACTCACTTTGTTTGTTTGGTATCATTTTCTACTAACGAGAAATACGGTTACCTATATGACAGATCTCAGCGTTATCGTTGGAAGGCTATGTTGTAAAACCCGAAAGTCATCTTATTTGGAGTAACCCTACTAGAAACGTAGCATCCCCTTATAGCCACGCAGACATGAGCGTATGCAGTGCCACCTTAGCTTGAGTAGCTCAAGCGATAAGATATGTCGATTATAAGTTCACCATTCCAGCCGAACGCCACAGCACATTCTGTTACCCAAAGGCTAACAGGGTTCACCATTCACCTCGATAAGGCAGGCTTGGGAGTAGAGAAGTGATGCTATAGCAACCTGCATTGTATGAGCGCATATGCATATATATATATATATATATATATATATATATATATATATATATATATATATATATATATATATATATATATATATATATATATATTTATATATATATATATATATATATATATATATATATATATATATATATTTATATATATATATATATATATATATATATATATATATATATATATATATATACATATATAACTACATATTTATTAATAATAAAGCATCGGCTTCCATTTTAGGACTTGCAATTTTTTACTTTTGTATCCTCTTTATATGGGTTCGTTAGCAAAACTAACAAAGAACATAAATTCGATCATGATCGAACAAATAATGCTCGAAATCGAACTAACAATAAAGGAAATTCTCAGTCGTTTGTGTTTATACGCGATTGCTTTGGTGTTCGTTTTCATTTTGTACGTTATCGAATTCAAAAATACCGATTGTTCGATATCGTCGTTCGATTATTCGATATCGAGTTCCCAAATAAGGGCTCAGTACATTTTGATATATTTTATTTGGATCTGCTCTGCTTTTCTTTTCACGTGTACTTTCCACTTTAACTTTGCAACAAGATGATTTTTTTGTGGTACAGGAATATTATTGTGAGTCACCGATATTGACTCTAGTAATCTATTAGTGAAATTAATGTAAGTAGACTTCGATTCATTCACTTTAATTCTTCACTTCACAATTGCAGTGCCATCAGCTGTAAATGTGGCGATAGTTGTATTTGCGATGATAGTGTTTGCGGTAAGTCGCTTGTAAACGGTACAAAAAGGAATGACTCTAAGACACTTCCCTGCGGGACTCCTGTTTTAGTTACTTTTATGCTGTAGTAAACTAAGTCCTGTTTACTTCTTAATTATCTCTCTTTCAACTGTTATTCTTGATTGTGGATTATTCCGCACCCAAACTGAATAGACTGAACAGCTCCTGACTTTTCAATTTCAGGTTTAATTAGTTTTATTATTTGTCTCTGAAATAGTTTTGACATAATTGGAAGAAGCGTTACTGGCCTGTATATGAGGGTTATTCACTTGGTGGCCTACCTGGTAAAGGTATTATTATTACTTCCGCAAATTTCGAAAAAAAAGGTATATGACGAGGACGCTTTAATTATCTCCAGGATTTTCTTAGCTCTATAAGGTAGTTGATAAAGAATTTGTCCATATCTTGGTAAATTTTTTAAGCACTAGTTTCGTTCGTTTATTTCTTATTTCACTTCTTTACCACTAGAAAATGGGATTTTCTCTCTCAAAATACATGGTTGTATAGTTTTCAATCAATACATCCGTAAATTTTCTGCTTGTTGTTTTTATTTATTACTATGATATCTGTTTTGGGGCTCAAGGCACTCCCAACTCTTTCGCGGTTCGCTTATTTACGTCCTTACCTTACGCTTTGCAGCCAAAAGGAGGACGTACGGCTATAGGTCCGATTTATCTATTCAAGTTTTAATAATTCAAGAAACTGTGGTGATTTATTGATACAAAGAAAGTTTTGGATAGTTGACAAGAGTTAAGATTGTTCCATCTATTCTGGTACGGATCACCAAAGTGGTGAATCTTAAAGTGGGCTTATATCCCGCAAAAAAGAAAGCGGCACCCAAACCATTGATAACCATGTATCTGGGTATCCGCAGCGAAGTCTTATTTCATTCAGACTGCCTAGTCGATTTCCAGTAAATGTCAAATGATTCATTGCATTTCACTTCTAAACTAAAGTTTTTCAAAGTCCAACGGCTTGTGAAAATTTCTGAGTAAGCTTTCAAAAGAAGGAATATGTGGTGGTGAGGAAAACCTTCAAACCACTTTTGAGGTATATGAGGTAAAATTTGACTTATATCAAGTTGGTTTTTCGGTGTTACTTTTGAGTGTCGGATTATACAAATAAAACTCATTATGAAGGATAATTGTTATTGGATGCTTATGGTTTCTATTCCAGTTTGATTCATCTCTCGTCTCTTAAAACAATTCACCAGGTTCAAGCAGATTCCAGTTCCTTTCGAATGCGGGCCATTCCCTTAAACAATCAAACTCAACCTCTCGTCCCCAAACGGTCAAGTTTCTGTTTAGAAACTTGGAATGTTCGTGGTTGTTCAAATAATAGAAGTCCGCCATCGATCCAATCGAAACCTGAACGAGACTGAATCTCTCACTCAATCATAACAATTTTAGAAATAATTCGGTTTAACGATTCTGTTATAGGGAATAGTTCACCAAAGGGAATAGTACTTTTCTAATTGAGAAATAGCCAACCCGAACATAACCAAATAACATGTGATACAGATCCCGTTGTAGTTCGTATATTGGGCGATTTGACCTGTCACACACACAAAACAAATGTGCTAATGTATATATATATCAACTCCATGCAGTCTAAGAAAAAATCCATTCCGTTTCTTTACCTTGTGATGGTTGTAAGCCCTTGCTGTCGTCTTACAGTTGAGACTACACGGGTACAAAATTACGCGTATTGGAAAGTTTAGGAATACGAATTGGTTTGAAATAATAGATTATAATTTGCCGGAGTTAAGAAAATGCTTTTCAAGTGATAAAAGGATATTGGATTGCTTTTGAACGGGATCCTACCACAACCATTCAAGTTGTCGCTGAAAGAATTAATTTATCCGTCTGGATAGTTTGGTCGGGTTTAAACGACTGGAAAGTGGTTTGAACGACTGGAAACGGTTTGGAATGTTTAAACACTAGTTTCAATGATTTTAAATTTTCGTTGATTTTGCTGATCATTATGAATTCATTAATTCATACACTTATTTGTTCCAGGTCTTGTATAAAGTGATAATGCTAGACTTTTGGAGCTAAGAAGATTTATACTGCATACAGACGTTAAAGATGGGTGGTTTTTGAAAAGAATCTTGTGGACTGATGAGTCCAATTTCAGTCGTGAGGTAATTTTGAACCTATACACAACCTTAACCATTGGGACAGAAAAGGTGAAAATCTTTGCAAGAAAAGACAGAATTCTTTTCAAAGTAAGTTCAATGTAAATATTTGGGTAGCGGTTTTTGGTACACATATAGTCGGCCTATACTTCTTGCCGGAACGCTTGATAGGGAAGGTGCCTGAGCTGGTTTAACCAGTTTTAGTAGACTATGGGCCGGTAGACTTTCAAAATGTTTGTTGTCCGTCATGTTACCAACGAAATGTCCTGCTTGAATCCCAGACCTGGGCACCTTTGCATTTTTACGTCAGCCGATTATGAAAAGCTGCTTCGGACAACATTGGATGAAGAACTAAAAAAGATGCTGTGCATGCATACACACAAGCAGAAAGCTTACACATCGTTGTGATGATTTTGGGTCATTGAAAAAACATAAGTAACCGTGACACTTAGGACACCTGGTCATATCGTCACCCTCGTGGCAGAAAAAACAGCGTACATGCGGTCTGCCTTTCGGAGGTCTCGGGTTCGATTCCCGGTGGTGACCAAAAATGACGGTTGATCGTTTTTAATGTGTTAGTGGATGTGGGTTAATCAGTGGGCCCCTAGTGGCATACAGTTCCGGAATTACATCCGCCTTATTTTTAAAAAAATGTCATATCGGTAAAAAGTAGCCAATAACAACCCCTCTATCTCCCAAAAAATTGTTGTCGGTTCATCTACCAAACACCCTGTGTATATATGTTATAATATGAAGTTAATTTACATTCTATATATAAGCCGGATTTGAGAAATATGCGAACGATCAAAAAATTTGTTCAAATCAACTTTCCGGTAAATATACGAGTAACATTCTCATATGTGTCGTCTGTCTATAAATTACAGACGAAACAAAGATGGACATTCCCAACATAATGCTCCTCGTCTATTTATGTATCGAGAAATACTGCCGAAATTGAATCAAACACGATGATCATGTTCTTCCACACATATAAATAAAATAATAAAGATACAAGACAGTAAACAGAACAACAACAACAACAACAAAAATTGAATAAATTTGTCATAAATCCTTCAATAAGGACGACACATGTTCTTAATTTATTGCACAAGAAGAAAATACATAAAAATAAATTCAATTCAATTTTCAACTTGATATACGAGATGGATGGGATATTAAATGAGAACGAGATTCATACCAACCATATAACAATAAAGGGATGATATGCGCCATAAAACTACTGACTTGTCACCAAAACAATAAGACATAAATTCGTGACGAATTTTTATATTTTTTTTCTGTTCCGAAATAATAATTTAAATTTGCGTAAAACAACAAATCAAATAAAAACATTTTTATGTGTCGGAATATTTAAATGAAGGGAAATTGTTGATGATCCCCAAACGACAGCGCACCATGTCGAGGAAAAAGGGTTGCTTATATATAGTTTAAATACTTTATATATATAGTTGCGAATCCAATTATGATTAGGTATCTGGATTAGGGTATCGTTCTAGTTTTTATTTTATGTCGACACCATTTACAATTGTTGTTGGTATATGGTTACCTGCCGAGGAACGTATTTTTTTTTAATAAATTTAGCTTTAATTGGGTGCAGAGCGGACTTTTAGACTCCTAGCTCCTTGTTACTGTCCTGTCAGAGCTCCTGCACCCAACGCGTGATTCTTCAAGTAAAGGTTGATAACTGCCTTAAACTTGTGCATTTTATACTGTCTACACACGGTCTAATAAAGGTTTGATATATCTGGAGAACCTGATGCGATCTAAAAACCGTCTGCATCTATGAGGAACCCGAGTTTACGTAAAGCTGATTTGGCCAATGCGATAATGTGTTCATTCCAAATTAAATTATTGCTAATCTGAACACCAAGCATACGAAGAGGTTCGATCTCGAAGGAAATAGAAGAGTGAAATATTGCCCCACCCCTCTTAATATGGTTACCGCTGAGTGACACTGACTTTTACCCGGTTTCTAAGGTATTTGTGAATTAAACGATATAAGCTATGAAAGATTTAGTGCTTTCTAAGTATCTTACATGTTTCTTATTTTCGATTTGGCTGGCAACGGCATACGGTTGAGATTGCTTTAGTCCTTTAACAGAATGCATAAATAAGAAACTTATCTTCCGTATATGGGTCTTAATAATTCAGACATCTTAGTACACTATAGTGTTCAGTATTTGCACAGTTGAATTAAGACGAGTGTGGTTCTTGAAAAGTTTATTTACTATAGTCATGACGAGCAGTAATTTTGAGTAGGACCCAATGTTCTTAGAATTTGTGCTCGATATTATAAATTCATTACGATCAGCATCAAAACATCAAGTAAGCTACCTTTGGCAATTTTAACACATTCAGTACCGTATTTCTTTATAGTCCACCTTATCAACTTTTGCTGATAACTATGCTAAATTCAATACAAACATGATTAAAAATCCGATATCGGAAAAAAAATCGATATCGAATTTTTTTCGATATCGAAAAATTCGATACGCCACATCCTATTACGAAAAAGTTTTGTCGAATTTTTCAAATGTAAGCATAAAGTTAGCAATAATGTGTTTTGTAACTCACCGGTAATGTTTTAATTGACTAATGATTTGTGAAATGATATCTGTTAATGAGCTCATGTTCCCTTAACTGTGGAAAAATTTAAACCACACAAATTCGATAACACAAAATGAGATTCCTCTAGTCTTAGTCGTTTTGTCTTTTTGGTTTCAAAATAGAGGATTTTCGATATCGCATTTTCATAATAACTCCCCTTCCTCTCTACTTTAGGAACGTAGATCATCTATGTGGCCAATCCACAACCAAAGGTTGATTACCCAAGCCATTGATCTGGGGAGCTATTATGAAATAATCCGATTTCGGGTTTATGCGATATCGAAAAATCCGATCCACCGAGACTTTTCCTTCAGTGAAATTATTTGATCGAATTTATCAAATATTAGCATGAAGCTAAGTGTTTTGTAATTCAGTTGCAACTGGTAAATTTCCATAACACAAAATGAATAAATTCGATAAAGTAAAATGAAATTCGTCAACAGTCGAAATAAAAGTCGAATTTTGACATTTGATTTTCGGAAAATCCGATTTTGTTTTGTCTTTTTGTTCCATAATAGCGGATTTTTCGATATCAAATTTTTCATAATAGCATCCCTGATCGCAGATGTTGAAACTAAACGACAGAATGGCAACGAAGAAATAACCGTCTCTTTTGTTGGGCATGATTCTCAATCTTTGGTAATTCGCAAGGACGAATGTTTTAAATTGACTGGAAGATGTATTAAAATTAAAAATTATTTTACCCTGGATTTCAGAACAAGGCCGTAGATGAGCCTCAAATTCAGCAGACATAGCTACCCACAAATAATTCCAATTTTTGGAACAACTAAACCCAATTTTTGGAAGATGAAACCTGTTGCGTTCGAGATATATAAAGAATTTGAAGGTATTGCACATACATGTGTTTAAACCGTCTCTATACTACTGTGGAGCAGCGGGTAATAATTCTGACTTATATTTCTCAAGATGGAACCTATATACGAACGAATAATAAACAGTGGTAAAGGGTGTAGCTTGACATAATTTGAATTAGTATTTGAGCGAGTGTTGTAATTCGAGTTGTTCCTTGTATTATGTTATAATTCACTAGGCCGGTTTCTATCTGATTCTGACGAAGTTCCTGGAAACATCTGAGCCTGGAGAAAGCGTAGAACGGATAACCACTATAAAGAGAAGAGCAGACAATTCCGTAGGAAGTTCATTTTTCCCGTGTTAGATTAGGCAGGAGGATGCAATGAAATTTTGGAAGGTTGTGTCCGAAGATACTGACATGTAATGAGCCGTCGAGGTCACGAAGCAGAGCGTGAGGTTTTATATAATTTGAATAGTTTTTTGGATATTATTTCAGTTACTCTGAACGCCACCAGACTATAACTCAAACGGCATCTGTAAGTTTTGCTCGATTGAAGTGTTCGTTTACAAAGTTCTTATATGATATGAAAGAGATCTAATATTGACCAAATATCGCTAGTGAAGAGGGTAATAAAATTTGGGAATGATGGTTTTTTTCCGATGCAGATTAAAAATAAGTTCAAGAAAAACACATTTTCTGTATCACTTATAGCGCTTGAAGTGACAGATAGGCCAACAGATAGCTCAAATTTATATAATTTTTGGCAAACTATCGGCCGTATCATTCATTTAAGAGTGGCTAGATTCATAATGGTCGAGTCAGACTAATTATAAATGATTGTTTCTATGTGTTTCGAGATATGAGCGTTTGTGAACCGTTTTTGTGTCATAGATCAGTTTGAAGGAGTTTGCACTGCTGCAATATACCAACTTAAAGAGGATTAAAAGGTAGTTATCCTCCCAAAAAATGTAAAGTCGAAATTATCACTATGGTTTTCTACGGAATGAAACGTCTAGGCTTGATACTCAACTGGAACGTATAGGCGTTTATTGGAATACAAATGATAAGACCTAGGTGTACATAATGAAATGTTCAATACTGTTTTGCTGCCATCTGTGAACCGGAATACAAGGCTTTCACAGCATCTCTTAGTCGCAAACAAATTAGTAATCGTTCTGTTACTTATTAGGCAAAATTTTGAAAGAGCGAGTCTATATCGAACGGTGTAGGGTATAAAAAAGAGGTATAAGTGAGAGGTGTAAACTTGTATACTATTACGCAAAATTTTAGTGCTTTTGAGCTTTTGAGCCAATGAATTTTATTAGTTTAAAGTGCAGATTACTTTATTCAAACCGAACTGTGACGAGAGTGGTTTAAAAAATTAAGCTTTTTAAATTAAAAAGCTTAATTTTTTTTCAAAACTTTTGCATATTGACGTCACGATTAAGATTAATAATATTTTGTAAAACCTCATTAAAAATATAATTCTTTGAACCGTGTTTTTCCAATAAGATACAGTTCAAAATTTATCTTGAAAGTGTTGAGTGTATAGTTATAATACAAAAGAAAACAAAAACAAAATTGTAAAGCTAAATTGTTTTTCATGTGAAAATTTTCCCACTTTACTGCATAAGACCATTAGTGACTCCTAGTATGTAGAACTTATACAAAAAAAAATTACAGAAGAGGAAGCAAATAAATAGGATAAATTCTTATATACGTTAAAAAAAACAGACACAATAGATGGAGGAAATTGTGTATCTATATAGTATGTAGCTCTATTTACGGGGAAAATCGCGGTGGAAAAAGGAGACAACACTCCTTGATTTACCACGAACATAAAAATGATTTATCAGTGACATTAAAAAATAAAGCGCATACACAACATATCTATGTATATACCTAACCGTATATACATATTTATGTACAACAGACAGTCTGACCCAAGGAAAGTGATAAAATGGTGTGTTTATGATAATAATGTAGGTGTATATGACTGTATAAGTGAGTGAAATGCAAGGAATATTGCTTGTAGAAAATGGAAAATTATATAAATGGATTTGGTATAAACATTAAATAAACCATATACTTGAGATGGTTGAATTAATAGGGGTACGCGTCCTGGACTGCACTATACTCGCTCCACTATTGGGACACTGGTCGGCTCACCCTCTAAGTCAGTTATATTTTCTAAAGGTTGTCATGGGCTGTACACATATTCAAAGGGACGTTCATTATTCTCGGCTTCGTATAAGATATTTAAAGATCACATTTAAAGATTGAACAAAACAAGGCGTCTGATGTTGCAAAAAATTTACACAATTAGATAATTGAGTTTTGAGATGAACTATAATCACGGAATTCATGACAAATGAACGCATTGAAAACAATCTGTTATCTCCTGATTGTTTTCAGTTATTTAAAGATCTCACTCGAGATCAAAACCGACGGACTCAAATGATGTTTTTCCAATGATTTCATGGTTATTGATGCAGATAGAGAGTTAAAAGTTAAACAACAACGACAATTGCCCACATGCCCTCGGACACTATATGGTGACGAAGCACATCTTCGGGAAATTATTTTGGGTAACTTTTTCCTGATATCACACATGGGACTATAATAGCCCATCCTACCACTTGGGAGACGATATGATAATCTTTACTGATAGATTAGTAGCTGTAATCTAGTCGGGTTATACATACAAAATCCTGAAGCCGAATTACCTCTCCCCCTTTGTTGGTGGGGGGTTGCTCATGCAACGGCGATTGGTTTTAATACTTTGGCATCGAAATTTGTTTTGGAGACGATGATTGCCTTAAATCGAATATGCAGTCTAACTAATATTGGCTAATAAATTGGATCGTTAGAGTGGGGCTTCTACTTTAGAACGACCTGAGACTGCTTAAGGATTGACGTCATTATATCTCAAACGAGAAATTGACTATCACTTTGGTAATCTGCACAAATAGACATGGAATAGCCTCATCTATTGTCGACTATCCAAAACCTTCTTTGGATCAATAAATCACCAAAGATCCCAGTCCTTCTTAAATAAGGATAAACGCACTTTATGGATCATGCTGGGCATTATCACGCAGCATTACTCCTTGAATAATCATATGTTTTGAATGAAAATTTGCAACATCGCAAACTGCGAACATTGTGGTGGAGGAGAAGAAGAAACTGTTGAGCACTTCAGATGACCTTGAGGATACCAGATATCTTGGAATTCATTATAAGAAAATACAGACATGTCACAATAGGCCAATCGAGCCTGAGTCACTAGAAAAAAAAATGATCAAGTATTGATCAACTAGATGAAATTTTCAAGGATTCTCTGGCGTATTATAATTGTTCACTTTTCTGGAAGAATGATAACTCTCGATGAGGCATATTTCAAACTGTATATAAGTAAAGTATGACTATTCAAACCACTAGGTTGCTATTAGTCTTAGAAAACCAATGTATATGCATTTCAACTATAGAAATAGTTGAACAGGTGAATCGTGACAGTTACACGATTTGGCATAGCGCTCCAGCACTATCTATAAATTATTCTTATCTAAATTATATTTTGTGGATTCTTCAGGGAAATGATCGGAACCGTAGTTGTTCATACTTCATCCAGAGAAAATGTTTTCAAAGTACTTTCAAAATTCTTCCTTACACCATTTTGTGATCTTCAAATTGTGACGTATATGTGAAATGGGATCTGTAATGAGATAAATAGTTTATATTCATGATCTGATTTGAGGATGAAAGGACTAAAACTGAACCTCTTAACCGAATCTTCCTTTTCTTCAAACGAAATGAGCTCCGATGAATCTTTTTCAACAAATAGTATAAAAGTTTGTAAGATTCTGTAATTTTGAATCTCGTCATGTTAAAAATATATAAAATGTATGATGCTTTTCAGCTCTCCACAGTTAGGGGACTGTATTTTGAGCGGTTTCAGATGCAGAATGCCCTTTGCATGCTGACAGGCAAGAGTGCTAAGAAGATCAAAAACGGTCTGCTGACCATCTCTAGCCAGAAGTTTAGAAGCGTGTAATCTGAATGAAGTTCAGCGGTATTAGGTAATGAAATCAGTCGCTACAAATTTCGGTGCTTCGAAAAATCCTATCCTTGAATAACAGTTTCGAAACAGATATGCGGTAAAATTTTTGTTCCGTGAATCAAATATATGTATGTTTGCCATTGTCAAAGTATGTATGTAAAATGTAGACTCTTGTTTCGAACTAAGCCAATACACCTTAGAAGTTAACTTAAAAATAACAAAAGAAAATCCAACGATCATGCGCCTGAGTTTATGCTATCGTGAAAACCAACCGAGTTTTACGAATATGTAGTTTATAATTCTGAACTCCAGCCTAGTTGGTTCAGTATACAAATCGGGCAATTGCAGATCTACATATATGTATGCCGTTAACGGTATATGTCTTGATGTGACAGTTTTGATCTCTTATCTCTAATAACGGAAGTGACAGTAAACACTGTCAATAATTGTGGAGATAGCTATTGGATACTGTCGACACTGAATGCAACCCGTAGAAAACTCTCGTTATCTTCTGATTGTTTTCAACTAAATGAAAAACCGATGGATTAATAAGAAATACAAACCGTTCCATTACTCATTATCAGCTGGTATTATGGTGATTGACGTGGATAGCCAGTTAAAAATAAAATTCAAACAGTGGTCGTGGATTGGATGGACTTCGAGAGTGACGTCGAGACTACAAATGTTTTGGCGAAATGATCAGATTGGGAAGACAAAAACTGACCATCTTATCCAAGTCACGCTACTCTCGCGTCTTTGCTAGTTGTATAGTTAGTTGAATGTGTATTGAGCTCTTTTAAGAACAGGAAGTCTCTTTCGTGTCAGGTGCTATTACAGGCAGACAAGAGTGGTGTACGTAAAAAGATTTACTTACCTATGTTTCACCAGAAATTTGGTAAGTTGTGTTTGGGAGTTCTAATAGATTTCGAAGCAAAAAATTTTGGTGATTCCAAAAAATCCTGTCCTCAAATAGCTAGTTCGAAGCACATATGCGGTATAATTTTTGCTCCTTGAATCAAGTATATGTTTAATAAGGTCAACCATATATAATGCAGCTTTTATCTCGACGAAATAATTTTTGGACATAATGCCGTGGCACTAAGATACATAGGTTGCCTTTTATATTTCGGCATTTGGCAACACTGGTGTTGCAATCTGTCAACTGACAGCTCTATCGTAAAGTTAGATGTTTTTGGGGTTATACCCAAAAATGGGGTTATTTGTATTTGTTTTTGGGGTTATTTGTGTTGTTTTTGAGCATTTCTTTCGACCAACCAACATGAGCCTTTTTTTGAGCGATTGACAAATTGTGTGAGATCCAACACGAACAAATTTTTTTGACAGTTAAATGTTCATGCAATATTGAGTGTATGCTAGTCCCACTAATGCGTAAGGTTGTCTCTATCTCACGATAGGTCATATGACCATTTTGCAATATCAGTTCACGCACAGCATTAATGTTTTTCGGAACAATAACTGATTTTGGACGACCTTCACGAAATTCGGCTTGGAGTGAACTCCGACCACGATTGAATTCACCATACCATCGATAAACACTGGTCCTTGATGAAGCTTCATCGCCAAAAGTTGAATTAAGTTCATTCATGCACTACTGCTGAGTTAATCCACGTCGAAAGTTGAAAAAATAATCGCACGAAAATGTTTACGATTTAATTCCATTCTTGGGGGCAGATGAATCTTTTAATTTACTGTAAACAACCCAAATAACGCTCGTATGTCAAAACGTTCTGAGTATACGTATAACGTCAGTTGACAGATTGCAACACCAGGGTTGCCAAATCCCGAAATATAAAAGGCAACCCTCGTAATATGCCCTGAGATGACTGCACTGACGGAGGAAAATTATCGGTGATTATCAAGGAAGATTCCATCCAAAATGGTCAGTCACTGATCAAGTTTTTCGCTACGGATGATTCTTTCCAAGTACTACGAAACATTTCGCGATGTACACCAGGTATTTCTAGATTTCAAGCAAGCCTCTATGGCATGCGCTTGAATATTTAGGAATACCAAACAAATCCGTTCATCTGTGTAAAATGACAGTAACGCACTCACAATGCTGTGTTAAAGTTGAGAACAGACTATCGAGAATTTTTGCAATAACTTCCGGTGTTCGACAAGGAGATGCGCTGTCCCCGATACTTTTTAATCTCATGTTGGAATACACCCTTCGTAGAAGTGAAACACCACAAAACAATATCTTATTCCGACAGTCCAATCAACTTCTGTGGGAGAGGATATCAAGATATAAATTGCCGCTGGCAATATGGCTTTATATCCTCTACGTCCACTTCTGAAATCAAAATATTTTGCACAAAAAGTATTGTACAAAAAGTTGATCAGACCAGTTGTCATGTATATAAGAGTTGAACTTCGGATGAGTACGAAAGATGGCTTTTTACATTCGAAAGAAGAATCACGCGTGTAATATATGGTACAAAATGCGGGGTTGATGGCACATACCGAGTTGAGATCAGGAATTTAATGTAAATTCCTAAATTAAAGGACACCGAGTACGCTGGCTCAATGCGGATCCAAAACGAATGATACAACGATCTTTGAAGGGAGAGTCGCTTTTCGGTGGCGAGTAGGTCCACGGCGTAGAGAGCGATCTGAAAAACCGATAAAGCAAAACATTTATTTTATTAACTCTTAAATTAGAAAGAAAATCCATCGAATCAAGTTAAGGCGCCTGAAATTATACTATCGTGAACACCCAACGAGTTTCAAGAAATTGTATAGTTTATAATTCTGAACTCCAGGCTCATTATACAAATCAGGCAAATCGGGCAGATCAACATTTATGCCGGAAACGGTACATGTCTTGATGTGACATCTGCAATGAAAACCTCAACAGTTTTACATATTGGTTATTCACTGCCCCTAAAAAACCGATTCTCGATATCGCATGCAAGATATAAGAACAAATAATTCATTTAACTCTATATATACAATATGCAAATTAAGATGTTTCATAAAATAACAAAACAGCCAACATATATTTCATATTTTATCGTATTTTACCTCAAACCGAATATAATTTTTTATTTTTATCAATAATATCGTATTTCTTGATCTTTAAGAAATAATACACATTTTTCTTGTTCAATTCACGATCATAGTACGGTACATGCCCAATAGTCGTATGTATACATACTCAAGACCAATTGTATATCGTTTATATATGTATTATTGATAATTGTATCGAGATTACAACGAGAAATATTGAACAAATAGAATAAAAAATGTCAATGTTGCACGATGTTGCATGATATGTTGCAAATGTGTAACATAAACATTTTTTTTTTTAACAATATGAGAATACTTAAATTTATTTATTTAATTTTTATTTTTATTTTATTTTATTTTGTTTTTTTGTTAAGACGAAAATCGTGAAACATTATTCTATTGTCTTTATGTTGGGGTTTGATACTAATCAAGAACAACAAAAAATAAATAAATAAGAGTTCAGTATTTTTGTTGTACGAGTACTGGAAACTGGCGGTTGCAATAAGTATTTTTTTTTATTTCTTTATAAAGAATGGATAGTTTAAATATAATATTTTGATTATTTTGTATTTATTTGAAATAAAACTATTAAACTATTAAATTATGAAATCTAATTGTTTGATCAAATTCTCCTATTTTGTATATTATACATGGTTAGGTTTGCTACAGTAGCTGTGTATATTAACCGAAGTAGTAGCAACAGTTTTATCAGTTTTGTTTTTAAAATAAATTATGCGAAATAAAATGGCAGCACTCGGGGTCACCAGTTTAGGTCGAATTGATAAGTAAGCTATATATGAACAAAACCAGAAGAAAAAAAAATTAATTGGAAGTATTTTATTTATGTTTATATATTTGGAAATGGTTGTTCGTAGCTACAGTAATGGTTTATCAATCGACAAATCAAATATGTATACATACAACAGTGCAACAACAACATGTATATTTGTATATTCAATAAATCAATGGAAGCAGCAGCATAGGCGGATCACAACTATTCAGTTTCGTTCTCAAACTACTCATTTTCTTTAGTTTGTGGTACCACATCGCTGCTGCTATATTGAAAGACGACGAAGCTCTCTCGCTCTGTGTTCGTTTCTATATGGTTTTGACAGATGGATTAATTTATGGAGTAAAATATTATTTATTGACTTCTTTCATATTTTCTTATAAATTTAATATTTCTTCCTCTGCTTTTTATGTTATCCATATAATTCAAAAAATCATAATAAATATTAAAAACAAAAAAAGATTTCTGTGAAAACGATTTTTTTCCTACCATATGAATTAATAACGACGACTGACTATATATACATACATATGAACGAACAGACTGGCAACAAAAAAAAAATTATCGATTCCAAATTGTGAAACTGTTTGAATATATATTTTTTTTAACATACTCGTAGAGTGTAAAAAATTAATTTCCTTAATGTCAAATCTGCCACCACAATAATATACCTCCATCAACAAGATCATAATTGCACGAGACCTCCTCCTCCGCACAAATATATAAAATTAAAATGTCGAAAATTTATTATTTAACACTTTTAATAAATTTAACAAAATAATTACCGAGCACATCCAACAAACTATTTTATTTAATTTTCATGCAAATTTTTCTCCATCCAAAACGATTTTAGTTTTGTTTCACATCAATATAACCATCATATCATCATCATCATCATCAACTCGATCATCATGCACACATGCATATAGTTAACACATTCGTTTGATTCTTGTTTTTCTTAATAACAAAATCTTAATATAAGAAATAGACATGCAAACTTAATGTTATTTAAATGTTAAAAAATAAATCGTATTTAAAAGGTTGTTCGCATTTAAATTGTTTATAAATAACAGCATCTGTATATACCTGGTCTCTATGTATGTAAGAGAAGAATACTTGTTAGTTTTCAAACATTAAATTATTAAAATTTATTAATAATATTAGCTATGTATTCATTTAGGTTTTGTAAGATTAAGAGATTTCAAGATGCTGCTACCAATTCTGTTTACTGTATATAATGGATTTAATCGATCGCAGAAGGCAGAAATATTTGAACTTAGAGAGCATAAATGTAAGTAACATTGAAGAACCTACCACCAATTTTGGCACCACCACTGTTTAAGTTTACATGTCGGTAGTGTCATAACTGCTCTAGAACTGCTCTAGAAATGGTCGGGGTTGGTGAGATTCCTCTCTAGAGACCTAGAGTACCGCACTTATCGAGATAGGTCGGAGGCGAGACGTCAAAAATACGCCTGCCTGATCAAACAAAAAAAAATTACTGTATGTAGCTTTTTATTTTGTGAAGACACATGAGTGTTATAAATAACTAAACTAAGTTCACTAATTTCACCCACTGATCATGAACAACACTATACTGTCTTCTTTGCCACAGTTGGTATTCTACTACTTTCATGGAGGACTACGACTATGAGAGTGACTAGTAGTAAGTTGCCATGATAACCAAAAACGCTGTTGTTTTTCTCAACAGCCGGTTATTTTTATCAGTTGGAATATACACGCCGATTATCGTTAACAATTTCCACATTGTGAAATATAATCATACCTATAGCTTATGTTCAAACTTGGTGTCAATATTCGTCCACTTACAGAACCTAAACTGAACAGCCAAGTACGTTATACCCTGGACGTAAATATTTTGAATTAAAAAAATGCCAAAGTGAGGGTTTTGCAAATTTAACTGACCGTTAATATTCTAAGACAAGTAGAAATTCAAACAGTGGAGATTATTTTATTATACAAACCAGGATATGGAATGATTCGATTTATTTTTAATTTTATTTTATTTTAGAAAAAACCAATTAGGAATAATTTTTATAAAGAGACCAAAAACAAAAATAAAATAGTACAATTATCACTATAATATATGTCCCTACAACAGAAAAGTTAAAATTATATAAAATAGACAACTAAATTATTCAACTAAAATAATTATTTTTCAATGCTCGTCTGATTTCTTATTTCGTCTTATTAAAGTCGCAAAGGGAACAAAGTTCGTTATACAACTTTGACATTGGTTCTATGAAAATCAATTTTCAATAGAGTGCGAGTACGAAGATTTTTAATAGATGCATACAACTTTAGGTTCATTGGCAAGTACGCACTCAAGATATTACCGTTGAGTAAATCGGAAATAAAAATAACTCCAACGTGCTGGTGCCGAACCTCAAGTGGCTCTATTTGCAAGGATTTACATCTTTCTACATATGAGGGAAGATTCCTAACATTTTCCCACCGGGGTAATCGACGGTCAAACCCACCAGTTTTATATGCATAGAAAATGAGAAAAGATTTTTGTATTGATTCAATTCTACCTATGTGGTCATTGTAACGTGGAGACCATATGCATGATGCATATTCGAGCTGTGTCCGCACAAGTGATTGATACAAGCAGACAAAAAACTTTAGGATCATTTAACTCTTTCATACTACTTTCAGGAATCCCTGAGTCCTGAAGAATTGGCTTCCTGAAGAAGTTGGCTTTGGCACAAATCTTGTCTAAATGACGATTAAATGATAATGTTGAAGTAAATGTAATTCCTAGATCCCTT
Source organism: Tipula lateralis (assembly GCA_963932295.1). Classification (NCBI taxonomy): domain Eukaryota; kingdom Metazoa; phylum Arthropoda; class Insecta; order Diptera; family Tipulidae; genus Tipula; species Tipula lateralis. The sequence continues at coordinate 149,980,195 of OZ010736.1, read as the reverse complement.
ACTTCGTTAACACGAGTCAAATTATTATTGGCAATGATGTCATTATAAACAAAATGCGAACAAATTATAAACAAAATGCGAACATTGACCGCGTCCATATCCATTTGCAAATTATCTGCATCAGATAGATCTCGAATAGGAGAGAATAGTTTTAAGTCGTCAGCATATATCAGCATATGTTACAAATAGTATGAAAATAAGTGGACCAAGATGTGAACCATGAATTACTCCAGAACGTACATAAATTGGATAAAAGCTGCCGTTAGTTGCAACAAACCGCACCCGCCCAGGAAGCGACTCAAGCCATTAGATTAAATTTTCATTAATTCCAAATGATTTTAATTTTTGCAAAACAAATAAGTGATTGATTGAGTCAAACGCCTTACTGAAGTCGGTGTATAAATGACATCAAGTTGAGCATTATTCTCATTATTCAAAAAAACAATGTTGCTCATCTACCGCATACACGGTTTTAGCCCGAAAACATATAATCACACACAATTGACTCAAACAATTTAGGAATCACTGACAATAACGAAATACCTCTATAATTAGAAATACCGCTCCTATTACCAGATTTAAGAAAGTTTGAAGAAATACCATCTGGGCCACACCCATCCTTAAAAGAACGAAGGTATTTAACGATATCCTCAGGAATATATGTGAGGTGTGTATAAGCAAGAGTTTGTAGTTGCATCCGTACCCTCATACTTGTCCTTATCAATATCTGTCCAACTATATATATTTTGAAAAAATGTAGCAAATAGGTAAGCAATGTTCCCAGAATTACTTCTAGTAACATCATTGAACCACATAGTTGATGGAAACCCGTAAGTTTTCCTTCTGGAGTCAACGAACTTCCAAAACGATCTATGGTTTCCAATTTGAGACTCAATAATGAAATTCTTATAAGCAATATAATGCAAATCGTCAACTGTTTCGATAAATCCAAAAATGATACTCTGTCTTCAGCGTTCTTGGATAATTTCCAGTTAGTATATGTCGTATAAACTTCAGATGGCAACCTCGGTGAAATGTAAAGGCCAATGATGTAAATAACTTTCTTGAAGATATTCAACTTTACACAAGTTCTATTGTTGAATCACCGTCAACTATACCTCACTTACAATAGATGAATGAATAGCTATCAGTACTCCACCCCACTTGATTTGATACTAGTTAGTGCCGAGCGGTCACACCTGTATGCAATATAGTCTGACGGAAAATACTCTGAACTGTAAATATTCGGATTTAAATCAGTTTCCACAATCACATAAACAGGATATATATAGAAGCGACGACAAACCGATAAAACTTAGCGGATTTTAAAATTGTTTCATAGATCAATATTATTAGGCGTTGATATGTTTAAGATATCCGTTGATTTAAGTTGAATTCCTTGATAAGCGTGGGTTCCGACCATAAATCAGCATTCATAATAATTTCAAACGATTTAAGTCGCACACTTATTTTATACGAAATATAAGGCGCAACTACACCATTATGTGAGTCTTTATTGATCCGTATACAATTTGCCTCCGAAATTCCAAGATTATTTTTCACAAACTCATTGAATTCACTGTCAGTAATGGTAGGTTTAAGTCTCGACACAAATATCCATTTATGTGGTGGAATAGCTTCAATAGATGATATACTACTACCGGTACCAAATATGACATCACGTTTAAGGTTTTTGTTTTGGGGAGCATTATTATTATTATATTCAGACAATCAGCATTAGTCATCATCGACGGTAATATATTTGTAACCTGTTCCGACTGAATTCGAGTTACGTTATTATCATTATCAGTAACATTGTTATTAATATTTATAAGATTATCCTTGCAACCACCGCTTTGCGTCAATTGATGGGAAACATTCACACTCATAGTCGAGTTGTCGTTAGCCTTATTATGATTTGATTTATTTATAAACATGGAAGTACTGATATTATGACGATTTTTATTATTGTATAATTTTGACAATTGTGAGTTCACGGAAATTAGATCAGTTTGATGGTTCTGAATGTTTGTATTAATAACCTTAAAAGATTCAGTCATCTTAGAAAATAAATCCATCTGGAAGTTTAGCAAGTCATCACAATCGTCAGAAATATAACGGAGATTTTTTAATTGGCAAATTAAATAAAAAGTCGTTTTGTTTTTGATGCCAAAGCATCTATAGTCAATTGACTTATCACAAATAGAAGATTAAGTTTAAACAACTTTTGTGTCGTAGTTTGTTAAAAATTATTTTAAAGACTGAATATTGGTCGGTCCCATTGTTTGGGCGTCATTTGAAAAATGGACGCATAAACTTTATTTTTTAAGACTGAATGGTGAATACTTGTCTGGGCGGCATTTGAAACAAGTCAGACTGTGTTTATATGCATGGATAACCCGATTTCACAAAATTTGCTTCTAGAAATATTGAAATCTTAAGCGGCGTATAGTTTTCCGCAGCTCAGGTTGGGGCTGGTGAGATTCGTCTCTAGAGACGACTGTCTCTCGTATCTTGCGAGACGGTCAGTGGACCCGGTACTACCGGTACAGAGGTGTTAGTTGTTGTTGTTTTCTTTTTATTTATTTATCCAATTTATTCCAATGGCTCCACCTGGTCCATACTGGTTTAGCTACCCTGCCTGACCCACTGACTGACTAATGATTGATCGAATTTCGCACGGTATTTATACAAATTTGGTAGTTCAGCGAGAAAGGAAATTAACTCAAGAAAACATGGAAAATCTTTTCACTGAACAACAATGTTTCGTATATCCATTGATGATGGAATACCATTGAAAATATGGAATGGGCAATAACGGGAAATGACCGATGCCAAAACGATTACAACGCCACAATGAATCAATTAATAGAAATCTCGATATTTCGAGTTAAGGTCTTGTAATTCGCTAGCACTGTAGCGTCACGACTGAACGTATATACTCGAATCCGACAGTTTATGCATATTGAGATAGTTTTGATACGTTCGTAAGGATTGACTTGATATTTTCGAAACCGACAAGCTCATTACAAGATACCATTAACGTAAGACCAGTTTCTCTCTTAATAGTTCCCAAACATTGAATTTATTAGTAAGATTAATTTTCATTTTACCGCCCAGGTGACGCAGTATAGTTAGTTGAGCCGTACATAGAGTGGTATATGTATCACAACACGGGACCAATCGCCCGGTCTAAATGTGCAATAGCAGCCACAACAACCTAACCTAATCTAAGTTTCATTTTCTTTTTTATGACTAATAGACTCGAGTTATTAAGACCAGTATGTGATCGGAAGTAGGTCGTCAATGCCTTCGACTTCAAGTAATTTGAGGCTATTTTCTTGATATGTAAAAGTCAATCAAGTCAGGAACCTTGTTGATGTCTGAAGGCCTATACGTTGGTTTACGTGATGAATGATATTCAAAATCTGACACTTCTATTGCTCTGAGGATTTCTTTTCTTTTTCATGGTGGTATGAGTCAAAAGACCCCTCGCAGTATGTTTGACCACTACTTTAGTAAAACTTTGTCCTATTTTAAAAAATTTTGACATATTGATTTCTTTCGATACTATGTCGTAGTGTGCAGTAAATTGCCCCTATGCGATATCTGGTTAGTATTTTGTTTGATTAAAATTGCTTACCCTCCTCAAAAGCGACCACTGGAATGCAATATCCAATATGCTTTATATCCCGTAATTTTGCTAAAGTTTTTCTCTGTAAAGTGGGACTCTGATATTAATGCTAAATCTATCAGCTGCTTTAGTCAGAATGAATAAGTAACCTTTATTATTACAGATGATAAATAGATTTGAATATTATATTTTTGGTTAACCTTCTTCCGTCCCTCGGATCCTTTTAGACCCAAAAGCATTAAATTAATATTAGAAATGTGTGACTAAGTGACTTGTCTAATATGTTTTAATTGAGTCACAAAATAAGTAACACTAAATATTCTCGGAGCCAAAAGAGACCCATTAAGGTAAGTATTCTGAGACCCCATATCATGATAAATTTGATGAAAAATCGTATGACATTGAGGAAGACGTTTATTCAGAAGAAAAAGTATGGCCATACAAATCTAAAGATTAAAAGATTCAAAGGAGGTTCTAATTACCCACACAGTGGTTGACCTTGATGTATGTAATGTAGGTTACTCCAGGGATATGCAGTTATTCGAACTTTGGATGAAAAATTTGATTTTGAATAAGAAATAGTAAGGAATACAAGTATATGACGATGATTGAATCGATTTAGTCATAAAGTTGTAAGCCTTTATTGGTCTATTGCTATTAGCTGTTACTCAGTACGAGCTATTCCAAGAAGCAAACAGTGGATGGAAATATTGCCAAAATTTCTGAATCCAGGCGAATACGTAACCATCGATGAACAGTTGGTTTGATTAATTTGGTGAATTTCGACAAAGATACTGGTTTCGCCAATATATACCTAATAAACCAATAAAGTATGGGGTCTAATTTACGATAAAAGTATGGATGATTTATTTTGGGGGACGGCTCTGAACAAGGAAGTTATTTTCAGAACATGGAAATCGTTTTATTGCTTGGCTAATTTATACGATGTCAGAAAACATCATTATACCAGTATCGTATATACATAAGCAATTGACTCTCAGGTTTTATGAGTATTGAGCAAATCCTAAGAACAGGAAATAAAGCTGCACCTGGTTTTTAGTTACAAATTTACAGGTGAGTGACTAGTTCAGAGTGCAGGCATTTACACCGGCAGTCTTAAGACCTGAAATGTCGTATTGTCAGAAAATTCGTTGTTTTATAAACAATTGGATGTGCGAGACTCGTACCATATATACACCTGTTATTGTTTAGCAATATAGGAGTTAATAAAGTGCAAGAAATTATTCAAAAGTGATGATCTATTCACCAACAGTGCATTAATGAAAACTTAGAAACGTCTAGGGCAAGTAGATAACTATAAAAAGCCTCAGAGGAGTTGCCTTCTATATCATTTAAGTCATAATGACAAATTTATATCTTTTAAAAGCTTCTTTACAGAAGAATCAATATCAACCCTTGGTTATACAGAGCCACTTACACATATTGTTCGAATTGTTTGGAGTTTTTTTTGCCATATTGTACCCTTGATGAGGGCCTGTAGCTTGCAGTTGCATGAAACGAACCTTTAACGAGTTCATCTGTATATCATCCAGAGTTAATACATGTGTAGGTTCTTCGGTATCCAGATGGCTCTAAGTCCTTGTTTTTATTGTATTCTATCGATTCAGTGTGGGTTCTCAAGAAGTGTGAACCAAAGCAAAGCACTAAAGTTTGCACAGCTATCAAAAATGGGAGATTATAAAAAGACAGTGTTAAAAACTGATTTGTACCGAACGATTAGTTTTACAATCTAAGAGTAAAATAAAGCAATTCCTTTTATGAGAGGCCAGCTAAGCGAATTTGTAAACAGAAAGAGGAAGATTTAGGTTCTAAAGTACAAGAATTTAGTAGTAAGCGCAATTCCGTGTAGTTTCTTCAAAGAAGTTAACAGACTGGACCATACCAAATTAACTCAGTTGACCACCATTTGGGAACAGAATGAAAACGTTTTTATTGATGTCAATCTGGAGTTGAATGATTTAAACGAATACTTTCAATTTAATACCGTAGAGATGTCCATTGTGACGAACCATTCAATAAGAAATTCACGAACGTTTTGCAGAAATTCAAGAAAATTCGAACATCTAAAATCACAGACATTCATAAACTGTTGTTTTAACCTTATTCGGTTATAACGGATGCCGCTGGTAGTTGTGCTTTATATCGTTTGTGTTCACTTCTATAAAATCGAAAATCTTGCAAATCCGGATAAGTTTATATTTGAAAATAGTTTTAATCAGATTCATTGTCATGTATGTGTCTGAGGGTTATACTCTGTCGGATGAAGTCAAGGGAGGACTTCTAATATTCGAGAGAAAAATAATGCTCGTATTTCATTCAGCATACTATTCTAAAGCAAAGGAATGTTTAAAGATGAGATTCGACCTTCAATATAGGTTAAAAGATTTTTAATGATGACAAATTATGGGGGCCAATCTCGTTTGAAAGGCTGCTCCACGATCTATCGAGCTTAATACTTGAACAAAAAAAACGTTGAATGAAATAACATCCGATTGATCAATACCATTTATAGATATAATAGAAAAATCTTTAGAATCAATCTATTCAGCAGTATTACTTAATCTTAGTCCAGATTTTGCCAATTTCTTACAAGAAGGTGTTTTACTCAAAGTAAGTCCTACCTTGGAACAGTTTAGAATGTCATCACTATTCTATAGCTACCATTATTGTCACATACAACGTTTAATTAATACGATGCTTACGTTGGTTGTATGGTGGTCTTAGTAAACTTCGGTGACAACATACACAGTGTATAGATCCAACCGTGGCAACATCGTTATCCTATATATACGGTGAAAAATATGAGAGGATCGAGCAACATTGAGCGATGTGTAGTATGTAGAGCCTGGATTTCCGGCCATGCAAAGTGGTTTATAGCCCTAAAATTGAATATAACACGTCAGACGACAACAGTATAGTTATTCATTGGTACATAATGAAAATTATTATTGAAATTATCAAATTCATCTTATACTCGTGCCTTCATCTTACATAATAAATATATTACTTACACCACTTTAAAAAATTAATAAGCACACCTAAAAACCATCCCACTTCCGTTGATACGTCTAATTTATATATATATTTTGTTCACTTCAGTTTCGCCTAAATCAAAAATATTACGACAGGCCTAAGACATCGCACGAGGGGATAAATATTTATATAAGGATCGTAAAAATTATTCGAGACAGAAAAAAATTATGAGTTAAATGATGATGATGATGGGTGTTTTATTATTGTAACACTATTAGATATAACAGTATACCATTATAAAGGGGTGGTGGAGTACTCGTAATGTATAAGACATAATTTTGAATTATTTTTGCTCGGCACATATTTTACGTTATTACTTAGCGTAAAAAAAGGTACCTATATATAAGTAGACGAATAATTTTAACTATTAAAATTTTTCACGTAGTTGAATTCAGCATATAATAAACCACTGGCTTGTTGTGCTGGCTGTTTATTATATAACGTTGCTGATGTTACAGACCGTTACCGATCAAATTGCGCAATGATTGAATCTATTTACATCTGTTGGGACGCTTGATATAGGGTTCGAGCTTTAATTAATCAAAATGAGTGCAAACAGAATTTTTATTATAGGATCGGTGATGAGGTTGAATAAATTTATGATGCGACCAGTTGGCACAGTGGAGTGGACTATATACCGGCTTGATTACAAAACAGGAGCTTTTATCTTCTGATTAAAAATCACTTATTATTAATGAACACAATTATAATCCTTTCATTGATATGGACCTATTCAATGTTCAGATGTAACACTGAGTCTAAATGATGGGGTTAAAATAAATAGGAGTATACTTTGCGGTCAGGTTTTCAACAGAATCGACGTTACGTGTTTCATAGTTTACAACGTCTTGTATAACAGAACTATGGACTAGCTTGGGTGGCCTTAAGAGTGGTTTTTCGTTTCAACATCGTTAACATTTCTTAAAAGTTCTACTTTATGAAAATGAAATCGTTCCTGAATCATAGTTCTAAGAAGGAAGCTTGCATAGTAGTTATATTAGAACTATCTTTAAAACAAAATGTTTGACGACTCTGAGTAAATGGGTGGCGACAAAAACACAGTAAAAATTCCAACGTTGTATTAATAAAAGGAAAAGCAGTAGATTTCCACAACTACATCAAAGACAAGGCACAGTGATTGATGGCGACAGTGATTGTCGCTTTGAAAGATTGAGCCGACGCTATATTGACCAATACATAGCAAGCCAGTGTTGAAGGCTATATTGATTCGATGGATCTGAATACACAGAATACGGATATAGCATCGGCTGATGTTTTTAAAATATCGAAAAAAGAGGGTGTTGATGCTCTAGCCATTGAAACCATGATTTACATTACGATCGAGATGGAAGCTTTACTCGTTATTATGTACCAAGGTTATACAGTCGTTAAATTTTGGATATCCTTCCACTTCAACAATCTCCATAAATTATCTTACTTAGCTATAGTAACCCATTAACGTCATTAGAACGTAGTGTCATTTGAACCTCGAACTCCCCACACGTAACCTTTTCATTTGTAACTAATTGATTGTTTTTAGTATGATTTTCTTAGGATGGATTGAGCCTTGCTTATGGTTATAGTTTCAGTGAAACGGTAAATGTAATTTGGGATACGGTTAAAGAACGAAGAATGAATAAGTTCGTGGCCGCTGGTTATATCCTAAATATGTATCGCCCTTAAACATAAAGAAGTATATGAAGTTGAGAATCCTGAGTATGTATATAAACGATTTTAGGCTAGAGGGATAGTTTAGAAGTTGTCTTCCATTTGAATATTATGTTCTCAATTGGATAACACTGAATGCCAAATTATACGAGGTACTCGTCTTAAATGTTTGAGGTATTTGCAGATCTAGTAAAACTGTATTCTCAGAAGGCATTTAATCAGGGTTGACAGGAGTCCAACAAACGTGTGTCATGAGCCGTAGTATTTACTTCCATTTTTGATTTGGTTTAAATGTTTGTGGAAAAAACGGAAATAGGGCTTTGTTGTCGTTGGTCTAATGGTGAAAGTTGAGGTGTTATTGGTTCCAGAACTGCCAGATAATTCTGACTGATGTGATAATGGATATTTTTGTGTTTTAAAAGTACTGCGGAACATGCCGATTGTTGTGATCTTTCAGGGGTTTCATTTATTTTTCCTGAGTGTCAGTCTAGTTTTCCTAGCCATGCCTTAAACAATACTTCAATATTAGTTCGCTCAGCAAATATCTTTTGTGCAGACTTATAAGGTGGTAAGCATCTCATCCTCATTTTGCTTGGATACTCAATATGTTTATCGTCTTAGACATTTTTGTTTCTGTAGACTGAACAATTTATTAACCAATTTACTAACCTCTCTAGACTAACCAATTTACTAACAGCTGGAATGATGTTAACAAGTAAAGATATACAAATCCTATACACAGTCACTAAGATTACACGTTCATCATTCTGCTCTAATCAGCGAAACAGTACCATCGATCAAAAATGGGAACAAATATAAAATACTTACGTCTTAACTGTAAGTACATGCTCGGCTATCAGGACAACATTAGGATACTTTGGGTTATGGAAGAAACGTCGAAGGAAATTGAAATGATCACCTGAATACAACGGAAACAAGAAGAAAATATGAGTGAGTGGTATATATATATATAATGAAGGAAATATCAGAGAATGGTCTCAGAAAATACTCTCGATAATGCCGCTTCAAGCAGGGATAGGTGCACATTACACTGGAGTTGATCGATCAAACTATAACCGCACACGTGAGCAACAACTAAATAAATAAAAAGAACATTTTAAGGACAATTGCACAAGGGAACCGGATTACGAACTTCAAGATGGCAACTATAACAAAACTATCAGCCAACGGGAAGGTAGATAAGTCACCCAAAAGCAAAAATAATACAGTCGCTGGTATACAGATAATTTGCTAGATGAATTATTCAAAGACGATGCACAAATAAAACTGTAGGAATTCGTACACTTCGATGATCTCAAAGACAAGCGATTTAGGAAAATGCGAAAACTGGAGAGGTATACCACTTCTCCACAGCACAATAAAAGGTCGGGAAGGTGATGTACAGGTCATATCAACCTGTAATAATTTAACTAAGGTAATAATGTATTGGGATGCCAAAAACAGAGGAATACAAAGAAATCAAAGTGAATAATTATCCAACTGTATAGCAAAATAAGGCGGCACGGAAGAAGACATCAATCAACAGAGCAAGACATACGTTCAACTTGCTTCACAAGGATGGAATACATTCGTCTTGTCGAGAAAAACATAGCTACCACTATTCAATGTGTGTCTGAAATCAATTCTACTGTATGAGTGTGAAACATGAAAACACACACAGAGCGCCAAACAAAACTTACAGGTGTTTGAAAACAAATGCCTGAGAACAAGAATAAAATGCTTCTGATCAGATCAAAAATAAGAGCTCCAGTGGTCAACAAACCATACAGATATTGATAAAGAGCAGAATCGGTTGGTGAGAGTTAAAAACAAGAGCTTCCAGTAGAGTCAGATGATCCAGACTAGTCAAAGCCCAATGCTCTTAAAATGGAGACAAAGGAAAACATATAATACACAAACAATATAGAGGATGGCAACGACGCTCTCATAACTAGCCCGAAGCGGCCCGTTCGTCTATGTGATAAAACCACCTGGCTCCCATTTCAAGGAGTCACAGAAACGACGACCTCAAAATCTCACCCGATATGGCCATACGCCTAGCTCGTTTATATGATAAAACCCCCAGGGTTAGTTCGTTTAGATGATATAACCACCTGGCTCCCATTTAAAAAACACACGGCAACGGCACAGTTCGAATATATTATAAAAGCACCTGGCTTCCATTTCAAGGATACAAGGCAACGATGCCCTCATAACTTGCCGGAAACACCCATCTGCCTAGTTTGTCTATATGATAAAACCGCCTAGCTCCCATTTCAAGGATACATGGCAACGATGCCTTCAAAACTCACCTGATGCGGCCATCTTTTTAGTTCGCATATAAAATATAAACACCTGGCTCTCAAGGCTTTCAAGGACAGATGGCAACAACATGGTCAAAACTCGCCCAAAGCGGTTATTTGTCTAGTGCGCCTTTATGATTATATACCAAGTGGCTCTCATTTTAAGGATATATGGCAACGACCACCTCAAAACTAGCCCGAAGCGGTCATCTTCCTAGTTCATCTATAAACTATACCACCTGGCTCGCATTTTAAGGACACATGATTAATGTGGAATATATAGTTATTTCTTTAAGAAAATCCTGTTTTTTTGGCCATATCCAAAACAAATAATAATTCAAGATATTACCTTATTTACAACCGGAAGCTACGAAATAAAATAAATAAATAAACAAATATTAACAATTGTAAGACTTGTTACCAATTCGAAAAGATATAATTTGTATACGCGATACCATTCATCTTGAACACGCATACATGGTATATATACATACTTACACAATAGGAAAAATCCTTTTATACACGGATTTGTATCCGTGAAAATATAAAAAAAAAGAAAAGCTAAAAATTATTTATTTACAATTTCTTGCCGGTATATACATTTTTCCAGATCGTATTTGATATTTTTCCCAAAAAACGGAAATCCTTCAAATACATACTCGTACATACATACATACATACATACTCGTTACATTACGATTTGTTTGTAATATATACTTATACACATTATATACACATACAGACATATAGTCAATTGTATAAATATTATATCGACTGAGTGTATTATAAGTCTTATAGACACGTATTTAAATTTTCCATTTTCATTTGTTTTTCTCAATTAAATTTCCATAAAAATAAAAAGTGTTCGTCTTTTAATCACGTATACTTAAAAACTAAAGTAATTTATTATCTTAAATGATTTAAAGTTTTTTGGAAAATAATTTTTGAAATGATATAGAATTTAAGATTTATGACACTAATAAAATTTTTATGTCTCTTCTGACTGTATGTATGTATGTGTGTGTGAAAATTTTGCATTTTATAGTCGAGAAACAATAAATTTTTCTTAAGATTGTTTCACCGACGAAAATCACTATAAATACCCATGTGTTGTACATATTCTTGCATATCGTTTATTTATGTTTATAACGTTGTTGTTGCATTAATCTGACAAAATACTATTCATCTAATATATTATAATAACTCCTCGACTATAACAGCAGCATCTCTATAGTTAAAAGTTCCCTTCATCGTCTTATATACACCATACATGTATTTGTTCCTTCTTCGTCGCTCAAGCATATTTTATTCTTCCACTTGTTCTTGGAAAATTAGAATAAATTGTTGTGGACACACAACATATACACCATAAATATTACAAGACAATAGATGAGCATAATAAAACAAAAAAAAACTAAAACTAAACAAATAAAATTTACGAGTGATACATTGCTGACATGTTTCACGAACCAAAAGAAGACAATTCGAGCGAAATACATAAAAGCACTAAATAGTGTTTATGCTGTAGTGTACTATATAGTTTATATAACAACAACAACAAACTATTTTCAACATTGATATATGCGAGAAGTTAGTCTTGAATATTTTCTTTATGCTCTATGTGTGTGTGTGTTTCTGTATCTATACGTACATGAATTATGAAATGAGTTGTTATACCAAATTTCCTATTTTCTTAAGAGGAAAATTTTGGTTTTCTTTTCCACTCCATGTAAATACGAGCAGCTTTTATCCTACATGTAATTTACGTTTATATATAGTTTTTTTTGTAGGGAAGCCTTGGGAGAAAAGCTTGGCCGCTCAAAGTCGCTAAAGTGTAGCCATCCCGAAAAAATATAAATGTTGAATAAAATGTAGCATCATCCCGAATTTATTTAATATGTAATAGAACTCAAATTTTGAAAAAAAAAATTAATATTTGTAAATATTGTGTTTATTATATTATATAATAAAAAAGAGTTAACTTCATATAAAACGAAAAGTAAATTTATTTTTTGATATTTGATATGAAAATCGTTTCAATATCATTCAAAACGTATTTATAAGTTATCTATTAAAAATAAACCATCATAATTATTATAATAACTAAGCCTATAGCTGCATATTATACAGCCAGATTACGCAACATTCAAATCACAAATATTAAGTAGAATAGTTTTGATGAAACTCCAACCCTTCCCAATCTAAATGTGTGTAATGTCAAAAGTGTAAATTCCATATAGCCAATACTAGAGATTTATCTCAGTAGTGGCATATACGGCTAGATTAGGCCATCATATACCTATCAACTGTAAACGTGCCAGGTCGATATAACGAGTATAAAGTTAAATTTTTTTGATGAAACTCCATCCCTTCCCAATCTATATGTGTAATGTCGAAACTGGAAATTCCATATAGCCAATACTACAAAAAATACGATCTGAAAAACAGTCATCGAATGATAATCATCCAGAAGTTATCGAAGATGTTCACTTGGAGAAAATAAAAACTGATTTAAACTTAGTCCCTTTTGTGTCACTACATGTTCAAAAACAATATTGATACAGATTTAGTTGCATAATTAGATGCTACAGGTGGTTTAGTGCGGAAACCATATAAATCATGTAAAGCAATTATGTATTATGCTCATATTATTGCTATATTAAGCCCCTAAAAAAATGATACTGCTACGCCTTTTCCACTATGTGACATGATAAGTTCAAGTCACTCTACGTGTACAATTGGCTTAGGGAATACCGTTTGTACGCACAAGAAAATTTAAAGAATTGGCCAATTTTTAATACAGTGGTCGTCGATTTTTCTTATGCAGAAATACATTCGGTACTTGATGCATTCAATCGAATGGATTTGGTTCAATATTTGAAAATAACCCATTCTTGGGCTACGGGTAATACAGGCGTTAAACTACCAAAGATATTATTAAAATACATTTATGCTGCTCACATATTTGCGAAATAAATAAATAAGCACTACAAAAAATGTCCAGAAATGCACAAATTTTTAAAAGAAATTATGGCGTCTATGATTGTCACATCTCAATATGACGATATTAAACGAATATGCAGCAAACTGGCATTTTTATTAAAATCTTAATTCAACTCTGCCAATGTTAAGCAAAATTTTGATGAGCTGATTCATTTTGTGGCTGTTATTAAAGCCGGAGTTAATTTAAACCTTTTCAATGATTTTGATGTAATAGATGGCAATATTAACGCTGACATAACCAAAAGGGAATTCTCTTGTCCAATATATATGCCGAGTCCTTTTTACAACGAGCTATTCGAAATAAGTAATGGATTAGATCTTAAGGACGATGAATATAGCAGTAATGATGTCAAAGGATTAAATAATTTCTATAGCATTGAATTTCATACCGTGTTTTCAAAAAAATACGCAACTGTATTACCACTATTCACGGGAATATTAAGAAATGGAAGTCGCTTCAGTAATGGCCACGTAGAGAATTATTTCGCATGTTTAAAACGACGATACTCAATAACAAGTCGTTCGATTGAATTAGGAAAAATACCATTGAAAGTAGGTCGCTTTGTGCGAGATTTAAAACGTAGAAACGAAACCATTTCGAAAGAATTATTTTATTCGGTACCAAAATTTTCATTTAAACGTAATGATAATGGTTCGAAGGGTTCTTCTTCCTCAGGAGATTGTGATCGGAGTCTTATTGACATACAAAGTAGTCAATCAGTCTGGAAAAGAAAAAACTCTTATTCAATTCCAACAAGTGGCAAAAGAAATAAATCTAGTTTTGATCTGAATGCAGTGTATTCATATAAAAATTTATCTGATACCGAACGAGATGTTGCAGCAATAAAAACATTAAGTCAGAGTTTTGATACACCTCGAAGAGAAAAAAATCCTACCTAAATCTATTTTAAAAATTCAAACAAACATTTGGTTACCTTTAATAAGAAATGCTCTTAAAACAAGTACTTTTTATAAAAACTCCTGTGCAATTGATTCGATTTTACAGGCGATTGCTATTTCTATGGATGAAGAAGACATTTTTTTAAATATACTGACAAGTGGAAGAACTAAACGATTTTTTCTTTTCAAGAATACAAATCTAAAAACTTAAAGGAAGTATATACAATTCGAAAAGAAATGTTAGTTGAATTATCAGGATTTAATTCCGACTGTACAACGGAATTATTTAAAGTATGCAAGCACTTTTTGGATAAGTTTCCTATAGTTTAAATGTAAAACTAGAATGTACAGATGGAAAATGTTTGGCAAACGAGGAAGATAGCGACCAATAATGTATTTAGATATGGTGTTGAAAATTCTTTTCAAAACGTTCCACCTAAAAGTTGCAATATTTGTAAGCAAAAGATGACACCAAAAGACAAGTCATTCAGTTCTATGATTTGTATATATACAGAAGCAATTGAAGAAAAAACAATAAAATTATCAGAGATAGCACCAACAATAACGATTAATGAGGAACAATATAAAGTGACATTTCTTGTAAGCTTTGTCTGCGATGGACCAATGACCTTCTGAAGCTTTTGATATAAAGTTCCCAAAAGCTTCAGAAATTATATTTGCTACAACATGAGGAACGAGCAATGGGAAAAGTACGATGATCTTAGCCACTACATACCCAAAATACGAAATGCGAGTAATGTCACAGTTAATGCACAAATCGTAATTTATAAAAAAAAACAATTAGGATAAATTATTAAAAAATATATTACTGTAAGAAAAGTACTGAAAATAAATAAAAAAATAACTCAAAATTAAAAATTTGTATTTTTATTGTTAAATTGAGATATCCATTCTAGTGGACAATTAAATGCTTATTAAAGAATACTTTTCATTCCCTTATTCACACTTTCACCACTCGTCACTGAAAACATAATAGATCAGGGTAAAGTAAGAAGTAATTCAAGACCTGAAGCAAAGATTTATTTAAAGTCAATGTATTCAAATAAAATATTACACTAATAAATACGTCACAAAAAACAATATAATACCTTCGTGATTTGGAGATGGGACTTTACTGAGATAAGTCTCTAGTATTGGTTATATGGAATTTCCAGTTTCGACGTTACACACATAGAGATTGGCAAGGGTTGGAGTTTCATCAAAAAAATTCTACTTAATATTTGTGATTTGAATGTTGCGTAATCTGGCTGTATAATATGCAGCTATAGGCTTAGTTGTTATAATAATTATGATGGTTTATTTTTAATAGATAATTAATAAATACTTTTTGAATGATATTGAAACGATTTTCATATCAAATATCAAAAAATAAATTTACTTTTCGTTTTATATGAAGTTAACTCTTTTTTATTATATAATATAATAAACACAATATTTACAAATATTAATTTTTTTTTCAAAATTTGAGTTCTATTACATATTAAATAAATTCGGGATAATGCTACATTTTATTCAACATTTACATTTTTTCGGGATGGCTACACTTTAGCGAAGAATTCAACCAAAATTTTTCGGGTTCGGGCTACTAACTTCATTGACTTGGACACACACTATACATAGTATTTTGTAATAATTAGACCCTGTTCGTTTTCGGAGCGTTTATATTCTCGGAAAACCCGGATTGATATTTTCATTGTTCCCTGGAATTCTCAGAATTCGGGACGGGCATGTTTTTTTGTTTGACGTAATTCCACTGATATTTTAAAACTTATTTTGTGATAAACTACTACCGGATTATGTTAAAATTGAGTTGAAAAATTGAGTTAAAATTGATAAATTCATCCACTGATGATGAAAAATTCTATTCGTTTTCGGTTGTTCCTGGTCCTAAAAAAAAATTAAAGAACGCGGTTATTTATTCCAGAAATCAATGCCACTAGAGTCCACGGTTCAACCAAAGCCCCCCTGGATATATAAAGCCGGAATGCATACTCAGTTTTTGAGTTTTTGATATCTGAACTTATCTAATTTTTTTCAAATCAAAATAAATCACGATCAAATTTAATATAAATTGATCTATATTTTTATAAATCGAATTCACTAGATAGGTTGTGTATCATTCCATCGTTGTGCGAGTGATTTAAAATGTTTATTAGTCACTTCTCTGTCGTGTTGGAAAACGTTAATTGTCGTGCTTATAATCGAGGTCTGGTTTCGTACTAGATACAATAAATATTTCTCGTTGTTTGCTGTTTTTTCGAGTTGGTTTTCGATATGAGAGGCATCCCTTTGGGTCATAATTCCAATGGCATCACCCAGGATGTATCCTATAGTATAAGAATAAGAAGTTGGTTTTGTGATATTATTTCCTGCAATTGTTCATGTAGCTGGTGTATGGTAAAATCGCAAAGGTGAAGTTTAGCTTCGTTTAGTATTTGATAAGTTCCGTTTAAATAATAAAAGTAGTATGATACAGAATTGATACCATCCCAGTATCCTGATATATGGAAGCTTATGATAATTTTCCACTGTAATGCTATTAGGTGGACTGTCTCGGTGTTATAAATATATATAGTATATATATATATATATATATATATATATATATATATATATATATATATATATATATATATATATATATATATATATATATATATATATATATATATATATATATATATATATATATTATATATATATATATATATATATATATATATATATTATATATATATATATATATATATATATATATATATATATATATATATATATATATATATATATATATCGGCATCTGCTGGCAACGGATTTACTAGAGGTTGCATAGTAGTTTGTTTGTTGCATATTAGCTTGATGTGATGAACTCTTCGTTGTTTAACTTCTCGATAAGGTTTAACTCGCGTTGGAAGCATTGGTTGCATTGTTTTGTTCCTTGCCGCGTCTGTTGGGGTCGGGTTCTTCGTATTCTCAGGTTCTTTCCACCATAAATTATGTGTTATTAATTGACTTGCTTCGATACCTCTGGATGCATAATCCGCTGGGTTTGTTGGCTGACTGAACATAAAACCACTGAGACTGAGAACTTAACTTCTGGATTTCCGATATTCTATTTCCCACAAATGTTTTAAATTTATGGGGCTTATTTTTCACCAACCCTAACACAATCATTGAATCCGTCCAAAAGTATGTGGTTGTGTGCTGAAACTGCATATCTCGCTGTACTCTATTCATTAAATTCGCAAGCAAACTTGCTCCGCATAAGTCTAGCTTCGGCAATGTTAGCTTGGTTGCTATTGGAGTTACCCGTGTTTTTCATGTTACTAAGGATGATTTATTTGAAGTCCTGTCATAGAAGTATATCACTGCTGCATACGCCACTTCGGAGGCCTCACAAAATCCATGTAATTCTCCTTGTAGTGATTGATCAAATCTAATCCACTTTTTTGGATAGGTTTTTCTCCTCATCGGCCGCTAACTGTTGTAATGTTTTGATGGCCAAATATGGCGCCATTCCAAACGTCACAGTTGTCAGCTTGTATGACTTTATCATATTGTTGGATGATGTTCTCCACAGTATCTTTTGATATTTTTGATCTTCCGGATTTATTCTTATTTGTCAGTACATTTGTTCTATATCTGCTGTGTACACTACCTTGTATTTTCTCCATCGTAGTGGAATTGACATCAGATCCCCTTGTAATTAAGGTCCCACTAGTTGTATTTGATTTAAACTGATATCGTTGCTTGTCTTAGCTGATGCATCAAATACAACTCTTAATTTGGTTGTGGTACTGGCTCTTCACTTTCAATCATATATCCTTTATTATAGTATCCTTCTATACACTCCTGATATTGTTTGTGAAATTCATTTGCCACTGCAAAACGTCGTTCCAGCTGAATGAATCTTGCCAAAACCCTTTGTTTGGATACTTCGTACTGTATAACGACCGTCCGTATCTCGACAGAAATTCTGATGATAATGTTTTTCACACAGACTCTTCCTCTGTCATCAGCTTCTTGAGTTGCTACTTCCCAAAATTTCTTTATTTGGTCATCAACGTCCGTTAAGGTTACCAATGACTTGATGCTGGATGGTTTATTGTTGGTAGTATTTCCAAATATATTCCAACCTAGTTCTGTATCTTGGGCGATTGGTTCTCCTTCCTTTCCTTTTACAACCTGGTTCATGAAAATATTTGGATAATAATCGGCACCCAATAAGATGTCGATTTTTATTGGTTGATTGCAATTCGGATTGGCCCACATCAAGTTGTTTAAATGACTCCATCTTCTACTGTCAAAATTTTGGCCAGGCAGTGGTCTTGTTATATTTGGCAGCTGTAAAGCTTCTATTTCCATGGAGAAATTCGATGAAAATCGCACTTTTACACAGAAGGCGACTGATTTTGTGGCAGTTTTGATTTCGCTTTCATTTATGCCTCCAATTTATACATATGTTTTCTTCGTTCGGCGTTTAATTAGCTCGAACGCCTCCTCAGAAATGACCAAAATTTGTGATCCAGGATCTATTAACATCCGTAATAGTTTTGGTGGTGGTTGTTCAGTATGTACTTCAACTAAAGCTGTGGCCAATAATGTGGAAGTTAACTGGTCATACTGGTTTACCAGATGATTAGTTATTTGTAATTGATCTTCTATCTCACCTTTTGAAGTATCATCGGTCTTCTTGGTGAGCATCGTGCGTTGTGGTGGATTGTTGGAGTGCAATAAGGTGTTTACGTCCCATACAAACTAAACATCGTATAGAATATGGACAGGGATGGTGATTCTCCTTCAAGCACATGTTGCATAGCCCCTCTTGTGCAATGAATTTGGAACGTTCTAAACTGGATTGTTGTTGGAACTTAATACAGTCCTTTCCAATGAACAGTCGTGTTCTTAAAGAGAAAAGCGTCAGAGCAACTGTCCGTAGTAAGTTTTGTCCCTGCAGACTATTTCATGCAATAGCGATTGTTGTCAAAACTTGAATGAATTTTTCCAAATATTCAAACACAATTTATATTCATAAAGAAATGTTTAATTTATCCAGGACTATAGAGTGTTTCTATAGTCATGGATAAATTAAACATTGCATCAAACATCGAGTCAAACATCCGTGTCGAATTGCATCAGAAGGGATTAAACTAGACGTTCTCTGATAATTTGACACATTAGCGCACTCTTCTTGCCAGTTTTCGGGTTCTTCGGTGATGTATCAGACAAACGACAGAAACTTACTTCTTCCTCCGTGACACTCTCTCAAATTTTCGGGAATTCGGATCCTTGGTACCACCACTAATGATTGTTTATTTCTACCATCGGAACTTTCCCAAACCCGTTTTGAACCAGCATCTTCCAAACCAGCAGCTTTGAATCAGCATGCCTTAACTATAGGACTCTTATCAGCAATCTCCTTCTATAATGGTCTGTGCTGGTCTTCCACGAATTTTATTATGAACGATAAATCGGGATCTTCTGATTGCTCCTTTCTGATTTCTTCGTTGGTCCACTCATCGGATGGTAACACATGCATAAGTCCACTCGACCACAACGTTTCCAATCAATTCCTTCTTTATCTAGGAATTACGATGAATGGAGGTTGGGAAGGACTCAAGGAATAAGGTATAAATCTCTATAAATTATAAGAAAAGAGAAACGCTCCACGATTCAGCTCATCCCACATTCGCGCACTCCAAAAACGAGTTCTGCAACCTATTGATCCTGGCGAATTTAATTTCCAGATTATATCTGTGTAAAGATCTTCTTAAGTTGCGCGTGGGTCTTGAAAAACCAGGCATAAGTTCGTAAAGTCCGATGAGTAATGGCCATAAAAGTATTTGTAGAACACACATAAAGCTCCCACATTCCGCGTGTGGGAAAGAGAATCGAGATTTGAAGATAAATTTACATCCTAATCATATAATTTACATCATATAGTTTTAAATAAAAAACTATTATTATAATATTTTAGTACAATTGGGGGAATTCCCATATAGGAAGCTGCTATATGTTTGTCGGTTGTCTTCACATTTTGTCCTATTCTCAATATGATGTTCAGTGGAGTTTCTGTATAGGTGAGATTGCAAGAGTGAGGTTGAGTACAGTTTATTGGTCTCCTAACCGATTATAAAATGTATCAAATATTACACTGGAAACATTTGTGTTCGTTATAGGTATTATAAAGGGTAAATTTGAATGGTTACTGGTTATTGACAGCTGTCAAGTATAAACATTGCGATTAGTAGATATGCAGAAGTATACGGCTGAATAACGCGTCTGCATTGTTAAAAATTCTATTGAGTTAGCTAAAGAAAAAGGAAAATAACCCAGAGTTCATTCCAGAAAAAAGCGGTGGCAACACTTATACCAACTATCACGACATGTTTACTCTTAGAAAAATTTACTATCATGAAAGTTATCATATAGTCAAATTTTTTAAGAATTTTTCTATGATGGGTTTTTCCGATAAAGACACTCAAACCATTCGTTGGACGGACCTGATCAGCTTGTTTGATTTTTCCTGCAACCATTCATTGGACATTTTTGATTTCAATTAAAGAAGGTTTGAACTAGCTAATTCGAACTCTGGTATAAAAACATCCACGTGCAAATTTGGTATGAGTAAAACAACTGCATCCATAAAAAGTAACTGTTTGGTGTGGTTTTTGGCCTTGTGGAGTGGTTGGTCCATTATTCTTTGTAAATGAAACTGGACACACTCTTAATGTGCTTACTGCTCGTTTTGCGACAGTGATTACTAACTTTTTGATGGACGGATTGAACCGTATTGATGTGCAAAATATGTGGGTTCAATAAGGCGGTGGAACATGTTATATAGCGACAGAAACAATCAATCTTTAGAAAAAGAGAAAGTTTACGCTGATAATCCTCAAACCATTCAAAGAAAACATAATCGGCTAAATTACTCAAATTGAACCACAATTATGTCAACATGTGTTAGAAAATCGTATAAAAAGATTCTGCGCCTGCAAGAGATAGTCACTTTATTTTTAAGATAGAGGTCTCTCAGTTGAAGTTGAAGGTCAAATGTGTTTTGAGCGTTGCCAAGTAATCTAAGTGCTAGTCTTAACGCGAAGGCCTACCTCACTCATCTAAGGCACCGACCAGGTTCCAACCAATTTTCAATAAATAATAATTTTGTATCAGTAGTTAAAAACATGCTAAGTAATCCGCATAAATCTTATACGTTCGCCGATGAAATTACACAACTTTTTGTTATTTATTTATTTATAAACAATATATTAATCGAAAATCGTAAATTATAATGTATATACCACAGACATAATAATATTGTTGTTAAAAAAAAAAAAAAAAAAAAATTAAAATTATATATCTTTCATATGTCATAAATTATTATAATAATTCATTTCATTATAAAATTTTGTATTTAAAATAATTTATTTATAATATTATTATATTTATATTGGGCCTCTGTGTTAAATGTACATTGATCTATCTGCAAAAATCCATAAATTAAACAAAAAAAAAATTAAAAATACATTAAAAATGTACACACAAAAAAAATCATTTTAATGGACATTATCAGAATATTATTATTATTTTTTATTTTTATTTTAATTAATGTTTAAAAAGTAAAAAAAATTAAAATAATAACAATAATTGAAGTCGAATATAAATTATAAAAATAAAAAAAAAAATTGATCGTTACTCGCGCGAGCTCTCCCTCAAACGTACTTACGTCTGAGTGTGAAAAGTAGATTTTTCGTTCGAGGCATATAAATCATATCGAGAACAAAAATTGTAGAGTGATCCAAAAGGAGATACTTTTTTCGAATTTGGATTCATGCGTGACAACTGTTATGTTCATATGACATGTGTGTGACTCGCGAGAACATTTAGGAAAATTATTTCAAATAGTGAAAAACGGTTTTCGTGCACTTCGACCATTTTATTAAGGTGGTCATAATCGTCCAACTGAACAGACTATATTCGCAAAACAATCAATACACTTTAAACCACTTGGATATACATTTATCACCCGACTAGCATGCGTACAAATCGATCTACTGTGAATATTTCTGTTGTAGCTGAAACCGGTAGGTGAAGACCGTAATCAATCAATTCGTCACCGTGCTCAAGTACTGGGTCTCTCATATGGCACATTGTGGGTATTTAAGAGATACAAAATTGAAGCCGGCTGACCTTCTTTTTCGCGTCATCAATTTCGTTTTTGGATGTTCGAATAGCTAATGGATACGTTAACAAACAAAATTGTCGTATTCTGGCTGATAAACAGCCAGAAGAGATTAAAGAGCTGCCAATGCGTCCTTAAAAAGCACTATTCGGTGCGATTTATGGGCAGGTACCATCATGATCGTGTTTCTTTAAAAATGTGACCAGGTTTTATCAGTCAACCCTAGAAAAACTGAAAAGTTTTTTTTAATAGACGCAGGACTTTGGGAAACGTTATAGTGTTCCAAAACTTGGGGTTCATGGGGATCATGGCTTCCCTTCTTTATGACTTAGCAAAAAATAAAAATAAAAAAGGGAAATGCAACAAACCATGCAACATTAACTGGAAATACAAAGAGTTATTTGGTAAATCATGGGGCCTGAAACCCAGACGCGTCTACTGGATATACGTTTTGGTGATCAGACCCATAATCTCGTTTACCGGACTTATTTGGTGCCTTAAGATTGTTTTTGCCTCACCCACAAGGCAATGATGTGGGCCGGTACACAACTGCCTGCATTCCCTGTAATAGCCCATCCTATACCCCTCCGGTGACAATATGATGATATTTATACTGACGGATCAGTATGCTGTAATCTAGCTGGTGCCAGTTATAATACGTACAAAATCCTGAGGTCGAATCATCTATCCTCTTTGCAAGGTACGCTACTGTCTTTCATACGAAATTTCTGCAATTTTGAAAGAAACACTCGTTACAAAGAAGATGATTTGCAGAGATCGTCGTATCTGCATTCTTTCTGACAGCCATTCACATGGATATCAAAGGAAATATATTTGCTGATAAATCGGCCCGTTTGGGCTCAATACCTCTTTATTATCTCTTAAACGAGAAATTACCCATCTCTTTGGTGATTTACACCAAAAGAGGTGAGATAGTCTCATCTCTTGTCAACTGTTATGGAATATAACATGTATATGCAAAGAAAATTATACGCATATACAGCGTTTTTAATAGTTTCATATTTACCTTTGACAAATGCACAATTTTTATTATACGATATGCATAGTCAGTAATTTTATATGTAATATTTCTTGTATATAAGTTAAAATAAATGGAAATAAAAGTTAGTCTCTTTTTACACATAAATCAACGGTGTTTTGACTCAATAATTAGTTAGGCCTCACCAGTGGTAACCTAACTAATTAAAATTCATAATATTATAAACTCATCAAGGTGACGACTCTAGTTAATTTGTCGTGTCCTGGATGAGTTTCTATTACTCTGGCCATTATCCACTTAGTGGGTGGTATATTCTCATCCCTTATGAGAACTAATTGGTTCTTTTTTATATTTATTTGTCGGTTTGTCCATTTGGCACGTTGCTGCATATTATGTAGATAATTGTTGCTCCAAATTTTCCAAAATTCATTGTGCATCTTTTCGACTAGCTGCCACCTAGTTAATAGTTGTGCTTTCAACTGCAGTGGTGTGTCGTCTGGTGGAGCAAGCATTGAGTGCCCTATTAAAAAATGTCCTGGTGTGAGACATTCAAGCTCGCTGGGATCCTCCGTTAAAGGACATAGTGGTCTGGAGTTTAATGATGCCTCGATTTGATATAATAACGTAGTTAATTCTTCGAATGTTAACAATGCGGGTGAAATACTTTTCTTCATGTGTTGTTTTACTAATTTCACTCCTGCTTCCCATAAACCCCCAAAATGTGGAGATCCTGGAGGGATGAAATGCCATTGTATTCCTTGAATTGATAACATATTTACAATATTGTTTGAATTGTGATAGATGGACTGCAGATATTTATTCGCTGCAACAAAATTTGTCGCATTATCACTATATAAGTTTGCAATATTTCCTCTACGTGCTATAAAGCGTTTGAGGGCAGCAAGAAATCCTTCACATGTTAAGTCACTAACTAGTTCTATATGTATCGCTTTTGTTGTTAAACAGATGAAAATTGCGATGTAACCTTTCAGGCTTTTAGATCCTCTACCCTTGGACATTCGAAAGTTTATTGGGCCGGCATAATCTACCCCCGTATTGGTAAATGCTCTGGATGGTGTGACCCTTGGTGATGGTAAGCTTCCCATAAGTTGCGTTGCACGACCCGCATTAAATCTAAAGCACTTGTGACAGTGGCGGTTATGTTGTTTCGTAGCTCTTTTGCCTTGAAGAATCCAAAATTGCTTTCTAATTAAAGCAAGTGTTAAGTCCACACCCCCATGTAGAGTACTCTTATGCGCCCAATCGAGAATCAAATTAGTGAGATGGCACTTATATGGTAATATAATAGGGTGTTTCTCGTTATAGTGTAGAATTGAGCGTTGTAAGCGCCCTCCTATCCTTAAAACTCCGTGTTTGTCCAAAAAGGGATGTAAGGACAGAATTTTGCTTTTACTGCTCACTGCTCCTCTTTCCTTTAATTTTTTAATATCTTCGGCGAATGAGGTAAGTTGTGTAATCTTTACAATGCTGATGTTCGCCTCCTCTATTTCTTGAACTGTTAAAGGACCCTTGCTCTGTTTATCTTTATGACAGATGTTCCAGTAAAAGCGCCTACAATATGCGATGACTCGTATTGTTTTCGTGAAAGAAGAGAATTTGTCAGTTATAGTTGAATCCGGTATTATTGTGCTTATTGTACAAACAGGAAGCTGTTGTTTCTTTTCTATCTCCGTTTCTGCTATTACTGTTTGGAATGTATCATTAGCATTGCTTATAAGCCAATCTGGGCCCAACCACCATAACTTATGATCGCACAGCTTGTCAGGGTCTATTCCGCGTGTGGCACTGTCCGCTGAATTTTCTTTTGATTTTACATGTTTCCATTGTGCGGGGCTGAGGATAGAATGAATCTGTGAGATTCTGTTTACAACAAAAGTTTTCCATTTACTGGGGTGTCCTTGTAACCAGCCTAGCACTATTGTTGAATCGGTCCAGGCATGCATTCTAATATTTGGGATACCAAGAGCCTCAGCAACAGTCCTTAGTAGCTTCGCTAGTAACAAAGCCCCACACAGTTCTAGCCTTGGAAGACTCTGCCTTTGACTGATTGGTGCCACCTTAGTTTTTCCCGATATCAAAGATACAGTAGTTGTTCCTGCCCTTGTAACCTTGCAATAAACAGCTGCAGCGTATGCTAATTCAGACGCATCGCAAAACCCATGCAGCTCCATATCCTGACAATTGTGATCCGTGTTGATCCAACGTGGAATTTTTATTCTTTGAAGCTTGTGGAATGTTGTCTTATATTTTATCCATTTATTCTTTATTTCCTCAGGTAGTTCTTCGTCCCATGATACTCCTTTTATCCATAATTCCTGAAACATGAGTTTCCCAAGAATAATTGTTGGGGCAAACCAACCTAGTGGATCGAAAATTTTAGCTATTTCTGATATTATGGGTCGTTTCGTTGGTGGTCCTGTATCAGAACTCATGTTGACTTGGAATTCAAATTCGTCATTTTGTGGATTCCACATAATGCCCAAAGTTTTAATAGAATCATGTTCCTTACATATGATGGTTGGTTTAGTTTCCCTATGTTCTTCTGGTATTCCTTCCATAACCGAGTTATTATTCGATGCCCATTTTCGTAGCTTAAAACATCCAGAATCAAGCATACTTCGTAATTGTTGCTGACATTTTATTGCATCTTGTATCGTATCAGCACCAGAAAGAACGTCATCGACATAAAAGTCTCTCAGCAGAATTTCTGAAGCCATAGGATATTTGTTTTGCTCATCTAACGCGAGCTGTCTAAGTGTTCTTATGGCCAAGTATGGAGCAGATGATGTACCGTATGTTACTGTTCGTAACTTGTAAACTTTTATTTGTGCATCTGGATCAGCTCTCCAAACTATTCTTTGTAGATTTTGTTGACTTTCGCTCACCAAAATCTGTCTATACATCTTCTCGATGTCTGCAATAAATACATATCTGTGCTTCCTCCACCTTGTTATTATCGATGGTAGATCTTGTTGAAGTGTTGGGCCGATTAATTGGATGTCATTAAAACTTAGTCCATTTGATGTCTTTGCCGATGCGTCAAATACTACTCTTAGCTTAGTAGTTGTACTAGATTGCTTGATCACCGCCAAACCTTTTTTATCAATAAATCAGCCCAGTCCCTCTTGAACTATGATAGACGAACTTTAAGGATCTTGCTGGCGATTCACACGCAAACTGCGAACAGTGTGGGGGAGGAGAAGAAGAAACTGTTGAGCACTTCTTGTGCTCCTGTTCTTCATAATCTTCCCATAGACTATACACTGCAGTGAATCACAATTCCTGTTTGAGGATCAACTGACGACCTTGAAGATACCAAATATCTTGGACTTCATTAGAAGATGAAAACAGATTTCGGGACTGAGAGTGTACGTCTGGGAGGGGATGTCACAATTGGACAATCGAGCCTAAGAGACTGAAAAAAAGAAGAATGATCATTGAATTTTAATTGCTAAAAATTCAAGGATAGTGGTGTAGCCGACTTGTGGTTTCAACAGGATGATATTACGTGCCACACATAAATTTACTGACAAAAATTTTTAATTAGAGCGCCCAAGATCTTGTGATCTTGCGCTATTAGATTATTTTTCTTGGGAAATCAGATATCAGATATATTGGAATATGGGATATCTATAGAATGGATCATCTAAGAGCCAGTCGTGCAGTCGTGGAACGAACCTATACGTTTTATTTAAAAACAAATTTCGTAAACTCTTATTGAATTACTCTTTATATATTGGATCACCCCACACCCCCGCTCGTATCCGAGAAACTTAAATATACATAAAACAGCAACAACTTGAAACCTTCATCAGAAGAAATGAAAATGTAGCGTCGATTTTTTGCATCGAATTGTCGTTAAAGTTACAGAAAACAAAAAAAAACAATCTTCTGGTCGTTCTGTCATATGAATATGTTCATCAACACAAACATATATTTTAGCAGCACACAGTGGAAAAACAAAAATATTTTTTTCTCATTTTCCATCTACAGTTGTTTTTTTTTTGTTCGTTTTCGACTTTGTATGTTCAAAGATGAAAAATGTTTATTAAAAAAGAGAAACAAAGAAAAATTACTTGTCAATAAATGAAAAATTGCAGTTTTCCAATTTTTATTTTGGTACACATAGCAAAAAAGTGTCCATCTTTTTTATGTCCAGGACATATTTGATATTTACCAAAAAAAAAAAAGTGAGATGAGCACGAGATGTTTTGAATTTATGGATGTTTTTTTTTTTGTTACGAGTAACTTGTAACTTTATACATACGATCCGATCCATATGTATGATTTGTGTGACATCTCAAATGAAAAACAATTTTTTAATGATTAACTGTTGTCATTTAAATTTGTGTTTTCTGTATATCATTTTCAATTTCTCATCATCTCCGAATTGTGTTTTCTTGTTCCATATGGACAGAGACGAATAATTTGATTGATAGCTGTTAAACGAAATATATGGCCAATATGTACCATGAGTGTGTTGAACGGAATTTTAAACGAATCGGTGCTCGAGGGAATAGGTTTAATATGGGTCTGCGGGAAGCAGTATATACCAATTTGGCATTCAATTTAATTGCCATATAGAGTCCTGTAAGCTTAGATTAGCCATTAAACCTGGTTAGATCTTATTAGGATTAGTTTAACCCTAATGACATAAAATTTGCTTTGCGTTTGAAATGGGTCGTGAAATGCCTCTAACACAATTAGAGTGCGTTGTTCAGAATGTATTAAGGCATCCATCAATGTCAAGACGCTTGATACATACACGGTATTTGGTTTCCAGGGATTTTGCAAACTGTCTTCGGGGATCAGCTAATGAGCCGTCAATTGACCATGACGCAACTGCAATTTGACTCCGTTAGATTTTTTGTGCGTTAGTGATAAGTATTATGCTTACCATCCAGAGACTATCCAAGACTTGAAATCGAATCGTAGCTTCCATTGATAAGGTATAGGAGTATTGAAAATATTCTGGAAAAATTTGGTTGACAGAATGGGGTACTGTAAAATTAATCGTGGAAGTTATTTGAATGAAATATGACCTATAGGCTTTGGGTCATTATGCATTTTACTAATGGATGACATCGTTTCAATCGTAACTCCAAATTGAGAAGCACTTCACCACCATAACCTAGTGACCGACTGACCGCAAGAAGAAAACGCAGGCAGAAGCAAACAATGCTGAACTACAAAGAAAATGATCCGGAACTACATAGAAATGCCATCTTGGCAAACCACCAATCATCTAACGCATTGATAATACAGAAGCGCGAAAGAGGGTTGCAAAAAAAATTCCTGCAAAATTGCAAGAAACTTAGATGGGACAAAAACAGAAATTCTGAATGTTATAACTTTGTCCCAATTGGAAGCATGTCTTAGGATCAAACCAAAATGAATGTTTAATATATAGTAGGTGTGTCCAGTTATGGATTATCATATCATCATATCAGACTCTAGATCCTACAGAGCTTAGGACACAAAATTAGAAGGACAAGAAATGAATTTCACACTTATGAAGCATCGTCGCCCAACTAATCTACAAAACACTTCGGATTCACAAAAAATTAAGGAAGTTTTTTTCTCAAAAATATCTTGTGCATGATACTAGCAAATTATTGGTTTACGATTCAATAAATCCTAAGGATCCATATACCCAACAGTATTGTGGTCGAGTGTCTGGATGCAAACGATGAGACGCGAAAACATGTTTCCCAAGCATGTCCATCGAGTTAAAATACTCCTGTTAAATGTGTGAATTGTTACATGCTGCAAACTACAGAGAATGCAAGTATAGTTAAGCAATCAGGCTTAAAACCCAAGGTCGATAAAATAGGGTAGCC
Organism: Tipula lateralis; assembly: GCA_963932295.1. Classification (NCBI taxonomy): domain Eukaryota; kingdom Metazoa; phylum Arthropoda; class Insecta; order Diptera; family Tipulidae; genus Tipula; species Tipula lateralis. Next base: position 149,950,569 of record OZ010736.1, on the reverse strand, counting down.
AACATCTTATTCACAATGTCTACAGTCTTTGGTTAGGCGATATCGTATCAAGGCTTGGTTCATTGATCTGGGATATACTCATTGATCTGGGATATAACGGTTCTAATTAGTAGATGACAGCAAACATTACTCAGAATCACATTAACACGACTGGGCCGCAAATTTGGTACAGTGAACTTCGTATATATGGTGTGTGGCGTTTCAAAAGACAGAAAAGGTGATTTATTTTAATGAAATTGTTTCTCCGTTAAGGAACCAACCGGCTCAACTGAAATGGTTTGTATTTGTTTTGAGCATTTCATATTTGGAAGAGGTCCCTTTATCGAGTTGTTTTTTTCTAGATTATTTATTTGGAATGGCAAAAGTAATGTGTCGAAGAATTATAAATGGCTGCCCTCGATTTAGCAATGTGATCATTTAAAGCGCTTTAACTACAGGATACAAACCATTATCTTACATATTTTAAAGAACCATCACTTCGCTGCGAAAACGATTTTGATATCGGATCCGGAGGCTATTATGAAAAATTCAAAATCGGATCCGAACCGGAATTTTAAAAGCAAAATTTCATTAATAGATTTCATATGACAAGTCATAAGTCAATTAAACCACAACAACAAACTAAAAATTAGCAAATTTAAGTTAATTTAAAATCCATTATTGCGAACTTCATGCTTACATTTGACAAATTCGACCAAACAATTTGATATATCGCCCGGGTGGCACAGTCATTAAAGCTGCTGCAGTTGGAGCGGGAGGTACCGGGTTCGAATCCCGATAGGGGCAGGATGCAAAAAGGATTTTTCACCACTTGATTACGATCGGTGGTGTGAATGAACACAACTATGACCCCCTGTTGGAGTGCAGAATCCATGGGCCGACCCATCTTCTATGTCAGTACTATATAGGTTGGCATGAAGCTATGCTAGGTGCCGATGGTTAAGTAAATCGGATCTATAGCCGTACGTCCTCGATTTGGCTGCAAAGCATAAGGAAAGGATGCAAATAAGCGAGCCGCGAAAGAGTTGGAAGTGCCTTGAGCCCCAAAACAGATTGCATAGTAATAAAATATAAAAAAAAAATAAAAACTCACCATTCAAGAGTTTTGAGACACATACGGCATATCGTTTCAACAGTCCTTTTGCACACTATCTTCGGGGATCAGTTAATCAGTCGTAAAGGAGATAACAATTGGATACGACTCAGCAGTTATTTGACTCTGTCAAACCGTTCCATGTATAGGCACTCGTTAATAAGTATTACGCTAACCATCCAGAGACTATTTAAGGTCTGAAATCTTCCAAAACTAATAAATGTTGCCATTATGAGAAATAAACCCAAACAATCGAAAATGTTCTGAAAAACTGGGTTGACAGCATTGGGTACTGTTAATCCAGCCGTGGAAGTCATGTATACTCTTTCTAATAAAACAAACCGTTTAGAAAAATATTCCAATAACAGGTTTCATGAAAAGCCTGCTATTTGAGTAGCTGTCATCTTTTAACATTTGACAAGTCAAGTTAAAATACTTTGCAAAAATTTTGCACAGTTCGCAAAACTAAAGCAGTAACCGTCGTGAAGTATTTCAGCGTCGAGAAAAATTTGAGCTGTTGGAACAAGTTAGTGATGTGAAGTATCAAAACCGTGTGTGTCGCTTAAGAACAACAGAGTTGAAGAAAACCCATGTTTACCGATTCCTCGTCGATCTTTGGAATTACACGTTTCACAAACGAGATTACACCTTATTTTGCATAAAGACTTAGGTCTTAAGGCTTTAAAGTTCAGTTAACAAAAGAACTCATGCCGGTCGATCACTCTAAACGTCGTATCTTCGCTGATTGGGTTTTTCAGATGCATCAAAATAATCTTCAGTGATGAGCCCATTTTTCACCCCGGAGGCTACGTTTCAATTCAATTCTTCTTATTAAATTATCGCATTTGGGGCAAAGAAAATGATATATTTATGACAACTATCCTGATACTATCGTGATAGAAACATATTCTCGAGATGATATTTAAAAATGTCGTGATAGAATTTTTTTTTCGGGATGACATTGAAAAATATCGCGATATTCTTATGGTTGCCAACGCATTTTCTCGGGATATTTTCGGACTACTTCACAGACATGATTCATAGGCAAAATTCCGTATAGAAATTTTGCTTCATGGACTCAGATTCTTGTGATCGTTTTTTCATCAACTATTATCTTGCAATTTTTTACCTGGAACGTCGACGACAATTTCACCGCCATGACTCCAATATTTCCTGAATGGAATTATGAAGATGGCCGAAATCTTAAGCCCCATGAGCAGTTCAAAAAATTTTCGACGTCGGGTTGATTAAAATTACTGTTGCTGAACTATGTACATTTATTAGAATTCTTCTGATCATTGGTTATAATTATCACACCAGCTTTCGGAGTATGTGGGGCAACGATGATAATTTGCGGAACTACCTTGTGTTCAACAGATACTTTGAAGACAGCAATTATGCTCAAGTGAAAACCCAAATCATCCAAAATGTTGTTACATTTTCATCCAGAGCCAAATTTATCATATAATGAAAATTTATGGGCTTCTTTCGAAGACACGGATGCGAGCAATTTATTAAAGGAAAGCCATTGTGGTTTGGCTATAGAGTTTAATCACTATGCGCTCCGTGTGGAAATATCTTGAATTTCGAAGAAATCCTCGTTCAAAAGTAGACTACGAAGAAAAATATGGCAAATTTGCCACTCGTTAGCATGACCGACGAACTACTTGCAATTTGCATTTCACTTCGACAACCTATTTACTGGCTTGCCTCTTGTAGAACATTTGAAATCACGCTTATAAAGTGGAGTGGAACAATCCCCGAAAACCGTATACCTAAGTCATCACGCGGTCATTGCAAATCAGCAACAATAAATGAAAGTGGAGTTTGTGGGTCAAAAATAGTGTAGATTGTATGGCTTCAACTACTTTCAGGACCCATCCGTATTCTAACGCGTTTCGCTACTCGAAAGAAGAAAAGAGCAAAGTCGTTGTTCCTCGTCCTTGTGTTGTGACGGAATACAACATATATCTGTGTGGGGTCGACCGTTTAGCTCAAAGTGTGGCTCTTTATCGCATTGCCTACAAAAATTGGTGGAGCTCTATTTTAACCTGGCTGGTTGATGTTTCTGTACAGAATGCATGGCAACTACATCGTTTGGGTCAATCGAAAATATCGAAAATATTCCGAAGATAAATAGCCAGATATACTATTGTAAACAAACATAAAGGAAAATTACCTTGGCTTTGTAATGTCCAACTGGTATTGAATTCATTTAATGAGAACTTCACCCAAGTCAGACATAATTTAAAGAAAATTTTAACCACTGGAGTTGATTATATTTATTTATATACTCATGATATGAGAGGATAGCTTTATTGAACGCTTTTAGTACTTTATAGTCGAATTAAGCTTGTCCGAGCCAGTGAAAGTGCCCAAATTATGATCAATTTTTTATAAAAGAGTTTCGTTAAAAACTAAAACCTATCATGGTGTAGTTCTGTTTTGCATATCATTCAAGTTATCACAGTGTTCTGGAAAGTACTTATCCTCTGGATCAAAAAGGATCTAATCACAAATTCCCAGACAGTGGTAATTTTTAAATAAATTTTGAATAAGACTCACAATGTTATTGAAAACTCGTGGAATTAATTAAGGTGTTCACAAAGTTGGGTTTGCTTGGTTCATTGGAACAGTATTTCTTCCGTTCGTCTCAAATTCGATCAATAGATAGAGTATCATTATGCAATGAATCTCGCATTTCTATTTATGAAGTATATGAAGAGCTGGATAATGATTGAAAACACGATAGATGTAGATTATGGTATGAAACAGTTGTAGTAGTGGTCGAGAGAGTGACTGAAGTTCAGTTTTGGAGCGTTGAAGATGGTACGAGTATTTGTGAATCAAATCGAAACATTTATTAAATCACTTTTATGACAAAAATGACATATAGAAAATCCCATCTGCATATATTCAGACTATATCACTATATAGTTGGGAAATGATTAGGCACAATCGTAAAAAATAACGTAAATTAGGCCAATTTGGAAAATGAAAATTTGAGTCAAAGCCCAGAGTATCAACCACAAAAAAAACGCGATCGACCAAAATTTATGTACACGAGATAAATTTAATTTTTTTTTTTTTTTGTATTTCAAATGATTCATGCAGTTTGTGTGTACACATACGAAATGCAAACAAAAACGTCCCCAGCAACAATATAATATCGCACACGTTTTTTTATTCGCTTGCCGTATATACATACATTCCAATTTACGTATATAGACTCTACACACATTTCGATTCAAATTCGACAATAATTCATTTTCAATTTCGATGGATGTCAACATGAATGCAATGCATTTTTTATTTGGTGGTGGTATCTAGTTTTTTTTTTGGTGCAGCCGATGCAACTGCTAAGCATGTATACGAGTATATGTTGGTTTTGGGCCTATTGAAAAAAAAAATTATTTATATATTTGTTGGATGCATACGTATATATAAAATTTATAACAATTTTCTATTTCATTCTAACCAAAAAATAACAATAATCGTAATAATAATAAAAATAATAATAAAACAATATAATTTCGCGTACATTTCAATTTAAATTTATTTTATATTTTATTTTTAATGTTTTTTTTTTGTGACATTTTGTATAGTTTGTTCGAGAGGTATTGGGGTTGGTTAAATTTACGACATAGGCGATGTTATACTGGCTATATGTACCTTGGAATAATATTTGTTGTACAACGAAAAGTGGCTGGATCTTCTAGTTTGACAAACAATATAAAGCATTTTACTACCCCAAGATTCACTTTGTTGAGACTTTTGCCGATGTCATTTTAAAAGTTTACTTGCTGCTTTAGAAAACGCTATGTTGATTCAGCATCCATTTGAACTACACCGCTGTAATGTAATACACATAGAATTTATAAAAATTTGTAAACCACCCCTTGAAATATCGGCGAGCTGAGTGATTCTTCAACAACATCAATCATAATTTTAAAGTATAAATTTGGGTGATACCAGTATGTCTTATCTATAGTAGCTCTGGAATATGACTAGGATTCATTGGACTCATCATTCATTAATCCGTAATCACACTGACTACAAAAATGAATCAATAACACAACATACCAAAATCTAATGTCGACCCACTTTCGTACACCTAAACGAATCGGGAACCGGGATAGCATAACTCTAACGTAGTCCTCAAAAGGTAAAACGCTGTCACCAGGTGATTTTGGAGGACAGTCAAGTCAGATAGCTGGACGAACATCTGTAAAATAAATACAAGCAATCAAATCTATATCACATTCTATCAGATACGTTCACATGTGCACTGTGGGCATAACAACAAAATATAAACCGAGGAAAGCATTAATGGAATTGAAATCAGTTAACAGTAAACTGGCAAGATTCCACTCTAAAATAAGAGACATAACAATCATTCAGTGCTCTGCCCAACTTCTACAAACAAGCTACAAATCATACACGAGAGAATTTCACTATAAGCACAATCACCAACTGGCAATATCAAATTTTCAAATCAAGGCAGCATCTGTGTAGCACTCAAAGAAACTTAACGCAAACTGATTAAACCAAACAGATTCTAGAAGAAACGTCTGCAATGAATTCCCAAAGAAATGAAACCATCAATAAAAAACAAAAATTGAATCAAATTTAATCCCTAGATCAAGACTGCCACGGAAGTACTCGGCTACCAAGAATATAATCAAAAACCTTGGTTAGCGATTATACATGGACAAAGATTGGAGAATTTCGTCGACTTAAGCTACAATTGAACTTTAAAATATGATAGAGGTGAAACGTAGATATATATGAAGAAACAGCACATCAAGTATAAAAGATGGCAAGAAATTATAGAAGGAAATATGTAGATAGCACCAACGGAGCGAGAATTTCCATTGAAAATTTGAACACCATAAGGCTGATGAAGTAGTCAATCCACCCGCCAAAATATTCAAAGGAGATTCATCAACAGCGGCAACTACACTACAACACCAATAGTTCAAGAAGTGTGGACTTGATATATACACTCCACAAGAAAGGTGACCTAAGAGAATGTAAAATTTGGTAGGGTATATCTCTCGGTTCAAGAGAACAATAAAGAAACTCAAGAGATTATTAATCTTATTTGGTCCAGATCTGCCTAATTATAATACAGGAAGAACAAGGTGGAAGGTCTTCCTAAAAATATATTTATTTGTATCACAAGTAGTATTTGTAAATCAACCAGGCTTTGTGAAAAATGACAAGAAGTCTGTCAGTCGAGTTTGAAATACTCTATGGCACTCAAATTATTTTAATAGTCCACTGACCAAGAAACAGTTCTGTGATTGTAAATTCCTGAAAGGCGTGGTGGCCTAATCTTTGCAACAATTTTCGACCTACCTGTGAAAAAATTTACAACTGATTTGCTGACTCAGTCCCCTCTAATTGGAATATCAGCTAGAAACTTTTCTTTGTAATTAATTTTGGCCAAAAACGATGGTGTTTTGGATAGGGTTAAGGACATGCGTATTACCTAGAATGAATTATCTTATAATAATTTACGTAATTACAGGCTCACAGATTTTATGTATTAACAGGTTTTTCAACACTGTGAAAATATATAATAGCTAAATTCGACCTATCAGGTTAGAATGATTTCCCTCCAAAGGAATAGAAACTACTTTTATCAAGGTCGTAGTTCATTCAACGTTTAACTTGATATGTGCATAAATGATCCAATGGAGCGCTTCTGACTGAAATTGATTTGAATATTATTGAATGGAATATACAAAGAAAGAGGAAAAATCGGAATGCCGGCAATGACCTGGATGAGAAAGGTAAGTTAAAAATTATAACTTTCAAAAGAATCAGATCGTTCACTATATGCTTCTTAAGGGATCCTATACCCTTCATTACTTCTTCAACTGATTTTTTGACCGAATATCAATTGTCAAAGTATGGTGTCAATTTGGGGTTTGCTTTCTATCACGCACTGAACCTAATTTGTGGAAATATTTTTTATTTATAAGAAGACAATCAAAATTTATTTAAGACGGGTTAACACTTTTTTGAAGTATGATTTCGGTCAAGTGGTCGCTCTGGCGCAAAGGTGCTTTCTTCACATTCTTCATAACATTTTTGCCGACTTCTGATGTTAAATGTTGCCTTTAAGAATCGAGGTTGTTGGGACGAGTCAGTATTACGATTTATTGGCATAAGCCTTAAGCGTAAATATAGTAATATTTTGAAGTATGACAGCATCATATTCAAATCAGATATTTTTATGTAGAGCGAATTTTTACCAGTTTTTACTGTGTCGTAATCGAGGAATAAATTTTCTACTTTATTGTTTCTCCATTTTAACTCTCACTATATACTCACCTTATTTTGATTGTTTTTTATTCATTTTCCAACTCAAGAATTTATTAAAATTATTGAGTGTGCAAACTGCAAGGATATCCCAATTACTCATATACCTATTCTGGGGTAGTTCGTATATAAATCCGAGATGCACCTACATCCGGCAATCAGTATCATCTCAAATTGATCATCTCAAATTTGGGCAACATACTAACTTTTCTGATATTCTCAAGATAGAAAATAATTGAAATAACTCAGCGGTAAAGCCAAAGTGAGATAACTCTCTCACTCTCTCGATCTCTCTCTGTCTCTCTCACTGAACATTAAGTAACAATTCCTTTTAATCGCAATGGTTATTCCATTGTTCTTCTACTACCTTCTTTTCCTCTGATTTTAATCGAAACAGTTATTTGATCAAAGGGCTAGAACTTCTTCATTTGTATCTAGACTCCTCTGATGAAATTATGCAACTGAGCGAATTTATATTTTTGTAAGCTCAAAACGGCTTAAGTAACCAGATACTTATTTGAAACATGGTTACAATTATGGCAATTTTTTTTATCAATTCACACTTTTTGACTATAATTTTACTATAGTAGAATTTTTATAGCATTACATTCAAACAGGTGGTTTAGTGTAGATAGTGATGATGTTAGTTATTATTCTTGACGCGTCTTCGAGGAATGCTTTACTTCACTTTATTTTTCCTCCTATCTAATTCTCACTATCTATCCACTTTGTTTTGAGTATTATCCATTCACTAAGTTTTATTCATAACGATCGACTTTGCCAGTCGAAGTGGTAAAGACTAAACCAAAAAGATTTAGTTAAGGTATAATTCTCTCTCTCTCGCTGAATATTATGAAACGATTCTCTTTAATTGCTTTGGTTAGGCCAGTATTCACCCGATTGCTCTCTTTCTCTTTCTCTCTCTCTCTCTCTCTTATTATTCAATAAATCCGAATTATATTTCCACACTGGAGTACCAATCTGGATCTTGCCTGGTATAACTTTCTCTCTCTCTCTCTTTCTCTCTCTGTAAACAATTGCGTTGGTTAGGTTGGTTCTTTCTTTCTCTCATATTTTTATCCACTCAGTTTTTTTATGCAAGGGTTAAACTTACTTCATTTGAATCCTGGATTCTCTTCTGCACTTATTCAACTGACCCAATTTATGCCATTTTAAGCTTAAGACGGTTAAGTAAAACTATATGTATGCCATCAATATTATTGCATTTAGCGAGGTATATATATACCTGATTTTGTGGCTTCTTTTCAATTACAACTTTGGATTATAGAACCTGATACCTATTTAATGTAAACTGTTCACAATTATGGCAATTTTTTCGTCGTTCACCTATCATCATCGATGTAAATGTTCAAATTTCAGCTAAATACATGCATAAAAAGCATTTTAATATTTATGGATTCTGCATTTTTCACTCTATGCACATACATACATTATATGTATATATGTAACTCATGTTGATATTAAACGAAACCAATATACATACACATACATATATACATAAATAAAACCACATAAACATATAAATAGTGGATATTTTATTTAAAACAATCCATAAATCACTTTTCACATCAAATAATTGAAATAAAACAACAACAAAATAAATAATAAAAAAAACCAACCAAAACATCATGATGATCGTCATCGAGATTTCAACGAAACATACATAATATACGAAATATATTCGACAGCAACAACTGTGGATGTATATGTATACAGAATTTAACAGAAATCCCATTAAATTCCCAAGTTTGTCAGTGGACTGATTTAATATCGCTTCACCAAACCCAAATAAAATAGACAAGTAACACAACAACAACAACAACAACAGCAACAACAACAGCAGCAGCAACAGCAACAACGTCAGCAAACACATCGACGACGAAAAATTGTTCGAAATGAATTTAAATTGGGTAAAATATGTCAATAAACTGTCCGGTGGTTGGTGTAAGTGTTGTTTTGTTGATTATGCATGCATGAATCATTCATTCATTATCATGTACCCAATGTTTGATGCGATATTGTGTTGTGTTTTCGCTCGAGGGGGATGTCAATTTCAACACTATTCGATCGTATTTGAAAAACAACATATATACTGTATATATAAGTACGACGGACAGAAAGCATGCGAGATGTGATGTGAGTCGTAAATCTATCTCTAACAAATAACTAGTTGGATCGGAAAATACCACGTTCGGGATTTGTTGTGAATGAACACCTCTTTTATCCCCATGAGCTATACTATCTATGAGCTATGCCATACAGATGGTTCTCTGTTAATGTGCCATAAAAAATAAACCAATGGAAAAACTACAATCAAATTTCGTTAACTTGATCCAGAAGAAGTCATTGGTTGCCCAAATTGAACAGTGGTTAGTTTGACAAGTGGACGACGATAAATTTGACATGATCGAAACAGGAATTGAATATTTAAAATTTGGACATGATGTAGGGACCTCAAAGACTCAGTTTGAGACTGAATCTCAAACATAAACTGTGTGGGGGTGGTGATCTCTCATAAGTTTCCTTATTATCCTAAAAATATCAATTATATCAAAATGTGTCTTACACTTTGGAGTTTTTTTGCATTGCTGAGATACAATATTTACAAACGGCGATTCAAGGAGTATGTTGGATGATGAAGTCAGATTGGGACAGTAAGATCACACTATCAAATACATTTCATAAATTGTCTATTTGTTGGTTTTTAACGCGCATGATTTAATTATAGATATGGCCAAGTGTAACACTTACCCCATCAATGTTTAGCCGAACATGAACGTTAGGACAAAGGATTCATTACCATCTATCACTACAGTACTAAGCAAATAGTGCGTAACCACCAAAACAGGAAAACTTAAAGCTAGCTTCCTTGGGAACCTGAATATCATTGATTGGGAGATTTTACTTAAGAAGGATTTGACATAAAAGCATCCTAATAGGTTTGCAGTGCTTGTGAAAATTCTGCCCTGTATAAAAATATTCCAGAGAAAACTTACTCTCTCTCTCTTGCTATCTCTCTTTCTCTCTCTTATACTCTCATTTCAACCAAACGGCACTGACAATTTTTCGAACTGAATTCATAACCATGCCTTCTTCTGACTGAAGACTAATAGTCTGAATGGTTTATAACTGTTTACGCAGCTGCCACATTTTCAATATGGTCTTCCCTAAAAGTTTAGTGAAATCCAGTACGTGTTGAATGGAAATGGTCTTTCTTCAGTAGGTTCATGTCCAAGGAGTCAAGGATATTCCACTACATGTACACTATTTAAATACTTGTATGATATGCGCAACATCTGCTAGTTGGTTTAGACATGAAGACGATAAATATCCTTATCTAGGGAAGACATCCTACTGTCACAGAATTCTCAGCTTTTGGCAGTCAAAAATTTAATTGTCGTTGAAAAAAAACAATGTTTTTGGCAAATTTGAGTTGAGGGTAGATAGGCTGCTTTTATGATATAGAAGTGGAATCAGTGAAATGTATACTGTGCCAATGCACAGCTATTTCCACTTCATTTGGTACCTGAATATCATCGATTGGTTTTTTTTTAACTAAGCTTTAATTGGGTGCAGGGTGGACTTTAAGACTGTCCTAGCTCCTTGTAACTGTCAGAGCTTCTGCACCCAACGTGCGGTCCTTTAAGTAAAGGTTGATAGCTGCCTTAAACTTGTGCATTTTACACTCAAACCGAAACTGAAAACCGGATAACGAATTCCACTTCCTGGATATGTTCGATAAAAAAATTCGGACTTTGCATACCTTCAGTTCGAGGTTTTGGCAGCTTCACCGTAAACCTATGCGCCATTGTCCAATTTGGACCAAGATCTTATGTTTGCGCCATAATTATACGACACAGGTCAATAGGTCAATACGACTTATAGTTAAGATTTTAGTATTTCGATTTCAGTGATCGAATCAAATGGTTTAGCAATGTTCAGAGTAACATGTTTTAGTTCTGAAGATAATCGATATCAAAAAATTATTTTTTGATGTTTATTAATGGAAGGTAGAGGTATGTGTGTGCTGCTTACTGTGAAATGAAAGGTAATCAGTAAATTCATTAGCTAGATGTGGTTTACGATTATCCTTGATTGGTTATGAATCAGCCGTACTCTTATTCTTTTAACTATGAAAAGAAGGAATAATCCAGTTTCCCAACCTAACGAAGAGCAAAGAATCTGCGGTCAGCATTATATATTCCATGTAACAGATAGTGCTAACTAAGGGAGTTTTCGAGACCAGAAAGTATTTTGTTGCAGCACTTGACCGCCCATGTGGTGCAGTGATTAGAACACTGCAGCATGAGGCGTGAGGTACCGGGTTCGAATACCGATAGGGGCAGTATGAGAAAAGGGATTTTCACCATCGCTCGTCTGGGGCGGTACGATCGGTGGTGAGAATGAACTCATCTGAGACCCAGTTGATGTTAGAATCTATGTGCCGTCCCATCTTGCGTGTCAGTACTATAGGCTGGCACAGAGCTATGCAATGTGCAGATGGTTTTTACGTAAATCGGACCTATAGCCAGAACGTACAGTAATATAGTGGAAAGTCACAGTGGGCCATTAGTGCCTGAGTGACAGACAACACTACAAGAAAAGAGAAAAAACAAAGAAAAGCAGCACTGTCTTGGGTTTCAGAAAATGTTAAAAATAATTTCTTGCTGGTGGAATTCGATATTGTTTCGGTTGCTACTTAACCATCGTGTTTATTGGTGGTTAAAACAATGCTTGAAATCTATTTAAATTGGTAAATATAATCCAACTTTTAGACGTAGTAAACGTTGTCCAAAGCGCTTCGAATGCAGTATTTGTTGTTTTCGATTCTATGGGTATATGTATATGTTCTCAATGTCCAAATAATTAAAATTAATTAATGATTTTTGATCCTTTTTCGAACAACTTCTTTTTGTCATTAATAATATCAATTCGAAAGAAGAATCTCGACAAACAAAACTTGAAACCCACGTCGATTTATTTTTGTAAATTCACACACACTAAAGTTTAATATTATTCTTTTGATAAAACAAAGAATTAATTTCATTTGTATATTGTATTTATTGATCCATTTACTTTTATAATGTAATATAATATTATTTAAAATTATAAAAAACGAGATTACTTTTTTGCTTTTATAATACAATTTTCTTTCTCTACTACTGCTGGCAAAAACAATTTTTTCTTCTTTATATATCATAAAAATTGTTTTAAGTAGCCAACTAAATTTAAAAATTATGTACCATAAAAATGCTAACTTGTTGCCAAAATTATAGTATCCATTTAACTTCACGACCGTTGAAGGGACTCGCCACAGTACTCCCCCTCCAGTGACAACGAAGTGAAAATTAAGATAAATTAATTTGAGTATAAATCATTCTCAGACGAAGTTGTGTAAATGAATCTTAATAAACGGAATAAAAAGAAGTAAATATTAACGAAAACGTAACGGAATTTGAGTAGTTCGTCCAGAACGAGTGGTAGTTTGATTTTGATTAGTATCAAAATCAGGAACTAAATTAAAAGTTACTTTCTTTTTGGATTTATCTGGTAAAGGAGTTTCTCCGGAAATAGGTAAATTTGATGATTGAATATTTTCGAAATCGGAGTAACACGGTTTGAGACGATCTATCGAAATTTTGGAAGTTTTACCATTAATATTAATATCAAAGAATTTATCAAATCGTTTGATTACCGGATAAGGACCTGTATACGGAGTTTGTAACGATTTTTTAACTGTATCGGTACGCAAAAAAACATGCGAACAAGAAAATAAATCTTTATGTACAAATATTTTATTGGTACAATGTTTCGATGCCGGTGTAGGACGAATTTCGTCAAAGTGAGTTTTAAGGGCTTTGACGAAATCAGAATGAGAACTAAAATCCCTTTGACTCGTCAAAAATTGACCCGGAAGACGAAGTGTACTACCGTAAACTAACTCGGCAGGGGTGGTTTGAAGATCCTCTTTAAACGTAGAACGTAACCCAAGCAGAACCGAAGGCAAGAATTGAGTCCAATCCGGACGATTGTAACACATTAACGAAGCTTTAAGTGTTCTATGCCAACGTTCGATAATTCCATTACACTTTGGGTTATAGCTGGTGGTCCTACGATGTTCGAAACCCAATAGTTTAGATAGTTCGGCGAAAAGATGGGATTCGAATTGCGAACCTTGATCAGTGAGGATAAAAGATGGAACTCCAAACCGTGCAATCCAACCTGAATACACTGCAAAAGCGACTGTCGGTGCAGTCATGTCTGGAATCGGAATGGCCTCGGCCCATCGAGTAAAACGATCAATCAGAGTGACACAATAGCTCTGACCTTCGGAAATAGGAAGTGGACCAATAATATCTAAATGTACGTTATCAAATCTTTGAGTAGGTAATTTAAAAGTGTCAAGGGGAGATTTGATATGTTTAGTGACTTTGGCTTTTTGGCAAGATAAACAATTACGTGCCATTATTCTGGCATCTTTTTTGATACCAGGCCAGATCACTTTTTCAGAAAGAATCTTTACTGATGATTTAATGCCAGGGTGTGACAAATTATGAAAGGAGTCGAACACTGACTGTCTGAATTTTTTAGGAATAAATGGTCTCGGACTTTTAGATGATACTTCGCAATAAATTGATTTATTCGAGTTGAAAATAATTGGAATTTGAATAAATTTAAGAGTATCGTTGTTAATTAATAAATCTTTAAGTTCGTCGTCCGTAGATTGTGCATCGGCTATTAACTCGTAATCAATACTTTCAGGTAGTGAAATCTGATTAATTCGAGATAGAGTGTCTGCAACAACATTGTCGATTCCTGATATATGTTGAATGTCCGTTGTAAATTGTCCGATAAAATCAAGGTGTCGGAATTGTCTAGGAGATGCTTTGTCTAGTTTTTGGTTGAAAGCATAAATAAGGGGTTTGTGGTCAGTGTACAGGGTAAAGTTTCTTCCTTCGAGCAAATAGCGGAAGTGTTTGATGCCGGAATATGCGGCCAACAACTCCCTGTCATATGCACTGTAACGCATTTGGGTTTCATTTAATCTAACTGAAAAGAAACTCAATGGTTGCCACGAACCAGACACTAACTGTTGAACGACAGCCCCGATTGCAGTATCGGATGCATCTACCATAATTGCTAATTTAGCAGTAGTAGAAGGATGGACAAGTAAAGAAGCATTGGTTAATTTGGATTTGCAACTTTCGAAGGCCCCAATGGCTTCTTCGGACCAAATAATAGGAACTTTTGAATTTTTTTTGTAATCTTTAAGAAAGTTATTAAGAAGAATTTGGTCTTTGGCTGCACCAGGAATGAAACGACGGTAAAAGTTAATCATTCCCAAGAAACGTTTGAGTTGACAGACTAATTTAGGTCGTTCGAATTTGACGATAGCCTCAACGCGTTCCTTTAATGGAAGTATACCGTCAGCGTTAACGGAGTGACCGAGAAAATCAACTTGAGATTGAGCAAAAACGCACTTCTCAGGGTTGATAATTAGTCCATATTCGGTAAGTTTGGTAAAAATGATTCTGAGATGATTAATGTGTTCTTCTAGGTTTTTGGATGCTATTAGAATATCGTCCAAATAGCAGAAACAGAATGAGAGTCCGAATAAAACTCTGTGCATCAGCCTTTGAAAAGATTGAGCCGCGTTACGCAGGCCAAAAGGCATCCTGGTGAACTCAAAGAGACCGAAAGGAGTGATAATGGCTGTTTTAGGTATGTCGGTTGGTTCGACTGGAATTTGGTGGTAAGCTCGTACCAAATCAAGTGTGGAGAACACATTGCAACCGGCTAGTTGATGGGTGAAATCTTGGAGATAAGGTATCGGGTATCTATCGGGAATGGTTACATTATTTAGCGCACGATAGTCGCCACATGGTCTCCAAGTGCCATTTTTTTTTTTAACCATATGGAGAGGGCTTGCCCAAGTGGAATTGCTAGGTCTGCAAATGCCTTGTTCCATCATGGATTGGAACTCATCCTTAGCGATTTTAAGTTTATCCGCTGGTAAACGGCGGGCTTTGAATGAAAAAGGTGGACCATTAGTGTCCAAATGATGTGTCACGTTATGTTTTACTGCCTGTACTTTTAAATTGTCTCTAGTTAGTTCAGAGAATTGAGAAAGAAGATGTGAAATTTCTGGCAGTAATTGTGACTGGTCTATCTTGGTCAAGGAGCTATGGGACGAATTAGTAATTTTACCAATGGTGTAAATTGAAGATAGTGGATCTATGATCCGTTTCTTTTGGATATCGACCAAGAGTCCTGTGTTTTTGAGAAAATCAGCTCCTATTATTGGCGAAGAAACGTCAGCAATGACGAAAGTCCATTGGAAGATCCTACGCAGTCCCAAATCCAAATTAAGAAAACTGGTTCCAAAGGCTTTAACCTTGGTACCATTAGCCGCGAAAAGATTAAAATCCCTGTAAGTAGATGATATTTTACATAAATTGGGCGGAATGACGGAAATATCCGCACCAGTGTCTATTAAGAAAAGTAAGTTAGATATTTTTTCTCTTATGAGAAGTCGACAGGAATTTTGATCATCAACACATGAAGTTGTCATGTGTTGATGATTTAATCGTTTTTTGAATTCAGGGGCTCAATAGATTTGGTAAAATCAGAATAATGTTCGCAAAAAGGCAAACATTTACGAGCTTTGTTACGAAATCTGGAATGATAGTAACATAAATTTTTATTACTCGAATTTGATTTAGATCGAGATCTTCCATTACTACTAAGCGAGCGATAAGAAGATCTCGAGCGACTATTTTTATCGATCATAGAAGAAATCTCTAGCATCAGATCTTTTTTGAAATTTTGTAGGTGTTCTTTTAAACTATTATTGGAAGGAGCTGACGGATGTACTTGTTCCATCGAATTGACTTGGAGATTAGATAATGTCTCCATAACATTATCAGCTCGTTCCGCTAGAGTGGTCAAAGGAAAATCGTTCTCAAAAGCAGTTATAACAGTCTGCACTTGAGGAGGCAAACGTTTAAGCCAAAGCTGCTTAATCGAATCTTCGTTAAAATTTTTACCGGCATTATATCGGAATTTTGTTAGCAGTTGAGATGGTTTATCATCTCCTAATGTTAGACCGTGCAATAAATTATTTAGTTTAGTTTTAGCTGATTCGCCAAGAACTTTAATTACTTCATTTTTAAAAGTTGAATATGGAGTGGCACCCTTATCGCGAGTAATCAATTCTCCGAATGTGTTATGGTGACGATAGTCTAGAGCACCGAGTGCAATAGAATAACGCGTTCTTTCTGAAATCGTATTTGTTGCAATAAACTGTTGTTCCAAAATTTCGAACCAGATTGTTGGATCTTGATTATAAAGTGATTGAGGAGGTTTGAATGGAATTTGAGCGAAAGTTCTAGATAAATTAGATGATGAGGTTGCAAAATTATTCTCTGTTTTTTCCACAGAATTAGTGTTCGAACTAACATTAGAATTTGCTGTGGATTTAAGAGCCGCCGCAACACTTTCTCCAATAATGTCTCTTAATTGAGCTGATGTGAGAACAATTTGGTTAGACTCAGAGGGGTTATCTACTGGAGAAGAACTACTGGGAGCATCCTCGTTATCAGAACTCATCGTAACGACCAAATGGATTGTATTAAGCAAACAACAAATCAACAGTTCTACGATACTTACAGTTAGTTTTTAAAATATTTTAAATAAAAATAAACGTTGATTGAAGTTTTCTTTTTTCTTTTTTCTTTAGATACAATTATACTACCACTTCAAGTATAATTGTAAAATGAATATATGATTGTAGTAATTATTTCCGGTCCGTATTTGTTTAGTGTGTTCCGTTGGAGTAAAACCACTTCAATTACTCCAAATTTGTAGAATAAATATTATTAACTGGAAGAACTGTGTTCTTTCGGGGTCACCAATTATGGGTATATGTATATGTTCTCAATGTCCAAATAATTAAAATTAATTAATGATTTTTGATCCTTTTTCGAACAACTTCTTTTTGTCATTAATAATATCAATTCGAAAGAAGAATCTCGACAAACAAAACTTGAAACCCACGTCGATTTATTTTTGTAAATTCACACACACTAAAGTTTAATATTATTCTTTTGATAAAACAAAGAATTAATTTCATTTGTATATTGTATTTATTGATCCATTTACTTTTATAATGTAATATAATATTATTTAAAATTATAAAAAACGAGATTACTTTTTTGCTTTTATAATACAATTTTCTTTCTCTACTACTGCTGGCAAAAACAATTTTTTCTTCTTTATATATCATAAAAATTGTTTTAAGTAGCCAACTAAATTTAAAAATTATGTACCATAAAAATGCTAACTTGTTGCCAAAATTATAGTATCCATTTAACTTCACGACCGTTGAAGGGACTCGCCACAATTCCTATATGGTATGCTATTTTACGCACCATCGCTCACCAACCATCATTTACTTAAACAATGATGTATGGATATTTAACAGTTTTTGGATGAAGTATAACTGTCAAAGCAATTGGATATATGCATTAATAACATTAAAATGGTAAAATTTCACAACTTTAAGTGAACTGGTGAAATATCGTGAAATGAATCTATAAATTTCCGAATGGACAAGTTAGTCAGAAAATATCGCTCTGTGGCTGTGCGTCTCGCCTATTTTTTCATATTTTGGGCGTTTCATCGTTAATAGCCGGCTTAATTGCATTAATTTGGTTAATAGCTTCCTGTAGCCATGGTTTCGTAAGGCTAGGGCGGCTCATAGTTTATCACTCTGAACTGATGCAACCAGCTGACTGCATTAGCTTCATGCCACTTTATATATTTGACCATGTTGGATTAAATTTTCACCCCCCTCCCCCCTCCCATCACAATTCTGTTTAAAAAACTGTTTTGACTTGAATTCATAAGGAACCAAATCTCCTGGATTTTGCTTCATATCTTTACTCCATATCCATTCCATGTCGTTCCTACAGTCTTAAAATGGTTTTCAATCACTTATTGAGTCACTTCCAAAGTTTCAGCGAGCTCTTCTTAAGTTGGTAATGAATCAAGTTGATATAACGCTTGCAACTCACCATTTTTACCTTTGTGTTTTCTGTCACAATGTTAAAATCATCATTTTATCGTTGGAGCTGTTCACCATATGCTGCTTCACCCGAAAATGTATTTTTTGTTACCTTTAGCAATTCTAGCCATACTGATTTACAGAGGAGAATAGCGCTTTTTCTCTTTCATAATCTATAGAAAACGTTCTGCAATATATCTGCGGTGCTGTAGGCTGTCTAGATCTTTCGTAAGTCTGGAGTTTCGCATTATTTGGATGGCATGCCGCTGAACTGGAGAGCAATGCCATATGTTCCACCCCAAACCTGACAGCAATATTCTATACACGATCTCATATAGGTTTTATATGTCTGGAGAACCTGATGCGATCTAAACAACCGTATGCATCTAATGAGGAACCCGAGTTTACGTGAAGCTGATTTGGCCAATGCGATTCCATTTTAAATTGTTATTAATCTGAACACCAAACAGACGATTTAGATCACAACCCACGAGAACATGGCCTTTTACCACATAAAGGTATTCGTTGTGACTTCTTTTACGCGAGAACGTGCATATTTTTTGTTTTTTCTTGTTAAATTTGACCTGATTTTTAGCTCCCCTCTGAAATATTGTACACCAATCGGAATTAAGCGAAGTGACAACTTCCATCCGGTTTCCGTTTAACTCTAAAGGAGTAGGCTCGACCTCGAATGAAATAGAAGGGTGCAATGTGTAACTTTATTATTATTATTATTATTTTTATCTTTATTTTATCAATCAAAGTTATAATTTTTAATTACATAAAATTAATGCTACGAATGCAGAATATTATTATAAATTTACTTTTATTTTTACAGTTTTTGTTAAAAATTTAAATGTTTAAAAAAATTTGATAAAATAAGTACATCAATTTGAAGTGTTACATACACTTGTGTAAATTGACGTCATAATTAATAAAATAAGCTAATAAAATGTGTGAGGTGAATTTTGATAATTTACACTTTTAAAATTTAACAAACAAAAACATTGAACAATAGCAATTTCATCTAAACTAGTATTCTTGAGAAAATTAAAGGAATGGCAGAAAAAAGCCATTCCTTTAATTTTCTCAAGAATACTAGTTTAGATGAAATAGATCTGATATCTGGTGGTAGTTGATTATGAAGTCTAGGGGCCACGAAGAGGTAGAACCGACGACAATATTCTTTCATGGTTAAACTCACTAAACAACGGTCGTTGATACGAAACTGGTACCTGTCATTAGTTCGAAATCTTTCGTAACCACCTCTAATGAAAAATATTTTTAATACCTTATTAACATATATATATCTAAGTGGAAGTATTCGAGAGTTTGCGAATAGGGTGAATGTATATTTACGAAAACCTCTTCTATGAATTATTCGAATTAGGTATTTTTGTGCAATAATTAATTCCCTTAAAGTTTCAAAATATTTTCCACCCCACAATGATAAACCATAATCTAACTTAGAATTTACCAAAGCAAAGTATATTGACTTTAGAACTCCAATGGGACACAAATTTCTCAATAAATAAAATTTTCTTATTACCGATTTCATATACTTTGAAAGAATGCTAGTGTGTTCAATAAAATCCAACTTATAATCAATGGTTATACCCAAATATTTCAATTTAAAAACCTTAACAATCGTTAAACATTTGGAATTACAATTATTGAATACACAACCAGAAGAGTGAATTTGTATATTTACACTAGTGTTATCGACTTGATTTCGCATTACAAACGGCATAAAATGCGTTTTTGGACGAAGAACCATGCTATGAATACCAAACCATTTCTTCAAAGAAAATAAATCTTTCTTTAGATGAATCATGATAGTTTCAAATGAGTCAGCTTCGTAGGAGAATGCCAAATCATCAGCAAATGCAACAACGTTGCCACAAAACTTGAGATTACAAAGCGAATTTACATACACTAGAAAGAGTATAGGCCCCAAAACAGAACCCTGAGGAACTCCACAGTTCAAATATTGAGTGTCACTCAAAGTTCCATTTATATTAACAGTCTGTGGACGACGCGACAGATATGATTTCAGTAAATTAAAAGGTATGCCACGGAAGCCAGCATAAGATAACTTTTCCAACAATAGATCATGATTAACAGTATCGAAGGCTTTAGTTACATCAATAAAAAGACCTGCAGTTTTTCTATTTTTGTTCAGATTTAAGTAAACATCATTGAAATAGCACAATAAAGCGACCTCAGTATTACGTTTTGAACGAAAACCATATTGCGAATCACTGAGAAAATTTGTAATGTTTATAAAGTCAAAAAGTCTTTTTTTAATAATTTTCTCTAAAATTTTTGAAAACACCAATAGTAAAATTATTGGACGGAAATTAGACATGCAGAACGATTCACCTTTTTTGAAGAGAGGCAAGACTATAGATTTTTTTAATTGAGCTGGAAAAACTCCGTTTGCTAAGCTTAAATTAAAAATATGTTTAAGTGGCTTTATGATGTTAAATACAATGGACTTAATGGTTTTGCTTGCAATTTCATCAAAGCCACATGAATCTGATGATTTTAAGTCATTAATGATAACAATAATCTCATTATAATCAGTGGGAGCAAAAAAGCAAGACATTGGCTCAATGTTACTAGAGAATTTCATTTCATCTTCCTCTTCGATATCACAGTCTACAATGTCGATATCACTCCCTAGTTTTTCAGGTATATCAATAAAAAAATTATTAAATAGGTTAGATACTTCCTTTTTGTCAGTATGCAAAATATTATTATCATCCTTAACAGCATAATGTATATTGCTTATTTTAGATTCACCTATCATTGAATTTATGGTCTGCCACTGTTTCTTTGGATCATTTTTAAATATGTTAAACCGTGTTTTGTAATAGTCTCTCATAGCCTGTTTGTTAACTATATTAGCTTTTTTCTTTAGATTGAGATATCTTGCTTTAAGAGATAAATTAGATGGATTTTTTGTTAATTTATTATACAATTTATTTTTTAGGTTAAAAAGATTCCTAATTTTATGTGAAATCCATGGTTTTACGGTTTTATTAGGTGCTACTTGATATGAGTATTTGTTAGAACCAATGTGCATTTTGATGATGGCTAGAAATGTATCAAATGAAAAATCAACATCATTAGATTCCAAAACGCCAGGCCACGATTCATTTACCAAACAATTGTTAAGGCCCAAATAATCAATTCTCCATTTGGTATTATTAACACCATTCACCATACAGTCAGAAAAACCCAGATTGAACTTTAGAATAATAGCAGAGTGGTCATTTACATCAAAATTGTAAACATTAGCATGAAATGGAATTTTATAAAAGATATTTTGACGAATAAACAAATGATCAAGACATGAACCTGAAATAATTCTAGTCGGTTGATCAATATAGGATTTAAGACCATGAGCAGCCATGATGTTCAAATATTCATTAGTAACTCTAGTATCGGATAGAATATCTATATTCATATCACCCATAAAGCATAAATTTTTGCAACTTGCATTACACAGAAAATCTTTTAGCTCTTTAAGAAAATCATATACGTCATACGCATGTAATCGATAAAGACAAACGACACAAAATTTATGGTTATTAATTGAATAGTAGACAGCCAAGCCATCCGCTGTTTTCATATCATCTAACGGTTTGACCTGACATATGAAGTTTACATTCACAAATACAGCAGTACCACCAGCTCGATGTAACTTGTTACACTTACCAAAAGTCATAAATCCATTTAAAAGATAATTGTCCAGTTCATAATCTTCAATCCAAATCTCTGTGAGAAAAATCAAGGAAGGCATAGTTTCCAATGAGTCCAAATTGCAAATAAAGTTAAAAAAAATTGTCCGCATACTACGTATGTTTTGATGTAAAAACAATATTGACATAGGTTGAGATGACATTGTTCTGATGAAATTGTCTACTAAAATATAAAATAGTTAAGTTAACTACAAACAAAGTAATTTTATGTTACTAGTTTCGTTAAATCTAAAGAAGATTTGATATAGAATATTTTTCCCCCTTCTGTGCGCCGCGCCATTATTTTCCCATCTCTTGTCCATATATATTTAACATGACCTTCGTTTTTTATTTTGATTGCTTCTTGAAGTAATTTTCTTTTATAAAATGAAAGACTCTCGTTGATGTAAATACGATCCTTGGACATTGGTTGAATCAACTGTGACGGAATTGCCTTCTTAGTTTTAAATTTATCAATGATCAACTTTTTTAAAGCCGCTGTTTTTAGTTCTAGGATAATCTTTGATTTCTTTTATCGTGGTCAGTAATAATACGTTGACAGTTTTTAATATCACTTTGTTCATTTACAACATTAAGCCCCGTTTTTAACAAGGTTAAAACTACATCATTGACATTTTCATTTTTAATTAGCGGTACATTCACAATACCAACTGAATGTCCCATCAACCGATCTTGTATGAAATTGATCTGTTTCTCCAAGTCATTAACTTTCATTTTAAGAAAATGATTTTCCTCGACTACAGCATTAAATTGGTCGACTGAAATTGAAAGAGTGTCGAACCGAGCATTAAGGTTTTTTTCCAGATGATCAATTTTTTTGAATAATTTTTCAAGCGTAATTTGATCTGATACATTAGGCTGGTAACTGTTTTTTGGAGAAACAGAAATAATTTGTTGAGTAAATTCACTAACACATGACATGTGACACTGGACATGTGATTTATGCCATCAGACTAGCATAAATCACATGTCCAGTAACTAGTTGCACCACTTTTTAATGATTGAATTTCACTTTCATGCATAAGTCCAACGCATTTACCATGGACATTTTTTTTACATACTTTACACTCAATACTCAAAGGTAGATCAATGCGTTTATTAATTATTTTTCCACATTTTGCATTATCACATATAATCGACATAATAAAATGTGTATACATAAATAATTGTTTTTGTTTTAGATAATTTTATTTTGTAACTTATAACTGGATGCTATATATTTTATGACTGATTTTTAATTTATATTATAAAATAAAGTAGAGCAAAATGACTGCACCTCACAACAGACAAAGAGCTAACTTAAGAGGGATTTAGCATAAATCTCCTCATGGGTTTGCAGTGCTTGTGGCACTTATATCCTGTATAAAATATTCCATGGAAAACTCACTCTCTCTTATTTTTTCTCTTTAACCAATCCAGACAAAAATATTATTTCATCGTCGTTGAAAAAAGTCAATGGATTTGACAGAGTTGAGGGTTTTAATCACCCAAGTAACAATGGAATTTTGTTTTAGCTTTTTAAGCATTATTTTGTCACTTTTTTGGTCAAATTGACCAGTTTCTATGACTAAATAGTTAATAGCCTTTTAACATTATTCATAAGTCGGAAAAACGTTTTTTTGACCAAAAATATAGCTAATTTTCGTAAACTACTAAAAAGTTTATATTCGAGCAATTTACTCCCACAATAATTGCAGAGTAGTCACAACAATAGCCATTGCTTAATAGCAAATAAGTTACCATAAAATTTAATATCCCATATTGTTGCTAGTTTGCATTTATGTCAGCAAATGAACAAGAATACAAATAACACAATAACCAGGATAATAAAGCATTGGTAAATACTTGGTTATTTGAGCAAATTAGCTGGTTAGAGAACATAATCAATGACATCATTTGCACGTTGCATTTTGTAATTATTCCAAATACTTCCAAATTTTTCCAACTTATAGCAAATACTATATAGAAAAATACTTTTGCTCATTAAAAAAATATAAATACTCTTCGACATACTACAGAAAAGTAAAAAAATCGAAAATGAAACGCGAAAAGAAGTTGAGGGTTGTCAAACAACGGGTGAGTCCAACAACGGGTGAGAGCATATAATTTAATAAGTATGCACAATCTATAATCAAATTCATACTTGAAATACATTTTCATTTTAGGGCTAAAAGTTCTCCAGAAAAACAAGATATTTTTCTCAACGGAAACTGTTCAGTCAAACCTTCCTTCGACGTCTGATTCAAACGTGCCCACCACTTCAAGTTCTTTATTCATCCTTAATACTCGTACTGACGTAGGGATGAACGACAATCCATCGAACACAGAGGTTTTAAATCAAAATGAAACTGCAGAGACCAATTATCATGCTACTGAATTATTGGATACATACATAGTATAAATAGTGATTCTGAAGTAGATGAATTGCCTGAAGATTACTTTATAAACGGCGTAAGAAAATGGGCAATTGAGAACAACATTTCACACTCATCGGTGAAACAGTTATGGAAGATTTATAATGAAAGCTACGATAAACACATATTGGCTTTGAAAACTGTTTACAATCGTTTTTTAAAAACTTGGATAGAAATAAAACCATCTGTTGTAATTTTAACATTGATGGAATTCCTTTTTATAAAAGTTCCAAAGCTCAATTTTCGCCGATTCTTTGTAGCGATCTAATAAACCCGACGCAAAGTTATTTTTAAAATCCTTTGTGGACGAGCTTTTAACACTTCTACAAAATGGTCTAATGATTAATGGGTACAAGGTCATAATTAAAATTCGATGTTTCATTTGTGATGCTCCGGCAAGAAGCATGATCAAAGGTATGGGTTTGGATATTTTCCAATTCTAATTTATATTCGAAATAAAATGTTTTCCAGGCACCATAAATTTTAATGCTTATTCAGGATGTCAAAAATGTGAAATAATTGGAGAGTACTCGTATAATAGTCGACATATGAGTTATCCACGAACTGATGCACGTCGATGCACAGATGATTTATTTCGTAAACAAAGCAATCCTGATCATCATAAAGAAGAAAGTGTTCTTCTTGCCCTACCGATAGAGCTCGCTTTGGTAGCAGTTTGTCTGTCTGTCTGTTTGTCTGTTCGGTGCAAATCTTGCAACTCGATTTTCGACCACTTCCTGACAAGCTATCGGGCTGAAACTTTGAGAGTAGCTAAGAACCCGATGACAATGCAATCTAAGACCGTTTCTAGCACTTTAGAGCTACTACGAGTCGCCATTACTGACAAATTAATTTTCAGGTGAAGAACATGTTGAGGTGGAAAACTGGCCGAATTCGCCGCCCTCTGACACAAACTGTACACGAAACTGAATAAACACCTAAAACTAACGAGAACTCGCACGATTGGCTCCAAAAAAGGTCGAAATCACTGCGCTTATAAAATTTGTGGTAGTCGGAAAATTGAAAAGAGAAAGAGACGCTATTGAAAAGTGGTAGTGTGAATAAACATAGAAAAAACGTGTTAAAAGAGAAGCAAAGCGAAAAGGACCATGCCTGAGTCCGCCACACAGCACAAGCGTCGCCTTTCTAAGGAGCGCAAAAAGCGTCAAGAAAAGGAGGACAATATGACGCAAGCAAGTAAGTGCAAGAACAAGGCGAAACGTCAGAAGCTCAATAACGATAAAACTGAGGAGCAAAAAGAACTTGAGCGCTCACAAGCCCGAGAAAGAATGGCGAAACTTAGTGCGATTGAAACGAACGTTCAACGTTCATCTCGACTCGAAAAAGACCGGCAGACAAAAGAAGCGCAGAGATCGATTGAAACGGACGCCGAGCGTTCATCTCGTCTCGAAAAAGACCGGCAAGCAAAAGAAGCGCAGAGATCGATTGAAACGAACGCTATGCGTTCATCTCGTCTCGAAAAAGACCGGCAAGCAAAAGAAGCGCAGAGATCGATTGAAACGGACGCCGAGCGTTCATCTCGTCTCGAAAAAAAACGCGAGTGCCAACCTCAGAACAAAGCGATTGAAACGGACGCCGAGCGTTCATCTCGCCAAGCTAGGGAAAACTTATGCAGATCCCAAGCACGACAGAATGAGACTGATAAGGAGCGTGCAGAACGACTGAAACATCGCCAAGAAGCACGTGCTCAGCGAGACAAAGCTGCAGCAGAGTTTATCAAGGAGATCAATACGTTCCCTGATAACACATGCGACATCTGCCTCAAGTGCTGCTATCCGAACCAAGTCGCAAAGTTCAAGAACGACACTCCGAAGAGTTTCCTGCCAGATGATTTGGCCCGCAAGGATGAACTCATTCTATGCCATCGCTGCAACACGCACATGCGCGATAAGAAGAAGACTGAGTGTCCTTCCAAGGCGTACTGGAACAAACTTGACCCGGGAGTCATTCCAGACTGCATCAAGGAATTGTCTGAAGCCGAAATCAGGTATGAATCAATTTTGTATGAATCAATGTAATTCTCAGGGCTTTACATTTTCATGAGATCGTTGAATTGGTAATTGTATTTGGATGACGCGCACCACGTTTTTAGACTTCAATTTAATGAGTCTGTGGGATGAGAGAGAAATTATTTTCCTCTTATTAGGTCATATAAAAACATGTTGATTTAGATCTATATAATATTTCTTTGTATAAAATATTTTAGAGAAAAAAAAACCGCTGTTCCTGTCTTTCTCTCAAACTGTCACTTACAATATCCTTCTAACCATAAAACACTGTTAATTTTTCAAAGTGAGTTCACACTTTAGCCTTCTTCTGAGGACAAAACATAGTTTGGACAGTTTATAATCGTTTCCAGCTGGCACATTCCCAATAGTTGGTCTTTCCAATTGCCTTTAACCAGCAACTTTACTACTTTAACGGGAGAATTTTAATTTAAGCCCGCTTTTTACACTCTCTCTTCAATCTATATCACTGCCAATTTTTTGAACTGAATTCACAACTATGGTTTCTTCTGAGGACAAAACATCTTAAATTTCGATGAATCCATGGACATTATGGATGAAAAAACCAATCACTGCGAGTTTGGATTCTTATCACTAAGAATACGATCATGGCAACGCGCATACACTATATAGATAAATAATATTTTTATCTATATGGTGGATCATCATAAATTTTACAATTTATTGAGTTAACAATCTTTTATATTTTTGTTCGAGCAACTTTAATTAAATTAAAATAAACAATCCATCCCAATGATAACATTTATCTCGATCAAACAATAAAACACAAGTCCGCCTGGAAAAATAAACATTTTGAGATATGTATACGCGAGTTACTGTGCGCCGCGATTTTTTTTTTAATGATGACACAGTTGTAATCTATTATTATTGTTTAACAAACTTGGCGGTTATAGAAAGACAGAACGCCTTGTTATTGTTCCAGATAATGTATGCACCATTATATTGCCAATTGAAACACATTATATGCATACTTACATGTGTGTAGTAGATCAACTTGGGAAATTTGTCGTGTTTGTCGCGCGGCCGATCAAACAGCATCTAATGTATGTATATCGTATAAAGATATAAGGTGAGCGGATGCTTGAAACAATATATGGGGCACGTGTTTTATATATATATTATATATTTCTTGTGTTATTTAACTTCTGTGTTTTATAATGTTAAATATTTAATTTTATTTAAGCTGTAAGCGCGAGATTTATATTTTGATTATTATATTTGCGCGCTCTTTCTATACACAAAAAACGTAGCAGATGGAAAATCATAATAATAAACGAATTAATTAGATTGTGAAATGTAAACATGGTAATTAAATTAATAATTTTTTTTTTTATATTTTAAGAAAATTAATTAATATTACAAAATAAATAAAGTTGGTTTGAAAAAAAAAAAATCATTCACATAATAATTAAACGAAAAAAAAAATAAAAAATTATCTCTCACACACAGCATCCAATTTCCGTTTAAATCATCGATACAATACAAACATATAGAGCGCTATGTATAAGATTTTTCTGAGGAATGGAACAATTTTCGTCGAGCACCAAACAAAATAAACAGGTGGAGGCGCCTTATTGTCGAACGAACCGAGTGTTTTTTTTTATATAGTATATAGTTGTTGTATTCTCGATATATATATGTTGATTGAAATGGTTCTTCCTCCCGAATACGTATATATATATGGAGCACATCTGTGCGATGATTTTAATTCTATAATTAATATTAAAATAATTACAAATGTAATTTTGACACCTTTTCGCACAAAAAACATACAAAAAAATTATAAAGACAATTAAGCATAATTTGTTGAGTGTACGACGATATAACGCGCTCACATTCGTATATATACGTATAACCAACCCTTATTGTTATATGAAATAATAACATTTAAAATATGTTAATGAAGTATCAAAGTGGGTATCAAAATTCGAATTCGAGAGTATCTCTCCAAATATTGAGATGAAAAAAAAAAAAATAAAAATTATTATTACGATATCATTACCATTACCATTATTATTCTTATTCTTACTATTATTATTAATATTATTATTATTATTTAGCAACAACACGTAGAATAATTTTCTTTATACACCGTGTACACGACGGTGTATGTACAATACCTCCTCAAAAAAAAAAAAATATTGTTGTTGTTACATATAATAACAATAACAATAATAATAATTTTTTAGAATTTATGCTAAATAATCATCCAGTAATAACAATAATCGTAAAAAATAAAATTTCATACATAGCTCTCGATACGTGTATATATAGAGGTGGTACCTACAAGACGCGAACAAAATTTATTTTTAAATGTTCGGAATTAAATTACAACATTGAAACAGTATAAAATTAATAAAAAAAAAATTACATTGTAACATTGTTAATAACAATATAATGTGCTATATAGTCTAATGAAGTATGTTTCAAGTCACCTCGATTTATTTACGAAATCCATTTACCAACCGTCTCAACGATATTTTCTCACTTCACAAGAAAAATAAATTATTTGTGTACAGTTTGTTGTTGTTGTATATAAAACGCTCGAGAAGATCGATTTGAAATATATATATAAAACAAAAAATGATAAAAACCATATTCATATAGTACCGCACCGTACCGCACCGCATCGCACCGCACCGTACCGCGAAAAACCGGATGTAATAATTTTCCACCGAAATTTATTTGTTTTAATCTATGGCGCCTCCAATCTATATACCGCACTTCTCGCCCTCTTATAAACTATATATATATATATATGTACATACATACTCACACACACGGATAATCAAAGTCAACCTCAAATCAAAATATTATTTGTTCAAATAACCAACATTTTTGTTAACACTTCGTTTTAATTATTTATTTATTTTTAATTTTTCATTTGGATTTCCATCCATGGCCGTCCTACCCCCCACCGTCGCCTAAAACTACTTTTTTCCCACTTGCCTACATGTATAATCGTATATACCACATACATATATATATATAAAGATACTCGGTATGTAAGTCAATTTTCTTCTCGTATCATTTTCACACTTTGTTATTGTTTATTTAAAGTAAAAAAAAAAAAAAATTAAAAATTGGATTTTAAAATTTATTTCAATCAAAAAATTATAAATTTTAATTAATTGGAATTTTTTTTGTGTTTCGTTTCGTTCCGTTCCGTTTCGTTTCGTTTCGTTTCATTTCATATATACACACATATATAATGTAATTTGGTTTGTGTTTGGCAAAATAGAACAAAAAAAAAAAACAAACCCAACAAGAACAACAAACGGTTTAAAGGCGCCAGATTTATTGTAGAAACCAAAAAAAAAAGTTTTGTTCGTTCTCATGTCTGGCAATTTATGGATTCCTATCGGAAGCGAAATTTACTCACAAAAGAGTGTTAATGAGATAATAAGTTTTGTTTGGATGAATGAAATATATGGATGGCGGGGAT
Organism: Tipula lateralis; assembly: GCA_963932295.1. Taxonomy (NCBI): domain Eukaryota; kingdom Metazoa; phylum Arthropoda; class Insecta; order Diptera; family Tipulidae; genus Tipula; species Tipula lateralis. The sequence continues at coordinate 149,920,386 of OZ010736.1, read as the reverse complement.
TTAAATCGATGACAGCATATGCGCTAATTTTGAAACTCAAAATGATTTCTTAAGCTTTAGCGACTCCATAATTCATCGGCTGATGTACGATCCGAACGAGAATACCACCACAGTATCCAGAGCTTGTAAATCTGGATCGCGGGGCTGATGAAAAATATCAACAAACAAAGAAAAAAATCGGATACCGTGAAAATGACAGGGACTTCCCGCTTAAGTACCCGGACATGAAGATCCACACGTGGAATGCAGTCACTTACAAAACCTGACGTGTTTGACGTCCTAATCACATGCATCAAAGAGTATCGGCTGCAACTCGTAGCGCTCCAAGATACGATGACCTAAAAATGGAGACCTTGTGTCCACAGGGTATATATTACTACCCAGTGGAGGTGACCTCGAAAATCTTGAAGTTGGATTTCTCATTGGGCCACAGGTAAAAAAGACTGTACTGGACTTTCAAGTGAAACTAACATATTCGATTATTCACTAAGCAACCTGTCAATTTTCTGTGTACATTCGCCCACTGTGTAAGCCAACCCCAAAACAATGATCATCTGACATTACAATAATTTGGATAATCTGATGGGCTCTTTACCTGAGCACGATGTCAAATTATTGATCGGTGACTTTAATACAAGGGCTGGCAGAAATCAGACCGATTTATGTTATAATATAGGTCCGTACTTCCGACACGAACACCGAAAATGGGGACAAAAAGATATACTTTGCGATCGCTCATGATCTCAAAATGGCAAGTACATTCTTTCCTAATAAAAACATCCATTTGTCAACATGGACACATCCACGTAAACCATCCCGAAGTCAAAATGATCATGTGTTGATTTATATAGGGCGGCCGCAGAAATTATTCCATTATAACTGTCATTTGCGCAGCATACAAGTTATACTGTCGAACATGATCTTGGAAATATTTACTCCTTTGGCGATGAAGCCTTTTTACTTCGGATAATTATTTAGAAGTGAAAACTATGAAACATCTCGCGTTGTTCACCAGGTACTTCTAGATCTTAAACAAGCATATAACTCGATCAATCAAGAGAGACTATGGTATGCGCTTGAACATTTAGCAACACCAAACACAACGTGTTACATAAAGTTTGGAACTCTTATGCCTTGTCACGCCAGTTCAAGATACGAATGTTCAACTCGTGTGTGAAATCAGGACTGATGTTGTGGTTATATACAGAAAAGATGAGAACGAAACTACAGATTTTCGTAAACAAGTGCCACGACGAATACTGAAACGTTTCTGATCACAAATTAGTTAAACATATTAACCGAAATAATTGATCTGAATACCGCGAAAAGAGAAGATCGGTGATTACAATGCTACCTGAAATGAAAATTTGGTAAATCATGATAAGAGATAAAACCTAAAGCACCCAACATAATAAGATGGTCTAGTCTAGTAGATGCCCTATGCTTCTAAAATTAAATATGTTATGTTATGTTATTATGTTATTGTGGCTACTAACGCACACTTACTAAGACCGGCGATTGGTCCATTGTGATACCACTTTTATAAACGGCTATAGGTCCGATTTTTCGTAGAGCCATCTGCGCATTGCATAGCTTCATATCAGCCTATAGTACTGACATGAACGATGGGACGGCCCATGGATTCTAAATTCGACAGGGGATCCAGATGTGTTCATTCACACCACCGATCGCACCGCCCAAACGATCGATGGTGAAAAATCCCATTTTGCATATTACCCCGGATCGGAATTCGAACCCGGTACCTGCCGCTCCAACTGCCACAGTTTTAACCACTGCGCCACCTGGGCGGTAAAAAAAAATAAAGATACTAGACAAACAATTTTTGGTGTCATTGTTGCGTATGTTCTTAGTGTCATTTTATCCCTTCAATAATTATTGGAGTTGGAGCAGGTAGCTAGCTTCCTAATTTTTTTTCGTTCTTTTTTCTTTTTTTCGTTTTAGATAAATTTTTTGGGAAACTTGTGTTCATTTGGAAAATAAGTTGGTTTGGATTTGTTGTTATAGTCCGACTAGTGCACTCATTTATACTGTTTCTTTTCCGCTGGTTTGTCGTCGTACGTCGACCAGTTCTTGTTCTCTTTTACAGCAAGAGGTTTTATTTTGAGAACTCATATTTATTGATAACAGTTTCTCTTAGAAAATCTTATGGTTCCAAATGTCCTTCACAAAGGGTTAGTTATATTATGTAATAACAAAGACTTGCTTCGTCACCATCGTGTCCGAAGGCATTTGGGCAGTTGTGTGCCGGACCACCTCCCTTCATATTTTATAGTGCCCATAAGGGCCAAGTAGGTTATCTCTGACTTGTAGGTGAGCGGCTGTCGACGTCACACACCTTTTGATCCAAAGCTCAAGTGGCAGCAGACCCACAGCCATCCTTAGGCTGCAGTAGATGTGATGTGCATAGCTCCATAAATATTCAGACAAACAAGTCTTTGAAGGCAATTGAGAGGTTTCCCTCCATCCCCATTAATTATTGAAGCCCACCAAATAAGTACACGAGTCTCGCTTTCAGGCCCCATGATTTACTAAATGACTGTTTGCAGCAAATGTTTCATGCTTTGTTGCATTTCCCTTCTATATGTTTCCCTTCTATATATCCTCTATATGTCCTCAGATACTTGACTCAATGTTTAGAAGGCTAAAGTTTCCCAAAGTATTATGTCGATGCCATCAGCATAACCCTGGCAGCAAAATCCATTGTCGTTTAATTGGCCTAGGAGTGAGTTGACCACAAGACACCACAAGACCGGAGACAGAATTCCACGATGAGGACATCCGTTTCGGGTTGTCATCGTCATTGTACCACTACCTAAGTCTGCAGTTATTCCCCTTGATCCAAAGTACGGCACTAAACTATTCAACAAGTGTTGGCTTCATGTCATGTCTTTTAGCTGCAGAGATCATTGCACTGAAGTAAGCTCCTATAATGTAAATTCCATGTTGTCCAGCGATTTTTCAATTCCTCCAACGAACTTATGGGGTGTTTGGGATTTTCTGATACTGCATTATCCCTACAGTAATTATCAACGAATCGGTCTAATCGTTTAAGTAGAAAAGAGGACAGGCTGATCGGTTGAAAACTTTTTGCCTGGTCATATCTGGGCTGTCCATCTTTCGGGATGAATACTACTCTGACCATTCTCCATGATCTTGAAACGTAATCTAACTGGCTTTGAAGATATGTTTAAGGCAGTCTAGGTTAATTTGTATACCCGTAAACATCCCGTCTGGACCTGGTGTTTTAGATTTTGAAGAACCGAAGCTTCATCGGATTCTATCTTTTGTCACCAACTTTGCCACTAGGTTCCAATCTCAGAAACTTGGAAGTCGGTCCTGGAGTTGATTTCGATCTTCTACATTAGAATTCTCACTTTCGGGAAAATGAGTTTGCTTGTGTAAGTTTCAACAGAACTCTGGTCCGATAGTGACTTCCTCACAGAAATACTTCCATTTGAGGTATTCCACCTGGTGTATTATACTATCGTTTGGTTTGCACATTGTGTGATCATTCCGCGTTAGAATCTCTAGTGTTAGAATATGGTGCAAAAGTAATGTAATCAACTTTTTGTGCAATCTTTAGAAAGGATTATTGATAGACTTATCAAGGACCAATATAGTCAATACTCCATTCAGTATATAACATAACATGCAACATGCTTACAAAATGGGAAAATCCAATGACATTGCTGTACATCAACTGGTTATACTCTAAGATTAAGAGATCTGTGCATAGCGACGAATTTTTTTGAGGGCACTTTACACGATAATGCCAGAGCCTTTGATAATACTATAGTTTTGTCCCGATTACGAATGATCGTCTCGATTGGTATCGAATCCCATATCATCAAATGAAATGAATGTATTCTTGAATCCAGCATAGTGATATGCGAGGTTAAGGATACTTCCACTTCGGTCAAAGCTTCCAGAAGATGCCTGCGAGAAGGTTTGCTTGCACTCTGTTGTGGCCTCTGGTCATCAACGAACTTCTTGTTATTCCTCGTGCACCTGAATGTCTTAGAGCTTTTGGAAATCCTTCTGGATCATCCCCCAAAATGCTGTGTTTTATCTACAAATCACTGGTTCTACTGGTTCTAACTTATGCATCAGTTGTTTGATGACAAGTGGTTAAAGTAAAATGTTCAATTGGTAAACTCAACTAACTGCAAAATATCGCTTGTAGGGCTGTAACTGGAGCCATGTCTTACACTCCACTCCTATCTATGAAGCATATTCTCTCCTTGGCCCAGTTACAATTATTCATTTAAGGTAGTGCTTGTTTGGCTGCCTTTCGGTTGAGGAGTGTTAGGGTGAGGAATGCTTTCGGCACTCTTTTAGAACATAAACTATAGCTACATGTCTGGCTATAGTTTATGTTCTAAAAGAGTGAGTCTAAACACTGGCTGTTTTTAATTTGTACAAATCTTTTGAGGTGGTTTATCCATCCAGGGATATGTGGTTCTCACCAAATTTGCTCAATAAGATATCCGAATGGCTTGTATTATTTTTAGATGTCTCTGTCTCTGAACAGAGTGCTGGCTTTAGCTAATACTGTCCATCGCATGATTTAAGAATCTTTGGTAGTTTGGGGACCTGCTGTACTATTTATCAAGTGGAATTGATAGCAATTATTCACTGCGGGATTACATTTAATCTGATTGTCGACGATAAAGAGATTATATTTTAAACGGATAGTAAAACTGTTCTCAACTCCTTAAACAGGAAGAGCAAGAGGAGGATCGTCAGTGGTAATTAAAGAAAACATCAAACAATATATAGATCTTAAAATTGAAGAAGAATTTATGCAAGTAGTCACAATAAAAGTATATATAAATAACAACAAAGAATATAGCGTATCGTCAATATATAGTCCTCCAAAATTTAATCTGCTAAAGGAAGACTATTGCACATTATTTAAATCACTTGGTTCTTGTTTCACAAAAGGACGTGATTTTAACGCAAAGAACACTTCTGAGGATCAAGAGTAACCTCTAAAAAAGGAAGAGAGTTGCTTGCAGCAGGACAACAATGCAGCTGCGATTTTCACTCCGGAGGTCAACGAACATATTGACCTATACGGATAGAAACAAATTACTCGATCTTATAGACTTCTTTGTCACCAAAGGTATAGACGATAATTACATATAATTAGAAAGAAGCGACGGGATTATGTCAGATCACACACCTGTTATGACGATCAGTGCAACGATTGTTAAGAAAACAAGTTCACCATGGCCGACAAACAAATTGAGGATAATATTAATCTCCAAGTGCAGAAACTAACTGAGGATAATATTAATCTCCAAGTGCCAATTACAAATCCGATACAGCTAGAAGATAATCTAGAACAATTTAACAGCATCATACAACAATCGGTGTGGAGTAGTACACCATCAAATACAACAAAAACACGCAAGAATGTTATTTATCCCTTGGAAGTTAGGGAATTGGTAGCAGAAAATAGGAAAAGCAAGAAAAGCTTGGCAAAGGAATCGAGCGCCTGAATATAAAACTACTCTAAACTTTCCAACAAACTAAAGCTGCTAATTAAAGAAATAAAAAATGAATCCATTAATAAATACCTAAGTAGCCTGTCTGGGGAAAAAAATACCGAGATATTTTTTGGATAGCAACAAAAATGTTAAAACGACCTAAACTTCAAATGCCTCCAGTTAGAAACAAACAGTAGGTGAGAGAAAAGAAAGTTTGTTCTAGTAGATGTAGGACAAGCTTTCGATAAAGTTTACCAAAGCAATTCTATGAAATACTTAAATCTTACATAGCTAACCGGCACTTCTGTGTTAAACTAGATGGCGAGTACTTGGTAATAAAGAAAATATCAGTAGGAGTACCACTAGGTAGTGTTCTGGGATCAACTTTATTACCTCTGATCTACCAATGATAGAAGAGACAACTAAGAAGAGGGACTAATATGGTCAACACTCGGACGAAAATATGGCGAATTAAACTGAATGAAGCAAAATCTGTTCATGTAAATTTCACCAATAAAAAGGTTGATTGGATACCAGTAGAACTAAACTCCCAGCAAATTCCATATGCAAACACAGCAAAATACTTAGGGATGACTCTTGACGCAAAACTAAAATGGAAAGAGCAAGACAACACATGCAACGGATTAGTCAACATAATAATGCTGGAATTTGATGACACAAATCCAGTAAGAAGGCTGCGAAGGAAGAAACCACTGGATCTACTAGATCCAACCTGGATCGGCTAAAAATATAATAAAAGTATGTAAAAGGTACTAGCCTAAGGGCTTTAACCATTCAATCGTGAATTTAAATAGTAATGCGAGATAAATTTCTAGATGATTTGTAAATCAGTTGTAACAAATAAAAAAGTAAAAAAAAAACGCTTGAAACAATCTTCTAACCAGCTTTAAACTGGTAGGGGATTGTAAGACAAAATTATGAACCTCCTTGATTGTAATAACAAGGTAATGTTCAGTGGGTTTTTCCCCATTGTGACACTGAGGACAACGAAATTGGAGACTTTTTGCTAAGACTAGTTCTCGTTTATATTACGTAGGTCCTGAACCAGCTGCCGTTCACTTGCCAGTGATGCTGTATGCGAAGAATTTCTTGAAGATGTTGATGATAGCTTACACTTCATCAGTAGTTGTCCGGCATGTGACCGCATGAGATCACTGCTGTTCAACTCTATAGCACTATTCTTGTAAATCTACTGTCTCCTCTACCCCTATGGTTCAAACTGTTCCAGTTTGCGAATATAGGTTTGCGGCATTGAGTGCGGAACCTTAAACCGTTCCAACAGACTTTCATAATAATGTTGCGGATTATTTTATCCACAGCTTAGCATTAGGACACTTGGTGTCACGTTTTCAACCACAAAGTTTAATTCGGTGTTACTTCATCGATAACTTGAATTTTCTACAAACTTTCGAATAGTATACCGATTACCGTATACGTATCGTTTCCGTCCCAAAAACCACAGATCACATTGATCGATCCACTATACTAAATCATATCCTATATCGTGCATAAATCAACATGTCAAAATGATTAAATCGAAACAACAACGAAAATCGCAATGCGGTTATGGGGTATTTCGGATAATATCTTCGATGTTAAAACTCTGTATGGAATTTCGTTGGCCGTGTTCTTCTTGTTGTTGTATGCTATTGCAAATTTCCCCTTTTATGCTGTGTGTATAATGTTGTGTGTGTGTGTACGTACCCAAATCAAATCAACCTTAATTTTTTTTCATTATTTAACTTTTCAATGCAAAATCATATAATTTATTGCAGTTTAGCTGAAAACATACACAAAAAAAAAAAAATTATGAAATGCATCAATTTTTGTTGTTGCCTTTTATGTATGTAGCTATATGTATGTTAGATTTATGTGATTTCACGAAGGTTATGTGAATCGAGAAGAAAACACACTAAGCACATAAAAAATGGACCCAAAATTATGATTTACTAGACTTTTCGAGAGTTGCGACACCACCATGTCTTTTGTACAGTAGTTTTTAGATTTATTCGATCATCGACACACATATGTACATACGAGTATGTATATAATGCACAGAACAATCTAACAGCTAGGGTAGATGAGCTCAGATTTTTATAGATTTCACAATTTTATGATTTATATTATGACATTAAAATCAATATTGTTGTTGTTGTAGTTTTATATAATATTTAATTATATATAAGATAAGGGAATATTACATATATTATTTATGTTGCATACACACATACATACAATACAATACAATATACATCTGATTTCCTCTTTTCAATTTTTTGATCGATCGTAAATCAATCATACATACGCGGGGTCGAGAATACAACAAAAAAAAATCGAAATAAAAATCAAAATTGATTGGAGCCCTTGGGCACCGCGCACATTATAAACACTTTTAATTTTATCGCCCTCGCACTAAATTAAACCACAACAACAACAACAACAATTTAAGTACATGATACCAACCTGTTCCCACAACATTGAAAACCGAAAAAATATTAAATCGCGATCATATCCAAACGATCAATCATAATTTCTTTTCGGCTTGCGGCCAATACAATGAACTTATGAATTGCATATGGTCCAAGTGAAAAAAATTGACTCCGATTACTCGGTTTATTACGATACGATTTCCCGCTCTTTTGTGGGAGGGATGTATCGTGCACTTTGTCCATTTTATGGCGTACATAATTGTCCTTCAGAGCGGCTAATTCGAATAACAATATAGATCGTTTTCGGACCACGTGTACTCTTAATGATAATGTGCATGCCGAACAGTGCGCACTGAAGAAGCTGTAGCCGACCATAATGGCGAATGGGTCGAAGCTCAAACTGATAGTGATTTGGAATTTCCATTTAAACTTTTGTTCTCCGATCAAGCCCATTTTTGGTTGAATGGGTACGTAAATAAGCAAAATGGTCGCATTTGGAGTGAGGATCATTCACAAGGTTTTGCCGAAACACCTTTACATCCACTGAAAATTACTATTTTGTGCGCTTTATGGGCTGGCCGAGCCATTGGTTCATATATCTTCAAAAACGATGATGGTCAGAATATTACTGACAATGGTGAGTATAGGGACATGATTAGAAAATTTTTCGTACCTCGAATAGCTAGCATTTATCTGGCTGATTTGTGGTTACAACAGAATGGAGCCAATTTAACTTTTATTGAAGAATAATTAGTAATGGTTCAATAAATTGGCCACCAAGATCGTATGATTTAATCCCATTGGATTATTTTCATTAGTGTTATGTAGAGTCATTTTTCCACGTCGATAAACCAGAGAAAGTTGAACACCTAGAAATCAACATTCGTAATTGCTTCGTGCTGCTTGATTAGCAATTAACACATTTAGGCCCTCTGTTTTCATTTTTGACATATCCGTGTGCTACGTGCTTTCCCGGTTGGAGAAATTTTGTTGCTATCTTCCTTCTTTCTTTTGTTCCAAATAGTTCATAATACTATCAGAAATGGGACAGATTTTTCACTATTTTTTTCTCCCCAGTCCCTAAGACCTAAGATTGGCCCATTGTGAAATCCCTTCGCAGACGTACACTTTCAGTCCCGAAATGAGGTCCAAAATATCTGATATCGTTAAGGTTGCCATTTGATCCTCAAATAGGTATTGTGATCCAACGCAGTGCAGTCTATAGGAAGATAATGAGGAACAGGAGAAGAAAAAGTGCTCAACAGTTTCTTCTTCTCCCACACACTGTTCCCAGTTTGCGATGTTCCGAATTTTCATTCGAAACATATTATTATGTTAAGGAAGCAATGTCCCGGTAAAATACCCAAGAAGATCCTTAAAGTCATTATAATTTAAGAAGAACTGGGGTCTTTGCTGATTTATTGATCCAAAGAAGATTTTGGGCGGCGACCAGAAATGAGACTATCCCATCTCTTTTGGTGCAGATGACCAAAATGATAGTCAATTTCTCGTTTAAGAGAAAACGACGTCACTCATAAGAGATAACGACGTCCACTCAGGTCCCACAAAAGTGGAAGCCACACCCAAACGGATCAATTTATCAGCAAATATATTATACCTTTAATACCCGAGTGACTGGGTATCCAGTGAAGTCTAACTTTCGTCTCCAAAATCAGTTTCGGTGATACAGTTTTGGAACCAATCGATTTTAGAGCAGCTGTCAGATACAACGATCTCTGCAATTCATCTACTTTGCAAAGAGTGCCGCTTTCAGAATTGCAGCAATTTCCGCCTGAAAACAGTATCGTACATACCAAGGGGGATAGATAATTTGACTTTAGAATTTTTGTATGTATAACCCGGCACCAGCTAGAATAAAGAATACTGACACGTCAGTAAAGATCAGAATATCGTCACAGGAAGCGTAAGCTGGACTATTATAGTCCCACGTGTGATTTCCGGTAATATTTTCCCAATATAATTAGTTGAAGACATACTTCGTCACCATAGTGTCCGAGCATGTCGGCAGTTGTGTACCGCCCCTCTCCATCCATATTTGACAGTACCCAGAATGGCTGGGAAGATTGTGTTTGCCTTTTTTCACTATTACTTTTTTGGGTCTTGTTCATTTATCTACACATGTGCGCCAAACAGATAAATACTCACCTAACATAGTTCTGCTTTTTTTTATCTCCATCTGCTGCAGTTCAACATTAGTGACGCATGGATCCAAGAAGTGGTAATTCTGGCAGAATACTATAACAATGGAAGAAAGACTTAAGATTGGCAATTTCCACGAAAAGTGACATAAGTGTGACATATCCTTGACAGAATTACGAGAACGTACCAAGCCCATATAAGAGGTGATAAGATCACTTGCCCAGTCAGAGACATATAAGAAGTGATAAGATCACTTGCCCAGCTTGACTTATTTGGTACAATAATGTTAAAATTGAATATTGGTCTACGCTCTGAATTCATTTGGCAGTTTATTGTTTGTGAAGTGACGATCACCCATTATCATTGATTTCCTTAAATGGGGACGCTTATTGAACTATAAACCTCTTTGTTTGCAACATGACATTCCTGTACATCCTGACGTTACCAATAGAGTTGTCTTACCTTAAACGAAACGTCCTTTCGTACTAATACACAAGGATCTCCGGTCACTGTAAAACAACACGATTTTTACCTGTTCAAAATTGCTAATTTGGAATTGGAAAAAATGATTTCCCAAGGAACAAGCAGACTAAGCAGCAATTCATAGCAGTCAATAATTTCCTGGAAGAATATAAAAACACATTGTTAAATGGAAGGATGTCAATCCATAGAAAATTTACCCCGATCGATTAGTACTGCTTTAGAAGTTGTAAAAGACCTGTTTTAACTTCGATAACAAAGTATGTCCACACAACAACCAAGAGTTGAGATCAAGCTATAGATGTCGAAAGACGCAAAACAATCTGTGTGGATGCTTGAAAGACACACTAAGACAATTTGTTGCATCAAATCGTCTCGTGGAGGCTAAACGACCCATCAACATAAATGCTGTTTATGGAAGCAACGAACAATACTGGCCAGTTTACTCAAGCATAACACTTTCGGTGATTCGGCAAAAAATGTAACTCTTCAACGCCTTAAGAGGGGATGATAGTCGATTTCAGCTTAAGATGTAGTAATCAAATAAGGAAAGAGGTAACACTGTACAACGGGAGAATCAACATCAGTGACGCATGGATCGAATTTATGAACAGTCAATCAACTGTTGAGATAAGAATGGAAAGATTAGAAATTTCTTCGATTTGTATATATCTCGTCGTATTTGATAGGTTTTACCTAGCGAAGTGTTAAATTGGTTAAAGAGTTAGTGAAGACAAGTGTCAAAGCCCCTATCAATAAGTTTGACTATAAACTCTGGTCACTTAATGTTTCAAATTCGATGCTATCTCCATGTCTATGAAGTTAGCACGAAAATATCCCGAGAAAACGCAATGGCAACACTAAAATATAAATATTGCAACAATTTTTAATGTCATCCCAAAAAAGATTTTCTATCACGACATTTTTAAGTATCATCCCGAGTATACGTTTCTATCATAACAGTTATAGTATCAGGATAGTTAATGTCATAAACCATTACCTGCAAAACCTATACCAAGCGGTTCTTTGTAATGAATATCTTGTCAATTTTATACGACCATAACGAACAATTTCTTTCTTACTTTATTTTATCGTGAATCGTGATACAATTTTTTCGGGATGATAGGTTTATGACAGTAACTATCCTGATACTATAACTGTCGTGATAGAAACATATTCTCGGGATGATGTTTAAAAATGTCGTGATAGAAAGTTTTTTTCGGGATGACATTGAAAAATGTAGCGATATTTATATTTTAGTGTTGCCATCGAATTTTTTTTGGGATTATTTTCGGGGCTTACTTCACAGACATGCTATCCTCAGTTCAAACTGACAGTATGTGATATGGACTTCACAATACATAACCTAATCAATCTATCAAGTTGTACTTGAAAAATGGAAAGTAGTCGTGGTCTTCCCAATATTCAAGTAGGTAATTCGCTTGAACTGTCGTACATTATCTTGGGAAAAATTACTCCTTTGACGATGAGGATTACGTCCAAATCGTTTAGTCCAGTCACTGATCAAATTTTTTCACTACGGATGATCGCCTTGCTGAATATCACCTACGATACATGACAATGAAGTTATATACTGTATATGGTCCCCATCAAAAATATTGACTCCGATTTTTCGGTCTATTATATACGATCAGGACACAAAACATCCTTTTCATCATTGAAAATACATTCTTCGTATATACAACAACAATTTAATGTTTTTGATGGATGAACGGACATGCGGATAAATTGTTTGGCAATAAAATATAATTGGCAGTTTTGTATTTTGTTATTACGGTCGATTTGAGTTTTCCAAAAAAAAAATTTTAATCACCCAAAATTTGATATCCGTAATTCAGACAATTAATTAAAATCGGCAAATGTGGGTATTCGTTATACAAACATATACACACACACACACACACACACACAGTATACATAGAGTTGAGATATATAATGTTCGAGTCCGTTGACAGATGTGATTTAGTTTAGACGATATGTATGTCGGAACAATAAATCAAATCAAATGCTTAATTTTAAATCATAAAAACTATGTATGTAGTGTTGTGTTGTGTCATAAATTATGTCAGTTCACTATATTATAACATTTTATGTAGATAGAATTAGGTGATGCTACTATATACTGTTATACTCATCATCGGTTGGACACCTCGAATACTCAACACAACAACAGTGTGGATAGTAATAATATAGGCCGTTTGAATAGGCTAGGACTATCGGTGTCGACCACGACCCGATTAGGTGTTTACAATTACCAGCAGGAAACTACCTGTTGAGATGGTTGTATCGTACAAATACGCCCCAATAGAGACTTAATTTAATTCGTTCCGAACAAAACATGTATATAATTCGCTAGAACTGTCGCTAAAGCATATATACGTCTGATCGCATTTCCGAGATCGACATCTCTTTTCTCTTAATTCGTGTCAGTTGTCATTAAGAAGTGACAAGCAACTATTGGTGTCTAGCCCTCTTAGTTGAGTGATGTTGTTGTTTGGAAAAAGTAATTCAATAAACCATATACTCGTAGAAGTTATGGGTTTGAAATTATTTCCCAACCAGCTTCATGTACCGTTCTGCCATATAAACTAAACTCTGTAAAAAACGAAGTAGTATATAGTATAAGCATCTAGGGTTGTCATATGTAAAATTTGAAACACGCACCAACAATGGACGATCTTAAGTCATCTGTCTCGTCCAATCTTGAAGGAGAAAGAAGTAAGTTTCTTGAAGATCAATCGAAAGAGTAAATAAATCTATCGTTGATAACCTATGTACATGTTGCCTTCATCTTGTTTAATCGTCTTCGCATATATTTGCCTCTCCAAATTCGAATTATATAAATCCTTAAGACCGTCTGTTTACGAATCTCTATCGACTACCCGAAATATTGTCATTACGAAATGCGTAAGAACATAAGGACAAGACACGTATTTATTTAATTATTCAAAGGAATCGGGGCAGGGCTCATGGTGATTATAGGTTAGGTTCAGATCAGAGAGGCAGTCCATTAAGAACTTCCACAAATATTTACGTCTTTTGTGAGTCAAAGCCAAGAATGCGCATTGGAGGTGGAATCCCGTCTCTTCCTCCTCCTCGTCCATATACAGATTTTACTTTTTTAAGTAATTTGCTTCTAGTCCTAGCACCCTTGCATGTTCTCCAAGTAGGCAGTATCCTGTGAGTATCCCCATGGTTGTTTTTAGTCTTGGTTGGGAGATCAGTGTCTTTGAGCGTTTCAAGTCCAGCTTTGGCCAGCCTTGCCTTGCTACTCTACATGAGAGGGTGTTCGTCCACCTTTTATTCGCTGAAGTTACTGCTTTCTTGGTTTGCACAGTCTTGAGCGCCTTAATGGGCCTCCCCATCTTCGTCCTTTCCGGTAGCAGGGATTACTAGCAACACTAATTACTATCGAAGTGATTACTTTCAACAAATTTCAATCGCTGAACAAATTTCAATCGCAATCAATGAATTGTAGAAGTTCACACAACTGGTTTTGACTTACTCGCTGCGTTGAAGTTAAAACATCTCTTATACTCCAATACTGAATCCCAACATAAAATATTGCTTACTCTCCGTTTTAATTCAAACCAGCTTCTCTTTTGACCACTATACGTCATATGAAGTTTATTGTGCATATGCGTTACATCGCCGGCTTAATTCTGTTTGTCCCGAACAAAAACATCATGCTGTCCAATGTACGGTGCTAGTTTTTGAATATTGTAGCTTCCATGATTTTCGTTTCTTCTTTTTCAGGTTTTAAAACCAAACCATTTGTTTTCCTGGAACCCTTTAGCACTAGCATTGATGTCGTACAACATCGTCAATTTGTAATCTAAACTGCTTGTGTGCTTGGAAGTACATTGTTACTGCACCATTCCAATTTCGTTGACATTCATGAGTTTTTCCTATTAAACATTTCCACCTACCCATATTGGCCGTTGTTGAGTTGTAACTTCCTTCAGTCGGTTGATGGCTGAATCCGATAGAGTGCTGCCTTCAAGGTGGTCTTGCTGGTTGCTCGGATTCTTTCAGTTTACTTACGTAGACCTAATTGCCTTCTTACAAACCTCATTTTATAGAGGCTAAGGCTACTTCAATCTCACATTTCCCCGGTTTGCTTCCTTTCATTCAGGTAAATTTGGTTCCTGCATTCATTGCTTTTTTGCCAGGTGTATTTATCAAATCGATTCAATCTTTTAAGTTTTGTTATGATAAAGCGTTTGTGTCTGTAGAGCTGTCGATGAATGTACCAGAGTTTCAATTGCTTTATAATCACTCTCATATTAATGTGTAGGAATTTCTTCTTGTTCTTTGTCGTCACGGTTAAACGAGTATCAATATATGTTTGCTTTGTCCAGGTAACTGTTGGTAGGTGAAACATTCAGTGAATGTGGTTTTAATATTTATGATTCATGTACTAACGGTTTAAATTTACACCCCTTCCGTTATTTTACGCAATGTTTGAAGCTGCGGCACGTGGATTTTTTATCACGATCGTCTGAGTGTTGCGATCGGTGGTGTAAGTAAACACATTTGAGAACCCCCTGTTGAGTTTGGAGTGCAGTTCTATAGGCCTGGCTTGGAACTATGCAATGTGCAGAAGGTTTCTACGTAAAAATCGGACTTATAGCACAAACTTCAAGTTATAAGTGGGATGTCACTATGGGCCAACTGAGCCTGGGTGACAGATATATATATATATATATATATATATATATATATATATATATATATATATATATATATATTTATATTTATATATATTATGTTTATTTATATATATATATATATATATATATATATATATATATATATATATATATATATATATATATATATATATATATATATATATATAGATATATATATATATATATATATATATATATATATATATATATATGTATATATAAATATATATATATATATATATATATATATATATATATATATATATATATATATATATATATATATATATTTATATATATATATATATATATATATATATATATATATATATATATATATATATATATATATATATATATATATATATATATATATATATGTATATATATATATATATATATATATATATATATATATATATAGCTTGCATAGGAACGACGGTTTGTTTGGAATATTTCAAAATCGATCCAACTTTTTCAATATTTTTTTTACAGAATTCTAAGTTTTGATTGAGCAGTCAATATTAAAAGAAAAACAAATTTATTTTTTCATGATTAATTTCACTTTCTTGTGAATTTGAATGTTCACTTGAATAAGAACGATTAACTTATCTTAATAAAAAGTTATTTTATTGACTAAAAATTTAATTGAATTCGATTTAATTTTAAAAATTAATTAATTTTACATGGTTTTAATAATGTGTACTACTTCCCTTATTAAAAATAACTTCATGCAACCTGCTTGAGATGGAGTCATACAAAGATTTTAAATAATCTAAGGATATGTGGTTCCAGGCTTCATTTATCGCCTTAATAAGGCTTTCTTTACTGTCAAATTATCGACCACATTCGTAAACTTTCCGAGACAGCCAACCCCACACGTTTTCCATGATATTGAGATCAGGGATATACATTTGCTGCAATATCCATGATTTGATTATGTTAGCTGTATGGATTTGACATTATCTTGCTGATATATCCATGGCAATGGCCCAAAAGTATCATTGAAGCGGGGAGATGCTTCTTCGAGAATGCCTTTGTAAGTTGCTGCGGTCGTTTTTCCGGTTGGAAATGACAAATCTCCAGGACCATAAAATGATACACGATAACGCCTCCTTTCCGGCTGTGGTGTTTTGCTAAAAATTGTTCCTCTTTTCGAAGGTCGTGAAAATAATAATTAAACCCATCGGGGCCATCGAGGTCAAATTTCTTCTCATCAGAAAAAACGACATGTTTCCATTTTTCAGCCCATGTCATATGCGGCCTCGTGAAATCTAACCTTTTCTGTTTCCTCTCCTGATTTAGAGGTGGTTTCTTTTGGAGCTTTCTCCGAATAAGGTGATCTCCTTTTTTAATCACTATCCATACTGTTATTCGGCTGGCCTCCACACCAACTCTAGCTTTAATTTTTGCACAAGATAGTGCGCAATTGGATGCTGCTCTTAGTATGGCAAACTTGTCGGCTGCAGATGTGGCCTCAACAGTTCGGTCCTTATTGTTTGAGCCATATTCTCTTGGTTTGAGCCATATTCTCTGCAATTGCTTGTAGAGAATAATTTTCGCTGTGTAGTACTTGAATTTGGGCTATTTCTTCCTTACTAAGTTTTTTTCCTCGACCCATATTTAAATTGTTTTTACTGTTAAATTGGTAACCTTTTTTAAAAAAATTAATTTAATTAAAGTTTAAGTTGCTAACACTTCAAATTTATTGATAATATGGTCGTTTCTATTCAAGTGAAACAAACAAAAACCACACTTTTTAAGAAAAAACAAAATAAAATAAAATTCTTCTGGCCTACTTATTTATTTTTATTTAAAAATTATGTAATTTTAAAGAAGTGCTAATCCTGTAAAGGTTAAATTTTGAAAAAGTTGGACTATTTTAAAATATTTAAAAAAAACGGTCGTTCCTTTTCAAGTGAACTGCAGTGTATATATATACGAGAGCGGGGTGCGAAGTCTGGTAAGATTGCAACAGAGGGCGCCACTATCTCAAATGACATGTGTAATTTCCATTTATCACCAGACCAAATTAAAATTTGAAACCAGATCTGAAAATTTGAATTTGGAAACAGATCTGTTCTCTAGTTTTTTGACAGTCAATTTTTTTTTAGCAAACATAGGATAAAGTGATTTTCGGGTGTTGAGAAAGGATTATTTTTTGGGTGGAAAAACCATTATGCGAACCAAAACAAAGCTTGATAAATTTTATGGTGACTCTTCACTATCGTTTAAAATGATTCACAAGTGATTTTCTGGAAGGCACAAATGAAGACATCACACCGAAAATGGATGACAAAATCCCTTAAACGGATTCATCAATATCCATCGAAGTGGTCACCGATGTAAAATGATGGATCCATGTTTCAAGAACAATCTTAACAGTGGATTTCTGTGCCGAAGAAGGATATTTATTTATTGGAATATTGCTTATAATTTTGATTAAGCAGGAAAAGCGAGTACAAGTTCATTACATTTTGAGTACAAGTTCATTTACAATGGGATGAGCAGCAAGGAACAGACAATATATAAAAAAACTTAACAATTAACTTTAAACTAATTATATTGTCATTCAGACACGCCATTCAAAAAACTTCCATTTAAACGTATCGGCAGATCTCAAACTCCTAATACTATAAAAACCGGATTCCATAGAGAAATACCTCTAACAAAAAAAAATAAATTTAAAGTCGGTTTTATTGGCTAACTAGGTCATGGTCACAGTTTTTCGGGATGCACACGGCATAATCCACATCGACGACCTTTAAACGGGGAGAACAGTCAACGGCGAATATTACTACAACTTTTGGAAGTTGTTGTAATATTCGCCATTTCAAGGACGTTTTGAAAGAAAATATCGGATTTGGCAAAGGACCAAGTTCTCTCCATAACAAGACAATGCACAAGAGCACACGCGTGTAGTTGCCATGACCAAAATTCATCAATAACGTTTCGAATTGCTTCCACATCTGCAATATTCTTTAGATCCGCTGCGAATATTTTCTATTTCTGAACTTGAAGAAATGGCTCAGCAGAAATATATTCGAGTATAATGAATAGATCATTGATGGGTCGGAGAAATCGTATTATTCGTTTTTACCAGACTTTTCACTCCGAACTCGTAAATAAATAAATATATATATATATATATATATATATATATATATATATATATATATATATATATATATATATATATATATATATATATATATATATATATATATATATATATATATAAATATATGTTACGGTTAAAGCCCGAAATCGGCGAATGTCCGAATTTACCGGTAAATGTCCGAATTTACCAAACTGTGAACCGAAGTGTACCGAAATCCATTAATAGATTCTATATAATCCGTTCCTACGTGCGGCACGCAGTGCGACATATTTGCTTATCCCGGCTCCTACGTCTCTCGAAGTTGAAATCTAAAGCCCTTCGGTATGGGGGCCGCGTGGCCGTGAGAGTTACCGAAGCCGTTAGCCTTTACAATTCTAGGAAATCATTCTGGGGTCTACTACGAAATCATTCTAGGGTCTACAACGAAATCATTTAATAATAAAAAAATTAAAGAGTAAATGTGAATATAGTCTAAATTTGCAGATAAACGTAGATTGAACATACATTTACCAAAGGGATAGGTAAATTCGGACATTCGCCGCATTTCGGGCTTTAACCGTAAAATATATATATATATATATATATATATATATATATATATATATATATATATATATATATATATATATATATATATATATATATATATATATATATATATATATATATATATATATATATATATATATATGTATATTATATATATATGTGTGTCTATATACAAGAAAGAATTCATGATGTCGGCATGAGGGTGGTAAGAATTCATGATGTCGGTATACATGGGAGTTTTCTTTCATGTAAATCAAAAATTAACAGAAATAGGAACGATTCAAAAAAAAAAATACAGCAGCGCTAACAATTGATGGTTTTTGCTAATATAGCGCAGAAAAACATCATCACTATATATAATAGAACGAGCGAACGAGCCAAGCCAACCAAAAATCATAATTCAAATGGTGTAATATATACGAACTAAAACATACACAGACAGAGACTCGTTCATATATACCAAAATGATCAGCATCATCATATCGTCATCATAAAGATGAAGAACAACACAAATATTGCAAGAAAAATTGAGCGCAAAAGAAAAACTTCAGTGCTGAAGAAAAACAGTATCATAATATTACATTGAATTATGGATATATTTATTGCTCCTGAATAAAGAAAAACTTTTTCCATGCTTTTCCTTTGCTATGTGAAAAACTAAATAAAATTAAATGATATATATATATATATATATATATATATATATATATATATATATATATATATATATATATATATATCCAGTAATAAAAATAAATATATTTGTTTTATTTTACTTCTATTTTCCAAACGAGACAAGAAGAAAAATAAATATATAGAAAAGGAAAATTATGATCAAAACAATGATTATGATGAGAAATAGAAAATTTTTCTATATTTTCCAAAAAAAAAAATATATCATAAATTTTGAAAATACAATAAATTTGGAAAATTTAAGATAATTTTCTTTATAAATTTTCTCCGTCTCAATTGTTGTGTCTTTCCAGTTTGGTCTTGGGTGGTGTACTCTATACGTTTCCATGTACACACAAGTATATACAAAAACCGAGTATGATGATATTTGAATCGAGTGTCGGTATACCGGTATGTACTCGTATATATGTAGATAGGGTTGAGATGTGACGATAAAATATTTTGTCATGTGTAAGGTGATGTTTTATATATAAGAGCGTTCATATAATTTCGATTATTATATAATTTATATTTTTATTAAAAATCTATTTTGGGACTCGAGTACGAATATATACCAAAAACCCTCAGCATCATTATGCTGAGATTTCATATTTGGGCACACACATAATCGTATTCCTTTTTTTTTTATAAATCAAACAAGTCATTTGAATAAAAATTGTTTTGTCATGGCCAGCACATATAGTGGCAGCCTTCAAATATTTATCCGATATGATAAAATTTAATTGACTTTATATATATATTGTTGGACATGGTGTTGGCAGCCCCAACCAATCAAAATCCCGAAACAAAACAAATAAAGAAAATTTATAAATGAGACCCGAATGTCATTAATTTTGAACCGCAATTATGTTTTTGCCTTGACAAAAAAAAATGGTGGGGGCACAAGCTTGTAAATATTATTTGAACATAATTCTTAAATCGATTCCGTCAACTACGCAAATTTCTTGTGTGTTGTATATAGTAGGCGATGAAATAAATATAACGATAAATAAAATCAGAAAACAAAACGAATTTTTATAAAAGAGAAGGAGATGCATAGATAAATTTATAAATTGAGGTTATGTTTGACTGGTGAGAAAAAGACATTTTATTTTTGAACCAAATTTAATAGATCATGTGATATATCAAATCAAAGGTATTTTAATTTTGTAAACTTGGATACTAATATTGTTTTGATTTAAATAAAAGAATTTAGAGTTGCTTACCTTAATATTATAACATTTTCAAACGCTATCTTTATTGTTATATACACAATTATTTAAATTAATTGAGGAGATTAGATATAATTATAACAGGAGAAGGTGAAGCATTAGGTCTATGAGATAAATTGGCTCGAAGAATAAAGGAATAGTCAAAGGGTGGCATGCAGAAAACTGGTTCACTAGACCAATTTCCGTGGAATTTTTAATTGGAAGTAAGATTCCATTATGTGTTTGAACTCAATAGATATATATACGTTCATCACAACCACTCATGATTTCGGTGCAGACCACCAAAGGGTAAAGTCGATATCTCTTTTAAGAGATATAGCGTTACCACTAGTGGAAGGTCACTATTGAAATCAATCGTTTTTAGAGTAGCCAGAAAGGATTCAGATACGATGACTTCACTGTAAAGTGTGCTGCACTCTTATTGCAGCAATTCCTGCCGGAAAGACAGTAGCGTACCTACAAAGAGTGATAGATAATTTTATCTCAGGATTTAACATGTTACAGGATACTGATCCATCAGTAAAGATCAATATATCGTCACCGGAGACGATATATTGATCTTTAATGGACTGTTTTAATGCACAAAAGGGCCAAATTTATTGTTTATACTTTTTAGGCTGTTTGCATACCTTTTGATCCAAAAATCAAGCGTGAGCAACTCCCAGCCAATGTTTATAAACGAGACGAGGAGGCGGGCACGAGCACCCAATCAGCTGGCACGCCCACGAAACAGTCTGCGGCTGAACTAGCCGTGGAGGACAAATCCAGCGACAGTGAAGCCCTGGGGTTAGGAGAGCTTCTAACGGCGCAGAACGGCGTTTAATAACGCCAAGAGGACTAGAGAATCTCTGCACTGGTACTCGTACAATGAGACGCTGAGACTATATAAGAGAGAATTGAAGAAGGCACAAAGGAGCTCCTGGAGGCTATTCTGTGACAAAATGGAAGATGTCTCGGCAAACTTCTCGCCTTCGGAAGATTCTCTCCACAAATCCAACAAACATAGGCTACTTAATTAAACCTGATGGTTCTTGGACCGATTCCAGTGAAGAATTACCCGGGAAGTGAGTGTCCATGAGAATCTAGAGAGTCTCATGGACACTCACTTCCCGGGTAGTTTAGACAACTCGATGGAACTGAGAGCGTCGGGAGTAGCTTGTTCGTTGCGCGCATCGGTTATCGTAAATAAAAAAAAGAATTCTGTGGGCCATATAAGGGTTCAAGCCGTACAAATCGGCTGGACCAGATCGGATTATACCGGCAGAAATCCAGAACAACTCGGAAATAATCCTCCCGTGGTTGGAGGCGATCTTTAAGGTTTGTTTAAAGATTGTCTGCATTCCGAAGCAATGGATGGAAGTCAGGGTGGGTTTTATTCCGAAATCGGGAAAAGGATCGCATGGCTATCGAAAGGACCTTAGACCTATAACATTATCATCCTTTCTGTTGAAAACCCTGGAAAGGCTGGTAGAAACACATATCAGTATGAACTTAAGGCAGGAGAAATGGTCAGCCTCTCAACATGCGTACTGTAAGGGTAAGTCGGTAGATACGGCCATACATTCCTTGGTACGCACAATTGAGAGATCATTTCACTCAAAGGAGTATTGTTTGGTAGCTTTTCATGATATTGAGGGCGCCTTTAATAACGTTCAGACAGATGCAATCCTGGAAGGATTATCGTTTATGGAAGTAGAAACCTCCATAATCAAGTTGATCAGTCATATGCTTGGAAGCAGGACTGTAAACTCAGAGTAAGGGGAGTCAACTATAAGAAGGCGAGGTCTAACACCCTCACATGCGAGAGAGCGAAACAAATGTGGCCTAGTTTAGATTTGAATCGCTCCAGGACCTTAATCTCTCTGGAGAGGAGATATCTAAGAAGAATAGTATGAATATTAACGGGATACTGCCTTTTCGGGGAACATGCGAGAAGGCTGGGTCTAGAAACAAATGACTTCTGTAGAAGCTGCATGGACGAGGAGGAGGAAGAGACGCTTGTTTACTTCCTGTGCTCTTGTCCTGCACTGGCACTAAGAAGACATTTACACTTGGGTAGGTATGTAATGCACAACCTTTCAGATCTTGCAGATAGTAAGGTGCGGGACATTTTACGCTACATTTGTAGCTCAGGATGGTTTCAATAAAGTGTTAGGGGTATTAGGAGACTCAGATCCTGTGGTATCACAACGGACCGGCAACGGTCTAAGTGTGCGTTAGCAGCCACTCTAACCTAACCTAACTCCCAGCTAGCCCACTGCATGTGGTATGTTTAACCAGACACACGGCGGTATCATAATATATTTGTCGATTTTGTAAAGGTGCACTAGTACTCATTTAGGCTTAACTGAGAAGGAACATTAATTGCTTTCCAGTCGAGGTTCTTGTTTGGCCAAATAAACTACTCGTAACTATTGCCATTTATCTTGAGTGGTAACCCATAACTTTATCACTCAAATTTGAAACAATATTTCAAAGATTGTATAATTTCGATGTCATAATCAAGCCATCATATTGTGCACTTTCAAAGTTACAAAATTAGAATTCCTCAGGCACCACACATACAATGACACCACACATACCACTAGCGAATTGCATTACTCAAATTTAAAAATTCGTTGTTAACATCCCGAAATGAGCCTAACTTCTTCAATTAAATTATTACATGACAATCTTGTAGGAAAAAAAGCCCAAATCTTGGAAATGTTTTTCCTGGCCTGATGAATGCACTGACTAATGTTAGACTTTCAACACATCAAAATCCTATTGTGTGGTTTGAAATTTTGGAACAAGAACTCAATGTGGTTGGAATTTTACAAGAACGTATCAAATAGTAGATCACTAGGCCAGTCAAAGATATCTTAACTACTTAAATTGAAGCATTGATTAACAATTTGGCATAGAAAACCATTTGATTGTGGTGAGAGGGATTACCACAACCAACCCAATAATATAAAATAATTTTAAAACGACGTTAATCGGTTAGGCTTATCTGAGCGAGCTGATAATATATTTGAAGCCATGTATCAGCGCTTATTACATCCATAGTATACTCTTATACCTTCAATACCAACAAACACCACTTTATGCATCTTATTGAGGCAAAAGAAAATTTCCAAGTTGGAATTTGAAAGAATTATGATGGTCCGGGTATATGCAGATCAAGCAGCAGTTCTTGATCCAGCCCATTGCATCTGTTAAAGTAAAAGAACGGATACATAAGATTACCATTCCACATCTCCAATTGAAAAATCAGTGCAAATCAGTGATAATCTGTAATAATCTGTAACTTTAATCAACAGAGACACTCGTTGGGTTGAAGCGGTTCCTATTCTGGATATTGCAACTGCAATATCTCCACGGATTAAATAAAGAAACATTATACAATTTTGACTGTGCAGTGCACTATACACTACACCCTGCAAATTATGGAACCGACCCGTTGTCTACTTATATATTTTGATTAAATTCTAGAGTTTTAGTTTTAGAGTTGTTACTTATAAAACGTCACCCACTTTGTCAGATTCTCCAAAGTTTGGTTAATTTTCTGAACAGGTTCAATAAGCGTTGATGCAACAATTATTGGCAAACGATTGCAAAAGGTGTTATCTATTCAACTCACCAATCGATAATGATAGTTAATTTCAGCTTCAGAAGTATTAATCAGTTCAATGGGCAACTCAATATGATGAGAATACAGCGAGTGAATCGAAATAAGTTGTAAACACTACTCTGCAGTAACTCATGGAAACATCTCGATATTTATGCACAACTTGATTGACTGTTGTAACCAGATCGAGAATCCATCCGAATTGTATCTAAGCAGTGCCGATTTTCATATCGGCCAAGTCGGATTTTAACTATAGTTAAACTATTTTTAAGTATACTTAGTTGTAGTGAAGACTAGCGTTATAGCTCCCATCATTGGCAGGTGGCTGATTTTTCAATATCATTAATGGACAGAATTGAAAGCAATGGCACTGGACATATTGTCAATCACAACAGAACCCGATTATTCATTCCATTAACGATTCTTGTACACATAGCTTGAAAGCTAAAATATTGCTGCAAAGCTTTCAATATTTGATTTGAAGCAACCGCAGAGTCGATGCTCTCCCAAAACATAGAAGTTAAAAAAAAAATAACAAATACAATGAATTATGATTATGATTATTGCCCAACTATTATAAACGAGATGATTATGGAAATCTCAAACAAAAATTTCGAGCCAAAAACACATTTTGATTTATCTCATATTTTCATGATTGAAAAAAAAATTTATCTTTGAAAACAAACCCTCTTCAGCTCTTAGATTTTTTTTGTTTGTCGTTGCTCCACATATCAGTGAAACTATATCATACATATTTTTATTGTCCATCTTAAAATTTATTATATTCAGATTCGGTTCAGACCGAAAAAAGAGGTGACGCCTAAGTTAAAATAAAATTCGTATCTCAACCAACGAATGGCAAAATGTCGTGAATGGTAAAAATTCTGATACGTTCGTATAATACAGTGCGGATAATGTATGGAGGAAGGCTACATACACATACATATGATATATTATGCTCGTATACATAGACATAGTTCAAATATGTGGTAGATGTTAAGCTTTTTTCGGTTAACTGGTGACTGTTATTCTAAGAAGTCGAAATAAAGTATATCATTTTATGGTTATCTTAGAGAATTGATTAGAGATGTCCGTAAGAATGTCCGGGACAAAGTTTTGCTCTTGTGTAATATAACGTCACTACTCGGATTTGACACAAAAGATGAAAATATACTTAATATGAGCTTTTATAATGAAAATATGTTTTTCTAAATTGGTCGAAAGCTGAGAAAACCATACAAGAAACGATGTAACCGTTGTGACCTGCGTTTTGAGATTCGTAGGCACAATGGACCAAACTGGCTTTAAGCCAGGAAGCAGCGTACAAATTATGTCAACACAACACAGTCAAACGAATTAAATTCATCGCGTTACCTATACGCTTTGTATAGTGTTTGAATGTGCATTTGACTCAATCAGTTAAAACGTTATCTTGAAGGCATTTTGAGAAATGGATGTTTCAAAGAGATGTATCGGGATGCAGGAAACAAAGTTCAATATGCAAAGGAAAACAAAGTGAAGAATTCTTGAAACCGCGAAGACTGAAGCAAGTCAGTGTATTATCTCCGATACTACCACATCCCTAAATGGAAACATATACAGATTCCGAGATGAAAGAGAAATTACAGAAGCTTACAGACCGCACACAAAGGAAGTTGATCTCAAAATTAATTCCAGTGAAAACAAATGTCGAGACTAAACCCAAACAATAGTACGCCAATCACTATCAATAATAGGTCAGTTGAATAGGTTGTAATAACATGTGAAACGGAAGAAAATAACAAAAAGCATCAGAATGCTTGAAATGCATCCGTCCTGTCGAAAAACCAAAGCAGTTCTGCTTTATGGGTGTGCAACATAATATCACACAATCACAAAAAGTCATATAAAAACTACAGGTGTTTGTAAGCATATATCTGAGAACTTCTGCGACAAACAAACCAACCAACCATTGAAACCGAAATCGGAAAGCGCAAGTGGAGATTGGTCACACAATAAGAAGGTCCCCGAATGACATAAAACGAATATCATTGGAATGGAATTCACAAGGAAAGAGGAAAGTTGTAAGGCCAGATTCAAATGGGTTTTTTACCTTCGATCGTTTGGGCGGTTCGATCGGTGTGAAAAATGAACATATATCTGGATCCTCTATCGTATTTAGAATCCATGGGCTGACCCATCTTCCATGTCAGTACTATAGGCTGACATGGAGCTATGCAATGTGCAGATGATATTACGAAAAAAACGGACCTATAGCCATACGTGGTATCACAACGGACCGATCGCCGGTTTAAGTGTGCGATAGCAGCCACAACAACCTAACACGCCGTATTGTTGGAAGATTTTAAATTCTATTTTGATTTTTTTTTAATGTTGTAGTTCGCTAGGCCGGTTTCGATCTGAGGATGACGTCATAGAATGACTACATGATTTAAAAGTTCAAATCCATCTCATACTAATAATCGTCTGATGCGCCAATTATCCGGAGGCAAGTCGTAACAATATAGCACCAAAGAGATAAGTCTATAGAGTAGACAATTATGGTTCAAGTGACAAACAAGGTTTATTACAGTAACAATAGGATGCCTCAGTAGTACGATCAGGAAGTACTGGGTTCGAATTCCGATAGAGACAGGATGCAAAAGGGATTTTCCATCATTTGATTACTATCAGTGGTGAGATTGAACACATCTGTGGCCCCCTGATGAGTTTAAAATCCATGAGCCGACCCATTTTCATTGTCAGTATTATATAGGCTGGCATGGAATGTGCAGATGGATCCTCGTAAATCAGACCTATATCCGCATGTCGAAAGAATTTAACAATGAGCCAATTTAACCTGAGTGACCAAAGACACAACCAAAGAAAACATTAGGACGTCATTTTTCACTTTTTGACATTTGTCAGTTAAGCCCTGTGGGTGGGGGCATCCATGTTACGTAAATATTTCGACCGAAACATGAGACCCATAGAATACAACCTCATCAGTATCCAGAGCTTGTCGTAGAAAGCGACTAAATCTGGTTGGATCGCTGGGCTGATGACCCGCATCCGTAAAAAACCATCACTGTTAAAAATGTCAGCAAGATAAAAAAAATCGGATGCCACCAAAACAAAAGAATGACCCCCCGCATAAGTACCCGGATACGAGATTGAGGATTAGCAGTGCAGTCACTAAGAAAACCTGGCGCGTTTGACGGCCTTATCACATGTATGAAGGAGTATCGGCTGAAACTCGTCCCGCTCGTTGCATTGCTACACAGTGGAGATGACCACGGAAATCTTGGGGTTGGATTTCTCATTGGGCCACAGGTAAAAAAGGCTGTGTTGGACTTCCAGGCAGTCCAATCGAATGAGTAAGCTTCGCTTGCACATGAGATTAGCCAACATGTCAATTGTTTGTGTACATGCGCCCACTGATGAAAACTAACCTCAAGATAAAGACTCATGTTACAATAATTTGGATAATCTAATGGGCTCAAAGTGGCAAGTACATTCTTTCCCTATAAAAGCATCCATTTGGAAACATGGACACATCCACGTAAAACATCCCGAAGCCAAATTGACCATGTGTTGATTTCAAAAGGGCGGGCTCGGGTTGTCCAAGACATGAGATCTTATTGGTCGTCAGCAAAATTCGTAGGCAGTGATCATTATCTAGTCACTGCAAAGCTTTGATGGAAATTTTCGTACGTCAAGTCAAGGAGGACAGGAGAATATAAAACGCGATTCTCCTGTGAAGGTCTGATAAATGAAGAAACGCAACAAAAATACCAAGATCTTGTAAGCAATAGCATTTTACGATCTAGTAACCAATCTGATGATGTGAACAGTGTCTGGGGAAGTATTGAAAACTTCGGTTGTTGATGCTGTCCAGTACATTCTCGGTATAGTAAAAACTAAGCCCAAAAATGATTGGTTTGAGGAGTGTCGTCTAGCTGTTGAGCACCGAAATATAGCCCACAATGAAGCGCAGACTCGATTTACAATTGCAAGGAAACACAAGGCAGTTCTTGCTAGGAGGACAGCTAAACGCATTTGTAGACTGAAGAAGCGAGAATGGTGGAAGGCCAAGGTCTTAAGAGTACAACAACTCAACAATGAGCACAACTCGCGTGTTCTTTTTTTAAAGGAATCACCGAATTGCACCATACCTTAAGATTTCGGTCAACTGCCATTCGGGACCAGGATGGAGACTTCTATGTTAACATCGATGTGGTACTCGATACATGGCGTGAACATTTTTCTGATTTACTTAATGTTTCACATGTATCACAAGCTGTATTTGAATACCCTCAAATACAGACCGCAGAGATGTTCATTGGGGATCCATCCTATGAGGAATACACAATGGCCATGCAGAGACTACAGAAAAATCGTGCACCGGAAGTTGGTTGTTTTTCGACCTTGTTCGATTGGTATGGCGAAATGAAGTTATGCCTGACGAATGGAAAGTGGCCGCGTTATGCCCAATATTCAAGAAGGGTGATCGCATGAAATGCGAGAACTATCGCAGTTTAGCTCTCCTTTGCACAACATACAAGTTACTGTCATACATCATCTTGGTTAAAATTACTCCTCTGGCGGAGAAAACTGTCGGTGAATACCAAGGGCGATTCCGTTCAAATCGATCAGTCACAGATATGTCGTAACAAGAGTGTACCATAGAGATGAGTTAGTCGTGAGTAGACAATTTCGGTTCTATTTATGAGTTTGACATTTGTCAATTATGTCCCCAACAATTCCACGGCCATGTATTTCATGCAAGACATGGTTCATATCATATATACAATGTACGTACCATATTGATACATAATACATCATCAAGCCAGCATCTGTATATCGATACATAAATTGATAGCAATCAAATTGTACAATATTCCCCATATCATCAATATTGAAAGTAGCAAACAGCAGCAGCAGCAGCAGCAACATCAGCATCAACATACGAGTACGTAACATAATAGATTCATTTTCAATATTTTCTAATGATTTACTGTTGATGATGTTGATTAGATTTATGATCATGTGATTTTGACAAATTTCTTTTTTGCGTCTCTCTCTCTCTCACCATGATGTTCTCTCTCAGTTTTTTACACTCCTTACGTACAATAAACAACATTAATGTGTTTTCACGTTTTGTGTGCTACTCGGCTGTTGATGCATTGGCATTATAATTTATTGATCTATTTCGTATCCGGGAATCGAAGAATTATTGTTGCTAAGATTAGAGAATGGAACAGATGCTTTTTATTATATTGCGAGAGACTATTATTTGTGAATTGATAATTTTTCATGTATGTATATAAAAAGGACGAACACATCGGGGAGACATGTGTTCAGCTGCCCCTCTATCTATAAACGGGCCGAGGTATATCATACGTTGGCGAGACAATAGAGTTAAATAAAACAATGGAATGTGTAAATTATGGTTTATGGCATTCGAACCGATTTGAATTGATTGATTTGTCCGTGATTAATGATATGTATGTATATGTGTGTGCCCGAGTACATGTTTTAATGTCGAAACGAACATAAAATTTCCCTCCATGTGTCGTTTTGCTCAAAAGGATCTCTAATCATAATTTATAGCTGATTAGATAATTGCAAAATATATCCGAGTGGTACAGTCATTTTTATTACTTTTCTGTGCCGATGCTGCTGCTGCTGTCATTGTTATCCTGCTATTAAAATATACACGCACAAAGGGATAAATGTTGGATGATGATGATGTATTGATGGTGACATGAGATTAGAAACTATATATACATAGGGTTGGAAAAAGGATTGTGTAATAAATTACAATACGATCGGGACATGAAACGTAATCAAACCATGACGTTGTAAATCAAAAAATTTAGAAATGAATATTTAACAAACAATTTGGGAGACAAAACAGATTGACGGTGAAATTTTTAATTAAGAACAGCCGACCAAAACCCCGTAAAATATGAAATGTACCGCCTTGTGTGGTTTATGTGTATAAACCATAAATCGACGACGGGATAAATACAGGACTCGTTGTTGCATATAGAATTGTGTGGCACACATAAACTATATATTACATAGCGGTTCGGGATCTCAAACTTCGAATGTGCAAATTTAATTTAAATAAATTCCTTTTTGTGCACAAAACACAGGATAATATACCAAAAGTACCAAAATGTATATGTGTAGAGTGTAGACCGTGTGGTTTGTATAAATTATTTTTGTGTTGTGCAAAAATACAACTCTAAGAAGGTAAATAAATATTCTGGCAGTAGTAAATCATTATGAAAGATGATTCCCTTTTTTTTATTTTTTATTGTTATAACAAACAATAAAAATATTTTATTATTTTTAATAAAATTAAAAGGAGATTCTCGACTATTACAATTCTTGAACTTATGTATGTATACGTATATAGATTGTCGGATTGTCGAGGGTAATTTTAGGTGCGGCGATATATACGAAATGAGGATTGAGGGGTTGCATATATTAATGTGAAACATGCTTGTATCCGAATGTTTACTATAGGCAAGTGTTAAAATTGTGTAATTGTCTCAATCATGTCATGTTATGTTTATTTTGTACGTGTGTGTGTGTCTTGAGTGATTTCTAAACCCATCTTTGTATAATCTAACGAAAGGTAAGCATTGACTGAACCTGATATTTGTTACGATTCCGAAACGTACACGAGTGTAGAAAACTATTTCAACATAAGACTAGTGTGTGCAGTTATTTAACGGTTCCATCCTTTATAGAAATAAATGAACTGTGGCACTGAATTGGCCAACCTGTATAGTTTGATTGTTACTAATTACAAAAATTGTTTTTCTTAAATGTCTTCCCGCTGTAAGTTACTCCGCTGTAAGTTACACTTACCATCCAAATCGAAGAGAATGTATACACAGAATGTATACTGTTCTAAAAAACAACTGTCCAGTATTAGTTATGGCTATAAGCGGTTCGTGAAATATTTGACGATTCAACATAGTATTCTATGTGCTAAATTGTCCAATACTTCATGAGTTTCTTTGACGATAGCTCTTTCAAAGTTCTGCCCTATCAACTATTAATGGTATAGTATATAGGAGAATAAGGGTTCTAATCCGGAGAGGGAGCCTGAGAATCCCAGCATGGAGAATTAATGACGAAAAATAACAATACAGCAGTTATATCGTGGTGTGGAGTTCGATACTCGCCGTTCAACAAAACTTTAACATTTAACATGCTCTAAGTGTCAATAGCATTTGTTGGGCTGAATTAATGGTTTACAGTAGCGGCCTTTTAAGCCATAGATTATTCTAATAGTTATCAGTGAAGTGAATTCTTTTATTTTAATTGTGATAGCTATGTTGATAACCATGGAACACAGGCACATTCTAGAGAACTGGCTTAAAACGACATATACGTACTCGACATTCGTAAGACTTCTCAATCAGCTGTGTTCAGCTGTATAGTTATCGCTATATAGAGATTTTTTTAATTGTATGTGTATGGATTTATGTAGTCTTGTAGATGAAGGCGTACATGTACCATAAATAGTTCGCACATTATTGTTCTAATACTTCCTACATATTAATCAGGACTTGAAGTAGGTGGTGACCACAACTAGAAAAACCTCAACTATTGAAAATCTCAACAATTTAAATATTATACTTGGTGGTATAGTTATCGAACCATCGATAAGCATTTGGATATGGCATTAAGGATCACGTGAAAAGTGTAATCACTTGGAAGCTGGCAGAAAATGTGGTCCTATGGCACGTACAAATAGTATCGGGTGCTCTACATCTTATAATTGTTCACAACAATATGATAAGCTGGCTCGTAATTGAAACCGATTGAGTCAGATGACAAAATTGAGAAATAAATAATAAAGATCGATTTAGTTTCTAACGATTCTAATTGACACCATGTCTGCAATCTATGAGCACAAAACACAAAAGAGCCAAGAGATTGAAAAACTTGGACCATATACTTTGGCGCCTATAGCGTGAATCTCGACATAAGACTGGATTTGTAATTTTGTTCAGAGCTATGGACATGATGTCAATTCGAAATCACATGAGATTGATCACAATACTCGTGGTTCCTGGGAACCATCAATATATATACATATTCATATATAATTGAACAAGTTGGGAAACTTATGGGATGAATTTAGTATTACCTGATCAACATTTTATTTTTTGTGGGATAGAATCCTGGGACCACTTCACACATTTCCAGTTAATCAATGGCATTCCCACCACTCGCTGACGAGTTACCAGGTCTCTGTAGTAGTATACAACAGTGTTATTGGGACCTCAACGTGCAAAGAGCATGATCTACTAGAACAACTATATTGTATAGAACAACTATATTGTATAGTATTGGGTTGCACAGATTATTTTCTAAAAGACGTTTGGTTTAAAAAAAAAATTGTAGGCCACTGACTTAATTGTTTCAAGACAAAAAATTTAAGTATACAAACTTAAAGAGTATCCTAAAACGGAAAAGTCCATTATACTAAGACAATTAGACAAAAACAAACCTTCCCAATAGGTGCTGGATGTAAAAGTGTCTTTTCAACATTCTGGCAGCGCAGAATCAATGATCCGACTCGTGTTCTATTTGCGTCCTCTATATAGAGGCTAATATGGAGCAACGCAATGTGCAGATGATGACCACAAATCAGGGTTATAGACGTACGACCTTGATTTCACTTCGTCGTAAGGACGTTAAAAGCCAACGGAAAGTAGGATGTAGTTTGTTCCATATCCGATAGTAGAGACATAAGCAACATACCTTCTTAGTATCACATTATTACATTGTCACGTATTTCTCAGCGAAGGTGGTAAGGGAAAATATGACAAAAAATGTACCATCCCTAAAAGTAGTTTGTTGACATGGAGTTATGCAATGTGCAGATGGTTCTACGAAAATCAGTACTGTAGCCGTACGTCCTCTGTTTGCCTGTAATGGCGTAAGGTAGGATGTAACTAAGCGTACCGTGAAAGAGTTGGGAGTGCCTTCAGCCACAAAACAGATTGGAAAAATAAAAACAAACAAGAATTTTTTCGTGTTGATATAATAAGCCAAATCATTAAGAATAGTGGAAATGATTTGTTATGCCAGTATTTTATGAGCAGAGAAAGAACCAGAAGATCATCGGTAACAATTTTACAGTGTAATTGAACGCAATCCTGTGACCGGATGCTGCCAAAATAACAACGAATCTCCTCCCCTTAAGTACCTGGACACGAATTTAGGGATCGTTCAGTCTAGAAACTCTGACACGTTTGACGGCTTTATTATATGTATGAAAGAGTATTGCCTGGAACTCGTTGCTCTCTAAGAAACTCGATTGCCTAAAAGATGTGACGTAACGCTTTACATTGCAACACAGTGAAGAAGACCTCGGAAATCTTGAAGTTGGATATCGCATTGGGCCACAGGTAAAAAAGACTGTGTTGCACTTCCAAGCAGTCGATAATAGAATGTGTAAGCTTCGTTGGTCCATTTCTAAAACCAAATATATTGCAAATGCGGAAAGCAGAAATTATTCAGTGTTGATCAGACCATGGATCTGTTGTCATCTATGATTGTGAGAGTTGGACCTTGACGACACATACCGTGTTGGTTTCAATCATGGTGAGTACAGTGGCTCGATCACGTTCTACGTGCTGATCTGAACCAAATGATACAGCGATATTTAAAGGCGACTTTCGGTAAGCGAAGAGGTCACTATCGGCGACTCGTGAAACCCGATGGAAGCAGTTGTTGACACGGTTCAGTCCAACAATGGCCTTTAAGAACCGTTAAAAAAATCGAACGAAAGTGTCAAGCTTCAGCAGGATCAAACATTTAAATTTGTGCCCTAAAATATTTTACTGGTGAACCTCTTAATGGTGCTTCCTTAAAGAATATGTATACTTTTTTGATAGAAAAGTTCTTACAAATCGGCAACAGCATAAATGTGCTTTTGAAATCGACGAGTAACCGATCAGTCAAATTTTCATTCTTAAAAAATTCATCTCGTAAACACTATTTTTTGATATACGTTTTATAAGGACTTAAGTGATCCCGTATGGGATTGTCTTCCTTTTTATCTCGACAAAAGGTAGACGCCTCTTTTTTCTAGAGTACAGATACTCAGTACACAACTCGTATATTTACCAACACATTCGATATTTGGTCCACACTAACAAGCAATACTTACTCTTGATTCCCACTGACAGTCCTCCAAAAACCCCAAAAGTTGAAATCAGCCACAGTACCACACCACTATATGATCTTATTAATCTCTTATATATATACACACACACTCTACGGTACACATCAAAATGATCAAATGTTATCTCGCCGATTACGATATAACTAAATAGTGTAAATATTGTGCGCTGCATCTCAAACGATTTTACAACGTCTAATTTACCGACACGTAAAGTGCAAACATTTATCCATGTACAACACACTGAAGATGCCGCGCTCTTTTCCTCAAATCTGACAAACAATATTTGTACGATGATAAAGTCGACGAACGGGGAGCAAATAAATCGCCGAACAAAAGCTGTTATTGTCGTGGTGCGATAATCTCTTAATAAATAATAAATTAAATAAAAACAAAAATGTTTTATAATTTTATTAATTTTTATTCAATTTTTTTCTTTTATTTGTAATTTTCTTTTTTTGTCGTTTTTCATTTTGTTTTTGTTTTTTTAAATGTTTTTTTTGGCGTATACATCTTTTATTTATTTTGTTTTCGTATAACTTATTTTTTGTAGTTTTTTTTGCAATATAATTATTTTTTGTTTTTTTTTTAAATATTTAATTATATTTATTTATATAATTAATTAAAAAATAATAATAATAATATTTAAACGTTTTGTTTTTAACAAATAAAATTATAATAGAATAATAATAATAATAATTATGATTAAGAGCGAAAAATTAAAACAAAATAATATTTAATAAATTTTGGAAGATATTTTTTTTTTTTAATAAATTTTTTAATTAATAATTTATATTTGTTTTATTACAAGAGAAAATGTACGTATACGATTTTATTTATTTTTGTTTTATTTTATTTTATAGTTGGTTGGATTTTTATCTATTTTTAAAATTTATTTTTCTTGTTGTTTAGTTTTATTTATATGTTTATGTATAATTAAATTAATATAATAATTAACTTAATAATTAATAAGTCTCAATATATATAATATTTTTTTGCAGTTTTTTTCTTTAATTTTTTTTTCTTTATCAATTAATAATAATAATTATATAATAAATATTTTTTTTATGTTTAATTTTGAAAATTAAGTATTTTTAATTTTATTTTTAATGTATATTTACATATTACATACATATATAGTATTTAATTATAAGGAAATTTGAATATATTTATATAATAATATAATTTATATAAAGTTTAATTATTACAAATTAAAAAATTAATAATTCAAAATAAATGCAATAATATATTTATGACCATTTTTATTTTATTCCTTTTTTTTTAATTAACCTTTTTCAGTCTGTTATAATTAAAAATTAAATATATTTGTTTATTTATTTATTTTATTTCGTATAACTTTTTGAACTATTTGAAATGAATCAAAGAAATAATTGGCACTAATTTTAAAATTTTTAATTCTGTATTTTTATTTTTTGTATTATTTTACGTATACCAAGTTACAATTGTTTATATTTATTTAATTTATTGTAAAAAATAAAAATATAATTTATTTTATTTATTTAATTAATTTGAAATCGTATTTTTTAATTTAATCGTATCTCCAGTAAGTTTTTTTTTTGAAATCGTATAGTTTTGTTTTAATTAATTAATTAATTTTTAATAAGCGAATATTTATTGTATACTTGTTTTTTTTGTTTATTAATTTAATTTATTTACATCATTAATAAATTAATTATTTATATAATTTTTTATGTTTAATTTTTGAGAATAATAGCTATTTAATACTTTCATTAAAATTTTTTTTTTTTTATTTGTTATTGCAAAAAACCGAAAACTAAATTATATTGTGTAAGAAAATCAAAATTAAATTAAAATAATTAACTAATTATTTTTAAATTTATATAATAATGTTGATATGTTAATTATAGAAAAATTAAAAATTTTGACTATCAACTCACTCAAATTTTGAATTTTGTTTTTTTTGTGTTGCATGCAACACGGCGCAACACGACGCAACACTTTGATTTTCTTAACAGTTTTTATTTTGTTTATTTAGTTTTTATTTATATAAAGATATGTGACATCACAAAAACTATATTAAAAAAAACACTTGGTTCACTTAAGAATGGGGCGCATGCTATGTGAGGGGCTTAGGAATGTCAAACGTATTTAGATGACAATTGCTTAGCAAGTTCAGTATACTTTAAAAATTTTGAATGTGGTGACTCTTCAAATGACGAACTATTATTGTTGTTATTATTATTGTTATTATTATTATTATTGTTGTTGGTACTAGCACTACTGTTATTATTACTATTGTTACCATTGCCGCTACCACCACCACTACCACCAGCAGACGATTGATTTGGCGGTGGAGATCTTTGCGATATTCCATTATTTTTCGGTGAATGCATCGTTGAATTATGATTCGAAGATGACGAGGTACCACTAGTGCTCGACATCGACGATGGAGGTGGTATTTGTTTTTGCGATTTTACTTGTACCGGATCCGGTATAACATCGTCCTTAACGAAATGCATTTTAGACAAATGATGACGATAGGCGCCCTTCGATATGAACGGTGTATCACAGAAAGCACATTTCATAATCGACTCGGGTGTTACAACCGCATCGTTGCACGCCCAACTGAATGGTACTATCGAACTATTATTGTTCGCACCATTGCTTGAGCTTGTCGATGATGAGATCGAAGATGATGTCGAAGCGGAACTAGGATTTGCTGTAACCGAATTTGTACGCGACGATTGTTGATTATTTTCGGTTTTATCACATAATTTTTGTAAAGCTGCTAATGGATGACTACTCTGCTTTTTTTGATGGCCAGGGCCATGATCTACCGAGCTACCGGGCGCATTACTTCCCGTCAAACTATCGAACATAGATGATAGTGCGCCTAGACTGCCACCGGCCGATGATTTTTTATTACTCCCATCGCCACCCGGTGTCGAACGTGGTGTAACCGAGCGTTCACTAGCCGGGCTAGGAATTGGCGATGGCATAATTGGTGTTCGCCTAGCAGCTGGACTTCGAGCCGGTGTCGAAGCTCTACTATTTCTACGATGTAACGATTCATTTTCATTGTGCACCTGATGATCGTGGTGACTCTCGGGACGCTCCATATCATCCATAATCTCTCGTTTTATATTTAAACTATTTGGCCTTAAAATACCATCATCACAATGTGGACTGCTCTCATTATCCTCTAGCGGTTCTTTTTTAATTCTAACCATTGAATCATCGCCATCCATTGGCTCTGGTTTAACATGACTCGATTCTAATTTATCTGGAGTCGTGCGCGGTGTTGTCGACTGGCTTATATGATCATTTTTTCGTTCTGGTGTTAATGAATCCATACGACTACTGCCACGTTCCGAGACTGAACTAGATTCGCTTCCACTTCGTTCACGCCGACCAAATGGATGGAGTTGATGTTGTTGATAACTTCGTAAAAAATTCATTGTTGTTGGATCGATCAATGGCTTTGTATAATCAACACTCTCATCGATTCCCAATCGTTTTAATATTGATGAGCCTAATGGGGTCGAGGCTTGATTTGGCCCGGCAAACCCTGGATGACGAGATTTGGTATCGAAACTTTTCTCTATTAACTGCTCGATTGCGTTCAATACAGACGGAGATGAACTCTTTTCACCCATTCCACCACCGCTCTCTTTCGACATCGGCGATGATAAATCTGTGGGATTTGCTGGCGAAATATGACGTGAAATAGGCGACGACATATCTTCGCCAATACTTTTTCGTCCATCTCGACTATTTGGCGTCATTGGCCCGATCGAATCCGGCGATATAATACTATTCGATGTGAGCGCCGATTTTAATAGATTTTTTTGCGATGGGCTCATACCTGTGTCACTGCGACCAACACATTGACGAATATGTTCAACAAATACCAAAGTATCGATTTTCTCGCCACATTTCTCGCACGTAATACGCGCACCAGCCGAATCCATACCTTTCATCGGAATTATATCGCCATTCTTGAATTCGTGTTGTGCTCTTTCCAATTCCAATAGTTTTCTAACCGGTAGTGATTTTTTACGCTTTTCGCGAGTTTGTCGACGTCGCCCACCCGATTCCGTAATCGACCGCATAATATGCTCCTTGTAGTGAGAATTCTTCACCATGTGATTACTTAAATCTTTCAACGAATTAAATGCCTGGTCACATACTTTACAAGTAAACACAGCACTTACAGTACTACTTGATCCGCTGTTTGCACCACTTTGTCCCGGCCCTCCGGTATTTCCACCACTTCCACCTGAACCTCCACCACCTCCGCCACCAGCACCATCGGACGATTTCCATGATATAATTTGCTCCTGCGAAATTATATTCGTATAATGTTGAGTTTGTTGCATGTGACTAGTCATTTCGGCCAATGTTCTAAAGCTTTGTCCACACCACATACATTTTAAAATTTGACGCGTTTGTTCGGCACCTTTACCCAACCATACATCTTGACCTCTAACTAATTTTCTAGGCAACGGCATTGTTTCTTTGATCAACATATTTAGCTCGCTGGGCGTAGGTTTTGAGGAATTTTCGTGACGTGAATTTACCGACGAGGTCGACAAATGAGAATGCGAATGTGATGAATGTGAATTTGACGAGTGATGTGACGATATAGTTGACGGTGGTGGTGCAAGACTAGTTGGCGGTGGGACACTTACATTACAATGTTTGGTTTCTTTCATGTGTGTGCTCATAGCGGCTAGTGTTGGAAAACTTTGTTTACACCAGACACATTTCAGCACGTCCTTTGTGGAATCGGCACCTTTATTCAACCAATGTGACTGCCATGCACTGTGCCGTCCAGTACTTCCACTACTTGAACTAATTGAATTTTGACCCGACGATTTATACATGTCGTTATCGCCGCCCAAACGACTTAATTCGGACATTTTTTCTAATGCTTTTGTCGCATCATTGGTTGCCGGAATTTTATTTTTACCATTCCACTCGTTTATCGATGGATGGTGAGTTTTGGGCGATAGACCGGCTGCTACAACCGCGGCTGCTATGTACGGTGTAACCGGTGAGCTCCACGGTGAAACAACATTCGGTTTATAATCCATTGTACGCGGTACTTTACGTTGTGGATGGTGCAACGATGTTGGCGACTCGTCAACATTACGTTTACGTGTGCACGATAAATCTAATGGACCAGTATCCGGTTTGGTTAAGTTTACGGCATCATTATCACTATTGTCGTCGTTCATCATCAACGATTCATTTTTTATGCTCAACGAAGATGAATTACGCTTCGTACTAAAATCCAATATTGGTGTATCACCACCGAGTGGCGAGTGTAGAGGTAGTAACGGTGGGGATGAATTCGAGTTTTTTGTTAGCCCGGCTAATTGTGAGCCGAGTAGTAAACGATTTTGTTGGGCAGCTGCTGCCGCTACACCTAAATATGCGGCCATAGCGGCCGATTGTGGTGGTAGTAGTGCAGCTGCGGCCGATGGTGGTAGAGTAGCTGGTAGCGTTATTGCAACGGGACTTATTGCGTTCGATTGAGCATGACGTCCGCTCGATGAATACATCGAATCCTCCGATGGTGAACGGCCCGATGATGAATCACGTGACAAACATCTTGGACTCGTCATTTCACTGCAACGACATAAGAAAAAATGTTGCGGTCAATAAAGGGTTAACTTGGGTACAACCAAATTGATTGATAGTAAAAAATAACATTTGACGACCGTAATTAAATTACAACATTATGAATGAAATATATAAAACAAAAAAAAACTAGTCTCCGCCCTATATATATACACTCTATTTCCGTTTCATCGATAACAATGCAAGGCAAAAAGAGACCAAACTATATCGCCTTATATACTAGTTCGGCTGTTGCGCTTTTCGTATTTAGTCATATGTCACGCCTACTTAAATTAAACGTTTGCCTTCTCTTTTTCACTACACCAAACACTCACACAACACATTGAACATACATACAAAATCATCCAACCAGAAAAAACAAAACAAATCAATCATAATCGTATCCGTGTGTTGTTGTTTCGTTCGGTTTATTTTGGGTAGGATTCGTGTATGATTGATGACTGAGTAGTTTTTTGAAGGAATTTAATTTTACACTCAAAATAGTGAGTGTTAAAAATAAACTCTTTATTACCTTGAGGCATGATGCAAAGCCGCAGCCTGACGATAAATTTCTAACATAACACTTTCATGTAACATCATTTTAACAGATTTTTTTTTTGAAAACTTATTTCCTTATAAAAAAAAAATCACTCAAATAATTTAATTATTTTATTCACTAATTTATCGATTTTAATTTAATATAATTCACTTAATCACATTTTGGTTAGTCTAAGTCAAGTAAATATTACAACTAATTTCAAAACACATTTTTTCTAATTTAATTTCAATTCACGATACAATCACTTAGATGTCTGATATACGACTGACGACGTATTTAATATTTGTGTGTGTTGTGTGTGTCGTGTGTGACGACTCTGACGAGAGAAGGAACCAACAAAATGAGAAGAAAAACAAATCAAAAACCTTTCATCAAGTTTTTATTTTTATTTTTTTTTTACACACAACCACTACATTCGAAGTACACAGACACAATGAATTTTAGTATTTTTTTTTATTTTTTAGTTTCGTTTCGACACGAGCAAAACAAAATAGAAAATACTAAAGAGACGAAAAAATCATTTCTACGCAACTCAATTTTGATCTCAATTTTTTATAATGACATAAATTCTCAATTCAGTTTGTTAAGTAAGTAGTAGTGAATAGTAGTGGGGATAAAAAAAATAAAATAAAAGCACAAGAGAGATATATGGAATATTTGGTGACGACGACGACGACGATGATGATGATGATGATGACGATGATTACAACTTTGGTGTGTGCAGATAATATGGGAGAGAGAATGGGATATAATATGTAAAAAATAAAATAAAAAAAGGGGAAATGTATGTATTTATTTTTGGAAAATTTATAAATTTCTTTCTGTTTAATTTTTGAAAGCTTGACGTAACCTCAAAATGAATAAAAAAAAAACGAGTAAAATAAAAAAATGGATAAATTGACAATGACAAATGAAATTTCATCATATTTTTGTTGTGTGTGTGTGGAAATTTTTTTTTGTTAAATTCAATTAATTAGTGAGTATGTTGGTTCGTTTAGAGTAGACAATCAGATTTTGATTTTTTTTTTCGTTTCGAGTGAAATTTGATATATTATGTATTCTATGTACTATATACACTGTCTACACACAGTGGGTTGAGATGGAGTGTAATGTGACTCAAAACATATGAGTAATCGATTAGCATTTGAATACGTTTGAAGGGACAATCAGCTACTGTGCGATGAATGACAAGTGTCGTATATTTGTCTTCAGCATCTGTAAGTTACTTCATTATGTCTGATCAATAAAACTGCCAGCTATCATGCTTTTGCTGGTGTGCTGTTTCATCTCATTGGTGTGAAAAGATTGCTTATATAACCAGGGTGTTAAAAAACAGATTTCTTTCAAAGGGTTTTTGGGTTTGATGGGTCATAACTAGAAGTATTTGTTTATTCAGCCTTATCTGAGATCTCGTTAGGGAAAGGTCGGGCCTAATTGTCTCAATTTATTGGTTTAAATAATGACCATAGTTATTGGTTTACATTCGGTTAGTAGTTCGAAAGGTTTGAGTCCTCGTTAGGCTTACTTAATGTATTTAAGCTATAGATTATTTTATATAGTGCAAATATTCGAGTACATTATTGAAAACTATCGATTGTAGCGTTGCAAGTGTTATGTGCATTAGCAAAGTTGGGGTCAGGGATGATTTTTTAGGATGCTACAATTTGAGTTGAAAG
This sequence comes from Tipula lateralis, assembly GCA_963932295.1. Classification (NCBI taxonomy): domain Eukaryota; kingdom Metazoa; phylum Arthropoda; class Insecta; order Diptera; family Tipulidae; genus Tipula; species Tipula lateralis. Next base: position 149,877,844 of record OZ010736.1, on the reverse strand, counting down.
ATTAAATAAAGAGGCACGATTAGAAGCTATTAAATTCCAAATATATTAAGATAAGAGGTTTCGATATTATTTGGAATGATAAATCAGTTGGTATAATCAGTTCTGAAATCGAGGACGTACACTTATAGGTCCGATTTTCGTAGAATAATCTGCACATTGCATAGCTCTAGCCAGCCTATAGTATACTGACATGGAACATGGGTTGGCCCAAGAATTCTGCCGGTACCTACCGCACCAATTGCCGTAGCTTTAACCACTGCGCTATTTGGTCGGTTAAATTCTTTAAATTTACATTACATCCGGAGTCGCATATTTTATCGAAAATATATAGACGGCAGAATATGGAATTGAGTCATTTTAATTTAATTTATTTGATTCGTTTGGTCAGCGAAGTGTCTTACATAGGTCGTATTGTTGATATACGCTTTGTGATTCAGGAAGTATATTTTGGTGTTGGCACAACCGAAAAATAAGATGTATTTTATATAGTCAAACTATACAAAGTATTTAATTGCTTTCCCTTCTTCTCAGTCGGACGAAGTCGAACCAAAAAAGCCTGTTTTATTGGTATCTAAATGGTATCTGAATTATCAAGTCTGTACCCACCATCTTTTCTAGCATATATAGCTTGCTACCATAAATTTGAAAGATTACGTTTCTGTGTAATTTTGTATAAGCTGTTGAAATGACACTGCTTCAGTAAAATTATCACTGTCGTTGGTATGTATAAGGCTGATTACTGATTGGAATTGGGATCGTATGTTTCTATCTCTGATTAAAGTGAATATTCCTGCTGAGATATATTCAGCTTCACTGATATAGTTTCAGAATTGGATTTTTGTTAGACAAAAAGGATAAATTTGAATTTTGTCCAAACCCAGTTATTATACAAAGTCATAAGGTTGCGATATCTATTGACTTTGAGTGGCGAGAATTGACAGGATTTGTCAGAAATTTCTGCCATAATTTTATTTGTCAACATTTGCATATATCGATGACCAATTAAGAAATAATGTTTCAACTTATTTAATAAAAAGTTAACAAACTGCTACGACGTCTAACCTAAAAGCTCAAGTCTTCTTTTGACATTCGCTCAAGTCACAAACACGAACTTCGTAATATATTGTATTTTTGGATGGAGCGACAATGGTAAAACAATATCCAACCAAACACTTTATAGTCATAGAATAGCTTTCTTATACTTAATTGACAGACACGTCGAAACTCTGATACAATTAAGTTTGACATTGGATCCATGCTAGTCTAAGTGATGAACGGCCAAGTGCGTGAATCGCTCATTATTCTGGGATTAACTTCATGGAAGATGCTAAATTATGTTCTAACGAATATTGTCCGAAAAAAATTAAACAGTAGTTAGTTGAGACTATAGCGGAGTCGGGGCTCAATGACCCTGGTCATTAAAAAATCCAACACAAGCTATATAATAAACTCCAACTAATCCAGACGATATATTTTGATGGTTACAGTTTAAATGATGATCAAGTTACCAAAGTGTATTTATTAAGATTGAATCCATGCGGAAAGTATAGGTGATCCTTGGCAATGCTCATTAAGAAATCTCTAGTAACTCTATGCCGGAAACGAGTCCTTTTATATAAAATATATGTAACAGCTTAAATTGTTGTTAGTTCGTTGAGCAAGAGGACCGTTCCACCATAAAGTATTGTTAGGTTTTCGTGGTCGTTACACCATTGCGAAACTGATTCTGCCATTGTTTATGGGGACTCTACACCATCTAAGAGGTCGCTGAGGTGCGATATAATAAACTGGTTTATTCACATTACTAATCCTGACTGCAATATTGAAATAGTTGTGCGGTCCTAAACGTAACAACCGTAATTGTATTGAACTGGTTATCTTTGTGCCCAACAAAATGACAGACATGTAGTAATTAGAGCCATATATTGTAGCACATGGTTTGTGGTTAGAGTAATCATGTAGGATTACAATATAATCCAGGCAATGGCGCTGCCATACCTGTGCTTGTTAATTAATGAAAAACTATTCCAACAGACTCTCCGAACTCTGAAATTTGGATCTTCAACAAAAAACAATATCGTTCCTATACCCACAACAATCGTCTATAGACCTGCATCTGAACATCAAAATACACTTTTGCTATAAAAGCGGTTCAGTAACCTATATTTCAGCATAAATATTTTTTTAGTTGTTGATTTCAATTTTATTCCCCTTTCAGAAATAAACTCTCACTTCCAAAATCTGTTTGTTTAAGCCCAAATAAAATATGCGGTATCCTCAAGGTCGATCCTCAAATAGGAATCGTGATCAAAACCAGATCAGTTTATGTGAAGAGTATGAAAGATAAGAGCACTATTAGACTGGGTATCCTGTAGCTCAAATGTGATTATATCCATTAGGATTTCGTGAGGATTTCGCAGTGTTACTATCATACTATGGGATATAAGAAAAAAAATACCTTTTAAGGATATAAATCAAATCACACCGCTCGATTTTTTTTGTGTGTGGTTATATATAGAGAAGGAATATTCTGGTTTGAGTGCTAGCCTCTAGTGAGTGAGAGGAATTCAGTAGCACCATTATATCCGGATCTATCCAGAGATAATCCACTGTCCGATAATAAGTTAATCCGACTGTTAAGACATAAAGATGACATGTTCAGGTCCCAAACACTTTTTTTTTGGAAACTTGTGACTTATAAACATAAATTATGCTACCACGAATTTGCCGATATTGTTTGCGTGTTCCAAATTATTCTCAAATACTGTATTTTTGTTGGATAATTCAAAATTTTGTATTAAGTTGTTTGTTATGGTAAAATCACATAACCCTCATACATATTATATGTTTATGTTGTACATGTATATTATATTATATACAGTCAAGTTATTTCCATCAGTGTGCAAATTATATACGTATGTACACATACGAGAGTATGTATATCGAGAGATATAACATAAATATAAAAATTATGATAATATGTATATATGTACACATATATCGCGCGTACATAAAAAACTACTGTACTCTATACACAACATTGCATGGTGGAAATTGTTTTATTTTTCATTTGCCTGCATTTTTCATGCAATTTTCATAAAATTATAACCGAAAAATGTGCAACAAAAAAAAAGCAAAGTAGAAAGCTATTTGGTTGAATTGTTTTCTGTTTTTGTTTTAATTTAATTTATTTTATTTTATTTTTAGAATAATAAAATATATTAGTTTTATAAATATATAAATAAACGAGGGGATGAGTTATCGAAATTAGTTCGCACCGTCCAACGGGGATGAGCCGCCCCTCGCGCTTTATATATAAAGCGAAAAATTTTGATTTTATGTCGAATCGGTTGCTGTGCGCGAGATTAAATTATATGTTTAGCTTTACATTATGTGTCATAGAGCCGCAAGTGGGATGGGGGAGTTAAACCTGGGTATCTGCATGTTTTCGATGGATTTGCGTAAATATTTGCGGAGGTGTACGAAGCCTAAACTATATATATACATAAAGCTGGTTAGTTTTGCATATATATATATTGATTAGAATTTATGCGGCCCACTGAACATATTATATGTGTGTGTGTGTAGATATATACATAAATATCCAGGTTGATATTATTACCATACCCATGCACATAGTTTTTTTGTCACCGAGTCACATGTTGATCGTAAAAAATTTTGAAATGTTGTCGGTATCTTTCGCATATAATGATTATTACTATATGTGTGTGTGCTTTTTTGTATATTAAAGCTCTCACTAATCAAGCAAAAGCTTTGATTGAACGAATTTTGTTTGGTAATAATGTCACGTTGTACGTGTAAAATAATAACACCCTCGTGCAATATTATTCACATATGTACGAGTATATGGATATGGGGAATCAAAACCAAACACAAAAAAAAACCCAATTCACGTACAACTTTTATTCAAATGACACAATGATTGTGATCATCAGCATCGTCATCATAATCATCATCATCATTGTGCGAACGATGATGATACTTAAATACAAATAATTCATTCCAATTTAATCTTTCTATGCCCTTTGTTGTGTGTTGCCGTTGTTGGTGGTTAAAAGCTCTTTTCTCTAAAATTCACTTTGAACGTTTCGCTTTGCTTTTATTTTCGTTTAAACGGTTTTTTTGCCACACAACTCGAGAAAAATAAAATACTCACACCGCTTTAAGTTAGTTTGGAATACAAAAAAAAAAAAAAAAAATTATCCTTTTTTTTTTATTTTCCAGTGTGTAATAAAAAATGTGAATGAAAATCGTGAAAATGTGTGTAGAATTTTCGTTATAGGTTGTTGTTGTGTTTGACATACACACACACACACAAAATAAAATAATATTCACGTTTTCATTTGATGATTTTTTGGTAAGATTTTTCTAATTTGATTAGATTTTTTTTTACGGTGGTGACATTAAACGAGGAACGAATTTAAATTTTATTTTACTCCCCGTTTCATGTACCGAATATGTGTAGATATGCGACACTGAGAATTAAACCAAAACTATACACAACTATATCGTATATATTAGTGATATAAACAATAAAACCAGATCAGATCGTCGTCACCCCCATGCGGCATATATAAACTGAGTATATTTTATACACTGTATGTGACTCATTCTCGCATATATACAACTGTTCGGTGTGTGTTGTGTTATATGTTTATATATATGTGCAGGCAGGGGCGCACAATAATAATAATTTATTACTTAAAAATTCTAATCAAAAACATTCCATCCAGCAGCATATATACATACAGCATACACATAGTCATAATTTATTGTAAATTATAATCTCATCAAAATGAATGCTATACACAACAGAATTCTGTTACATTCAGATAATGTCTATTTTCCCTGGCAAAATCCATTTAAACAAAAAAGCATAAAAGTAATTAAAATAATTTATTACCAAAAAAAGTTATAATAAAAATTGATCCGAATTCATTTTTATTTGGTGCGTTCCGTGTGCGTATACGATTTCACCCCACATAATTTTTTTTTCTAACTATAAATTTAGTGCGATGCGATAACATTTCCCTTATTTTGTCCTCAAAGAAAAACCCAACATGATGATGCATCTTCAAATTCAAAAGTTTCGAGATGAGTCTGAATCTAAATAAATTATTTTTGATCGGATGATTTACGACGATCATGGTGCATTTTATATCATGTATTTTTGTACAAGGGGTGGTCAACCTGAATCGTTTTAAAATATAAGGGTAAACCGTGTATTTGTGATAATCGAAAGGTCCTCGTTTTGATAGAACTACTCAATATCGAGGTTACTAAAGCAGCAGCCATACGGACATATATAAATGGAAGTACAGCAGTCTCTCACTTAACGTAAATTCGACGTTTATTAAATAGCATCAAAAAGCTGTAGAGGAAGTAGCTAGTCCAGATAATAAAGGAGCAAAATAAAAATACAGAAAAAAATTAACAATTGTACAATCCGGTGCAAAACTGGAAGGGATGCCATCCACCAGAATCCAGGGAGCCAAAGATTCATTTTAGTGGTAGGAAATGTTGTTGGTGATCATAAACTAAATCAGATCCTCATTTATTATGCTGAGATTCCACAGAAAACATCAAAAACTATTTGATGAACGAACCAAGCTTTAATAAATTAATTTTGGAAACATTTCAATATAATAAATGTAGTAGATGTTTAGGAAGAACAATTCATCAATCGGACCGAGTGGGCAGATAAATTTGAGTTTTGTAGGACCATTTTAGTTTGAGGTTGTATTTCGTGAGAGCTATTTATTTTCACTCTCCGGACTGTCTAGCCTTATTAAAAAGGCTCCTCATTTTCATCGCATGTGTTTCCAGTGCCTGTGTTTGAGGATCTGGTTCTGTTACACAGTTACACAGTTACGTCGCGTAGCATATCGAGACCCTAAAGAGTACTCCTTGTAGGAGTACTCTTTAGGATCTCGATATGCTACGCGACGAAGTATCCCTTTAATTACTTCTTCCACCAGCCAACAATATTGGTTTTGTACCCCTTGCACATAGACCACCATAATTGATTGGATCCAAACTAACAGTTGTGACTCATCAATTAATTGTCTGTACGAATAAACGATTAAAAGAATCAGTCATAACGATTTAATGAATCAAATGCCCAAATAGTTTATGAATTGTAAGGCCACTGTACTTCTGAAGGTTTAAGCTCCACTGGAGATATTGTTAATGAATATAGGTTCTAGATACTTATTTAGCAGAGAAGTCCCACCGGTAAAATTGAGAACCTGTTCTCGAAACCAAACAAAAAATTCTGAAATGCTAGAACCTCAATAGCTCCCTAGTATAACAGAGGGCAATTAATGTCATCTCGACAACCGGAGATAACAGTCTACTGGTATGAGATTTTCCACATCAGTTAAGTGTGCAAAAAGTTGTGAATATTTCTCAAGGGAACCAGTCTTTACGTGGGTCTATACCTATAATCTGACCATTCTGTATGATTGCGACTGCATGAAACACATTAGAACGGATAACTTGTAATCGACTGAAGGGAGTAGCTATCGCTTTACACATCAATACTGCGGTTTGAAAAAACTCGTTCATAACACTATGTCTGGAATGGCCCTATTTTGGCAAACTGAAACCAAAGAATTTACTCGCAGATACATTTGAATTTTCTGCTCTAAAACCGACGTTAGTTACAGGTAGTACAAGGTGACGGTAGGAATTTTTCGATGTTACAAAGGAGTTTAAATAGAGGAGCACTGACGATATTATACTGTTTTAATTGTAGCATCGTACTTTGAAGAAGTTATGGAGATGCTAGCAAGGATGCTAAGTCAAAATCATAGAGCTACGACATTGCAAGTGAAACTTTAAAGTTGTGAAAAGGAATCGGTTTATTAAGGCGGGACGAGGTCAAATTGCTATTATCACTGCTGTGCATGCTTTTGTTATGAATTATGATGATGAAGACATTTCCAAGTCAGAATTTTTAATGGTATAGTAGAAGGAACCAGTGATGGCACTGGCAGACAGAAAACTCGAACGAAAACTTCCCCCAAGAATCTCCCAGCCGCATGTTCGTTTAATGGATTTTCGATTTACGGACAATTTTTGAAGAACATTTCTTATCCGTAAAGCGAAGAGTTTACAGGATGAACTGATAGACGAGAGAATTTACATAAGAAATGCAATCAAAACTACATTCGAGACATAATGTTAGTGTTAAACTGCATATCTGAAAGACAAACCGTAAGACTACAAACATTGAAATAAATTCGTACGTGTTGTTCTTCTGTTTGAATCTTTTTGTGAATAAAAACATGATACACCAAGTCAATGATATACACGAAAGTCCAGAAAGGCACTGAGCTGGTTTCGACTAGACTAAGAATGTGAAAAATGTAGCAACCTACGAATTGGTTGGTAATTGATGTAATCAAATCCAATAGCCCCAAACAGAACTCGTTGATGTAGTCAGAGCTCTATGCTTCCAAATCGGATATAAGGAACGGCCAAAGACTTTCTATTGAATTATTATGAAACATTTTGAATCAACTATCTGTAATTCGCTAGAACTGTTACATTACGACTCACAAAATATATATAGCAATGCAATGCAAAAAATATCAAATCCAGTTCAATCCAGCTCAATTATTCAATGACGACATCAGCTCAAAACTGGCGTAGTAAAACAACCTTACGAATAAACAAAATAACCACTTTGCAGTTAATCAATGGCCTATTTGGAGGAATATAACGTATAACTCCCATTTTTGCCACATTACAGCTCAGTATTTCATATCATATCCTACAAGCTTATAAAATTGTTATTTGTCCTAAAAGATGAAGTGGTTTCGGATTCCAAAATACTCTTGCAGTAATTTGGTTTGGTAATAACTTTCTTGTTTCAATATGAGATGAGTATCACCTATAGAACTGACAAATAATATGATCATGTAGACATAGACTGATCTGAGATATGTTGACCTGATAGGTTATGTTAGGTTGTATTTCTATTACACACTCAAGCCAGTCTAGACACTTAAACCTCGTCTACAAAATTCAGTTCTCTAAACCATTGTGGAAACTACCTCATCGTTGTAAATAAATATCCAAGCGCATATTATAACTATTCTCCAGGGTCGTCTATAGTTAAATTAATTTTTTAGAGCGCCTCAAGACTGGTCTAGGCCAACTTGTCTTCCTTAAATATTGCCACCCTTTAAACCGGTTTGATGTTTCCCTCACCCTTCCCCCTGCTCCTCCCCTCAAAAAATTTACATCTCTCTATAACTTTGATCAAGGTCAATGGATGTATTGGTCTGCAAGGCACTTACTGTTCTTCACTGATGTTACATAAAAATGATCAATTATGGCTTAGCCAGAAGGTGTACCAGCAGCACTCGACATTTCGGATAAACACGTTCATACTCCACTACCAATATTGTACGTTGCTGCGGACACTATAGTTTTCATTGTCTCATTTATAGAAATCGCCATTTTATGCATACACGAACGAGTAATGATTTATTATAATTATATAACGGTTTTACTGTTTATTGAAACATAATTTATGCAAAATGCATAACAAGTAAAAATCGGAAAATGAGGTAGCATATAATTTTGTATAAAACACAGCCGCATATTCACCTACCTCTATATAATAAATAAAATCTATTTAATACATTTTTAATGGTTTGGAAAAATTTAAGGTACATGTGTGTGGGTTGTGCAGCATCTACATATATAATATTCAAAGAATCATTTCTTAATCATTCCCAAAAGAATTAGACATGCTTTTATATATCGTGCTTTTTTCGGGTGGTGCGCTGCGGTATGAATGTGGATGGGTTGTGTTGTTAGTTTTCCACACAAAATCCACCCTTAATTTACTCATTTACTTATATATATATTTTCTTTAGTTTTCATCAAGATATGCCTATTTATAAACGTGTTGGTGTTGTAATTCGCGCGGAATCCCATCAATAAGTAACGAAAGCTAAGTAAAATTTGTGTTTTTTTTGGGGTTTGATGTGCGCCGACCGAACGAGAGGGGTGTTGTACAAGTTAAAATATGATTGTAATAAAATTGATAATTTATTGAAATGAAATTTTCACATTTTCGTCTCACACCCTCAACCCCTCTGCTATATATTACTCTTCGTGTTATTTAATTCGTATTTTTTTTTTTAATTTCTTATACATAAGATGATCAAAAGTGAGAGATATGCGGCGGAAAAGTACGAAAATCCGATCGTTACTTTTTGATGAATTCAAATTGACGATTTACGGTGAAAAGTATTTTTCGGAAAATCATGTTATAAATAAATTATATATGTATATGGGTGGTATATGAGGTGGGGATGGGAAAATTGTATTTATTTTATTTGTTGGATATACTCGTACATAATGTACATATTACATATACATAAAAACATATATAATTTTACGTGACATATTTATAAATGACGCATTATGCAGTCAAATAAAAATACAAACACAAAAAAGGAAAACAATAAACATAAAAGCTCGGGGAAAACCAAAATTATTAACATTTTGTTTTTATTTGTTTTTCTTATATCATTCCTCCATCGTACATATATACACATACATTCGATTTTATCTGTGCTCGATCGAAGGGCTTCGAAAAGTGTGAGTTTTATGTGTTTGGTATTTTTTTGTTATTTATTTAACGAGGTAGGACGATGATTGATTCATGTACCAAATATAAAAGTTGAGGTAAAAAAAAATTGCAGTAAATTTTCCCATGTCGTCATATATATACCAATGTGTGCGGATGGTACGCGAATCATGATTTTTATTTATATTTAATTTATATACACAACAACAACAAACCGATTCTGTTTTACACACACACACACCAGCCTGTGATCTATGATTTAATAATAGATTTTCATTGATGACATTTATCCTGAATGATAATGATAGTTTGGTTAACAGAAATAAAATAAAATGAAAAACTGTTGTATTGAGTATGTGGTTTGTTAAATTGGTGGATATATAAAATGATTTATATACATACATTGCCGACGATATGTACATATATATATAAGCGAATTGATTGGGCATTTTAATCCCCAAAAGTTGTATTTATCAAATTAAAATTTATAAGCAAACAACCCTACCCTATATATATATATACGTAAATTGTACATTATACAACACCACGATTCACACCTTTTCAGAATCCGCATTACATACGTATAATAATCCTAATATTCTCTCCTCATATACACATCTTACACACAAGTTCGTATGTGCTTCTTTATTTCACTTCATTCATTCTCATCAAATTTTATTTTTATTTTTTTGTTTTTGAAGAAATTTTCTCGAAAGATAGCAGACTTAACAATAATAAAATAAATTTTAATTTAATCAAACAAAATATAATAAAAATACTTCCCAACCAGAGAAAAACAACTAACGCCGCACATCATCAACAACAACAAATGGGGAGGGACGGGAAAACTTATTATACTGTACATTGGCTTATTTAGTGTTCTAATAAGAATATAATAAGTTCAAAGTGTCATAATTTAATGCGATAATCAAAGTTGTGGCTGTGGTAGAATATATATATATATATATATATATATATATATATATATATATATATATATATATATATATATATATATATATATATATATATATATATATATATATATATATGGGCTCGCAGCGATAAACAAAAATGATCTATTTGCCGAACACCTAGAAATTACCTTCAAACCACCAACTGGGCTGGCAGAAAATGAATATTTAACACCGGTAAGCAAAATCGAAGAGGTTCTGCCAGTCACTGTGAAAGAAATAACAAAGCTTAGTGATAAAAAAGCCCCTGTATACGACCTGATAACAGCAAACAGCCAGAAAAGGAAATTACAGCACATACTCAATTTTAAGTTATGTTCAGAGATAGTAGAAAGTAGCGGATATCATAATGAAGCCCAATAAACCGTCAAATGAATAAATACGATACAGGCCAATCTCTTTATGAAACAACCACATCAAACATTTTCGAAAGATTGTTTCTCAAGAGAATAGAAAACTTATTCGAGAAGGCCACTCAACAATAGAACAGGTACATATAATCATTGATACGATTGAAGAGGCGCTGGAGGAGAAGAAAGTTTGTTCAGCAGTATTCCTAGACCTATCCTAAACATTTGATAAGGTTTGGCACCATGGTCTGGAATTTAAGCTTAAACGAGATCTACCAAAACCATATTTTGAATTGCTTAAGTCATACATAAATGACCGTTACTTTCGAGTGAGACAGAAAGAGGAGTACTCAAAACTGAAAATATTGGCAGGAGTTCCACAAGGGAGTGTACTTGGCCCTGTGTTTTAAGTTGAATTTTCTCTCTTCGATTAAGGTGAATACTCAACCAATCTCGAACTCTGGCAATGCGAAATTCCATCGCATGACACTAGACACTAAGCTTAGGTGGAAATATTTAAAAATTTAAAAGAAAAGGCAAGCACTAGATTCATCATTAGAGGTAGAGCTGTGCAAAGGAAACTACAGTTAAGATCATACAAACATTTCAAAACAAAGTATACTACGTAGCATTGTGAATGCTCTATGGTATATTAGAAATGACAACCTCCATCGAGACCTTACATGGAGTACGTCAGCGATGAAATACTTAAATGTGCAAGGAGTCATGTACTGCGATTGCAGCAGCATGACAACGAGGAGCTACGGAACCTACTGGATCACAGAAATGGACTAAAGCACCTAAACAGATGAAATCCCATAGAATTATTGTTTTCCTTGTTCCCCTGATCTACTGCAATCAAAGGATTGAACGAACTCATCCTTTAAGATGTTACACCGCTTCAGAACATTTACCACATGTATTCTACCACAGCCAGTTTATAGGAGCTTTATAACCATTAATCATGGTGGTGCGGAATTATTGTAAGAGGCTACTACCCACCAAGCCATAATATCGTAAGAAATCAATTAAGCAAGGTTCCTGATTTGTTTGACTTTTATAACTCGAAAGTAACCGACTCTAATTACATTGAAGTCGAAGGCATTGACGACCTTACTTTCGATCACCCACCGGTCTAAATGTCTCTGAGTGCATTAGTCATAAAATAGAAAATGAAACTTAACCTTGCTACTTCCTGGCGATTCGAGAACTAATACAAATGACAGCTGATACAAGAGGCCAATAATTAAAGTGCCGCCTATAAGAAATATAAACGGAATGGTTGCGACGTAGCGAAGAAAAGGAGAACTGTTTGCACAACATCTGACATCTGTATTTCAACCATACGACCCAAAAAGTCACCTGGATTTGGTGAAATTTCTCTTAGGTAGTTTAACTAGTTTTCAAAGAGACCAGTCACTATATGTTAGCATATATAAGAAGCTTGCTTGACATATGTGCTTGAGTGTTTCAAGCATTATTTAATCATTGTTTTCAAACTATGAATGACAAACATGCCATAATACGAATTAATGGCATCAGTAGATGTGATCTGACTATTAAGTTGCCCTATTGAAGGTGTATAAAGCTCCGGGGCTATGGTTAAAAGTATATCGTGTCCAATATTAGTGCCAAATAGTAATCATTATCAAACTGAAGTGACGATGGTGGTGATAGCTATAGGTTTCGATCGAGACAATATGTTTAAGTTGAACAAAACGTTTCGAAAAGCCATTCAAAACACACACACATATATATATATATATATATATATATATATATATATATATATATATATATATATATATATATATATATATATATATATATATATATATATATATATATATATATATATATCAAGAAACTATCTAGAAGGATAGCTACCAAGAAGAATCATCGAACGCTAAACTTACTCACAATATTGATTATATTGAAGCTTCTCAAAACTGTAAGGAACATATCTCAACAGACGGTAAAATCATTATTTCAAGTGCACAAACTGGAAATATCTTTCTCGGTCTATTATATCTCGGTTTCTTATGACCATCTTTCTGATTGATTAGTTCTATCGGCTTAATCCGTAAATCTATAAAGGGGCCGAATTTCCAACTATCAGTTTTATTTATTTAGCGGAATGAGATGAGTGCCTATTATTTGAGGTGAGTAGTCTCAACGTTTGAAGCCATATAGTTTTTCATTACTCATTTCACTCTGATAATATTGAATTAAGATTTAAGATTCAGTCGATTTGAATTCTATTACCAATCTTAGTAGACTACAATGCTTAGAGATATTTTAAACCGACCGAAACCATCAAACGTCAGTTAAAAGTACCGTACGCCACTATTATTTGTAACTAGTCCCAAGAAAATCGCCACTACTGTTTCCCATATATGCTAAGTTGATTGTTTATTGCAACACAAACAGCTTGAACACTCTCGATTCCAAATCATAGATACACGTCATGCCAAGAATACTAACCAAGAATGTTGCAGGCCTGAGTAACGTAGATAGATTGGTGTATATACTGTAAGACCACAACGAATCAGGAACTTCTCCAATAAACTTATATGGGATCTAAATCTAACCCACGAACTCAGGAGAGTAATTTAGGTTTGAAAAACATCACTAACATATGATAAGAACACTGAGTGCTACCCACTGCTATGAAAAAGCTACCCAAAAACGACATGAAATTTGACTCTTGATTGCTTACACGCATGGCAAAACTATTTTAGGGACTAAGCCTCAAAATCAAAAAGTCTTTGTAAGATACATTTTATTGTTAAACAGAAAAAATCAAAGACGTGTAAGGATGAGTATAAATCCTAAATGTCGTTTATGCACAAGTGATATTCCACCAACTCAGACCAGAGCCGCTGGTATTTCTGTTAACGATAAGGCTATGCCATCAAGTAGACTAACTGAAATAAATCAATTGCTCGTGCTATCAAATAAAGTTGGTACACTTGAGATGAGCCTAGATGTCATACTTGCGATGTAAGATGTATATCACGTACAAATATGAAGAGTTTAACTCTAACCACAGAAGGATTTACTGACTTGTATAAAAAGAAACAGTCAACAAATAAAAAATCATGTAAATTTCTTGCTAAACCAAGCACAACAAAACCGATTGTCAGCTGTTACTGTATCGGTAAAGGCAGCAAATACAAGCACAAGTCTTATTGTAAGAGTTTAACGAATTGGAAAAATTGTTGAAATTACAACTCAACTGACTTCTATTCAGATTAAAATTAATGTGTTTCCAATTTTCAAAAACATAGTTAAATACTCTCATGATTGTCAAATTACTTTTCGACTGGTATTGGATCAACAACCATAGCCAGACAGCGCACAGGTGGCTCAGTGGTTAAAGCTGTGGCACTTGGAGTGGGAGGTACCGGGTTCGAATCGCGATAGACGCAGAATGCAAAACAGATTCAGGCAAAAATCATAGACCGACCTGGCATGGAGCTATAGTCGTACGTCCTCGATTTGGCCATTAAAGCGTAAAGTAGGACGTAAATAAGCGAACAGCGGAAGAGCTTGGAGAGCCTTGAACCCCAAAACAGATTGCATAGTATAAAATATAAAAAAAAACATTGCCAGCCCCAATAGATCATAACAGTTCAAAGTCCGCCCTGCACCCAATTAAAGCAAAATTTAAAAAAAAATACCAATAGCGAACAAGAAGATGAAAAAGGATAATTCTATGAAGTATGAGCATGACTATGACCTCCTCATGGCGTGCACTACAGACACGCATTGAGCTATGCAATGTTTATAATGGTAACACTATGACTTAGTCGGGATGAAATATCACACTGAGCCTGGATTTTAGTCGAGCGGGGTTTAAAATAATGTGGAACAATATCGAATTCTGCAAATCTATCAAAAAATAGTCAAAACTGATCTCCCGTTCCTGAGCATCATTTTGAGACCCACTCTCATCCATTTGTGATATGGTCGATAGTAAATGAGAAAGCAGATAAGGATAAGATTCCAGTTCTGAATTTGACAGACTCGTTTGATTAAGTATTCTGCGAATTCCATTGATAAAGGTAAAAAATGTTGCAAATTTGTTACCGACTCCATCATAAAACCCCCAAGACTTGACCACTGACCCAAAAATATTCACAAACATAATAAAAATAAAAATCGTATATCAATCTCGTAGCCACACATCAAACTTGATTAATATATTCGAGAACATTCTCGTTTCTGATTCCACATCCAAAATCTGTATCATCCACACACACACACACACACACAAAAAACATTTGTGGTTTGAGAAAACGAAAAATCGCATTTCATTTACAAAAACCATTTCATTTAATTTTTTTTTTGATAGACGACGACGATGACGAGTATCATATCTATCCTCTTTCCGATATGTATAACCACTGGAGAGATAAAATAATTTTGAATTTGATTGAAAATGAGTAGGAAAAATTTCTACAGTCGAAAACTGCATCAAAATAAAGTTTTTTCGTATCAGGAGTAAAAAAAATGTTTGAATGATTGATTTGACATATTTTCTAACAAGAAAAATATTAGATGAATTGGATTTTAGACTACAAAAAAAATGTATATATATTTGGATTGACAGTTTATATTTTATGATTGAGTGAAAATAATAATGGTCAGAATTTATATGTCTGTTATATATGTATATATATACGAGTATATGACAGATGTTTCGATATTATGATTTTACTCACCGTTCAACACTGCTTGGATCTTGAATTAATGTTGCTGGTATTCTATGTTCCACATCATCATTTTGGTTATCAATCAACAACGAACTTGTAGTCGATGTAGTTGATTTTAGTTGTTGTATAGTACCACCACCACCACCACCTACACCACCACCACCACTGCCACTTGTCGATGTTTTCAATGGAATTTGAGTTGGTGGCGGTGATGGTGAATCACCCGATGATGAATTACAATTATTATATTGATTACTTGTATGATGATGATGATGATGATGTTGGTGATGATTATGTAGATTTAATATATCGGGATCGCGTAGCATATTAATTGCGGCCGTATTTGTTAAATTTTGTATATCGTCAATGTCGACGCGCGAATTGTGATGCTGCAGCGAGGCTGGACTTTCGCTGCCCGAATTACGTTCGCCTTGATTTAACATATCCTCATCATCATCATTATTATTATTGTTATTACTACCATCATTTTTATTATTATCATCATTATCATTTTCATCAATTGGTTCATCTTTTATAATTTTATTGGTTTTATGGCTACTATGTTCACGTTCCTGTTGTTGATCAGCTATTTGGTCTTCATTCTCGTCCTGTTGTTGTTCACCATCGATTTGATTCTCTACGTTTTCATCGCCTTCCTCTGCACAACGGCAACACCAAATATGAAAAAAAAAGAAAAATTGAAAATCATTATTAGGTCAAACTTATTCCACGCGCACCAACTATTACGCGTCTCTTTATGGTGGATATATATATATATATGTATATACACGAGTAGTAAAAATTTCCAGACTTTTCCTCTATCTTAACACAAAAATAAGATACAAGAGTGAAGAGTAAATTGAAAAGAAAATTGTCAATCGATCGGACAAAACGTTTTTTTTTCGTGTTCAGTTCTCATTCTTATTTTGAACTCCTAGAAGAAGGAAAAAAAAAAATTATAGCAAAAAAAGCTTGTCGATGTCAAACTTTTCATCATTTTTATTTTTTATTTTTCCTACTTTTTGGATTAAAGTTTATAGAGATGATGTCGAAGGAATAGTGATGAGATTATATTTTTTTTTTTTGTCGTTTCGTTTCGAAGAATGATTGGTATGGTAGTGTAGTCGTTGGATAGGGATGCGATGGTAATATAATATAAGAGAACTTTTGTTGTTCGGTTTTGATTGAAGTGACATAGACGAGAGCAACCAACGCCTTAAAATTCATTATATTCCGTCGCGTAACGGGAACAGAATAAAATAAGAAAGAAAAAAAAAATGTTAAATGAATTGAAAATAAATTTTGTACCATCATTGTCATTGTTTTTAACGATATCATACCCAACTATCGTCGCCGGTCTTATCGTCATTATTTCTACTAATTAAAAATTTATAACTCCTTCGCTTCAAACATGAAAAGTGTTTTTCTTTATATACATACACAGATATTTTTTTTTTTTTACTTCAATTTTCGTTCTTTTTATTAATTTTAAAATAATTGAAAATGAGAGATGGAAAACGAAACAAAAAAATTACTGATGTACCCCTAAAGCTAATTACATATATAGATAAAACAGAAATAAAAATTATGAAAATGAGGGATGATTTTCCCCGTTTTATTGTTTTATTTTCAATTTCCTTGTCTGACTTGTTTTGAAAAGAAAAGAAGCGATTTCGCTGTTGTTGTAATATAGTATTCTACTGCTTTTTGGTACAGAACATTTCCGTCGGATATCAATCGTCAATTAAATTAAATTTTCTTTTAAGAAAATGCAATTTCATGTTTTGCTGTTTTTCTTGTTTTTTAATTTTCTTTTTTTTTTTAATTAAACTACATCAAAAATATATTTTATCAACAAAAATCTTATAATTAAAAAAAAACGCTCGTATTTTTTTATGTGGATATATAGAAAGCTTCGCCTCAATTCACAAATCTTAAAGAACAATAATATGGAGACAACAAAAAAAAATTAATTTTCTCAGCTTTTTTTTTTTAAATCTTATCATGTTCAAATTTTTTATTTTTGTCTTTTCCAGAAAGACATGAAATTATCCTGGAACAAATACGTCCCAAACCCTTTATGCTGTATATAAACACACAACACAACCGTATATATACTGCTGATGCTGTAACGTAATTTTCATTGTTTTCCGCTTCTGCTAAACGAGATGAAAATAAAATTCTTATGTCCTCAACATATCATATCATCATCGCATCCATATAGTCGCTTTTCTCCTCGAATTGTCTTTATCTTATATCCTTTGTTTTTTTTTCGTCCCGGTTTTTGTCCTTTCTCGACAATGTGATAAGATGATTCAAGAGATGTATATATATACCATATAGCGCATTTACTTTAAATTACAAAACATCAAAAATTATCTTGTGGGAATTTAGTTTTTATACTTTGGGCAAAACCCTTTTTTTCTATATGTTACAACGGTGAGGTATAGCTGTGCAGTATCGTCCATTGGTCAGAAATAGCCACAACAACATCAATCCATCAGCGTTATTTTTTTTGTGTACCATTTCGAAAAATCTTCTTAAGGAAAATATTTATCACCATATACCTCAAATCCTCCATGTATATGTATATAAACGAGCATAAATTCAAAACATAAAATAAAATAAAAAAGCTCATTCATTTCATTCTCCGATCTAAAAACGTATAAAAGTTAAAAAGTATAAAACTTAAAGAAAAATATGGGATGGTTGTGTTGCACACCATCGTCGTATATATGAAAGAAAAATTGGGAAAAATCAAAATAGTGTGATTTGACGTAAATTGACGACTTTGGAGTGTAAAAATAAAACACACACACACATACGAAGAAAAGCTATATAAAGAACCACTAAATGGATTGCATCGAGAGACATTTTGGAAGAATGGTTTGTGGCATTTGAATATCCCCGATATATAAATGTCTAGTGTGGACCGAGTGAGTGTATGTGGTGATATGATGGTGGACATCGGACATGTAATGAATGGATAAGCTTTTTTTGCTAGATTTATTCTTCGTTTTCTCACTGGCTCGAATGGGAATTAGCTAACAAAACGAATACATATACGTGTATCTCGAACGGAGGAAAATACTTTGTTTGCTTTCCCATTTTTCTCAATTAAATTTTTTAAATTCAATTATTTTTCTTTTGTTTTCTTAGTACACGGTCTTATCGTTCGAATTGATAGAGATTGAAGAATGACACAAACAAGAAACGATTTGGAGTTGCTTATAAAAAAGTCTGAGATGAGATTTTAAAAATGCGCAATATTTCGTCTATTGGGTAAGATCATGGTTAATCGAAAAGTATCATTTACGAATTGGGCTTAAAGTGTTGGTCTCACCACAACCATTAAAATTAAATTTATTTTCTAGATCTTTTTGGCCACATCTTTAACAAAACAACGGCGACTAGTTAATGTCCAGAACTGATTCTTTTTCGCTACATAACTGAAAGATGTTCGAGCTTCAGCTTAGTTTTGAAATTGGCTCATTGTCACTATAAAAGATATTGAAATCACCCGTTTAACGAGTCTTTTGAGAAGAGCAGGGGCAGCTCTCGGAGATCTTTCGTCAAACTGCATAAAATTTTAGTGAGGTTAGCACTGCAAGTGTTATATACTTAACGCTGCTGTAGCAACTATCTGTTATGTTGCTTACAAGCCTACGAAACGATATCTGTAGCAACTATCTGTTATGTTGCTTACAAGCCTACGAAACGAGATCGTTTTAAGTCACAGTTAGCCAAATTTTCAAGAGGGTTATAACGGGTAGGCCATCTATTGGCTTACCGGTTATTTCGAATCTGGCAATACTTATGCCATTTTATTGTCATAAAATTCAGTATATTATCTCCGCTGAACGAAATGAATCGATTTATGCTTAAGCAACGTTGAGATTTATTGGAAATTTATTTTCAAAACAAAGACAATTGGTCGGAAATTGCACGAAAATGTCGTGCAAAATTTGGTCGCAAAGAAGGACAGAAACTGCCCTATACGCAAGTTTAATGTTAAAGTTCGTGAAACTGGTTTCATTGTTGATGCGCCAGTACGTGAGCATGCTTGTACAGTGCGTACACCCGAAAATATCGAAGCTTAAGTGTGCTTAAGAATCCATCAAAATCAACTCGTCATCGTTCTCAAGAATTGAACGTTTCACGCACCAGTTTATGTCGAATTTTGCGAAAAGATCTCGGTACGACGCCTTACAAAGTTTAATTGGTACAAGAGTTGAAACCGCAAGATCATCTGCTTCGTTTGCACGATGATGTCGATTTTGCCAAAAAAAACATTAATAAGTAAAATTGCCGTATTTGGGGCTCAGAAAGCCCACACGTAGTCTCACAGAAGCCAATGCACCCATTACGAGGGATTGTTTGGTGCGCTCTTGGAGTGGAGCCATCATTAGCATTTATTTATTTACACCCTCTCCTAATGGTATTGATTTCAAAAGAATGGTGCAACTTGCCACACATCTATTTATTGCGTCAAACGTTTGGTGGCCGTTTAATTAGCCAAAATGGTGATGTCCATTGGCCGGCAAGAAGCTACTATTTAACACCATTGGACCGTTAAAATGCTCGAATGTTGGTCCGATCGAATGAGGTACTAATTTGTCAAAATTTTAAACAGTGTTGGTTTTATTGCATTTTTAGCCCACCCTTTAGCTATGTATAGCTTTCTAATCGCAATCAGCCATTGTGAATGAGCTACGACATTTACATGTAAACAAAATGTTTCTCGGACTCCATTACATGTGCAGTTCAATAGCCGAATAATCTCAATGTGTCTGCTCGTAGCATCGAAGCCCAACAAAATACAAAAAGTGCAACATTTAACCATTACACAAAAAACCGTTCGACTAGCAAGAGCAAAGGTGTTAAAACGCTGGCAACGTTGGTGGCAAGTTAGAGTATTTAGTATTTTCAGATGAACATATTTTTACGGTTCAAACAAAACGATCGTGATTAGTGAAAGTACAAACCAAAAGACAATTTCGACTAGCGAATCGCTCTGCATCAGTGATCGTTTGGGACGCTAAAACTCTGAAAGGACGCTAACGATTCATTTTCATTGAAGATGAGGTACAGTTAAATCAACAAATCCTATGAAAAGATTTTAAACGATGCTTTGTTACCGTGGGCACGCAACAATTCGGTAGAAACTATTGAACGTTTCAATAAGACTCGTATTCATCCCTTAAAACCTGTGAAACCCAACCATTTTGAAACCCACCTCCGTTTTTTCACCACATTCCTCCGACTTAAGCTCAATGGGGTCTAATGTGAACTCCTTAGAGATTCTTGAATCATCGCTGAGAATGAGATAAAATACCATCACACTTCATTCATACAAAAACCATCGAAAATTTACTAATATAAGACTGGGTTATAAATCATTAGTTTTGAAAGCTAGTTACAACCTCAAAGCTTTATCTAAAACAATTGGGTGATTCTTTGCTCAACAATGAGTAGGTAGTCATCTCGAGAATAATTTACGTAATATAAAATTTTTTCTCTTTCGCAACAACAAGCTGCCCGCAATATGTTTGTGGGGGTAAAGTTTTCTGTGAAAGAGTTTTATAGAGAGCGAACCTGGCAATATGTATATGAATATACATAATATGAATATAAGGACTGTAGAAAAATAAAGCATCTTAATCAAGTTCCAGTTATATCCGTCGAGTGATCAACGAAGAATGAGTTGTGTACGGACGAAATCCGTGCACATCGTCGATGACAGTATATACACTTAATTTATTGTTCAAATTATATCAGAAAGAATTCATTTTTAATCTCACCATGTTGACAACATAGTTTTTGTTAGGTGGAAATTCGGTAAGGATTTTGTCTCATGGGAATTGCATTATGTTTCACAGGCGCTTACCACAGATAATAATTTTCTCAATTTTTATGTATTCAATCATAGCTATAGGTTGAGTTTTATGTTGGCTTTGAAGATTGTCATTTCATCTCAGTTCTCAGATATAAACCCTTGGTGGCTACATTTCTAAAATAATTGGAGCAATAATATAGTGACCAGAACCAAATGATTAAACGAAGAGAAGAATCTAGATATGAATCAATTTTGAGGGCTTTAGCGAAGCTCAGAGCATAAAGAGGTGTCCTACTACTAGTCTTCTTAGAATATTCCGCCCCAGTTGATCCTTTTAAAACTAAACATTTCGACGATCATCATTATAAATTTTTGAATCACTCAATAGTGTAGCTTGAAATATTTGTCTGTGACGTAGATAATCGAAAGCTCTACTCATATATAATATTATTAAACTTTAGATTGCGCTCACTTAAAAAACAGTTGGATCCATTTCAGGCATGAAACAAACAAATTTACAATGTATCACCTGTTATCAAACTAGTTAGGTTCAATTAACAAACAGTGAAAGTAACGATTATAACGAAATTGAAAACATGACGCCAAAGCTCTTTTGTATATTTTAAAAAGCTTTCAATATACAATATAATATATAACATACAATTTTATGTATTATAAACATTTTAGCAAACTATGAACTTTTTGCTTTATGTATCGAGCTACATACTTATATATTTAGTTAGTTAATCAAAGAGGAAAACTATAAGCAATATGTGTATATAGTCTTGTATACACATATATAAAAATCTAATTTTTATCGCGACCAAATCAACATGATTTCATTTCATGTTGAGAATTTATATATTATTTCTTGCTGAACAGGCCACAAGAAATTAAAAGCATAAACAGGCACACACACACACAAAATATTGTAAGTTGTCTCATTTGGTATTGTTGTTGTTGGTGTGTTACATCTTGTATCCCCTTTCGAATATTTGTATTGTGTTTCATTACAAACATATATGTAGGTATATATTGAAATTGAATGTTTTTCGTTACTTCTCAAGAAGGTTAAAAGAGGTGAAATTTTTCATTGAAAATATTTTGTGTTTAGTTCTGTCTTGATTTTTCTTTTTCAAAAAATCAATAGGTCAAATTAATTGAATGTTTTATTGGGATTTTTTTTTGTAAGCTGAACTTTTAACGTGAACTTTATCTTAAATATATTTATGTGCTCCACACTGTTAAAATATAAGCTATAAATCTTAATACGTTTAGTATTTATATATGGAGTGCCACCAAAATCGCACAACACACAGAGAGCGAACTATATATATACTTATAATATATCGCCAATGGAAAATTTTAAATGGGGCGTGCTTCCAAATGTCGCCTGCATGTACATATATTTATTGAAAATTGACATTTTAGCTAAAAGTTTTTGAACGAATTCGATATACATATATGTATGTACATAACCAGAAGAAAATTAAAAATCATTTGATGGTGGCTTTCGAGAAAAGATGCAATTCTTTTTACTTTGCTTCTTATTTTACTTCACGACGACAGCACACAGCAAGGTGAATATATGTATACGAAAAATGAGATTGTATTATGACGATCGTATATATGTATATTTATACATATACCTGGATTCAACAATAAACAATAGGTACATAAATCAGTGTAATTAGTTTTCGCGATCGTCGATTTTTTATTCCTTATATTCTGTATTTCAATTGTTGTAGATTATTTTTTTTATGTAAAAATAAAAATTATTATTATTATTGTTGTACTTGCTGTAATGCATGCATGCTTCCATTTAATATATATTTTCAAAAAAAAAAAAAAAATACGATCAACAATCTTGATCATCATCGTCATGGTATAAAAAAAGTGAAGTACATTTTCGTATATATATATATATATATATACACATATAATATTCAAAATGGATGATCGTCATTGGTTAAAATATTTGAACTTTTTATTTTATTTAACTTTTTTGATGATCATGATCATGATCATTGTCAATTGTTAGTCTTGTTTTTTTTTGTGCTCGTATTTTATTTTTGTCGCATAAATTCCATGTCGTCGCGTATTCTGTATATTTTATTATTATTATTTAAAATACAACATCAAGAAACAAAAAAGGAGGCAACCTTATAACTAAACGATCAAGTGGATTTTTGCATGGTATACATACATGTATGTATATACTAGAGTTGAACTGAAAATAACACAAAAAATCAGCGATCAATTGAAATTGATTATTTATAAGTATAATACATAAATTTGGTTTGTTTATTTTTTTTTTTTGGTTCGGTTTTGGGTGGAGATCAATTTGGAATTTATAATAAGATTACGAAAAAATTTTTCTTTTGTCTCCGCCTACCGGTATTTATAGATCGATCGCGAAAAACGTATATACACTGTATATATGGTGAGGGATAATGTAAACGAACTCCTATATAAAAACGTATTTTCATTTCGATTTTGGTTGATTGACGTTTTGACACACACACACAACAACAGCAATAAGAAAACAAAAAGTTTTAAAATTAAAAAAAAAAACGAGAAAAACTAGGAAAAACTTTTTTTTTTGTGTTATCATTTTTTTTGTCAACTGTCAAATCATCAATATCACATTTTCTTTCCTCACACCCCGGAATGAAAAACCAATATTTTTCAATTTTCAATAATTTCAAAGTGTCACGTTGTTTTTCTCATCATCGTCAACATCATTCTGCGAGCACAGTATATAACTTAATTGTTGTTGCTACTTGCATTTTCCATTCTAATTAAAGTTTTTAAAATACGAAACAAAACAAAAAATAAAAATCTTATACATTTCACTCGATTCCTATTTGCGGATGGAGTATGTACATTCAATTGAATTACACAAGTACACAAGAAAAGCGGATGGAAATGTTGTTTTCTAGATGCTATTACATTTTCATTTTGGTTCTTACGAATGTCCCCGATATATATATAATGATTATTATTCAATAGCAATCTAATGCTTAGTTGAAAGGTTTTAGATGTTTAATTGTTTTTTGTTAATTTTCAATAAATTTTTATTTATTTCTAATAGCAAAAAAAAGGTTTGCGATATATTATTTTATATATAGAGAGACGTCTGATAGTGATGGTTAGTTATATTGAAAACATGTTCACCCTCCTATTGTTCTACATTTTTTTTTTAATTTAACTTTTTTTTTCTATATAAAATGTCATCATCATCAACATAATATCCATCCCAATTTCCTGCTTCGGTTTTGTTTTTTGTTCTCTGCAATGATATAGAAATAGTTTTTCTCCTGATTCACCATCAGCTACATCATCATCATCGTCAACAATTTTTTCATATATCCATTTATATATATATATATATATATATATATATATATATATATATATATATATATATATATATATATATATATATATATATATATATATATATATATATATATATATATATATATATACACGATAGCGCACACAGTGTATAGTGCAACAGAAAAGTTGAAGATAATTTTCTTTTTGTTCCTTCCATATAATAATAATAAAATAAGAAGAATTGTTCAGTTCATCTTCATTTCTTGTTGTCGTCGTCGATCAATTGTCTTCTTGTACAATTTTTTTTTTTGTTTGTGCTCTATATAGCTTCGGAGCGGTGCTCTGCAAATGAAAATTTGACGAGAGAAAAACAAAGGAAAGAAAAGTTTATCTCTCTTGTTGCTGATGTATAAAGCGTATACATATTTCATGTAATTTTATTGTTTTGTTGTTCCTCTGCTGGTGCAAATCCCAATCAGAATACCAAGCAAAGAAATCCTGTTTGTGTGTACCAAAAAAAAACAACAACTATAAAATGGTTGATTATTATGAGATAATAAAGTATATACTCGAAGTATATACAGAGCCAAATTGATAAGCCATACACACACACACATCCAGACAAACGAAACAAACGAAAACTTGGTAAAAACACAAAGAACATACAAACGTGACTTTCAGTAGTTCGAATTTGTAATATTTATTTATCTTCTGATTATATATATATTTTTTCTAATTTATATAAGTTATAACTATATAGCAGTGTTCAATGGAATGTTGAATTATTATTTTAATTGTTGGTTGAGAACAATTCGCACGATCATTATACATCCACACAAGCTGACCAAATGCAAAATGATCATTAATATGTCATTTGACACTCGATCATAAAACCGATCATCAATAATATGATTTCAAAATATTATAAAAAAATAAGTTGATAAAATTGTGCAACAAATGATCATTAATATAAATCATTTTTGTATTAAAACTTAATAAATTATATTCGTAATTCAATTCCTTGTGTATCGACATATAAATGACACGTAGATAAAGTTCGGATAAAATTAATTTTGCTTTATTGTCAGGCAATGTAATTAAACTATATTAGAGTAACGTTCAATTCACGTTTAGAGTTAGTTTCCTAAATTTGTTTTCAAATTTAATGTTTAGGAGACCAAAACGAATAAAAAAGCTAATGGATAATAAAGTCCATTAGCCAATAGTGTCATCTAAACCTAAAAGTACTGCACTAGATACAGAAAATATAACAATAGAGTAAAAAATACTCAAATAGAACAAATAGAACAAAAAATTTAAACAAGTTGTAAATGCATAGTAATTCAATGTAGTATATTCTGAAATAGAATTATTTCACTAGTATGACAATCGATCAGAATATATACGCATAAAAAGAGAATAATAATTGGGACTAGATAATGATCAGCAGTTCTAGTTAAAATATCACATTAAATCAACCTGAAAAGCATTAATATTAGTAAATGTTCAAGAATTATTGAAACAATGACCAACATTTAATAAAATAATACTCTACAGTGATAGTCAACTACAGATAAGACTAATGTAATATATATATATATATATATATATATATATATATATATATATATATATATATATATATATATATATATATATATATATATATATATAAATAAAATATAAGCAGTTGGATCATCAAAATTTTTTTTTACGATTGTGGCTATATTAAGAAGAACCATAAGGCATTGATTGCAATATTATTTATAGAAATTTTTCCTCAATGAGTTTAAGCAGCGCTTCTATTGTTTGGTTTAGTGACCTTTGCTTAATGTCTTAATGGCTAGTAAAAACTCAGTTTTGGCTGGAAAATATTGATTTGTTAGGCTGTTTTCAAATAAAAAAAAAAGAGGCAGTTATATTCTTTGTCTCTGCCTGCAATACTCTTGTGCCACATAAAACATGGTTTAAGCTGCGATTTTAATCCCAGTGATTTTATACCGATTCCTAGTCAAAGTACCGTAAGTGCAGTGTATACATATTCAGCCAAGTATATTCACTGTATTTTCAGCTAGTAGTATGTAAATCCCATTTGTGTACTTAGAAAAAGTATGCTAAAAATTTTTGGCCTTTGATCAAAGTGTTTAGTGGAAAAAATACCCGAACTACTTTAAATACCTTCATATTTGTCATATATAGAACGGATATATGTGTATTTTAAACCAGTCGTTTGAAGAACATAATTTTTTGAGCTTAATATTAAGACTTCCTACATATATACAAGAATTGTCATTTGCTTGGGTCTTAAATCTCGAAAGATTCTTTGACTTTACACATTACATGGATTATGTTGAAGGGTCATTGCATAAGGTACCGGGCAAAGTTTTATCTTTAGTAGAAATTAAAATTCTGTAAGTGTTGGCAGACTCTTTTTATCTTTCCAAACTGCTTTGGGGCTCAAGACTAAACGAAGGGCTGTAGGTCCAATCTATGCCAGCCCATGAATTCTCCAACAGCACGTCACAAATGAGTTCATTCACAACACCGATCGTAATCATACAGTGAATAATTTCTTTTCAATGCTGTCCGTATTGGGATTCGAACTCGGTGCCTTCCACTTCAATTGACGCAGCTTTAACCACTGCAAAGCGAAATAAACATCGATTATTAACTAATGTGGTTCACCTGTTGTTAAGAAAGTTTTTCTTATCACACCTGCAGATTGCAGGTTATTATACCAAATGGTACTTTGAGAGTATATGAGAACTCAAACAATATGTAGAACGGCATTTGCACCCCTGAAGTCAAATCAATCAATTTCAATTTTGTTTTGTCTATAACGACGATGCGTTAAAAGCAGCGGTATTTACCACATCTTAAAGAATTTGTAAAGATTGTCGGAATTAGTTTGGTTATTAATTTGGATAAATGCGTGATATTACAGAAGCAAAGCTATAGCGTTTGTTGTAATAAAAGTTCAAAAAGCCTAATATGATGCACAGTTCTGCCTCCGTTCCATTACCGTTACATATACGTCCAATAAAATTATTATCAATTCAAATTTATCGGTTTTCATCCATAACGTTATGTCTAGTGAAATTCGGACGGAAACCTAATCCTAGCTGGTTTTATATTAGAGAAAGAAGCTAGATTTTTTATAACTTTCCGAGCACTGGTTGAAGAGGAATATTATTTTCTTACAGTTGATATTAGGTCATATGAAAAAACAGTGATGGCGGTATTTTTGAGCGCCCAAATTTAGGAAGGATTTTAAATAAAACGATTTGAATATCATCAACCCCGATAGAACTTCCCGATATACGAATCAAAGCAAGTTTTGTAATAGTATAGGGTATGAAGCTTTTCAGATACAATTTTCTTAATATAATTTTACCAAAGATTATCAAATTAATTCAACAACTATCAACCTCAAAGACACGTGTCAGCCGGCCCATCAAAAATACGTTATCATATTTTAAAGAGACGGAACGGAAACGGTATGGGACGGAGACGAAACCAATAACGAGAATCGATTTATCAAGAGGCATTTCGATCGCAGACAATTCGTTAGAATACTGTTGCAATAGTGGGTCGTACTATATAATCGGACTGTACAAATTTTGTCGTTCAGTCATGTATTGAGGCCATTCGAAAGATCCAAGTTCTTTTCAAATCAAAACGTTAGTGTTGTGTTTTATACAAATTATATTATGTAAAATTAATATTAAAGATAAAATAAATATTATGTCTTTATTATAAGTATATATAGTGTATCGATATACAAGTATCACTAAAATACCGTTTTTATGTAAGTTGATACAGTGGACTGATATAAAAAATCATCTTGACGATAAACACATTAAAAAAAATCAACCTGTTTATGTTCTTGGGGCCTAAAATAATTTTTCATTGGATTATTTCTCTTGTAAACATTAATGATGACATTAATAAAAACTCGCAACGGCAAGTAAAGTAATATACACGTCTCCGATTATCGGAGCAAATTGAGAGTCATATATAGACACATTCCAATGACTTCAAACTATATATATATATAGTGTATATATTGTACAACCTAAATAAAAACTAAAAATTTATAATAAATCTATAATTCGAAATAATAATTATAGATACATTTAACAAAATTGTCAGTTATTAATAGACTTGTAGTTTCGCTTTTTCCAATGTTTTATCTACACAATAATAAATAATAGTGAAATAACTTTAACCACCTTCATCAAGCATCATCATGCGATTTGTTAAAAAAAAAAAACTAGAAAATAAGTTATTATTACACAAACGATCAATTTTTTGTTGTTGTGTTGTTTTACTATAAGATCACAACTTGAGATCTTATTTAGTTATTTATTTGTAGGCGGAAACTTATACACATTTTTGTTGTGTTTCTTACATTACAAAACTATATATATAAAATATGGAAGTTTTTTTTTAATAAAAATATAAAATTGACATGAATATTTTTATTAAAAAGATTAATTAATAATCATAATTATTAACGTATATGTACATAAGAGAAACTAAAATGGTGGCCGTTGGTTTCGGTCGGCGTACGAGTATACAGATATTGAAATGTTGAATTTCGCAATCAACCCCCAACTCGTTACAATATGAACACCCCTACTATATTTCGAGATGTTTCGGATGCACAGCAGAAAAGCTTAATAAATATAAAGAAAATAATAACGTTAAATTCCATTTTGTTTTCCATTTTTCTTTTTCTGCAATTTAACAAATAAAGCAACATAAAATCGTGACACGTCGCTCTTTTGTTGTTCAATAAATTTTTATTTTATAGTTTTTTTTTTGTTCCTTATGTTGGATCATAACATAAAAAGGCATACATATATGTTATACATATTTTTATGTATATATGTGTGTGTGTGTACGAGAGATGACGAAACACAACAAGAAATGGTTAACAACAAACAAACAAAAAATATTGGAATGGTTTTCAACGAAAAAACATAAAGTACCTTCTGAGATAGTATTGTTTCGATAAATACATAAATTGCACGCATCACATTAAAATGAAAAACTTTGTGTTTTGTGTTATTTTCCGTTCGTTTCTGTTTTGTGATGCGATTGGAATTTCACATATAGTGATCACACGCACACACAACATATTATAAGACATGGAAAGCTTTTTGGAAGTTGTTGTCATTGTGTATTGTTTAAATTTAAAAATAAAATTAAATAACAACAACATTTTAACGTCGAATTCCTTGTCGCCTCTTTATTATTATTATTGTTATTATTATCATTATTATAAATATTTATTTTGTGAAAATTTCAAAATGACAAATAAAAATGTAAGAAATGAACGCGAATATATGTATAACTACTCGTATGTATAATACTCTAAGGATAAATTTAAGAAACAATTGTTTCTCTCTTCTATATACACCATACAGTGTGTTTATTGTATAAATCTTATTCCATTCTCGTTTAGGGAAATCTCCTTGTACATGCATAAATATACGAGCATACATAAACGGAAGGGAGGGGGCATTGAATGTATTATGTATATGGATACATACGAAACAAACAATCAAATATAAAACATAAAAGTATTGTCCACTTATCATTTCTATATGTAATCGCAATAGCATGTATGATCAAATTTGACCACCATCAAATGCGCATGATATACACCTTCGATTTTCCATTCGTTTTTACTATTTTATCCAAACACTTGTCATTTTATGTTATTATATTTATTTATTTATTTATTTATTGCAATTAAACTTTTATATTACAATTTGTTGTGTATACGAATATATATACATATGCAGTGGCAAATACATAATATAAAATATAATGTTATATGTATATATGAGGGGTGGTGAACAAATGATCACGTAAAATATGTAATCATATGGTGCCATATCATTTAATGTATAAACGATATATCTTAGACAATCGAGTAGATAAAGAAATTTACTAATTTAGATTGTTGAAAAATAATATAATATATATTATTTTTGTTCGATACTCGTGACCTTCACATAACAGGGTCTAAACTTTTTTAATGTGCACAGTTCAAATTAAACGCACCCAAAGGGTTTGCATTGAATAGATCAATAGAAAACATGCAGATCAAGAAATATTAGGAAATATCGTATATCGATTGGAGATTTTCGAAAAAAAACAGGGTCTGGCTTAACACCACAAGATATAAGTCTTTTCTTGAAAAAGGGCTTTTTATTTATAGCCCAAAGATAGTGAATCTAGACACGTGGCCAACCCAAGCACTCTTTATAATTAAAATAAATCAATGGATTGATATAATAAGATAAAATACTACTGTTTGATTTCACTCGTTTAAAGATAATGAAGCTTTATCCAAAAAAGCTCTAGTACATGAGTTTTTTCTATAGAAATAATTGAAATAATCATAAAATTAATCAACAGGATTTAATGCGATTTAACACGACGTAACTAGTCAAATCTCTTTTTCTTTCGACTCTCGTTAAGAATCCATGGTGATAATATAAATTCTAAGGGGCTAAAATATATTTTCAAAAAAACTTTAATGTGACAAGTTTCACGGCTTATGCTATATTAAACCACCTACCATTGGTGATATTTGTCCCGCTCAAGTTTTCATGCAGATCTAGGAATATATACAAAGGGTCATCCAAATGTGACGCCTAGATGTCAGCAGTATATAATTTTTACACGTGACATCTTTTCAAATGACATTAGCCATTTTGTTTTATTAGAAGGTAGTACAGTTTTAACCATGGACAGGTACACATCCCAACAACGCGTTTACATCATTAAAACTTATTATGAAAATGGGCGTTCTTTGAAAAATACCCATCGCAAAATTCGTGATTTTTTTGGTGTAAATAATCGGCCAAATCAATCTTCAATTCAAAGATTAGTGAAAAAATTCGATGAAACTGGTTGTGTTACTGATAAACCAAAAAGTGGAAGACCAAAAACTGTACGCACAAATGAAAATATTGCTGCTGTTAGTGACAATGTAGAAAATGAACCGACAACATCAATTTCGCGTCGTTCGCAAGAATTGGGCATATCTTATGGCTCCTTATGGAGGATTTTGCATAAAGATTTGCATTTACACGCTTACAAAATTCAATTAACCCTGAAATTGAAAGAAAGAGACCATTTAGAACGTCGTAATTTCGCTAGTTGGATTATTGAACAACGAACGACAGATCCATTGTTTTCAAGCAAAATTTTGTTTAGTGATGAAGCTCATTTCACAATGGATGGATTCGTCAATAAGCAAAATTGTCGTATCTGGGGTGATGAAAATCCTCGTGTTATTCATGAAAAATCTCTACACCCACCAAAAGTTACTGTTTGGTGTGCATTTTGGGCAAATGGAATCATTGGGCCATTCTTCTTCGAAAATGATGCTGGAAATGCTGTTACTGTGAATGCTGAGCGATACCAATCAATGTTGAGAGACTTTTTATGGACACAGTTGAGTCATATTGATGTGACTGACATCTATTTCCAGCAAGACGGTGCTACATGTCACACAACTCGACAAAACATTACGTTGTTGCAATCAAAATTTCCTCAACGTGTAATTTCACGAAATTCAGATTTCAATTGGTCATGTGATCTAACACCATTAGATTTTTTTTGTGGGGTTTTTTGAAAAGTCGAGTGTATGTTAACAAGCCACAAACAATTAATGATCTAAAGAACAACATTCAAGTTGCAATTCGTGAAATAAGACCAGCAACATGTCGGAAAGTCATTGAAAATTTCGATATTCGGATTGATGCCTGCAGACGCAGTCGTGGTGGACACTTGAATGATATTCTATTCCACGTATAATTGTAATGGATCATACTTTTAATAAAAAAAACAGCTTGAAAAAATTGCAAATAGTTTGTGTTTTATTTAAAAGAAATATGTAGGCGCGTTTTTTGGATGACCCTTTATATATATATATATATATATATATATATATATATAAATATAATATATATATATATATATATATATATATATATATATATATAAATATATATATATATATATATATATATATATATATATATATATATATATATATATATATAAATATATATATATATATATATATATATATATATATATATATATATATATATATTATATATATATATATATATATATCACTTAAAAGCGATACTCACTTTGTCTCATATCGTACTTTTCTTATCAGTGACTCTTCATTCTAGAGTATACATTGATAGTTGATTTAAACAAACTCTATTCTGTCTATCATGTCTTCTTAGATTTTATCACACACGATTAACAAATCAGGATTGACCGGCATCGATATATTTAAAGTTGTAACAGTATGGATAAATCGGATCTTTCAAATCCCGGTGGAAAATAAGTGGAATTTCTAAAATTGTTTATGAAACTAACTGGACATGTTCTTGTGCTTATTTCATTGTGACTATCCAAAAAAGGCAGTTTGTTCTGGCGCTAAATCAGCAGAATGACTTAATACTGGGAATTTGATAGAACAAACTTAATTTTGGTACTTCTCGAGACAAATAAACAATAAATAATATTAAGACAAATAAACGCAATTGACTGATAAATGATATTACTGACCGGCGATTTCTTAAGAGCTTTCAAAATTGATTTAAAAAAACACATACAATTTAGAGAAATGTATGAATTCTTTATTTGAGGCGATAGAACGATCAAATGGTTCATACGATAGGTCCAATTTTGGCATATACTATCTCCAACATATCGGCCGATATCTCACGAATAAATTCATCAATATTCGCTTTTAGTGCGTCAACCCTTGCGGGCTTGTTCCTATAGACATGAGCCTTAACATAACCCCACCTAAAATAGTCGAAAGGCGTTAAATCACACGATCTAAGCGGCCAATTGACCAGCCCATTGTTTCACGTGTTGTGTGGCATGTGGCACCATCTTGTTGAAACCACATGTCAGACAAGTCCAGCTCTTTTATTTTGAGTAAAAAAAAATTTACCCATCGCACGATAGCGCCCGCCATTCACAGTAACGTTTCTGCCTTCGTTTTCTTTGAAAAAGTACCGTCCAATGATGCCACCGACCCATAATCCACACCAAACAGTGTATTTTTCGGGATGCATTGGCAGTTCTTGCAATACTTCTGGCTGCTCTAATCACAGAATACGGCAATTTGCTTGTTCACGTATCTATTTAGCCAGAAATGTGCTTCGTCGCCGAACACAATTTTCCGATAAAAAATCTTAGTGGATCTTCAACCAGTTTTGCCAGCGCCTATTCACCAAAAGTTACCCTTTGTAGTATGTGGTATGGTTTTAATTCTTGCACCAGCTGTTTTTTGAACCACTCTATGAATGCGGGTTGGTGATTTAATGTTCTTTAATGTAAATTTGGTTCGAAATTTAGTCACAAGATTCCGAATATCCGCCATAGCAGGTCGCCAAAACTGACCATAAAATGGAAGATTTGCACGATGCACT
This sequence comes from Tipula lateralis, assembly GCA_963932295.1. NCBI lineage: Eukaryota > Metazoa > Arthropoda > Insecta > Diptera > Tipulidae > Tipula > Tipula lateralis. Next base: position 149,843,505 of record OZ010736.1, on the reverse strand, counting down.
TCCTCAACCGAGCATGAATTTTCATAATAAAATTCAATAATCTGCAAGCGTATTACCGTGGCAATGTGTTTTTTAGGAGTTAAAAAAACTTGGTTAATTAGCGGGTGAGAATCAGGTTGGGTAAAAATAAAATAACCAATTTAATTTTGTACTAGGTATGAAATTTTACCAATTTTATTTTTGTATGGGTTATACTATAGTCACATATCTGGTTTCGAGTTAACCACGATTTCGTTGTAATGTATCACTTGTAACCATGGTTTGCAACTTGGTTTAAATATGGTTTCGGAATGACCTATTTTTTCTCATCCCATGGCATTTTAGTGACGACAGTGCCCAGTGATACAGTTAGTGAATAGCAAAACCTATAAATATTGGTTTTTTCATGTATTTGTTTATTTTTTTTATAAATTTTGATGTTTAAAAAAAATATTAATACAGAATTTGATGAATTAATGGAAAATCAAAGAAAATAGGAAAGTTAAGGCCGCGGACGAAACAAAAATATGTTTAAATCACACAGTTAAAGTAAGAATTTAAATGAATTATTATAAACTGTCAAATGAAAGGAGAACTGTAGTGTATCATGTATTCTCATTTCGAAAATCATAGTTTCATAATCATGGTTACGAAACTAGATATGTGTCTATGGTATTATATAGTGAAGTTAATTCAGTTTAAAATACGCAGTTTTAGACTTTAAGTTCGAGTTTTAGTTTCCGCATTTCGTACTAGTTTTGTGGTAGGTTATGGCTAACTTCACTGTGGTTTACGATGGTCAGATTTTAATCCCTAAATAATATGTAGGTGTGTAGGTATGAATCTGAAGAGGAGTAAATGAATCGAGCAGCTTTTAAAGCAAAGCTCACAAACCAACACGATCTTTTAGGCTTGGTGCATAAACTGAAGAGAAATATAGTTACAATACGTTGTGAGGTAAGCGAGCAAGTTAAAAAAAAGGAAAAAGTTTGAGTAGAGTTACGTTTGTCATCGAAGTTAATATATTTGAAAGCATCAATACATTTTTTAACTTACTGGTATTGAAATTCCCACATTAATACTTGAAGACTACTGCAGTAATGTTAAGGAAATATATATATAGATATATATATATATATATATATATATATATATATATATATATATATATATATATATATATATATATATATATATATATCAAAATGATCTACCATTGCGTTATAGCTCGTTTAAATTTTAATTGTGATAAAGAAGTAAAAGTTCTCTATTTTGATGAGAACGTCAGGCTAGGTCTTACGAGACTGGTAACAAAAAGAAAAATTATAAAAACGGATTTGTAAAAGTTCTCGTTTAGTATTAAATGATGAACATGTATTCGTCATAACTGAATTTTTATAACATGAAGACAATATAATCCTATATTATGAGTGGGAAATTCAAGAAACGATATATTTCAAACATGCGTCAAACATAAAACCTAAATAAAGTTAATATGAATTAAGATAACAACTTGCTGAAGAAGAAGAGGTTAACAGAGAAGTAATGCAATTATTAAGTTTCCATGGAAAGGCGATTACATAGATAGACAACTATAGAAAAGTCTAAGTACACGCGACTCACAGCAGTACTTTATCTAAAGAACTTTTAATTTGGGATCCAAATTTCCGATTAAAGCCTCGCATTACCGTAATTAACGGATTTCACTTTAATAGTACCAAAATGCTTATATACATGTTCGACACTTTTGTATACGAAATGAGCCTCTATAGGTATATGGTTGAAAAAAAACCCCTATATATTTTTCGTACAAATTTGATTTCATTTGCTGAGGCTTTTGCGGCCCATAAAAACATCTAACTGGTTATGTTAAACATAAAATTTCGGTTTTGTTGAGATACATACATATACAGTATGTACGAGTAATTATTATATATTCTCCGCATTCTTAACTTGTTTTTAATTTTCAAAACCCTTTAAAAATCGTTTTTTTTTCATTTAACCACTTTTTTGTGGTTTCGTACAATTATACATATATAGATACATAAATAAATACATGGCACATATATACATATTTTATGTAAAAAGCTCAACCACACAAATCATGTTTAATCTACATCCATTTAAGCATCATAATCAAATAATATAAATAATGAATTTAATACCGATTAAATGCAGCTTTTTGTTATTTTCAACTCCACATAGTATGTATTTATGCTGTATATTTATGTATATATATGAAAAATGTGATATGAATTTTCTATTACAATTTTTCCAACACCCTTTTTAGTGTTAGAATTTATTTTTGTTAACTATTATGATTATTATTACCATTCATGTACGAGTGTGTGTCTATGTATATAGCTTTTTGGAAAAATATGATGATGATGATGATATCATGTCACTCGTTCCAAACTATATAACCAAACCACAAAACAAAAAAGCTCTCGTTATATATACATACGTATTCAGAATATTATATAAAAGCTCAACATACATTTCTAGGTGACTATTATTTTATAGTTTTATTATAATAAATTCATCATTATGTTATATGTAGGTGAAACAAAATTTTTTTTTTGGTGTGTGCGAGTGGGTTGTATGCTGCTACCACCAAACCGCACCATTTATACAATACACACACATACACCATCCCAGGAAAAACATTTATATAATTTTCATTTTTATTTATTTATTTATTTATTTTTTTTTGTACATTTCCATGTGATAAAAATAATAATGATGATGATGGATTGAGAGTGATGGATTGCCATTTTTATTATTTCAGAGCTTTTTATATTTTAGGATTGAATGACAATATTATTATATGAATATTATTCTATGGGTGATGATGAATTCAGTGCGGTTATGTTTTACACTAACACACACACACACGGATTTTCATAAATGATATGCTCGCATTGTTTTGTGTAGTGGTTTAACTAATACATTTTTATAATTATTAATTTTGATTTTTTCGGTTCTTGTTTTGTTCGCGTCATTTTAAATATGCGACAAAATATGTACATATTCACGTGAATAAATAATTTGTGTGGTCGTCCAGGTTGGTCTAATTATCAGAACGAAAACTTTAATTGTGGTGATGAGCCAGCTCTGCATCCTGTTCCAACAATAAAACGTTTTCGGCTGAGCTTCAACATCAGTAGACATTATGAGTGTATTCACCCGTCAACGTTCCATCTCATGTCACCGGATCAGATCAATTGAAGTGACTTCCTTGAGGCTTCACTGCTGCAGGTTTTGGATTTTTAGATCGCTAGTTTTAAACACAGTTAGGCGTATAAATTACACGATGTAATTAACACTTTTGTTACATGTAAAAAAAATCTGACCCGCCATCTCTTATCAAATCTTGTAAATAAAACGCCATCTTTTAAAATATCTTCTTACTATTTTACAAATAGAATTTGTAAAATAATTCACTGAGTACATATTTTTTGATTATAGACTAAATGTTACAATTCGTTTAAGCAGATTAATTACGCTAAAAATCAACTTAATTTGGTCGGATTAAATTAAAATAAAATTCCCAACTAATAATCTAGATCCGAAAACTCCTCGAGCCTGGGAATAATATTCCACCACATTGTGATGTACACAGTGCTTTTGTACTCCCAATTTTTCCCCTATCACTTCACCCTGTTATTGAGTATTGTAAAGATTCAAAACATCTTGCGTTCGAGTATATTAAAAAACGGTCGCTATTAATTATGTCCGATGAGTCCCGACACGGATGGACTCATGGAAAAGTAATTCGTATATGATGAACATTATACCAACTAAGGCTAATGGTTGAACGCGCCAACTCGTATCAAATCAATCAATCAATTTGTTACAATATCTTCTTACTATTTTAACAAAAAGTAAGAACAAGAATACTACCAGATTTTGCAAAAACAATTTTGTTAATTGTTAATGACCGAACCGAATGCTATCCACGTTTTACAAATTTTTTCAAGATGTGTGTACAATTCAATGGATTTAAATTGAACATAGTTCAATGAAATTAAATTTTAATTTGTAAATTTATTATTTTAATTCCAATTGGAAAACTATCTTATCCGATTGACTGTTCTGATTGGACTTTTCTTTAATAGATGTCGTACCGATTTTAATTTCTCTACGACATCTATGATTTGAACATAACGCGGCCGTTGACTCCTTACAGTCAAACTTAGGTAATACAACAATTTTGTAATTTAAACTTTTCAGGATGTTTCCATTTGGTAGTTTTAACGACACAACTCGAATAAGTTGATCTTTTTCTGGATGTGTGTCAATAATCCTGATAATGTGTCATTTTGAGAGTGGCAAATTCTGGTCGTGAAGTAGTATGAGGTCCCCTTTAGTTTAGAAGGAAACCAATCATCCTTCTGGCCCTTATAAAAGACGTTATATGTTCTCCTGTGACCATTGTTTACAAAATCATTGGACTAGTTGTTGTAGTAGCTGCCATCGACCTAGGTGGGATATCTTAATAGGTTGTAAGTTATGCTCTGGTAACATTGTAAGTGGTTCCATAACTAAAAACATGCCGGGGTGCGGGCAACATTCATCTTCTTGAAGTTCTCACAGTGGTCTCAAATAGATCGCGATGCAGGTGGTATTTACATGACTTTACGGTGGAATCCCATAGTCCACCAAAATTTGGTGCAGCGGGGGGAATGATGTGTCAGGTGATTTGCTTGTCGATACACCTTCATTCATGAATTGGTTATAGAAATTACGTAATTCTTGTGTGGCACCAACTAACTTAGTGCCATTTTCGCAGTAAATATATTAGGGTAGTCCGCGAACCGCATTAAATCGTTTGAGGGATGCCAGGATAACGTCATTGCTCATATCTTTTACAATCTCCAGAGATACGGATTTAGTTGCCAGAGTTTTACAAAGGGTCCCGCTAAATCGGTTCTATTTTCAATTTATAGTCGCAAAGATTATGAGACTCGACAACGTGGAAGCTGTCCCAATAGTTCTGGTTTAGCATTGAATCGTCCACAGGTGAAACAAAGGTCAATAATTCACCCTATTAAGTATTTAGTTCACGGAATTCAAACCGTTGTTTTGATATGATAGGTACCAACTTATGACCAGCATGCAAATTTTATAATAATGAATTTCTCGAATAATTTGCTCGGTAATGCGATGGATTTTTCGGCAGTATTATTGGGTGCTGTGTGTATCCCAGTATTTGCCAAGCGTATACTTTCATAGGTAGGATGCCATGGTTGTCGACATATGGAATTTTAATCTCAAGCTAAACTACACTTTATGTATTGTTTACTGAAAAGATTTTGCTCCTCTCACCAAAAATGTCATTCAAAAAACTTGCACAAACCCAACAGATGGCATTGCTAGTGTTGTCTTCGGGTTTATTACATGTCATTTACTTTTTATGTAATTTACGCTGTTTTTCACATAATTTACACAAAAAATGTAAACAATTTTTTATACATGTAAAACCCCAATTATGGTTTTAAAGTTGGAACGTAATGCGTCCACTTTCTATTCTTTTGAATATGATAGAAAGACAGTTCAATAAAGCAACTATCCAAAAATCAAAAACGTTGGTTTTTCCTCAATCTTTCCCTGGTTTTCATATAAGATGGATATTTAGTTAACATTTCTTCAGTCTACTTTTCAAGGACATTCTATTAAGGCTTGTGACATATAAAACATTAAGTAAATGGCCGATTCACTGTAAGCTCAACGCAGCACGACAATCCTCATCAACCAATCACAACAGTGGGGGTCCGCTGGGCAAATAAAGTTTGTACCACTTTCTAAACAGAGTCTACTTCTTTAGACTAGATTCAAATATGGAAAAACAATTAAGATTTTTTGCATCTTAGCTTTGTAGTAAATCAGGTAGTGGTCACTACCCCGTGTCTCGTACGACAACGCCTGTTATATATAAGGATATATAGGGGGCAAAATATTTACGCAACATGTACACCTCCCAACCCACAAGAAAACTTTTATACGCACAATAAAATTATTTTTTAAGTGTGTGTACTGTTGATTTTCATCCCTAACACATACACCAAACAAAAAAAAATGTTTTTCTTGAGTCTATGATTTTTTCAGTAAAATTTTTTAGTTGTTGTATTTTACAAATGATAGCAACTTGTTGAATATCCTTTTTTACTATACATATTCTCATTCTACATACTTTTTTGTATTTTGTGTTGTGTTATTATCATCACGCCACCGATTTTTCCCTTTTTCATTTTTTTCCACTTTTTTTTTTTACATAAAATATGCTTGGGGTAGTGTATAAAGTGTTTGAAACGTTTATGACGGGAGTTATCGTACAGAGTGCGTTCAATAACAATTCTATTTACCATATATGTATGTAGACGCATGTAACATTTCAATTCGTTCGATTATAATTATTGCAACGGAATACCAATCAAATTATGTACGCGTATATACCAGTAGTTGGAAGTAAATTATGTATGGTAACCATTAAAACTTACTACTGTGTATAATATAATGGTACAATACACTGTGAGTAATTATTGAACACAACAACTTGAAGGTAAAAATTAACAACAATTTTCAATTTATTACTGTTTTTCTTCATTTATAGTTTCATTTATGTCTTTGTATATATATAAAATAAGAAGAAATTTTCTTGATCAAATCTTGATCTAATTCGAAACATAATTTAAGATAAACACGCGATCTTGTTAAAAAAAACACAAGTTGATCGAAAATTTAAAAAAAAAAACAACAACGATATATTCTTATTTTATGTATATATGTGTGTGTACGTTACAAGAATATTCATCGATCGATTGGAGTATATATATATACGCGATCAACTATATACGATCATTAAAATATTATCGAAAAAAAAGAAGGAAGATTTAAGAAAATTAAATGTTTTTATTTTACCTAACAAGTAAATAGAAAATAAAATAAAACTTAAGTCGATCGATCTTGATCTTCGATATTATAAAGAGGCAACAAAAAAAACATTTATATTTTAATGATTATTATGATGATAGTGATTACCAGCAATAAGACGATAATATACTTTATGCATATAAAGGCGATTACGACAAATACGATCACATTCGATCGGGAATGATCGTTTAAGATTATTAATTACTTATATAACATTATATATAATTACACGAGAGAGTGCTACTAAACCATATGTCTTCCTGGGTTATTCATGTGTTATGTATAAAATAACTTTAAGTCAAAATAAAGCACAAAATATAGAAACAATGGAACCATAAATCAGGTCCAATGTGACTTTTTTTTTTTTGTGTAAAGTTTTAACAAAACTTCTATTAGTTAAGTTGCATTGTGTATATATATATAAGACCAAAAATAACATTAAAACAAAAGAAAAACTATATATTGTACGTATATATAAGAATGTAGGTTTTTGTGGGTGGATTCTGTTGGATATACATTATGCAATCTAATTACACCCATATTTAGAATAAATATTATAAAATCACGGTTTGACACTTTAAACTATCGATTTTTGATGTGTGATAAAATTTATTGATCTATTGAACTGTATTGGTATATTATATCGTGAATATCGTGTCTGTGTGTGTGAAATAAAAAACGTTATAGTTGCTTACATATAGTACACAACGTCCCACTCGGTTCGTTGGCTAATTAATCTTGAAACGAGACAATTTCTTCGCAACCCTTTTCCCATGTTTTTTTTTTCGACTCATTTTTCATTTAGTTTTTCCTTTATATTAGATTTTACAATATCTATATACTGTGTGCTATACGATGGTACAAAGAGTAGCTAACTAACCACATTAGAATCCCAGAATCCCAGGTTAGACATATACATATATAAACACATACATACATATATAAAATTTCTATATCCCATTCGTTGTTTTGTGTTATTTCTTGATCTCATTTTTCTTATTTCCATCATCATCATTGTTGTCATGTGACATATTAGAAAATGTCTTTTGTTTTTCCTTTTTTTTTATTTTGTATTTTGGAGAGAAAAACTGATGAAACTATTTATTTTGATGATGTTCATTTATATCTGTCCATCTAATATTTTATTTTCATTTCTCATCATTTTCTTATTATTTTTAATTTTTCACAATCATCAATGTAATCATCATCGTCATCGTCATCATCATTATTATTATTATTATAAATAATCATTCATCAAGAATTAACTTCAAAAATTTATCAAATTCAATTTCGTTCGTATATCACATTCAATCTTTTATGTATACGGAGGTAAAAAAGGATATATGGGTATACGAGTATGTATACGATAATTATTATACGTACGTTATGGATGTGATGAAGATGGTTTGGGCGAGGGTGAATTTTCCTCGGTCTGGTGTATTAATATTTACTTCCTTTTATTATGTATATGTATGTGAGTGTGTGTTGGTGTGTGTGGAAGGGAAAATAAAACTTTTCATTAATCGCAATAATTTTTTTTTTTTTACTCTCTCGTTCGTTCATCGTTCTAATTTGTTTTTCTTTAGTTGATTGTCTTGATGTGTGCTTGACATGACATTATTTAGTTTGATGTCACGTAAATGTCGTTTAATATATTGGAGAGGAAAAACTAAAAGTTTTGTGAGTTGTTTTTTGTGGAAAAACTTAATAATTAATTAATTCAATCAAAAATGAAAAACAAAAAATTGATAGAAAATGTCAAACTCATTTTTGTTTTTGTTGTTGTTGTGCTCTCATTTCTCAAATTTATGTATATAAATAATATCTTAATTGACAAGAAGAATTAATTTTTTTGTATTCCTTTCTTTCTGGTAAATATGATGATGGAATAGAAAAGATTCCGATTCAGTTGTCAATCACAAGTCAATTGTTGGTTGATACACAAATTTTTTTTTTTTTATTTTATTTTGATTCAATTCAATTTCAATTTCAATGTTTCCCAAAATACGAAGAACTCTAGAAATGTTATGTTCTGTGAGTGTGTCTACATATACGTTATGTGTATGTATGTATTTTTAGCGCACAATGAACTTGTCACTGTCAGTGTTCAACCGACTGTCAGTCAAGTCAATTTTATTATTTTCTATATACAATTTTTTTTTTTTTTATCATGTTCTTCAAGATTGTTTTGATGATGTTATATATTTTCCACCAAACGAAAGAAAAAATCCACAAAGACGGAAAATAAATTTGTTTAAGTTAAGTTGACGAAAACGGTGGAAAAATTTCGATACAGCCACATTCGGGAATGGGTGATAAATATATAGGCTTAACATTATATTTATGTAAATAATGATGATGATTATTATTATGATGATGATGTCATGATTTAATGTGGGTGAATGTCAAAATTTATTTAATTTTTTTTTCTTTTCGTTGAGGGGTGTAAAATATATCTATATACAAGTAGTTTGTTGTTGTTTTTATTAAGATGAATGATTGAAATGGAAATGAAATGGTTAAGACAAAAATATGTCAATCTTCAACAACAAAAATTATTACAGAGAACTTTTTGAATTTTTGATTTTTTAAAATCAAAATTGATGAGGGTTCTTATATCAAGATATATAGGGATGGAATTTAATCATCTACGATTTATTTTTTGTTGAGGTGAAAATGTTTATATATATATATTGTATGTATGTATATACACCTCCCAATCATTCACCAAATCAATTATGAGCATAAAACAAAAAAAAAAGTTTCGCCAAAAAATCCAATCAACCAAATAAAAGTTTTTGTAATTTTTTTTTGTTTCGTCTTCAAGCTTTTAATGATAATAATCACGTTTAATTTTGTCGCATTGATTTTTCTCTTAATTTTTCTCCTATATATATCTTGGATTATTTTTTTCTTGGTCAGCGTCTTTAATTAAAACGAAAAACTAAAGTAAATAAAATTTCTTAAGGTATGCTGTGCGCGTCTGATTCGAATAGACAATTGACCAAAATATGTTTGAATGGCAATATATAATTATAAGTTTGTAAGACATAATTCAAAAGGTAAAATTGACAATTTTTGTCGCTGCAATTTTCGTGCAAATGGTTTGATGATAATTAGGTTTTACGGTTGCACGATAAAATACTAAGAGGTGCAAGACAAACCCATCCCATTCAGAACTAACATTTTATTGCGAGAGTTTGAAAAGTTGTAATTTATGTAATAGGGGTTGAAGTTAAACCGTTGGAGTTGAATTGCTTCATCGCGATATAATGTGAAAAGCATATAGTGTGTCAAAGGTCGCAATGCAGACGTAATTAGAACATGTAAACGTCAGAGTAACAAAATATTGCAGCGTGGAATGGACGTTTGAGCAGAAGATAATAACCTCAGCTATTTGTACTATGTCTTGTTAAAATTATGGAGGTTAAGATTTTGACAGGATTTCAGATTAGTTCATATGAATGAAATATATAGTTATAAGGTATGAAATTATATAGTTATAAGGTTTTGACAAAATTATACTTGGATACCTTTAAGATTTTGTAAGGAAGATAACCAAATTTTAAGTGAGATGCAAAGATAAAAATATATTACTATTTACCGTCACTTAAGTGTCTAGCGGACCAGCTGGCCAAGTCACTTGGAAAGTAATAGATGAGAGTTTAGGAAGTGATAATTACATGATCAATGTTAGTTAAGGTAGTGTAAATGTGTTAAATGGAAAAAGTGTATTGCTTAACAGCAAGAAATTGGTCAAGTGCAAGAAAGAGTTTCTCACAGCAAATAAAATGATCGATGCTAACCAACTTGAGTATGACAGGTTCTGTAAGTACAACTACATATTAAAAATAACTCATATGACCACCTCTAGCGATGTATGGAATATATTTTATACTGTTAGAGGTTAAAGGGTGAAAGTAAGAAATGCTGGGTTACTGGATCCCGAAAAGGAAGATCAACTCTTACAACTGATGACGGATGTTAGGAATAATTTAGATATCAATAATGAAAATCTGCTACCTGGAAATGTTATTGAAACTCTACATAAAATGTGTGTGGAGTTTGAATCTAATGAAGCCCTGCAGGTTTTAGAATCCTTAAAATCTACTTAATATAGGATGATTAAACTATTGAGTGTAGAAGAAAAGGAAACCTTGCATCGAACTCTAAATACAGGCTCTATTGGAGTATGGACAGAATGCAGAGTGGTTCCCATTTTTAAAAGGGATCGTTACCCGAATCTGCCAATAAACTATTAAGGAATATCGTTGATGAATGAATTTATTAAAATAATTGAGTTAAAAGATTGGTGTGGGAGGTACAAAATGAAAATAAAAGTTGTGTGGTGGTTTTTTTTTGGATATTGAATTACGATTAAGTGGTTTAACAGGGAAACCACTTCAGGTGCTATTTAGCTTGGTTTACCCTTTCAAAAATTTGAACTTATGAATAGACAAAAGTTTATATGGTTTGAATGGACAGTTCTTTTCAATCTGTGCACGAGCTCAATTTCCAATTGGCAGACGACTTCGTCGTGATTGGACAGGAAAAAAATATCGGTCAGCAATTAAATCGAGCTCAAGAACGTGTTGTGGCGACCAGAGCAACTAAAAATAACTCACAATTAGCGCTCACGCCACACGTAATTAAAAAAATCGATATTTCGAGTTAAGTTCTTGTAATTCACTAGTACTGTCGTGTCATCACTATTCGTATATATACGAATCGCACAGTAAGAACATCAAGTCCGGTAGCATATGCCTGATGAGATGGATTTGATCTTTTCGATCACACTGTCATTCAATGACGTCATCATCAGATCGAAACCGGCCTAGTGGATTACAAGAGCAAGCAACAACTCGGAAATGCTGCAACACATTCAAATTTACGGCAAGCTACACGCTTCAGTGTAAACCAGGTAACAAACTTCTGAGTTGAATTTGATTGTTCAAATGTTTTGATTTGTTTGATTGTTAATCCAAGAAAATGTTGTTGTATGGCATGAAAGCAAAAATTGATGTACGAATATAAGTTTAAATATTGAATATGTTACTTTGACTAGAAATTTGGGAATATCGATCGACAGGCGAATAAATTTTAAGGTGCATATGGAAAAATTAACCGATAACTGTACAAACAGATAGAATGTAATCTTAAACATAAGCTCATCCTGGAGTGCTGCAAAGGTCTCGTGCCTTCCAAAATTGCGTATGGTATAAGCGTTGTATGGTGATGAGTGCAAGGTTAATTTGAGGCGATCTATTCGACCCCAATACACATGTTCTGAATTAGGTGATTAACCTCTTAATTATAAAAAAAAATGGATTACCGCGTGCGAGAGATTAAGGCAATGCATTAGTGAATGAAATAATAGCAAGTGCAGAAAGGGATTGATTGCTAAGAAATACAAAGAACGAAACACGCTTTGGAAAAAATTAATATGTTTTTAAAATTTCGACCGATGGGTTCAAAAATTTGTACCAACAATCTAGGTTGTATGCTTGAAATTTGGAGAAACAACCAAAGAGTTAATGAATGAATTATCGGTGAAGAGAGGATTTAGAAGAACACAAATGACGCACTTTGGCCCACAAAGTATAAAGAGATGTTAGAGTAATTGAAGGCCGAGTGGGTGTGGAAGATTTATTGGTCGAGTAAGCAATGAAAGAAAGGAGATGGTGAGTGATGCTGTTTTCCGATTCTTGGAGTCTTCTCGTGGAAGTGAAGTTATCCTAAAGTGAAAGTAAATGAAGATGAGTTTATGGATGCAATAGATGTAGTTCAAATGCTTCAGGTGAACCTGTGGATAAAATGAGTGTGTGAATTTATAAAAAAGATGCAAGGGCAAGGACGAGGGTACTTTGAAGAAACCATTGTTTAAGGATATCAGAGGAGACAATACATGATACCAACTAAAGAGAGACTGAGAGTGAATTATGGTAATTAGTATAGGAATGTTTAAAGAAACGTCATTTGGATCATAATAATTTATATATGAAAGTTCTTTGGTTGTGAAGGATATCGAACGCTTACTAATAAACTGTAGCAATTGAGCGACAGTAGACGATTTTACGATGTCCTCTCGAATGTAAGGAATCTGATTGAATTATTACGAATGGGGTAAAATGAGCATAAGATGATGCATACATTTATATTGGAAAAAAATAAATAAAATGTAATAAACCGGGCCAAATTGCTCCTGGTGATTGGAGCCGGTGCCAATAAAAAAAAACTCGTACGGATATGGAATTTAAGATACGTATTTTTGTGAGCTCTTATCTCCATAATTCTCATAAGTATAAAAAATTGTATCATGAGAAAGTTTTGTGACCGAACCCTTTATATCTTATCTAGGTAAGAGACTTTCATTACCTTTATAGGTAACAGCCTAATTATTTTTAAGTATTAACTCGCTTCAAGGAATCTATTTGGAAAATTATTTAGTGTGATTATAGTCAACAAGGGAATGGGATCATATTAATAACCCAGCCTTCCAGGGGGAAATTGTTGCAAATCTGAGGGCACGTTGTATCTTCAAACTTTTCGAGTCAATAAGCACACGTTAGAACTTAGACAGTATGGGTACCGAAAACAGTAAACTAAGATTTACTTGGATTAAGCATCGATATTATTAGCACCGACTATATCGAATGCATTTATTTATCCAAATGAAAATTAATCTCAATAAATCAAAATATATTTGTATATAAGACGAAAGATATATACATACTCTCTTTCGATATATGAATATATATCGATCGATTAGTGTTTATTATTTTAATGTTTAAGAAATTTTCGACAGACAGACAAGACAAGACAAGACTAGTCAAAATAATGTTATAGTATATAGTATGTACTGTACATGTACATATACAATGGATATAAGAAACAAAAAAATAATAAGAAAATTTTTCTAACATCATGTCTTTCATATATCACTCTCTAATAACAATTTATGAGTATAAACAATTAAAATTTTTTTTAAATAAACAAAACCGATTTTTTTTTCTTCTTAAATGAATGTGCTAGAAATGATCATGTATATGATCAGTATACGAAAACGAAAAAATTAATGATGATGAAGACAAATTCATTATGTGCTAATGATTTGGAGTAATGGGTATCATACATGTATAAATCTATATGTATTGAACGGGTGTGAACCCGTGGGGTGTATATAAGGATATATGTGCACGTTCGTTTTTTGTAAATGATATCTGCATATAATTTAATGTCATATATTATTACTGGGGGTCGCGTTGCCGTTTGATCAATAATATTTCGTACAACAACATAATATATATTTATTTAATAATATAAAAAATTATGAATACAGGAGTCACATAATTTTTAAAATAGTAGTGTAGTAATAAAAATAAATAATAATAATAATAAAAAAAGGAAAATTAATTATTTATTCATAATATAAATAACAATAAAAAGGAAAATTGCAACTGCATTATGACAACCAACGACGAACGACAATGACGATTTATATAATGAAAATTTCATAACAAACAACACAAGACGGAAAATTTTCTTTTATATAATGCTGGTATATGCCAGCTATACTATAGCTGATGTATACAAAGAAAATTTTTTTTTGTCGTAATTTTATATTTTGTCAATATATAAATCAATGGGTAAAAAAAAACTTAAGAAATCCAAACTAAAAATAATCAAATTAATTAAAATAAACTTAACGAAACGAACAACGAGATTAAAAATAACGCGTACCGGAAAAGCTTGGAAAAATTATGGAGGCGTCATAAAACATACAAACAAAAAAAAAATTTGTTGATCATATTTTATTATTTTTAATTATTTTTAATCAACATGATCATCGATTTTTCTTAATCTTATCATAATTTAACACACACCACACAAAAACCACACAGACAAAAAAAAAATTGTTAGAAGTAGCAGCATATGGTTTCTTTTAATAGTAATTTGTTATCAAAATACAACAATCATAATTGATGGCGCCTCTTTATATATTATTGTTAGATACATATATATATATGCTACGTGGAGAGATTCGATATGTTTACATATATTTTGTATATATAGTGGATTGAATGAAAAATGAAAATTAATTTCTTCGATCTAATAAAATCGAGACGAAAAAGAATCTATTTTATCCACTGTAACACTAACAACTGTCACAATCTCTCACTTGTTGTAATACTTGGGTGTTTAAATTATACACATAAGAAAAATATACAGAATATGATCGTTACATTTAGTGGCTTCATTTCCCGCGCGATCGTACACCAAAATAGTATATAGATCGATTGTGATCGAGCAAAGAGCA
The DNA here is from genome assembly GCA_963932295.1 of Tipula lateralis. NCBI lineage: Eukaryota > Metazoa > Arthropoda > Insecta > Diptera > Tipulidae > Tipula > Tipula lateralis. The sequence continues at coordinate 149,828,276 of OZ010736.1, read as the reverse complement.
GCGCACATTCCTCTTTAAATTAAATGAAATTTTTTAAGCAAATAAATAAACAATTGATTTTTTTGTTTTTTAATTTATTTTCCAAAAAAAAAAAATAATAATAATTCAATCAACAAATTCAATCATCAAATTTTTAATATATATTAAGAAGAAAAAAAAAATTTTCTTTTTGGGGAAAAATTTATTTATTTTGTTTTTGTTTAACGAAAGAAAATTGTTGTGTGAATTGATTTATAACTAGAATCTGACGTCATTATGAAAATTATTTTTCACTCGTTTCGATGATATGATCCAAAATGTTATTACAAGCCGCGCGGAATACAAACAAAAATGTTTAGTTTGAATATATGTTATTGATTTACTCATCTATTTTGTTGTTGTATATATGGAAGCATCTCTTTCTATGTAGGGGATACAGAGTTTATTAATAAGCGCCACACTGTTGGAATTGTTAGTTTTTTTTTTATATTTTGTATAGCTGCAATCAATCAAATTGAGGTAAAATAAATATGGATGGGAACAACTCGTTTAATGCGTGGTGTTGAATGATGGTATCCGTTAAATACCAAAATTAGTGGTAAATAAGTAACATCAGCAGTGCCATATCATCGCTCTCTATATACAGCTCAAGACGAAAATTTTTATCTTTATGTAATTGTATTATATAATTGATGGCGTCAAAGTATTTTAATTTGGCAAATAACTAGTATTTTATACTTACTCATCGAAATTCCGAAATTCGAGATTTAAATTGTTATAAAGGGTGATTCCAAGATTCGACTGAAATAATACATGGCTAGTTTAGCAGATCACTTAAGGTAATATGAGTCTGAAACTCTACTGCTATACTGGAAAAGATTGGTGGAGTATTTTGTGTCACCCTTTAGTACCATATAAATTAAAATTTCCCTATTTGGTTGGGAACAGTGTTAGAACCGTTTGGCAGAATACGTACAAAGTAGGTGGAATTGTTATACACTTCAGTAACATTAATTGTAAGGGTAAGATCTGATTACTTTGGTTCGTATACCAATTTAGTGGAAATTCCAGCTCGACCTGACAGAAGATTTTTGATCTGTAATGATCTTACTTCGCCTTGAATATTATGTTATATCAACGCAGTTTGTAGACTGAGAACAGCCTATGTGTTCGTTGCTATTCTTAAGCCATCTGCTTGCATTCTAAGTACTTCAGACCCTCTTTCGGTCAAAAGATAGTACTAAAGTGGAAGATGGTTCATTCCATTATTTTTGGGGGTCTATTTTGAAATATATGCGAGTCGTACTTTTTTGTTAACGGATAAATCTGTGCTATTATGAAAGTAAAAAGCAAATCGAATCGGATTTTTCCGAACGCATTCGAAAAAATCCGACTGCTATTTAACTCTCGTATTTTCTTTTCGATTGATCGTAGTTACATAACATTAGGCAAAATGCTATCGCAATTTAAATTCTTCGTTCGAATCGGATTCTGCCGTTAGAAAAAAGTCCAACTTTTTTACAACACACTTAGTTCTTTCACTTTAGTTCTTTCAATTGAGCATAAGGTTTCTAGCAAAAAGGTTAATAATATACTTCAACAAATATTGGTGAATGATGGAAAGTTTAATAAGCTGACCGTCACATAAATTTTAGAGATTCTATTGTAATATCAAAACAACAGTATAATCTAACCTTGAAATAAATTTTCCAAGGTTAGCTTAAAGAGACTCTAAAGATTATAACAGGCAGGTCATACCATATATTATTCTTATCTTTTGATATAGTGCTGAACACACTGACGTCACTCCCACTAAGGTTCATCAGGTTATTTAGGATGAGTGCCAGATATTACATTGCTTTGAGATAGTATACCGTAACAATCCCACGACGTCAATTATTTGATGCTGCCAAGGCAACATAATTTTTCAGTATTATGTCCGTGCCAGTTTTGGCCGTATTTGTCTGCTGATTACACTTGAGCTCCATCTATCATTTATAGTAGATCGCCTATATTTTACTCTTGACATAATAAATTACATGAAGCGTGTGGTGTACTAATATTTACTTTGTTTGGTAAGAGCTTTTGTTAAGGTCATGTTGTGCTCTGAAGTCGGCTAAACCCACAATAATTGAATGTTGAACTGATCACCGCTTTCACTTAGAATATCGGGCAATCAAGAATACAATAAAAATAAAACTACTTTCGTTGAAGCTTAGAATTTTTCTGGACAGCAATTCTGGGCTATTTCGATATAAAAAAGTATGACTTTTATTTTATTCATGATTGTGCGATATCTTAATCGGAGTAGTTGGGAAACGCAAAAAAAAGGTTTATCTTCTTTGGGTGGTGTTCCAGTCGCAAACCTTTCCATAAAGTATGAAAATGGAATATTAAAGTTGATATTTGTAGGCATAATAGGGACAACAATACAAATATAAAAATGTGGGTCACATGACTGAAGCCAATGCTGTGTTTAAGCCTCCAGTTTGTATTAATCGTGTTATATGTAAACAATATCAGTTTATGATTGCACTTTATCTATCTGAGCTAGTTCAAATTAGATTTTGTGATATCCAAGACAAAGAAGCGTTCTGGTTTTTATCCATATATGGAAGAAGAAGTAATGAATTCTGAACTGAGAACCTAGGTCGATGGTATATTCAATTTTGATTTTAAAAGTTAAAATAAAGTACTAGTAGTTTTATTGAGGGTTTAAAAAGCTCTTGTAACAGTTAAAAGTTTTCAAACTAAAGACTTTATCCGTAGGGAGATTACCATCTTCTTCAGAATGTAAGCTTTTAAAAGTTTTTTACTATTTAAAGCTCATCATATAATAATAATGATTTATTTCGTTTAGAAAAAGCTTACCGACCAAATGGCGCAGTCGTTAAAGAACTGACAATTTTAGCGTGAGGTACCGGGTTCGAATCCCGAGAGGGGCAGAATGCAAACGGGATTTTTCTTCATCTGACTATACGATCAGTGAACACATTTATGATCCCCTGGTATAGGCTGGCATGGATATAAAGTCATACGTCCTCGATTTGGCTATGTAATGGCGTAAAGTAGGACGTAAATAAGCACAACCAGGAAAACAGAAAAAAACTATTATGTACCTTGATATATTTACCAACGAATTTTGACTAAACATAAAATGACCTAATGTTTATGGTTAAAAGCTCGAACACTTAAATAAACATAAAAATCAAATTTTTCATCATTTTCATCTCCAAATCACTAAAATTGGCCTTTTTGTGTATAGAGTAAATAAATTCCAATTAAATATTTTTTTTTATACATGTGTGTTGTCTTTCTATTTCAATAGTTTTTGAAATGCTGCTTTTTCATGACATGTATATACATACGGACATATCGAATACATATGCCAGAGTTGTTAGTGCGGTGTATTATACATAGAGCTTTTATTAATGCAATCACTCAACATACATATATCGTTAGTAGCAAAAAAGTCCTTGTCCACTATTATAGTAGTTTATACTGTTTGCTATGCGTTTTCATGTAGATTTTTGTGAAATGAATTAAAATGAAGCTTTTTTGTATGTAGTATTTCGGGGTGTACATAAACTTGTATATCTATATATTAACAGCTAGCGAGAGAAGACTAACTTGTTGAGTTTGTTATACCGTTGCATAGTATTAATATAGTTTTATATAGCTACATAGTAGTTTTGTTGTTTAATTGAATTTTCTTTCGATATATGAATGGGTCTTGCCTGCTTAGAGGCACCCAATTATATAATCAATTTGTCAGGAAATCGAGAAAAAATATGTCGTGAGTGTCTTGTACATACTTCTATACTATTCTTGTATATAATCGATTTATTACCACACCCAAGTGGAATGTGTTGGATTATGTTGTGTATATGGATAAAGGTAAATACATAAACATTATATTGTTGTACTGTTTTATGTGGTTAATGCAATGATTGATTGTTGATTTTATTCAGTTTTAAATTTATGTTAAAAACTTTTTATTTTTGATTTATGATTGCATATAAAATATGTATAAAAACTTTTATTTCTTCAACAAACTTTCTATATATTGACACATTCAAACTATGTCGATATAGTTGGAAAATTCTAAATAGTATATATACGATGGTTAGTTTTCGCGAACTATTATAAGCGTTCGTTTCGAATCGCATACCCACTAGCACCGATAATTTCTACCTCTTCACATAACTGTACACGCATATAAATATAATTATTTATCTAATCGAGACTACACATCATTTATCATACTCCACCTTTTTTTTAGTTTTGGTGTATAAGAACGCGCTTGTCCCGTGTCTCTAATTCATCAACAATCATTATACCATTATCATGATGAGCCATGTTGAGTAAAGAAAATTTTCTTGTACACATATAGTCTTGACATCTGACCGTCAATTTGTCAATGTATATACATAATATCCACTAAATTGATGTAACAAATTATTCAAAAAATAAAAATGTATCTATATAACAAGAAGACGACGACAACGCATCAAAAGATGTTCGATAAAATAAATAATAGATGAAAAATTGATGTTTTTTCTATTTGAGAGGAGTGAAAAATAGTAATATTCATCTTTCATGATATCATCACACATCTTATATTATCTAATGGATAAGTAGTTAGGTTTGAAAGCTGCTTTGTTAACGATTTGTCTATATGGTATGTGACACGACGCATATGGTCAAATTGTAGGTACAGTATGCATATAGTCATCAAATTGTGACAAATTTTACTGTATGACACAATTTTAATATGATGATGATCGTCACTACTCGTCCACAATTTTTTGTTTTGTATATAGGCGCGCAAAAATAAAGATTTTAACATTTAGCCAAAGAGCACACAAAATCTCATAAATAAGACAATAAATATGACAAGTTTTTGTTGTTAGTCTTCAAGTCTTGATCAGAATTATTTTTGTCATATATACAGAAATTAATTTATTAAGGCTATTAAAGTCATAAACAAATTCTTGATATTACGAATTGATATTTTTACTCATTCCATGTCTTATATATGTACATGTATATGTGTACATCCATATACATACACATACTAAGTTTGTTGAATATGCACACTGTATTAGTACATTCCACCTACAAATTATTTTAAAAAAAACTGTATCGCTTCCTTGGGAGCTTTATCACAATCGCCATCTATAACTTTTTTTTTTCTTCTTAAGTTTTTCTTTAAGAAAATATTGAAGAGAGAAAATAATGATAACACATATATTTCACAGCGTGACAGACAGATAGAAATATTATTTTAATATATAAATAAAAAAATCTTCCATTTTTTATTTATTTAATTTATTGATTCGTGAGAGATAATTAATTGCTTTTGAATTCTTCTGTTTAAAAATAAATACATACAAAATATTAAAAAATAAAATGATCACGATCATCATCTTTACGTTATCTACGTGTATGTGCAATATATATATAAATATACTGTACATATATATGATCGAGTAAATAAACACATTAAATAATTGTCAAAAATATAACATCGATCGTGATCGAGGAGAAAATGTCTTTTCCTTCAATACGGCACCTCCTGGTGTTTAATAAAATGGCGATCGTCATTTTTAAGCAATTACAAATCGCCATTATTATTTTACGTCAGTATGTATATGTATGATCGATCACACATAAAAAATGTTTACCCATGAGTAATGTCGTTAATTAATCTTTCAAGCATCCCGTGAAGATAATTTCAATAATGGAGATACATCAATAGTTGTTGCTGAAACATTATCGCTTCGGTCTTATATATTTATATACAATTTGCAAAATACTTGTGTAATTTAATATCCAGATGCGGGAGAAGCGAACATAAAAACAGTAATGATCATAGTTGATCGTGGGTTTCTTTTACTTTTTGAAATATAAATTGATTAATTTTCTAATCAAATCACCATAATCTTATCATTTGAAAAGAAAGAATAATAAATTTACCGGTGGTCTTTTTATATATAGTGAAGATATTACCTTACAATCGGATTTATAATATTAAGACGCGTAGGTTCGCGTTAAAATTGCATGTGTACGAAGGCCAGGTACATCAATAACAATTGTTATTAATCGAAAATACCATATCAGACAAAAAAAAAAATTAATTAAATTGATGTGTCATTGTAGGTGTCACATTTAAAACGAAAAATCCTTTCACTTTGTACACAACAACACAAAAAAGTCATTTTAATGTCAATTATCATCTCTCGTTTTTGTTGACATTTTGGATTTTTTAATCAAAACGACTTATATCTACCGGAAATCATGATTAAGATTATCCTTTTTTGTCATATGAAAATAATGTCTATTTCCCTATGTTTTTTCCTATCTGGATGACATTAATCATGATTTTAAGGAGATTCATACACAAAAAAACCGAAATACGTTAAACAACACAACAAAAATATGAAGAGGATAAACATTTGGCTGGCTTGAAGTATTTATTACAAGATTTGTCGTAATTTTTTTTTTTTTATACGAAAAGTGAAATAGTGACAGCTTGTATATTTTTGTGTTTTGTGTACTGTCCACACAACACAAAAAAAATGTATATTTACCTGTGTGTATCGTTACTTCGAAGTCGAATGATTTATAAAGATGTGGAATGATTTCGATTAAATATTGTTGTATGCGGTTTTGTTGTTTGACTTAGACTTAATGAAAAAGCTCGAATTCGCCTTCTGTATCGAAAGTGAAGTTAAGGTGTATCCCTCTATACAAGACACAATATTATGAGGCAAACCATTACTCAATTTTCAACAGTTTCTAGTATATCGGATCAAGTCGTAACGAAAGAAGCCAGGTCTGATAAATACAGCGGGATGTAGGGATTGCAAATTTTGACGAAAATAAAGGTTCCAGCAACTTAGATAGCTTGCTCGGACTCTACGCTCGTTGGTGGAATCGAAATCAAAAATGAGTATATACGGACCCTAAAATATTTCCTCGTCGCTTCAAAGAACTTCATTCCGATTTAAATTTTATAATTCTACTCCGATTGGTTGCTTCTTGAGTTGAGCCGAAAGACGATAAGCTCGATGAAAAATTCGAATGAATTTGGCTCTCCATCTTCTGCTTTAATGACTAGGACTGCGCGTTGCGTTTCGTGATTCAAAATACTTATTCTTAATCGTCAGATTCTGACGAATTTTCCATACTTTTGTTGAATATCAATCTTTGTGAAAAGCTTTCAATAACTTTGACTATTATATTTTTAAATGGTCTGGTGAAAGAGGCATCAGTTTCACTTATTCCAACATTATGAAAATACTGAAGAGAACCTTTAACGCATTTGTGCGTTTTTGGCTTATTCGGTTTTTTAAATCGTGTTTCAATTTGAGTGAGAGTTCATCAGATCCGAAGTTCTCAAGCATAAGAGATAGTACCGCATCAGCAGAAAGACGATTTGCGTCCTCTCGACAGAGGGTGTCAAGAGTAAGCTTCACTGGGAGAAGTGCAGAAATAATGTTATTTCAATATCTGTAATAAAAATATCAGATGAGATGTCAATCAAAGCTTTTCTAACACAGCTTATTAGTTGACTAAATCTGTGAAGCATTAGGACTAAGCTATTCCATCTAGTTCTACTCGTAGTGTCCTCGTAGTAATTAAATATTAATTACAGCTAACTGAATCGCGTGTGCGAAGCACAACTACTGATCACATGGAAAAACCATCAAACTTTTTCATAACTGCTGCTCCATCAGTGGTTATGGACGTAATATCTTTATCGAAATTTAGAATGTGGTTTTGCAATGTGGTTTCCAGGGCCGCAACGTATTTCTTTGCAAGGAAACGTCCCTCAACTGAAACTAGTTCTAAGTTCCAGAACTTTTCCTTCGAATGGGCATTCACATTCAAACAGAATCGGTATCTTGATGATGTCCATTCATTTAAAAGTAAAGCAGCAAGAGTTTAGTGATTTTGGTAACACATAATGTCGACCGCCTCTGGCCAAAACAATTCGGAATTCACTATGAATATTTCGGAATTCGAAATTATATCTATAAGAACGAATTTCGAAATTCTCGAATTTCAAAATTCGAAAATGCAATCCTAGCGGGATGGGTATAGTTTCACATAGGAGAGATGTGTTAGCATGTATTTAACTGCGGGTATTATAATAAAACTCCTTTGTAGCTAAATGATTAAGAGAGTTTTTCATCACGTTCTCTAGTTCAATTCTCACCGTTAACCAAAAATTAACATGCTCCGGATAACATAAAAAGCGATTGAGTATAAAAAACATTCGTTGGCCTGGCCATCTGCGTTCACCAAAACGTATTAATGGTTCCGTAAGGTTTCAGTTGAGTGCGGTAAAGGTCGTTTACAGCATTTAAGCCATAGATTAATTATTACCATGGTTGATTCTACTTGTATTTGGATCAGTACGATGCTTATAATCCCAATTATTTTTAAAAGTGTACATTTCAGATGTTCAAAATAAACCCAGTTATTAAAATAAACCATCAGACCCGCTGGTCGGTATAGGAGTTCATAGATTGTGATGATTTTTTGGATAAGTGCCCCTTTACCAATAATCCCTTATTAAAGGGGCACTTATCCATATAAACATCGCGTATTCCGCGATTTACAGGAACGTTTTTTGTTTTCAACGTCGGGTTTGTTGAACTGATGTAGATCAAATGAAGTGAGTCACCTTTGAATGCGGTTTCAATAGGGTTACATTTAAAATTATTTGTTCAAGACGCTTTGGGACTTTGTGAACAACTCTTTCGTACAAGAAATCCAAGTTTGTTAAATAAAAGTTTTGATTTCTCTAGAATTATAGTGAGGCCAGAGTTACTCAATCTCTCGGCGACAATTTTCAAAAGTTGTAAGTGATGCTCCAAGGTTTCTTTAGATATGATAATATCATCTAAATAAACGAAAACAAAGGGTTCTAGATCTACTCCCAATACTAAATCCATTAGTCGAGTCTGCGTTTGAGGAGCGTTGTGAAGATCAAACGGCATTACAACAAATTGGAAATGGCCACGAGATGATATAGAGAACGCAGTTTTTTCCTTCGATGATTCCTCCAAGGGAATCTGCCAGAAGGCGTCAGACAAGTCTACACTTGATAGGAATTTGGTTTTAAACCTACCCAAAATACGCCCAATATGAAGAATCGGGTATGCATCTTGCTTGGTGACGGCATTCAGTTTCCTGGAGTCCAAGCACAAACGGGTTTTACCATTGGATTTGTTAACGCACTCTATTAGATTACTCCACGGGCTATTACATTTTTCAATAACACCAATTTTTAACATACGGGCTAGTTCATTATCAAGCTTTGACTGGATATAAGGAGACACTGGATAATTGCGTTGTTTAGTTGGTCTCGCATCTCTTGTATCAATAAAATAATTAATTACGTTAGTTTTACCAATAGTAGAACTGCCATTAATTCCCGAGAATCTTTATTTTGAATTTCATGCTGACATTCTGCTAATTTATCAGTAATCATATTAGAACATACGTTTACAACAGGTGTTATAATAAAACTTCTCCAAAAATCGACACCAAGAATTAACGTGTTCGTTAATAAAGGGATGATTAAAGTTGGTACAACTACAGTTTTCCCATTATATACGGAATATTTACATAACCTTGGATTATATGATGAGTACCATCAGCTGTTGCTATGGATGACGTCATTAATTTTAAGACCGAGTTGTTTTATAATATTTTCACTCCCACGTCCAAAAATTTTACAAGATGCACCTGAGTCACTTCAACAATAGAAACTTACCCTAAAGATGCACTTTAGGGTAAGTTTCTATTGTAAAAGTAAATGGTGGAACGTCTTCAATATAATGTTATCTTAAATTTTCTAAAAGCACCAATTAGTTTAATCCAACTTTCAATACAATATTCTTTGAATCTATGGCTTAGAAGCCGTAAATGGCCCTTACCGCATCTCAACTGAGACCTTACGAACCAGTTTTTAACGATTGGTGCACATTGTAGGTGGTCAGCCAAACGAATGTTTTTACACACAAACGCGTTTTTATGTCATTCGGTTGCATGTTAATTGTTTGGTCAACGGCGGGAATCGAACTCGAGACCGCGGCGTAATCAGAAACTCTCTTAACCATTCAGCTACAACCGGCGACAATATATATTCTTCAAATACTGTCTTTTTAGTACTTTCCTCTGCTTGATGTGAGAAATAATATCTTATAATTTTCATAATAGTGGGAAGCACACAGATAGATCCATTTGGAACAACAGTATTTCTGTTTTATAGACCATTATGGTATAGAAATAACATGGATTTCTGTGCAATGCTCCATACAATGAAATGTATATGGTTATTCAGCATCTTTAAGACTATATAGCTTATATTTTGCTCTCCAATAATTTAAGTAAGGTGCACGTTGATATCATTTTTATGTCACAACGCTGACAAACAGATGATATCAACATGTTTTGTCAGCGTTGTGACAAAAAGATGACAGCTGCCCAATCTTATCGTTATACACCAGTAAATCGATGTTTTTTAAAGGATATGTGCATCGTTTAGATGCGACAAGTCTTGTTTGTTTAAACAAAAGTATTTATTCTTTAAATTGGATTGTAAAAAGTAGTACGTCAGCCGGTAAAGTAAATTATATTTGATCAAGCCACAATATTTGTAAGATAGTACCTGGAAGCGGAATTTGAAGTTCCAAGGCCATGTACACGTTATAAATAATTAGTATCAACAAATTGCAATCGAATTTTCAAAATTTATTTTATTGGCTTATTTTGATTATTTTTAATTTCATCTATATCATCTAGCACACGTATTGGTCTACATTGTAGGAGGTCAGCACAACGAATACTTTTACACACAATCGCGACAGTCGTACACGAGACCGCGGCGTGGAGAAACTCTCCTAACCATTAAGCTACAACCGGTGCTGGAAGCTATACCATAAGGAAAAGTTAACTAGTTAAATGTTTATTTTACCAATGTACAGTCGAGTTTGCTATCAAAGTTAAGTCTAGTAATTAAATCGTATAAAGTATCGGATTAGTGTACTCCATCATCAGTAAATAATTTGATTTTTTATCCGATCCAATAGCAGTTAAATCATTTATATCGATATTAAATACAGGGTGCTGTAGAACTGCATCTTGCCGTTCTTTTACAATTTCTAAATAATTACATTCAAGTTTGGATAAATTTAGGCATTCATTGCAGTTATTACCAACGTTTCAAATATTTTGAGACTTCAAGACTACATTAAATGTTGATGCCAATTGCTGTTGTTTTCTTAAAATATTCGTGCAGCTTATTATACATTTTTTGAAAATATTGTTGCTGTTGTAGATCTCTTTCAGAAATATATATTATAGTTACTTATAAGCTTTTCTATATTTTAAGCGGTATTTTCATCAGATGGTTTTATGTATCCATCTCCATTGGCTCATATTTTTATGGCTCAGATTTTAGTAACAACTAATTTTAGTAATATACTAACACTGTCTCGATATATCACAGTATAGGACACTTGCAGGTAAAATAGTTGGTCAGTTTCACTATGATTGATAATTTGTCCAATCTATTTATAAATATGAAACTGAACGGATATATTGTGTCTGCATGGTGGTTAACAACGACAATCGTTGGTTTTTGAGCTACTCCATAATCAGACTTAATCGATCGATATCACAAAAATTATGATTATTATTCCGAAATAAAATTCAACAAAGCTTTTTGAATAGAATACTCAAAAAGAACTGTAGAGTTATAATAATACTGATTTTGTGGCCAACACTTGACTACCACTACAATTTATGCCCTAACCTAACCAACACAAACCTTTTAAGCCAGATTAATGGTACACACATTTAAATAGGATAACGTTTGATTATAGTGTAAATTTAATATAATTTAGACGAGTCAATGATAATGTATAAATCTATTTGACACCAAGCAACACAATCTGTTGTGTTCATATCAATTTAAATAAGGTAATCATATTTTGTTTACATCTCAAATAAAAAATAAAAAATCATCACCCTCGCACAACAAGAAGAAAGTCAAACTAAATTACGTACAAATCATATCTTAACTCGGTTGTTCTAAAATAAAATAATAAATTTTAATTTATGCAAAAAATATATCATCTTTATATATATAAAAAAAAATTGCTTGAAAATTATGATTAGAAATGACATAAAATCTATAAATTTTAATTCTGTATATAGAGACACACAGAGACATCTATATAGATATAAATTCTAGATAGTTTTTATCATTATTAAATGGTTGTCATTTAATTGACAATTTACTTTACATATATTGTGTTTGAAAATGATTAGCATAATTTTTTTTATATAAATATATATATATTATAGATGTCTACATAGACGCACATATATCTTATATATAGTGCTTTGATGATCGCACAACGCAGCCAAACACAAAAGAGGCACAGTATGTGTTTGCTTAAAATAAAAGATGATCATTTTCATTTCACACTTCTTACAATAAAAAAAAAACCGAATATAAATGAATTGTCATCAGAAGAGACAATCTTAAGATGTATAGTATACAAGATTTATTTTTAAGAACATGAAATGTTTTTTTTTATTTACTTTTGTTGTTGTGTGTTTGCGCGCTTGAAATAAATCCACATCAATCAAATTGTGTTATAGTTGTTAGTTTGATCTCGCACTCTCAATATATAATATTATGTCGATCATAAATAATAATAAAATATCTATAATTTTTTTTTTTAGTTTTTAAATTATGTCAAGTCAGCACGTTTGTTACATATTTCATGGTGGTACCCACAAACACAACATTTTTTTTTTTTTTGATTGAAATGAATTATATTTAAGTTTAGTGAGGTGAAGGGAACTTGAGACTTTGGAAATTGTTTATAAAACTACAAAAAAAAAAATCGATCGACGAAAAATATATACAATAAAATGTCATTTAAATCAATCAAATTAATCTATCACCTTCGACTTCAATTATGAATTTGGTTTCGTTGTTTTTCGTTTGATCGTGATCACATTCACACATTATACTATATTTTATTTATGATCAATTTGATCATTTGTTTAAAAAAAAAAACACCAACAAAAACCGAAACAAGACAAGAGACATATAAAATAAACAAAAATTATTTGATTTCTTTACATTTTGAGTAATGATGATGATGATGACGATCATGACGATCATGATGGTGGTTATGAATTTTTATTATAAATAAACACAAAACCAACAAATAAATACAAAACACACACGTTGATATGTGTTAAATGTCATATGATCGATTGATCATATATATATATATACCTTCAGCGCTCTTTAAACAAAAATAAAATCTTAGCTCAACCGAACTAAAAAAAAAAATTAAAAACAACAAGTAGTTTTATACGATATTTATTTACGAGTATATGATCGAGTGATCAATTCTTGTCCCTTTTGCTCTTACCCTTTTTTTTCTTTGTTCTATATATAATGCTATCCATTCATTCATGTCTGTCTTCGTCACGAGTGACTGACATGACAATTGATTTAATTTGATGATATATAAAAATTAATCGAGCACAAGGATATATATACTTTATCCTAAAACAGTATATGCACTAACAATTTATTTTACTGATCGTATAAAATGTAACCGCATATACACAGCTCAATCAATATATAGCAAAACTATATATATTTTTTTTATATTTGCAACTTGAATGCACATTTCATAATGAATGTATTTCCAATCATTATGCGGTTATGATTGACAGATAATCAGACAGCTCAAATAAATATTAATATATAGAGTGACGCCACAATAATCGCGATTCGACTGTATACCCATCATAGTGCTATTATATAGTGATTATATCAAAAAAAAAAAATCATGATAATTATTAATATTGATTATAATTTAGTATTAAGATTTAATATAACGATTATATATATGTGATGGTGACACATGATTGATTGATTGAATATAAAAATAAATGATTGATTGATTGATCGTTCGCTTTATACGCACAACATAACATACATATATACGATTCTGATTGATTGACATACATTTTATAATTTTTTATGAATCTACATACACATATTATGTGTGGGGGTTAAAATATATGTATATTAAACCTCATGTCCGGTAGATGAGTAATATATTTTAATTTTGACAACTATCATCAAATATATCATTATATATTATATATGTATAATAACCCCCTCAAAAAAAAAATGAGAATCCGAAACCGTCGACCATAATTCAAAATTGAAAATGATAATAACATCAAAACCATGTACAGCAGAAAACCCTTTATCTCATTACAACATCTCATTTATATACAAAATGACATTAATGACCATCTTTCCAACCACATCGCGAGCACAGAGTCAATATTATATATCGCATCGTGTGTATCATGTATGATTAAATATTTTTTTTTTAAATGCATTATTTAAATAAATATTTATGTACAGTATATAGAGTTATACACAATAAAATCATATAAATAAAATGTTGCATGTCCAGATTTATCCGCAACTCGCCCCGCAACAAATATCCAACTTTTAAATAACATTAAACGAAATAGCTTTATATATTATAATAATTTTGGAATGCATATTATATACATATAAATAAATATATATATATATATTATCATATAATAATAATTATAATTATAATAAAAATCATATATGTTATTTTCATAATTATTGTCTGTCCATTTTTAATGTCACACAATCACCGCAAAAATCGAGAAAAAATTATTTTTTAAACGAATTTTTTGTTTTTGTATTTTAAATTTTTTATTATTGTTTTATATTTATATATTTTATATATATACAATAAATATATATATATTAAATTAAAAATAGCCAGTGTATAAAATTATGATTGACTTTTATGTTGCTTAAATATTCAAAATGTAATACGCGAACGTTGCAATATATACAATGCAACCCTTTTATATAATTTTGTATTTAGGCAAATGTTACATGCGTATCATTTTGATATATCAATATACCGAAACCATCTGTAAGTCGTTAAAAATAATAAGTAAAGGGTTATAAGCAAAAATATTGATGTAACATATTTGATCTGCCACGAGTTTTTTCTGAACAGACGTTGATATGAAAATGTGATGTGAATGAACAACTCGCTCTATAAGTTAATTATAATTTATTTATTTATTTAAATACTAACAACAATAAATTAGGAAACTTCAAAAGTCCGATTTTGAGCTTTAAGGACATTTGTAAGTCCAATTATTTATATTTATGGATTCATTACAGTCTCCGAATAAATTCAACCCGAAAAAATTCACCTCTTCCTGACAGGCAAGTCAAAAACAGATATGTGATTTGTGAATTCAAATTTTATCTATTTTTCAGTTGAATCGTCCTGATTTCACTGATAAGTAATCGAGTTGACTTAATCACTTAAAATAGTTTTTGAAGGTCGGTTATCTTAAATTATGGTACAAACTACATGCAAATATGTTAACATCAGTGTGTACGTTTTTTGATTCTCTGTACCTTGAATTTAGGGTACCCTTATTTTAATTAAGTAAGTTTACCAAGACTCGAATTTTGTGAGGCATATACTAGCCTAAAGTGATAAAATTTATTAAAAGTGTATTAAATTCGAGCACTCCTATACAGGTGCAGGCTTGGTGTGATTCCTCTATCATACTACACTGGCTATCGCATATACCAAGACGCTGGAAATCTTACATATATTTTTTTTTTGACATTATTCCAACTCGACAGTGGCACTAGTAGCTAGCAAAGAACCCTGAGAATATACTCTGCAGAGTCGAGTCTTTGACCATCGCAAAAGTTACCACTGCGGAGCTTAGAATCTACAATTTTAGAAACAAGAGCAACACTGAGATCCTTGAATATATTTATGGACGATACAGAGGTGCTCAGAGTGGGTGGTCGGTTAAAAAAATGCAGGTATTAAATATTCATCCAAACACCCAATTATACTGACGAAGGATCATTCAATAATTATCTAATTATTAAAGAGATACATCGCACAATATTACATACATGGAGGATTGCCTCTAGTTCTAAGCACCATTCGCACCAAATATTGGATGTTTGGTGCCAGGAATAATATAAAGCATTTCATTAAAATATGTGTTACTTGTACATAGCATCATATGATCTCTGGATATCCCAAAATGGAAGACTAACCGACAAAGAGAGTTTCAGAATATAGAGCATTTCTAAATAGTGGAACAATGAGCATTTCTAATAACCAATAATTCTAATTTCACTTTCAAAGAGAGGACCACCGTGGTAACACATATCGAGACAGTTTTGAATTTTAGGTCATTGTGTCAATTACATGATATCACGGATGACCTCCAAGTATTAACTTCAAGACATTATTTGTTTGGCGAGCTAGTAATGGGCATTCCGGGACTAAACTAAGAGCACCTACCTGTTACCAAAGTCAATTTCTGGTTTTAGGCAATAACTCTCTAAGTAAGCTAACCCAATGCACTAAATGGGATACAGATGGGCCAATATTTAGCATAAACGTCATCGTTTGAGTCAACGAGGACAAATTCATGCGTTATTTGTAATTTTTTCAATGCTTAAACAAGATACGTAACTGGCGATGCCTCAGTTGACAGGAATTCAACTCATAATATGTAGGTACACTATCTAGAGCATCACTTTTGATGAAAAATTTATAAGTTGCTGCAGGCTTTCGAGGCACTAATTTTATATAAGTGATTATAACACACCCAACTTTGTTTATTCTCCATGCACATCCGACCAAGTGAAAGATATTACCCTTCTTGTAATTTTTTTTAAGAGTAAATTTGACTTTTCGTTTACGGCTGCCTTTGTGATTCGGCTGCCTCACTATGTTTTGCGAGTACTTCTTACATTTCGAAAATGGCCAGAATATCTCGGGAAGTGATTTATAAGAAACCAAAGCATATATTACCTTTATTATGTGTACTGTGGTTCTATTCAGCATAATATACGACCAATAAGATCTAACTTTCCACGTACATAACGGGGCTTGTACGTGCTACTTCCGAAGAGTGACAGAGAACGTATTTTAAAATTTCTTGCTCTTACACGTGTTCACACCCACTGCAGAATTTACTATTATAGATTCCAGAGCTATCATTATTGCATATTTTCTAAGTATAGTGTCTTAGTAGTGCTTCGACCTTTTTAATTTTTGTCGAACTTGTTATATATATTGCACGTGATGATGTTGGTTCAGCTGTCATTCGTTAAGACTCTCACCTCTTTTAAAGACCTTTAATAATTTTCTTTGCAATAACCGAAGATTTGTACTCTACACAGCTTATTAATCAACTTTCCAAAAAATTAGTTTTGACATAGTAGATACTATTTATTTTGACTGATGTATTGTGCTATCATTAAGTGAATTGTGACTTTGAACATTTTTAATAAGCTTTAACTAAAGGGACAAACCGACATTATTTTACATAAACCAAACCCGAATTTGTTCAAGTTCTGCAATATTGTTTTAAAAGACCAATTTCTGGCAGCTTCATTTGCTCCAAGCAAATGAAGAACACTGCAGGATATATTATCCACCGAACTATGAACTTCCAACTCTTGAGGATAATATAACCATTGTGTTGCCTTATATAAAAATATTCCTGTCCCATTCTTCTAGATGTACGTACGATCGTCACCATAGTCTTACATCGTCGTAGATGATTACGTTGCAACTTAATCAGCTATAAAGAAAAAAGCCATCGATATATTGTGACAATAATGCATACAGGTGGTACTTAATGTCAATCCTATAAAACGGTGGAATTTATTAGAACAAAGCTACTTGAAATCAATATATCACCATAATCTATGAAAAAGTTCAAACGTTTTTTACGGTTTATCAAAAGCTTTATGGTAGCACTTGGGAATTGAAAGCGTTGATGATCTACTGTCCAAATTTAAGGATTCTCAGACTCGTGTCATCAATTCTATCATGACAGAAGTAGTAAATGCGCAAAATTTAACCTATAAAGTACAACGCATCGGTTGC
Organism: Tipula lateralis; assembly: GCA_963932295.1. Taxonomy (NCBI): domain Eukaryota; kingdom Metazoa; phylum Arthropoda; class Insecta; order Diptera; family Tipulidae; genus Tipula; species Tipula lateralis. The sequence goes on along the minus strand of OZ010736.1, from coordinate 149,810,232 downwards.
ATATAGGTATACTACTGGATCAATGCAAACATGACCGACTGTAGCTATTGAGACTCTGTAAGAGATACATTTACGGCACCTGCATAACAAAAATTGACTCTATCTTGACTACATTGAATTGCAATCTGAGGAAAAACTGCAAACAGGTATTGAGAAATGTATTAACAATTCTGGTGCAATTAAAAGTCAACCTATCCCCTGGCACGGTTTCTAACTGTATCTTGACTAAAATAGAATTCCACAAACCCTTTGATATGGTATTCCCTGGTCATGGTGAGTAATACGAAAAAGTCAATGATCGACAGTGGGACACAAAGAAAAAAGTTTTTGAATTCCAGAAAATTGACTTACCGTTCTTTGCTCTTTCATATTCTTACCAACAATTCCAGACCAATAATTCTAGTGTTTCTTAAAAAAACGGCATACTAGGTTTTTTTAGTAGTTACCGAAGTATTGTACTGTTCCCAGCTTATTAATCCGCCATGGAGTTTCGTAGACGTCGAATGATATGAAACTTATTAAATGGCTGATGGTTTGCTTCTCCATCTAATTCCATTATTGACGTTAGTGATTTCGTAAGGCCAACACATTAAACGATATTGACTAAGTTTTATACATCCCTCAGTCTCCAAAAGAATTCCTTAATGATTTGAATGGCTACTAGAATGGCCAGAACCGTTTTTTGTATGAATTTGACCAACATGATGTCCAAATTATAAAAATCTACCGTAATATAAAATTCCAATAAAGAGATATAACTCTTTGTATAACAGTCGTGAATAACTGGCAATTGTTAATATATTGTTGACAGTTGCACACTTAAGAAAGTTCAAGTCGCACAACAACAATAGTTCATTCTTTGTATGTATACAATAAATTGCCACCGAACAAATACCAATTTAGGACACCTTACAATATATTTCGAATTTATTAACCGATGGCATTTATGTCAAACGACCTATCAACATTTCCATAACCAACCAACAAAAAAAAATAAAAAAACCAAAAATAACTTCGTTATGTGTTTATAATCTTTAGATTGATCCACACTCTCTCCGACGTCCAATAAATTATGCAAAATAACATATACAAATTTGACATGGTTGATTAACATGATCACACATATATAAGTATTTGGAAATATCTATCTCGACGAACACGTCTAACGGATTAAAATACATAAATTTCCCCGTGCGGACAAAACAAAACTATTTAAAGTGTCAATCAATTAAACAAAAACCAAAACCAAAAAAAAAAAAATAAGACGATATCTAGTATAACACAGTGCGTATTTAAAAGCATCCGATCTTGATGATCTGATCTTTATATTCATATATACGAGTATGAATATAAAAAGAAAACGAAACAAAAAATTAAGAAAACGATGTCATTTTGGTAATAAATAATTAAAGTAAAAATAACAATAAAAATATAAATAAATTAACCTTTCAACTAATTAGTCAAGATAATTAAAATTATTATTATAACCGGATCATAGTTTTGGTTATTATATGAATACATACTTACTACACACTCTTGTATCTTATATATGTAGCTATTTATCTTAAGTATATATCTCGTATATGGCGCAAATGAGGAAAGTAACTCACCTGAAACGAAAAATAAAAAATAAAGAAAAATCATTAAAATTATGCTCAGTCATCCATAAAAAAATGCATTAGCTACATAAATATTATGATCATGGGTGACGATGATTGTTATAAATACATAAATAAAACAACAACAACACAATTTGAATAGTAAATGATCAATTTACCATGTCACATATTTATATAATATATTTCTCTTCTCGCACCACAGTGTTCAAGTGTTTTGTCTACAAAGTAGTTAAGATCAACAAATATGTGAGTATATACATATACACAACAGGTTAAAATAGCGCGATATACATAAAATTCCAAAATGATGATGATGATGACGATATATAATAGTGATGGATCGAAATCATTGAAAACAACTTAATTTTTTTGTTGTTGTAAGTTTTTGCTTTAATTTTAAAATTTGTGGTCGTCGTTGTCCATTCACTAATTTTTGGCACAAAAAAGTTTTTCGTACAAGATGAATGGAATGAGGGGGAGGCCGAGTTAATAAAACAAAAATTACGACTTTCTGATGAGACGCGGTCATATATAATCATAATCATTTATAGTGGATATGGTTTTATTTTTTTTTGGATTTCTGAAATATTTATTATACATACATATCGTCAATATTAATTAATGTAAAATTTGTTGATGCTTTATGATTATATGTTATGTAGATGCTGATGGTTTTGTGTTTTAAGTTTGGTCTTTTTGGTTTTGTATATTTTTGTTTTTTATTAAATGAAAATATCAAATTTCTTTTCTGACTAATCAATCATATAACATTGATATGCAATGTCATTTTTGATGAATCAGGAACTCGTACGATATAATGTGTCTACTCGTATGTATTTATATGCGTATATATATATATATATATATATGAAGGTTAGTAGTTGTCAAAAAGCACAAAATTATAGTTGCATGTACAGTTGGGATTTGACATGTAAAAAATGTTTGTTACATTTTTGATGTAAATTATGTAAACAACAGTGTATATTATATTAAACGTAAATAACATGTAAACAAAGAAGACAACACCATTCGCAGTGCCATCTATTTTACAATGTCAAAAATCTACCGACGTTCGGTTTCGTCATTATCAACAAAAATATTTCACAAAATTCTATTGGTAAAATAGTAAGAAAATTATTAACAGATGGTCGAGCTTTAGTATCAATTAGTTTTGATAAGACTTTTTTTTATATAAAATAGTTTTTTACATATAAAATGTATAATAGAATCTTATGTAAATTATACGTTTTTACGTGTAAAAAACCGTGTAAATTACATCGTGTAATTTACACGCCCAACAGTGGTTGCATGTAAAGTTTCAAGTAGACAACGATCAGGTTTTCAGTAGACAATCGATGATTTGGACCACAAATTAAAGCTGTAATCAACCAAATAATCTTAAATCGTGAATTTCTTGAAAAAAAAAATAGTTCCTCCATGAATGTATAGATTCTGACATAATGATACTTATATAAAAAATGGTATAACAGTTCGAATAAGAGCAATGCTACTATACTTTGTACAAAAGCAATGTACAAACAATGACCAAATCTCAGAAATGTGCCTATAATATGCCTGAAAATAGATGAAGGTGTGTACTTTCCTACTATTATATTCAGTACAGGTTTACAATAAGAAAAAGGTTCTCACTAAGAAAGAGGTGTGGTGGCATGTTCCAGAGTAGGTACCAATAAAGTGCCAGTTCTGGACGGCCATTAGAACTACAATGACTCGAGAGTTATACTCTTACTCTTAGATACAGCATGAAAAATCCTGGAATGAATTTTAGGCTATTGCAAGGGCAGGTGATTTGTCAGAACACCAATATGATTTACGAAAGCTTTAATTTTAAATATGTGTAGTACGGCGTAAAAGGCGATACCTGGTACAATATGGTTACGTGACAACAAGAAATACTATTTGGGGGTAAGCTGGTAACACTAAACGTTAAGTCTGCCTTGAATACTTACCCGTATGGAAGTACCGAAATACCTAAGGCTCTAGAGTATAAGACCATTGAGGGGATATTGGTATACCAGTCGGTAAGAGCAATACTAATACTTTGTATAAAAGCAATATTACAAATTTTGGCCAATGTTATGTAGATATGTACTTTCTTACTAAAAAGTCCGCCATCTAAAGTTTTTTTTTCAACTAGTGCTTATTTCGTGAATGGTAACACTTTGCTCATGTCTGATTTGACAGATAATTAGTTTTATCCTTCCGCTGAACAAATATGGTTGTGTATACGCTTGAACAACGCTGGGAAATATTGCGACATTATTTTGAAAATCATGGTAATGTTGCAGAATGTGTGCGAAAATTGCGTACGGATTTTGGAAGAAGGAAAGCACCGTCAGCTCCGTATGTTCGTTATCTTGTGAAAAAAGTGAAAGAAACTGGCATCCTCATCGATAAACCAAAGCGTGAAAAGCCAAAAACAGTGCATACACTCGAGAATATTGATACTGTGGCAGAAAGTGTGCGTGATGCGCCATCAACATCAATTCACCGTTGTTCTCAACAATTGAACATTTCGGAGACATCATTGAGACGAATTTTGCATAAAGACCTTGGTATGACGCCATACAAAGTCCAATTGGTTCAGGAATTGAGGCCAACTGACCATCCAATGCGTTTTCGCTTCGCTGAGTGGGCCTGCGATCGACTTACAGAAGATGCCGATTTTGCTAAAAAAAATCATCTTTTCGGATGAAGCTCATTTTGATCTTGGCGGGTATGTAAACAAGCAAAATTGTCGCATTTGGTGCACGGAAAACCCGCACGCATACATTGAAAAGCCGGTACACCCAAAACGAGTCACTGTTTGGTGCGGATTTTGGTCCAGAAGCATAATTGGGCCATTTTTCTTCGAAAATGAGCAAGGAGTGGCCGTTACAGTCAATGGCGATCGTTATCGGGCCATGTTGAACGAATTTTTGTTCACAAAAATTCAAGAGGAGGATATTGGCAACATTTGGTTTCAACAGGACGGCGCTACGTGCCACACAGCTGAAGCTATACTCGATGTTTTGCGCCCTGTTTTTGAAGATCGCATTATCAGCCGCAGAGCTGATGTCGTTTGGCCACCTCGGAGCTGCGATTTGACACCGTTGGACTATTATTTGTGGGGTGCTCTCAAAGTAGCCGTGTAGGCTACTGCATGGCCAGCCGAGGCAGCCATTTGAATGAAATTATTTTCCGTTATTAACCGGAAGGATGGTACTTTTAAATAAAAAAAGAAATTTGAGAAAATATTCAGTAGTTTTTTTTATAGCATTTTCAAAAAAAAAAGTTATTTGGCGGACCATATTATACTCACTACAGGCTTACTAAGGAAGTTCTTAAAGCGCATTTTCCAGAGTGAGGACCAAAATTTTGCCTAACAAATAAAAGAAACAGAGGCTGGAACTGTTACCGAAGACCGAAAGGAAAAAAGCTAACAGGGAAACAATGCTCTTACCATCCAATATGTTTGCTATATACAGCAGGAAAAATCCTATTGCTGAACACCAATAGTTAAGCTAATGAACTCTGAAGAATAAAATTGGTGAGAGGACGAAAACAAGTGTGATATCGCCATAGCGGTATCCGCAAATCTGATATTAGGCGTACCAATGAGCCAATGCAGAGCAACAGAAGGCACATAGGAAACATATTTGGAATATTTTTTAAGATTAAGTTTATTAAGAAAAGTATGTACATTCTGAACGGTATCAGATGGCGCTGCCTGTGCTCAGGAAATGCATCCCATAGATATACTGGCTAAGGAACGTTAACTCTCCAAACAAAAGAACATATTTTCATGAATATCTCCTTTTGTGGCGGAGCAACATCAACAGCATGGCAGAAACAATGGGATGACTCTTTCAATCAACGATATACTTATTGCCACGATTCCATTTATCGAGACATGGCTAAAATAGCGAGGAGAAGTACTATTTAATCAATTTCTAACTTGTCAGGGTTGTTTTAAAGCATCTCTTTTAAGTTCAAGCACGAAGAGTCGCCCGACTACTCTTTCTGAATGGAAATATTAGAAACCTCGGAACACGTATTTTGTTGTGAATACCCACGTTTTAACAAGACTAGAACAAATCTTGGTAAATCTGGTCATTATCTAATATTCCTAATCTAATGCTAGACTCAGAAGGCAGATGAAATGTCGTGAGTTGCGCTGTATCGCAGATTGAGAAGTTTCGAAAGAAACGGAAATGCAATGAGAACCTAGTTTTAGACGAATAGGGCAGCGATTATTTCTTCAAATTTCATTTTAAAAATAATCCTCCACAAAATTGATTAGAAATGCCATTTATTTTATCATATTTGGAAAAAAAACCTACTCGTTGCGGATAACTGTAACCTGTAAAAATAAAGCCTTTGAATAAAATGGGAAATAATTTGAACGGGACGAAATTCTTCTCTTTGTTAAATGACAGAAAAAAGTTGACAATAATATAACACAAATGGTAAAGATCAAACGAATCCAGATCTACTAAGTTCTACATGCGTCATGTGACACAATCACTCGTTTCTTTCATTTCTCCATTGGACTGCAACCAGTACCAGTCTTATCAATATTCGTACCGGTACCTCACCACCATCTACCGCAGCTTTAATTTGTCGCTGAAGTTGCATGTAAAAGCTACTGTAACTCCTTAAACTGCCTTAAACTATTAAGAATTTAATTAAGAACATTAAGTATAATTATATCAAAGATCATCTGTCAGTTAAAATTATATAGGCCTTCCTCAATTCGTGAGTACCCGTCAAAATCATCGAATCAATTAAAATTTATTGTCGTATATAGTACAACATAATATAGGGTTATAATTACAACACAAACACATATACATAAATATGTTTATTTTAAGAAAAATAAACCGTTTATTTCATAATAATTAAATAATATAGCATAAAGTCAACCAACCAAGAAATAATAACACACACACACATACAAAAACAAAAATAAATTCGAACACACATAAAAAACACAAGAAAAATATTAAAAGAAATAAGTTAAAATTAAGACGATAATTATAAGAAATAAATCATATAAATAAAAGAAAAAATAGTATTATTATTTCTTATTTTTAATTCAGTTGGTTATAATATATTATTTAATTTATTATTATTATTTATTTCTTTGTGATTTTGATAGATTTATTGATTAATAAGACGAAAAAAATAAAATCCACTGTGCGTTTATTTAATTGTTAAGACGAACAAAATTTCTTCGTCTTTAAATTAAATAAATACATATTATAAGAGATGTGTATAATGCTATACAACAACAACAACAACAAAACAAGAAATTTATTCTTTTTTGATAGATTTATTGACCGACAACTTGAAGCATTACCGAAAATTTCTTAGTTTTATTTTTGTATATTTCTTGGTTAAAAAGTTGTTTTTATATAAAAAAAAAAACAAGACGTCGAAAAGATGTTGAAATAAAAAACGTTAAAATTTGGTGTTTATATATATATACATGTATATAATGTGATCTGTCTCCTGTTTATCTCATCCTCTCGTCTCCGCACAATACACTATATGCGGTGGTGATGTGTACCCACAAAAACCAACCGATATATGTTGTAAGTTTTTAATTTTCTGATTGTCGAATTTTTTTATTTATTTATTTTTTTTTTTTATTGCGAAGACACAGAATGAAATGAGATTTTAAGATTCCGTACATATATATACATACATACAATGTATCTTAGATAAAATTTAATCAGTCAAATGTTTTGGTTTTGTTGTGGGTGATTTCTTGTATAAATCTTACTCTCTCTAGACAAACATGGTACGAAAAAAAAAAAAAAAATTTAACACCAAGTAGGAAAATGTACGGAAAAAAACTTAATTTTTTTACTCAAGATTTATGAGTTTTTTTAAAATAAGAAATAAATCAAAGAAAATTTTTTTGTCAATCGTAAATTTTGCATCACATGTTGCCCTGTCATTTCGTTTTTTTTACATATAGAAAAAAAATTTATAATTTTTTTTTGTGAATAACAAAATATGATGGAGGATTTGGAAAATATATGTATATGTATACACATAAGGAAAACTCTTGGCATGTATGTATATAGTACGCGACTGACGATGGGGTTTGGTGAAAGAAAAATTTTAGAAAACACTTTTGGAAATAATCAATAAATGCATCACAAAACGAATATATCAGTATTCTAAGGAAGAATAACTTTTATACTTTTGTGTGTGTGTGTGTGCATGGTGTATATCTTCTCTAGAAGATAGTTAATGTATGGTCCAGTAGTGGGAATTTATGTTTTAACATTAGACGTATAAATAAACCGAAAAACCATTAAGAACAATTGCCAGGAAAGTTTAAAAAATAAATAAGATTTAGTGTCACATAATGTATTCGAGCAAAATGTGGTGTACACCAACAACAACAGTTTCCTAATAGCCTTCCTTAAAAATCTTGTCTCATTCTCTATATGTACATACATATATGTATAGTATATAAACATATCCGTACTCGAACCAAAAGTATGCAAAGCAAAAAAAAAAACACGTCCAAGACTAAATTATTACCCAGCATTAATTTTATATTTAATAATCATTATTCGATGATGATGATGATGACGATGATCAGTCATCGGCGTAGAAAAAAAAAATTTTCCTCATGAAAATAAAAATGAGGAACTGATGACAGGTGTTTAACTTTTCACTTTACATATTTTTTTTTCTGTGTGTGTGTGTGTTTGAGTTCGTTTTCTTCTATTTTATTGTTTAAAATTTTTCATTTTTCGTTTGGCGGAGATTAGCGCGAAATATTTTACACCATGAATATAAGGAATAAAACAAAAAACTTTTTCATCATAAGACGGAAAATTGTATGTTGATGTATGTATATAGCTATATGTTTGAAAATATGAAAATAATATTCATTGGTTAAGTTGTTTGTACACACCCGGTCGTTGTTGTTATATATTTAAGATATTGCAACACATGTGAAAATTGTGAAAAAATTTCTCAGGTGCTCAGAGTCATTAAAAGCTTTTTCGGTTGTGATGTTTAATGGAAATATAAAAGCTTTAATCGAAATTTATTGCTTAATTATATTTTGTCTTGACATTGTGTTTGGGACTTGTATTTATGATTTTGTCGTATTTTATTATATAGTATAAGAGAAATAGTACAAAGTTCGATTTGATCGACATACGATCAGTTGTAAAATGGAAAAATTACCCTCTCATAATTTAAGCTTTCGTTACAACTGAATATTACTTATGGACTATCTGACTAGTTGTCCAAATTCCACTCGTCAAAAAAATACAATCTATAAAAAGAGTTTTGCTAGGTGGTTGAATCGTGGAAAAGCTTTGTTTGTTTGTCTTTATCTCTACAATCTGTTTCGGGGCTCGAGGAAGCACTTCCAACTTTTTCGCGGTCCGCTTATTTACGTCTTTACCTTACGCCATTACAGCCAAATTGAGGACGTACGGTTATAGGTCCAATTTCCTGCTCCATACCTCCCGCTCTAAGTGCCGCAGCTTTCACCACTGCGCCACCTGGGCGGTGTGGAAAAACTTTATACCATCAATTATGCTTTATACCTTGGTCATTACAAACATTTTATCTTGTAAATTGTAATTCAGTTTTTAGTGCGTTATTCTATAAATTTTACATCGAGAAACATACTCTATTACACATTAAGGGATATTTTTGACACTGTCAGTATAAGTATTGTTACCAGGAAAAGGACAAAAATGGAATATCAAACAAAAATGGAAAGCTCCAGAATAAGACTTTTTATATGGAATATACATAAGATTGGTTCAAAAGGTTATACTACTTTTTGGACCTTCTTACTATGTGGTCAAGAGCTGGGTTGTTTCGAAGTATCGACATAGCCTCTATAATTCAAAATTTTGTTGTAAAACTCGCCATCTCTCAAACCGACTTTGTATTTGTGATAAGTTTATCTCTAAGTCGTTATTGCAGCTGTCCATTTTTGCAGTGTTATTCATAAATGCAGCGATCTGGTTGTTTTCTATACTATAGGTACAATAAGAAAATGACCAGTCCAAGTAGTTGCTTCTTATTGCACTTCTGCCTATGTTGAATAATGTCTGTATACTATGTAGTATCTGCCTGATACTAATTATTCGTTCGTTCTACACCTAATGTCAGGCCTGTGGTACATCCAGGAAAATTTTCAAATAAATAAAATTATTTCAATAATATTTGAAATAAGATTCCTAACAAATTTAATGGTTCATTCTCTTTAATACTGCATGAACGTTTTGACAGTAAAGCGGGAGTATAAAAGTATTGGTCGCTAGAGGTTTTACTGGATTAGGTATTTAAACTAAAGGAAAGCTTCAATCAAAATATGTTACAGTTATAGCCAAAAGTTTCAAGCCGAAAAAATTGAAACGCAGTTAGAATCTTTGCTATTCCAGCTGAAAGTTAAAAATTTTATATTTTTTGATTAACTTTCAACCGGAAAATAGTATCCAAAATTTTCCAACCCAAAAAATTTTTTATACATCTAAAAGATCGCAAATCTCAATAAAATCAACTTCTAGAGAGTTATTTGTGAGTTTATTCTAACCGGTTTATTAATGATTATCACTTGGGTCAAAGGGCTAGGGGTCCGGGAAAATTCGATTATTTGAACCCGTAGTGTAAACTAAAATCTTTATGAGAAATTCTAATTAAATTATGGACATTTCAGCTAAAAATGTTCGGCTAACTTTAACCTCATAATCAAAATAGTTTTATCGCTAAGCTTACTCTCGGTTATTGCAGGCAGTGATGGGCACTTTACATGGAAAAAACGTTATTTACATTTTTATGTAAATAACGTAATTTACAGTAATAAACGTGTAATTTACATAAAATATGTTAAAAACGTGAAAATTCTGAAAATAGTGTTTAAATGGCTGGTTATAGTTATAAAACAGTCCAAAGTTGAAAAACGAGTACAGTAAAATTTACGTATAAACTTAAGTATTTACGTATAAACTTAAGTTACTTAAGTATTAACTTAAGTAGATTCATCAGAACTATACTCGCTTAAAACCATTACTGCTCTCTCGGATACCGTGCTAAAATATTCTAAAGCATCATACTCTATGGGAACAGACTCGATACATTGATTCCAGTCCACTACTAAACTTGTAGCTATTCTTTAAGTATCGAGTCTAGTATACGTATTAAGTATTTGTTATACGATTTTGATAATTTGTCCTCCGACTATTAATGTGAGAATAGCAGGAAAGACCAATTCTTTCCTGCTATACTCACAATCGTTACTACTCTCTTTTGGTAAGGTGACGTGCTTTAGTTTCTTTCTTAATGTTGATTTTGTATTATTATATTCTTCAGTTGTCCCGATGTTATTAGTGATAATCGTGAGTAAGGTTGCTCGTCTCGTTTAGAAAACGTGAAACGTCAAAAAATAATTTTTAAAATATTAAGTTAAATAATAAGAGACTGCTAAGTGTGCCAGGCTGCATAAAGCGAGTTTCTCTTCAGGAAGTATATTTGATACACTAATGGACGGTACTCCTGAAGGAGACAGCCTGCACACTCTTCCATCCACGTGATCCCATCGAGTAGTTTATACTATGGGTGTCAGTGTTGCGGACCAATCTTGGTTTTTTATCCGAATTATCTTATTGTGCAAAGATACTTTTCCAACTACCAAAATGCGCAGCACATCTGGTTATAATTTCTCACAGCTGTGTTCCAATATATCAGTTTTTACTCATTCCATTTACATTTTACTTCCTTTCAAGAGATCACTAGATTTTTTTGTTTGTTTTTTTATCTCTATAATCTGTTTTGGGCCTCCAGGAACTTCCAACTCTTTTGCGTTTCACTTATTTACGTCCTACCTTACGCCATTACACCCAAATCGAGGACGTACGGCTATAGGTCCGATTTACGTAGAACCATCTGCACATTGCATAGCTCCATTCCAACCTGTATAGTTCTGACATGGAAGATGGGTTGGCCCATGAATTCTGCACTCCAACAGGGGGTCATAGATATGTTCATTCACACCACCGATCGTAATCGTATGATGAAAAATCCCTTTACCATCCTGTCCCTATCGGGATTCGAACCCGGTACCTCCCGCTCCAACTGCCGCAGCTGTAACCACTGCGCCACCTGGGCGGTCGATCAATAGATTTGTTGGAATTTTAGAATGCTTGTAAGGTTTTAGTATAAAAGTAAATATATTGACGAATTTTGCCGCTTATTCATATTATCTGCCGTATATTTTGGTGTGATCGAATAATTATGGAATCATTCTTTGAAATGAGCAATTATTTTTACTGACTAGCTCGGGACTATTGATTGCTTTCAAAGAAATTTCCGCCCAATACATGCCTCTGGTTATACACATCATAAATATCAATCAAACCGTTCATTTAGACGGTCAATCATAATTATTTTAGACTTTTAGTTATCTACAAATTCTAGTCAAAGTTTATTTATGTATCTACACTGTCATCTGTGTTCAAATTTAAAATACAGATATTACCAATGCTAATACATACTTACGTGTTTTTTATCAAAACGATATCAAAATTTTTTTTTTGTTTTATTTGAAATTTTTACAATAATTAGCGCCCTTGTCATAAAAAAGTCGATATTTACATTACGTAATGTAAAAATAACTTGTGTAATTTACATATAAATTACATGTAAATAACTATGAAAACTACATCGTGTAATTTACGCGCTCAACACTGATTGCAGGATTTGATCTCTTATTTACTAGGAGCCATAATCTATATTTCCAATATTTTTATGAACTTGAACTGATTTATGCAAATATTCTGTATGTCTGTTTCTATCTTTACAATATAAGGCTCTCTAAACTCTTTAGAGTCTGCGCATAGCATATAGCTCCATATCAGACTTTAGAACTGACATGGAAGAGGTCATAGATGTGTTCATTCACACTACCGATCGTAATCACGTGGTGAAAATCCCTTTTCCATCACGGCCCTATCGGAATTTGAACCCAGTACTATCCTGCTCCAATTACTGCAGTTTTAACCAATGCGCCATTTGGTCGGTTATATGCAAATCTTACTATCAGAGAGTATCTCTTATTTATCGTTTTATCCTATATTAACTGTATACAAGGTTGGATTAATATTATTATTTTGTTATAACAATTTTCTAATAAGTTCTTGTTACTCACTGCAGCTTGATTAGCATTGAGTAACCTCAGTATGAATACTGTGTTACTTCACTTTCCGAGTTAACTTTATTAACTGGCCCAGTGATTTTAAATCATTTTGCTTACAATATGATACTGGATTATCACTATTACCTGAATGTGTATAGTTTAATTATGTTGGACTTATGCTTAATATTCCAAATATCTACGAGACTGTAGAACATATTTTAACTGCCGTCAGATCTAGAATTTACTATCGAATTCTTGTCAAAGGGCTAGTAATAGATAGTGAAGAGTATTCTAAATACTGCATTGAGCACGTCAATATTTTATATAAACCAAACTATTTGGTGAGCATTCTAGATTTTTTTCACTGTTACTCCAATTCCAAATAGTAAATTGGTATATCCCATCACCAATAAGTTCTAACGAAAGATTCATGTGTACTTGTTCAGTGTTAGACAGCGAAGTGATTAAAAATTTATTATACCAAAAATAAATCGTTGCCCCTATATAAATGAACAATTTTATGACTTTCATCACACATAAGGAAATCACAGTATATTTGATTGAAAGCTGAATGGCTAGATCAGTCAGTTCATAACAATTTCAAATTATTTAATCCTTACATAAAAACTGAAGAGTGATGTCTAATGTGAACCAAAGTGGAACATAAAATTGTAAACAAGTCATACTTGATAAAATTCACATGAACGAACAGCCTTTAATAATTATCATATTGACAGTATACGTTCATAGGAATCTTCACCTCTGCCATCATTACATTTATGGTAAAAACCTTATGTTCCGGACAAAACTTGCATTTTGACCTAAATTAAATTATACTCATAGATACATAAAAATAATAATAACAACAACGATACAACAAAATTATTTATTTAATGTCACATAAAACAATACAAGATAACATAAAAAAATTTACTCTTCATTGTGTACAGCATTAAATAAAATAAAATAAAAAAAAATGAAAAATTTTCTTGTCTATTTCTCTAAACATAATATTGTATGTGACAAACTTTACAGAAAATACTCGGAAAATTGTATAAATTTATATTTGATTTTTGTGTTCTTCTCTACTACTACTATTACTATTGCTACTACTACTACTACTTCGACGACGACGACGACTGCCTTGTCCAAAAAATAACATGGAAATGAAAAGAATTTTTCTTATTAGAAACGAAATAAAAAAAAAACCAAAAAATTTATTGGTCGTCGGTTGTCGTAGAGTAAAAACCCCTTTTCTTCCTATCATTTCCCAGTTTCATTTTTAAATAATCTGTCCATCGAAAAATTTTTTTTTGAATTTCAAATTTTTTTTATTTTTCATGTCACCCGTCTTGTTGTTTTTTTTCCTATTACGATTTCCTTATACACATATATAAATACACAACTAAACATAAGTAAAAAAAACGACTTATCTCTCCAGTTTCATCCCCCAATAGAAAAACAAAAAATTTGATGTGACATTCAAATATATATAGAGTGTATAGAGCTTTAAAGATAAAAGCACAAAATTGGATGTTAATTATTTAATTTCATGTCACGATTCGTCCACCAGTTAACCCCTTTTCTTCACTGTGTGGAAAATTATTTCATAATTTATTTTTTGTGTGTGTGTTTGTGTCTCTATATACTTTGCTCTATCTGTCGTCGTTGTGTTGTCATTTTTCAAACATCTCAACTTAATTAAATAGATTTTCCATTGTGTATGTAAGTCCAAACAAAATCGTTTTCCAATTCAAAGTTGAAAAACGATTTTTTTATTTTGTTTTGTTAAATATATTCAAAAAAGAACTGGTCGAGACAAGTAAGATGATTGACAAAGATTTTCGTCAAGTTAAATATACAAAAATAAATGAAAAGTTGGGAAAATCCTACTCCACACCAAAAGTTTATATACGAGTATATAATTTAATTTACTCTCATTTTTTTTTTTTAGTACACATATACACATATTATATATTTATCTGTCAGGTTGAATATAACTGTATGTCTGTAACTATCTATCTGTCTGTCTGTCTATTTTATTTTATTCTTTTTATTATTATTTTTTCCACTCTGTTACTGTCCGTCAAATGAACGAAGAACAAAAAAAATCTTTTCTCCATTTAATATAGAACTCGGTGTAGTAAATAGAGAAATGGGGTGGTTGTTTTTCCAAGTGAATATACTTCACCACTACATTAAATGTAGCCGAAGTGAAGGAATATGAATGGTATTCTGCATTTTTTTTTTATTCGTATGTTATATGTTGTGCTCAAAAACTATTTTATTTCGATTCTAATTTCAGGTTACTACCAATCTTTTCAAATAACATCAATCAATTGAGGTTAAATCTAACCCCCGATATCTTTATATACAGCTCGTTTATATATAGAGATATATATTCTATCTAGTTCTTTCTACCGAAATATAATATTAAAATTTATATATATTATTTCAATCTTTTCGTATAAACTTTAAACTTCCAAAAAATAAAAAAATCTAATTTTAAAAGTCTCATAAAATTCACCATACATATATATACATTAAAGCTTTTTTGTGCTGTGGAGCTTTTTTATAACTCACCCTCAAGAATGAATGGAAATGGCAAAAGAAAAGAACTAATAATAGTAAATCGTCATAATTGTTATGATTGTCATAAATTTTCACTCAACTCTGATTGCATGTTAAGTTTTACTATATACACACACATACATCTACAATATATAGTATGTATAGAGCTTTTTTTTTATTTATTTTATTACTATATACTACATACAAATATATAAGTTTATTTTTTGTTTTGGTACTGTGCGCTCTACACTTTCTGGGTACGAGTCACATTTTGTTGTTGTGGACCATGACGATTTTTCTTCTTAGAGTGTAAATCGATTTTCATTTTAAAAGAAGATTTTCTCTACCAACAACAAAATGTTGTGTATATATGTATATGTTTTAAAATAATGCAGCTTTTTTTGTCGTTCCACAAGCTATCCCAATTCTGTCAGTCTCACAAAAACTTCATCAGACTTTGAAAAAAATTTTCACATCATTCTTTTTCTTCGTCTTTATACTTGTGTATTGTACATTTTCTCCCAAAATCTCACTTCAATAATTTTGACCAGAAAAACAAAAAAAAATGTTTTTCATTATTTTACTTCTCATCTCGTCCATATATACTCTATATATATAGAGAGAGAGAGAGCTTGAGACATTGGATTTTTATTTCTTCGTCTTCTACTAGTACATATATATACTGTATTCTCAAATACATCTCCAAATGCAGAAATAAGAATAAGTATTGTGCATCGTCGGGCAAACGAGAATTTTTGGGACGTATGTCACATACTGTAAAGTATATAGTATAAACGTCGAGTGCTCACACTAGACAACAAAATATTGATCATCAATCCATTTTAGAATGTATGTATTTGTTATATACGATATATCTAACAAGATATAAGGAAATGACAAAAACTAGATAAATATTTAAGACGTTTCGAAGAATTTCTGGGCATGCAAATAGTTAATTTGACCCCGACTAAAAAGATATAATCTAATTTGAATAAATTCAATATACTTGTATATACATACATACATATTATATGTATGTCCGAACCATTGTCGTCTGTCTATTTATGTCTCTCAAGAAAAATTCATATATATAGAGTAGTTTTCCACCCGTCTCGTGTATATATGAATTTTCATCCCCCAATACAATTTTTTATTTAAAGAAAAATTGAAAATATGTTATTGATTTTTCTATTTTCAATAAAAATTTCAATTCATATCAATCACAAATCATTTTTGATTTTTCACCCCTTTCCATCCGTGTTCATGTATGTGTATATATGTACGTCTATAACAAAAAAAAATATCTAACACCTTTTTTATTTCGGGGGAATTTTCTTCTTGATTTTTCATCGAGCAATTCTCGAAGAAGAAAATAAAAAGGAATTTAAGAATCACGTTTGAAAACATTTTTTAGTAAAATATGATGATGGGGTATTATACAAAAAAAAGTTCAAGATGGTGAGGAGGGTATGGGAAAATTTATATATATTTCGTTTTACCTGTATATATATATACATTTTTTATTTTATTTTTATTGTTATTATATTATCTTGCCAGGATGGGGGTGGCTAGGGTGTTCGAGGTGGCTGTATATTATATAGCTTGAGGTGTTTCAAAATTTATGTATTCCAATATCAAAATAGCACTGTATTTATATACACATATATTGATATATAGTGTAACCTAGATACATGTCTCGTGAATATAATTACTGCATCCGGTGTGTCATAAGAACTTATATACATCGAGTAGCCAAAGCGCGTAAAACGAGATGTTGATCGCATCTTCTATATGAAAAAAATACTTGTTTCATATTTGCATGTGTCGTTTTCGATCTCACATTGAAAAGCAACAGAAGAAAAAAAAATAAAATTGGAAATCTTCTTATTCTTTGGTATACATACGAGAAGGCGGCTTTAAGAATTAAGAAGGTATATAAAATAAAGAAACACGTTCAACTACTATTTTTAGTTCAGGTTGTTGTGTTATTATTATTAAGTTCAATGTGATTTAATTGTGATTCAATGTGTGCATTTGTGAATTTAAATTTTTTTTTTTTTTTTTTACATATTTTGATTATAGAGAAAAACAAGGAAAATCAATTAACTTTGTTTTGTTTTTTATAGCATTAAGTTTGATTTCTAAGAAAACAAAACGGAATAAGCAAAAAATGCACAAGACTATATAGTAAATAATGAGAAGGACAATCAGTGGTATGTAACTATATGCGGCTTATATATGTAAATTGGTGTAATAAATTTTCAAATTTTATTCAAAAACTTTTTGTTTTGGAAAATTAAGAAAGTTTTTATTTCAAAAATATTTTTAAAGCCTCGCGCATTAAGCTCAAATTAAATAAAAATCCGAAAGGATACTTAACTATATATACTATCTATACATAACACATCTGTATAAATTCACACAAGTTTTTTTAATAAGAAATTCTAATAATAACGATATAATAAATAAATGTAAGAAATTCTTTAAATTTTTTTGACTTTGTTTTCTTCTAAAAATAAAGAAACGATTTTATTCTTATTTATTATATTTTTTGAAAAAATGTATGCTAAACGTCATCAAATCTGTTAATCTCTTTGATATTCCGTACGTAAATATATATATATATAAGATGATGTATATAACAGTATTGGAATTCATTGATTCTGAAATGGTATATAGCTATGTTGAGATATATGTTGACCCATTTGTTTATTTAATTTCTTTTTTCATTTAAATTTAGACAGAAAACATATCAATTTACATACATCATATTATTGCATGGAGACTGATTTCCGCAGTGTTATTTGTTCGCCAGTAGAAATAGATGAGGAGAGCGAACTGGATACAAAAATTGTGATGGAAGTTTAAACAATTAATTTGATGTTGGAGGTGTAATCTGATCTACCCTATCAAAATATGAGAAAACAACGTTGAGTCTTATGTGGCTGAAGAACATATTAAGGTAAAAAGATACTCTAATGGTACAGATTGATCTCGGTAAAAGTTGCGACAGTTGTCGAATCAACTGGGTTCGAATTTCAAACGGAGTTAGATGTATCACTTACATTAGAGAGAATCATTTCATTCAGTTTCCTCATTCGGTTTCGTCTGTTGGAGTACAGAAACATTCAATTTCCATGTCAGTTCTATAGACTTTCGATCTACCCTAAAAATTGTCATTCGTGATCAAATTCAGAAATTCCATCTGGGCGTGTAAGTTATACGATGTAATTTACGCTCTATTTTACATGTAAAAAATGTGTTATATTATTTTTTACATTCTATATGTAAAAAACTTAAAATATGATTTAAAGTAAAAAAACCTAAAGCGCCATCTGTTATTAAATCTAATTGTAACTAAAGCACCATCTATTGAAAAATCGGCTTACTAATTTACGAATAGAATTTTTGAAACAATTTAAAACTCTATATTACTCACAGAAACCAGTAAAATTAACTTAATTAACTTGGTTTTGATAAAGTTTTGAAGTAAATAAATAAACCTCAAGGCTTGAGTAAGTTTGATTAGCATACATTTGTCAGAAACAATTTTTAAAACTATTCGAGAGCAAGCGATTGAAGAAGAACTTCCGATATGTAATTATGATTAATGTAAGCCAAATGTGTTCGAAAGAATCAAGATTTACACCTTTGTATTAACAAAACCGTTTTCATCTAGATGCGTTCCAATATTATTTTATAAAATTTTGCAATTTCGATGCTTCGTACCTGGGTCACTGGGAAATCTACCAAATCCCACCTATATATGGAATATTCCTAGACATGTATAAACCAATAGCTTAATATAGATGGAAAGAATTATTTGAAAATAGCAGCATAGCTGGAGAATAACGGATCAGTCGGTATTGATAAAATATAACAGCAATATCCCAAATTTAGAAATATTACCTTAACTGCCGCAATTCAAATGACAAGTGATATCGGAATATATTGAAATTGTTCGAATTATCTTAGTAGGCATCTACTTTGGATACAACAATAATCACCACAGACCATATCCATTGCCCATTGCCATGACCATATCCAAAATGGAGGTACCAAGAAATTTACTGTACATTTACTGAAATGACAAAACACAATCAAGCAAATTGGTAAATACACCCCCTGAATGGCATACACTGGTGAGGAACAAAACATCTTAAAGATTAAGAATTCTAAAATTGAATGTGACTGCTTATTATACACAAAAGGTTGGAGAAATTTTTGCAAAACCAGATTTGCCAAACATGCTCGGTGATACGGATTGCCCCAATCTATTACCTTCTGTTGGAGCGGAGAACTCATAAGCACAACCATGTCATCATCATAAATTAGCATCATCACTAGGAACTGCAAAAAATTCGAAAAACTTTGCACTGATAAGAAATTGTAAAGATTAAAACAAAAAACGTCAATCAATAATTAACACAGCTTGTAAACATTCAAAACGCTGCACAAGTTCTAAAATGGTTTCACACGATCATCCGCTGAGACATATTTGTTTGGGATTAAGGTGAAAAATCGAAAGTATAATTGTCAACAATGCGTAAGACAACTGGACGAGTTTAGATGTTTCCACAAATGACATAAAATTGAACATTTTACTGGAAGTAACATTTAAAATTTTAGAACCTCGAGATCAAGTTCGAGACAGTTAAGGAAGAAGAAATGGGAGTGCTTTAACCCTCGAAAAAGATTGCCAAGATAGACACAAACAAACAAATAATAAATATTATAAATGAGACGTAAGATAAAGCTGCGACAGTTGGAGCCGAAAGAACTGGGTTAGAAATTCAATATAGGACCTGGATGCAAAAGCGAATTTATTTTCATCATTCAATTTCGTTCGTTGATGTAAGTGACCATCACCTCTTGGAGTGCAGAACATATATATATATATATATATATATATATATATATATATATATATATATATATATATATATATATATATATATATATATATATATATATATATATATATATATATATATATATATATATATATATATATATATAAATATATATATATATATATATATATATATATATATATATATATATATATATATATATATACATATATATATATATATATATATATATATATATATATATATATATATATATATGTATATATATATATATATATATATATATATATATATATATATATATATATATATATATATAAATATATATATATATATATATATATATATATATATATATATATATATATATATATATATTTATATACATATAATTATATATATATATATATATATATATATATATATATATATATATATATAAATATTAAACTTAACTTTACAATAACGAGACAGCAAAGAGTAGTTTTGGGTATGAGTCAGTTACAGAAATAGTTAAGATAATCATTAAAAAGATTTATTTGGTCATTTGATAATGCAAATCGTAACAAGATACCATTTTCAGCTCCTACCAATTGAAATATATAACAAATTTCAACATTCTGCTATGTCATCAAACAAGCAATGTGTGTGACCCAGTTATCCAAAACTATGAAGCAAACAATTTTCCACTGTATGTCCATCTGAGCCGCTTATCAAAGCAAACCAAATATTAAAAAACAACCGAGTGCAAAAATTGGAAAACATGGAAATTATCTGTCATTTTAGAGACAAAAGAGGCAACATTAAAACAAGAGTAAAAATCATATATTTTCATTTGAGAAAAGTGTGAAATTTTTTCCAAAACGAATGTACACCATCTGACAATTTCTATATATTGTACAGTACATAATATATGTTTCAAAAGTGATGATGAACTTTATGATTATTACGATTTTTTTTTTTGGTTTTTATTAAGAACGGAAAACTAAAAACGAAATCATGAAAATCAAGAAAAACATTTCTCATCTCATTGATTTCATTTTAATTTATATGTTATATAAAAAGAAAAACGTAAATAAATTTTAAAATAATATAAAATTCCAAACGAGGTAACCCACTGTGTGTATATGTTGCACATAAATTACTTTGATCTATGTCCTGTTTCTGGTTTTTTTCTTTCTCGTGGCTGTAACCGTTATTTAAGAGATTGTAATCATTTGCACCATTACGCAGACTCACTATATATTAACTAGATTTTAGTTGTACAATACCCAACACACATATAGATATACATACATATATCTTGGAAAAACTATTTTCTTGATCCATCGTTTTGAGTATCCTTATTCCGAGCTATTAATGAATATGCATATACCACTATACATATCATAAAATATATAAAATTTCCACAATAATTTTTCCGGTCTCCTATTTATCGATACATAAACAAAAAACAATGGTTACATAACACACAGACCGAGAAAAAAAAAAGTCAAGAATACATTAAATCTGACTTACGACGACAGGAACAGTAGAAAATAAAAGAGAAAAAAATAACGGAAAATTGCAACAAGATATATAAATATATATATATGTCTTATTTTATATCTATATACGAGAATGTATGTACTAGTATTTTCCAAGAAATGTTTTTTCCAAAATACAAGAAAATTTTATTTTTTATTTATGAGAATTAGAAAATGGTCGTATTGGGGATTGGAAAATGAATAGAAAAAAAAACAGAAATGAAAAACGACGAAGGAAAAAAATAAAGAAAATTGTCAGATTTTATTGCAATGCCTTTAAATTTATAACGTCATATTTTCTTATGATTTTCCATTCCAATGTGTATGCGAAATACACAAAAAATATTTTTTTTTTGTTTGATTTAAGATTTTCCATTTCCAATTTGTTTTTTTGCACAATTTTTTTTTAGTGTCGAGGAAATATGATAAATGAAAATTACTTTTCTTCATTTCTTATATAAATACATATATACTGTAGATACAAATGGACCAAACATAAGATATGCGGAAGATGTATACTATACATCTACGAGTATACGAGTATTATATACTCAAAAATAGTTTTATAATTAAAAAAAAAATATAATCAACAAGTGTGTATTGCATACTGCATTTACATATCCATATATAAATTGTGTATATATACATAAGCAACAATGATGAGATTTTAAAGAATACACCAACAACAACAAAAGTAGGTGAAAATTTATTTTTCCTAACAATAATTGTTGACATATTCAAGTTGACATAGCTAAATGGTTATGTACGATAAAATATTACATTTTCATTGTTTTCCATACGAGACACACATATGTACATATAGCTATGTACGAATTGTTGTACACTCTCACATCCTGTGACGATGATGTGTGTGGCAGCACTTATTTTAATTTTTCATCTAATATTTTACATAGGAAAAAATGTTTTTAATTTTTCCTGAAAATTGCAATAAAGACAGGAAATAATATAATAAAATTACACACATTTACATACATACAGACATACTTACACACATGGTTTTATTTATTGTATTTTCTGTAAACAATACAAGGATAGTACACCAACAAACTATATATGTATATAGGAAAAAGGATATAACTATTTTTCACATTATATAGGTTTGGATGGCTGGCATATCTGGATATATATACATATATATATGCGAAAAAAATTTAGTATTTATTTTCCCTTTGTTGACAGTGAAAGTGAGATGATAACAGTATATTCGCGCGAGTAAAGATTTTATTTTCTGTGTACATCGTTGTTCGTTTTGCAACATGTTGTCGTTGAGTTGATTATTTGAGTATAATTTATTATCACGTGCGCGCGGCTATGAAATAATAAAATTGCAAATAAATTGCATGTTTACAATTAAAAATTAAACATAAAAAAAAAACCTCATGAGACAAAAAATTTAATATATAAATTCCTTCGACCTTTTGTTTTTTTATATACACACTGTATACATACAGAAAAAGACATAACAATTTTCTTGATCTCACCAAGATCTTCGAACGAACGAAAAATGTTAAAATCTAAATTGCTTGTTTTTCATTTACTTTATACATTACATACATGTAAGACAACAACATGTTTTTTTTTACATCGAATAAACAACTGCAGTGTAGACGCCTGGTATAATATATGTATCTGTTTATATACACAGACATATACATACCAATGACAGATCTCTGATTGAAATTTCATCATATAAAATTTTCACCTAACATAAATTAACTTAAACCCAAGTTGAACATTTTTCTTATTTTCCTTCGTATATCGATTTTCCACAAGTTTTTCGTTATTCTTTTTATTATGAGTTTTCTTTTACTCTCTTATTTTTGATGTCAAAAAAATCTCCATCATCATCAATTCGGGGTTTCCTTTCGACACAATATATGTATACGTGTGTGGGTATTTCTATTGAAAGTAGCAGATTTTGTATTCTTATATAAAATTCCTTGTTCGGTTTGAAATATGTTAACATCAATCCGTTGGAGGAAAATTGTTCGGACAGCTTCAAGGGTAAAGTAAGAGGTGGTGGTAAAATTGAAATTGTTTTAATTATTTGAGTTCGTCCTCACATAATTATCGGTCTTTAATATTTATTTATAGGAAATTAAAATGCAACCCTTATATGAAGAGGTAATCTCGTTGCTATGTAACTAATTAATCCTGAATACAGTTTCTTAAATACACTTATATAGGTGGACTTGGATTTGCGTCGTTTTTGGTCGTTTTTAACAGGGGTACCGCAACCATGAAATCCATTTCACCTCAACAAAGCAATAATTTTAAAAGAGATTTGAATCTTTAGAAAGGCTGCGACAGAGCTTTTTGATGGTAACAATTTTATAAGACGAACTTACATGTTAAGTCGATTCCAGCAATGACACACAAAAATACAGTGGTTCAAGTACAGTGAAGCAAGTATTTAGAGCTACACATAAGTAAAAGTAGTATAAAAGGGTTCCAACGGTTCAGTGGTGCGCTGTGTATATACAGATTGCTTTGTCGATAGACTACACAAAATGATTATATTATATTTGTTAACAAGTTTATGATAAATGACTAGTGACACAAGTCAAAACATTTCAGTTATTATAAATGTCGAACATTTATCGAGACTGGTTAGGGAAATACAAAATATACCATCGAAATGATCATTCAGAAAAAATATTACTGCTGTAACTGCTGGTGTTACAGAGTACGAAAAACAATTCATTGTATCGTTCATAGCAAATGCACAGTTTATCGAGGGGTAGATAGCTAAGAACAAACCTTTGGGCCATCAAACAAAGATTGAAAATGATGCAATTAAATTTTCGAATTGTTCGAGTTTTTTTTTTGAAAATTTTGCTGAAATAGATGAAATTTATGGGAATATGATTAGATGACATAAGAATGTCCAGAATTTGTGGTTTGAACAGCGTCAGAAACAAATGATATGGAGCTATTTATAGCTAATCCCACCAATCCAAATATAGTTGATGACAATTTCACTACATACAATTTAATTTTCCCAATTTTCGGTGCAGGGCAATACTTCAATATAACTGACAGATCGTACATCTTTGATCTTGATTAAAATATTACGGATTGTATAAGTTAATTTGAATTTCGTAGTCCTGTCTCAAGACGATGATAACCCTAAGGACTGATTGAAAGTAGCATCCCAAGGTTACACCTTCAAATTTTTCCCATTTTATTTGACACCATGTATGTGGACAGCTTTCGCCAAATTTATTTTTTTCCACATTGACATTTGATAATTATATCAAAGTAGTGATGCAAAATAAATAAGAAGGGATTTAAAAGGATTCATGGCAATGATACGCAAAGCATTTATTATACTGGCGTTTGTAATGGCTCTATATAGTGGTGAGTCTACGTAAATGTAAGTAGGGAAGCACCGGAAACTGAATCACTTCACAGTAGTGAAAGTATTGTAATATGGATTCAACATCTTAGTGTGGTGAGTATATACAGAGTGCTCTGTCGATAAGCAACACGAAATGGTGGTACCAAATTGATTATCTTAAAATAGCTTTTAAAAATTAGGCCGGTCACCAAACAAAAAATTGAAAATGCGAAAATCATTTATTTTCGAATTGGTTGCGTAATCTGACGTTGAGTTTTTGGAAATGATACTGGAACTGTTTAAATAAACGTGAAATCGGAATATATTTACAATTTTTTTCTTAACGAATTTAATGGTAAGAAAGCCCAGACCTTGTGGTTTTGAACAGCAACAGTTCGGTGCCGAGAAATAATTCAGTGTAACTGACGGAGCATCTGCTTTGACTAAAATTTTATGGAATGTGTAAGTTAATCGTGGTATACGTTACTTATCAAAATGTAGTCCTGTCTCAAGGCGATGAAATCTTTGGGGACTGATTTAAACTAGCTTTCCAAGGTTATGCAACACGAAATGATTGTTCCAAATTGATTGTTTTAAAAAGATCTTTAAGAAATGTCGAAAACTTGCCGAGACTGGTTCGGTAAAATCAAAATATACCACCGAAAGGATCATTTAGAATTTTTTTTACTGCTATTAATGTTGGTTCCTGTCTATTCATATAATATCGATCACAGTAAACGCACAGTTTACAAATAGTTAAAAAAACATTGGGCCACGAAATAAAATTGGTGGAAATTATGCTGAAATTGCTACAACTGTGTAAATGGACGTGAGTATGGGAATATTATTACTATGTAATGCTTGATGAATTAGATGGTAAGAATGCTCAGAATTTTATGGTTTCAACAAAACATTTTATATGGAGCTATAAATAATCACACAAATCGAACCCCACCAAATACCTAAGGGAGAACATCATCTATACTTTTGATCCTGACTGAAATATTATGAAATATGTAAGGTATTCGTGTAACAGGAAGTTCTGTCTCAAGCCGATGAAAGCTCTACGAACTGATTTAAAGTATAGCATCCCAAGGTTACACCATCAAATTTTCCACATTTTTATATTACACGCAGCCATGTATCATGTATATGTATATGTATTTATACAGCTTTCGCCAAATATATTTTTTCCACTTTGACATTTGATAATTATATTCATATTGTCGTGGAAAATTATGATAATGATTATAATCAAACAATAGGATAAAAAAAAATATTGATAGAAACGAAGGAACGAACGACAACAACGATGATGATGATGGCAGCATGGTAAGACAAGGCAACAATTCATTCATTCAATTTCACTTGATAATAATTATCATAATAACAATTATTAAACGGGAAAAAAATGGAAAACATGAAAATTCTATTCTTTCTCTATCATTTCAATTTTGACTGACATTTTGACATATCTGTCTGCGACAGTTTTTCCTTTTTCGTTGTTGCTGTATATTTCAGTGTACTATTTTTCCAACACAACATACATACATATAGAGAGAGAGAGAAGATGTATGTATATATGTACGAGAAAATAGCAAGAAAATATCATATATAGAGTTCAAAATTATATATGTATGTATGTGTGTTTTGTTTGTTAGGATCTTGTTGTTTAGAAAAGTATAATTCCTTGTTTGATGTACACAACAGCAACAACAAAAACTACTGGAAAAAAGGTTTTTTTTTTGGTATAGTTGTTGTTTTTTATGTTGATGTCATTTGCAGACATAGAATTTTCCTTTTTTTTTTTTTGTTAGAGAGTATTTTGTCTCATTTTTTGTTTTGTGTGTGTGTGTGTGTGTTGTGAAATAAATTTTAATGTTATCATTAAATGTTAAGTTGATTATGTTCATGATGATGATGCTCTGATGATAATAATGATTATTATGTTGACATGATTCTATCACAAAAAAAAACAAAACAAAACAAAAAATTATACTGTACAAGTGATTTAATGTTAATATACAAAAGAGTAGTACATTTATGCATACGGAATCTACTGTGTATATAGAGGATATAATTTTCACCCAGACGATCGACCATGATTATCATCGTCACTGATTTTCTTCAATCGATACATAAATATATATATATATATATGTATGGAGAAAATGGGAAGCAAAGCACAAAAAATATATCGTCCAGTGAGATATTGATTAGGACTTCTCTTCACACTTTCCTTCCATCCTTTCGTTGGATTTTGTATATAAAGTTTTCGTTTGTTCAGTAGAAAAATTTAAAAACTATATATAATATAGTTTGTTCTATACTGACACTTTCATCTAATGTATTTTGATTTTTTTTTTTTTAATTTTGCCTCTCAGAGACGGCAAAGACATAAAGTCCAAAGTTGACGAATAAGAAAATAAACAAAACTTTTTATTTGTTGTATTCTTCTTTACTGTAATTTAATACTATTTTTCAGAAATAAATTTGTTCATGTACAGAGAGAATCGGAAAATTGCATTATACACTAGTTGTTGCTGTACTTTTATGTATATACTACAGAGCTTTTGTTGTGCTCGTTTTTTTTTGTGTGATCGAGTGATTGGAATTGAAAGATGTCGAATGTATTTTAATAAGACCGTACCATGGATAAAGTGAACTTTATGCTTTTTTTTCAACATAAGGACGATTATACGTATTGGAGAAACGGGATAAATAAATAATGGCTTTATGTGTTTAATTAATTTTGCCGAATAATTCCAATGTATACCAGATTTCGTACAGATTATATATGATGCCATGTCGTTCAGACAATTTATTTTTGTCAACTATATTTTATACTATATAGTATCTCAATCTCGACTGTAACTTTATATATACTACGAAGCACCAAGAAATACTATTTCGTATTCAAAAGCAAAATAAAAACTTGATGATGAAGATTTTATTCTTGGTATAAATGGGTGGTTGGGTTGGTGGATTAAATTGTAACGATTGTTTATGATAATTGCACTTTTATTATGTATATATTTTTTATATAAATATATAGGGAGCATATAGCTCGATGTGACCAACCGAATATAGGGAGCAAAAGCGTACAACATCAAAAGCACATTATTATATGGCAAATACATAAACAAAACACAAATCTAATTATTATTTCCAGGGATATTATTGCTTCAAGGTATAAATGTGTTCTCCCTATACATATAAAAATCTATAGATAATCCCAGATTCCGAATTGTATTAAAAAAACTAATTAAATCAAATCACTTCTCATACATGCGTGAACGAATTGAAGGTGGAATTTTAATTATATGGATAGTTCGAGGGCAATTATAAAAGTATTTGTCCCAATCCATAATAAATTATGATTATGACAAAATAAATTTATATATATAATATATATAATTTCCGTGTAATTTTGGCGAGGGGCGGAATAATGATAACAACTATAAAAATTTATTGTTGGGAGTGTGGGCTGATTATTTATATAGGATTATAATAATGAATTCTATCTAATTATAATAATAATTTGTAATTTCACCTAAATTATAATTATTCTAAATACACAAAATTCTAAAAAAAAAAATATTAATTATTTATTATAATCAAATCATATTATATAAATTTAAAATTTTAATGTTACTTTTATTTTAATGAAGTGGAAAATTTATTATCCAAAACTTCGCTGTTTTTTTATTTTTAATAATTTTTATAGTTAAATTATTGATTTGAAAATGTCTGTTAGGTATGTACTGTGTACAGTAGTTTAAAGAATCAAAAATTAGTAATTATATTTACTTAAATTTATTAGCATATATACATAATGTTTATATATGATACAACCCCTAAAGGTCATATAATTTTGCTTTGATGTGCATATCCTCGTATATATACTGAAATAATTAGGGAGACTCGACTGTACATTATATGCAATATTATGCGTATCAAAACTAGTCAGTCCCATTACTACCGAAAAAAAAATTGCTTTTGACAGTTTTTGTGGTTTTGCTTGATTTTATTTTGTCTGATTATTTATAACTATAAATGATAATAATTATGATGATGGTGAATTTTATATGCAAAGCGGTTAACATAATTATAAATTATTAAATTATATTAAAATAATATATTTAATAAAAATAAAATGGAAAATTTAACTAATTAAATGGAAATTTTATACGAAATGACAATATATATACAGCAAACTCAATAGTGGCACAAATTTCACGAATCTAAATAGTAATATTATATAAGCTATACGTTGCAAGGTGTCATGGTTCCGCTTAGTAATATAATCTCGAACTTAAGGAAAGCTTCCACATTTTCCACAGGCAAATTGTTTGGGACAAATACAAAATATGTATACTTTTAACCTGATTTGTAGATATTTATATTAGTAAAGAAAATGTACAAGGTGATGGCCCTGAAGTGTTATTAACTTCAGACTGGCATTGCTGACAAACCAGTGATGACAGAGCGCCCAAATGCTGCAGAACTCGAATTGAGATGAAAGTCATTAAAACCAACATATAGTAATTACTCCAGTAAATTCACCTGTAGTTCATTCAAATAAGTATATACTGTAAGGGAATGGAGTTCAAATAAAAGCTGGTGAGGCTGACTCAATGCAAAACGATATATGTGCGACGTTTTCTTGTTGCACTTAATTTATTTTGTTGAATACTCCGACAGGTTATTATGAAGAGTAGATTTATGTCGATCTTATTTTATTTACAACAAAATCCATTTAAATCCTCTGCCTTAATTGAATGACTAGAAAATCTAACGTTTATTTATGAGAAACGTCAGCTCATTTCGCAAATTAAGATTTGACATACTGAATAACTTCTAGAAATACTACTTTATTTATTTATTAAGTAATTAAGAACAATTACGTCCACTGCACATTTAAGCTAAGCTTTACTCGAGTATTAATTGATCTAGTACGAGTTGTAAAATGTGAAAAGCGTGAATAGATGTTTACTTGTCTGAAATGTGATAGTTGAATAAGGCGAAGACTTAAGCACGATTTTTCGAAGTTATTTAAGTCATTTCTAAGCCTAAGCAAGATAAATTATAATTTTGGAAGCTTCAAGTAACTTCATATATTCATATGTTACTAGAAAAAATTAAATCTGGAAGGATGCTCTACTGAGATTATAGGTTACTTTCTGGTTGATGTTTTAAATTTTTTTTAACGTGAATGTGATATCTATAGAATGAAATTGCGTTATGTTCCGATGTTGAAAAGCTACAGTTTAAACCAGTAACTATACTTGTTTGGCACATATGTCGATCTAATCTTAAATTTGAAGACTGTTTCACATTATGACTTCAGCATGCGGTAACACCCTGGTTTATAAGAACCAAAGGTGCATGTACCCCGTAAATTTATTGTTTTATTTGTCATTACGTGTTTCATAATGTAATTGATGGATAGCTTGCATATGCTGCAAAACTCGATACTCGATCCAAAAACTATATAAGTTGAAAGGTCAAAGACTGTCTTGCGAAATATATAGTGGTGTGTATCCACTTTATATATACACACTTGAAAATTTATGTTTCATATCAAAACATGAATATATGAAGGAAAAGCCATTGAAGGAAAGGTGACAAATGTCAATCATAATTTATAAAAGTGAAAGACATTTTTACTTTTTTCATGTCATTTTGTATTGTTTGTATGTATTTATGTGTGTTTATATAGTTTATATTTACCACATAAAATAATAACAACAACACTACCATATAGACATACCAACAATGTATATAAGAAGGATAAAATACCACCATCCTCTGCCACCTCGTATACATACACGAAGACGTCGACTTCTGTGTTAACTGTGTGTAATAATAACTAACTTTGGACGGGTGGTGGTATGATTGTATGGGGTTTAGTTTCTACATTTTCCTATACTATCGCCACCCACACTATATATTAATACCATTTTCCTCTTGTGTTATTAAAGAGTTTATGTACATACTCGTATGTGTATATAATAGTAATAATAAAAAAGAAAAGATGATTGATAAAACACGATTAATTTAGCTCTTCGAAAGAACGGAAAATTATAGAAGAAAAATTTGATGGACGAGACAAGAAAAAAAAATCAAAAATACGAAAGGAAACTTTTAATTTTCTTCGCTAACAGAAGGAAAATATGTGTTTTTATATATAGGGTGTGTTGGTTTGCGGGATGAATTATAATTATGTATGTATATGTATTTATATAAATACACAGTTGAAATGCATCACTCACTTACTTGTCAGTCTTTATTATATGTACCGAGTACGATATATACTTCACAAGTTGATGAATTTTGAGTGACAAGCTAAATAAACTTATATTATCATCTTACTGGTGTATTTTATATATATATATATCTGGCTAGTTTTAAAGAAGATGAATTGCAATGATGATCATTGTTCGTGTTATGTGTGTGTGTGCAAAATAAAAGACAGAAAAACAAACGCGATATTAAGACATTTAAAATATAATACAATAAAAGAAATTTAAAATAAAATAAACGATAATGATGATGATGATGCGAGGAATTTATATGGAAATGTACACGTTTGTGTGAGGTAACAATGTTATTAGAATTCTTGTATATAACACACAGGCAACAATATTGTTTTATTTCGGGTATGTTCACAATTTTGTAATTATCCGACATATATACAACAATTCAATCAATTTGCATATAGTGATATGAGTCGATTGGATGCGAAGTATCAGTACCATTGTATATAGGAAAATTTCCTATACCTCAAGAGACTATAATTTTCGTTCCTTCCACCTCTTTTGTTTAAAATAAAACAACAACAATAAAATGTGAAATTAAGATTGAAAGGACAGACAATTACAAAAACAAAACAACAACAAAAAGTTGAAAATGGAATAACCAAACGGACATGATGAACACAAAATCGTAAAAAATTTTAAAGAAACGGAAGAAGATGAGATAATCCTATTTGATGTGACAGACAGACGGACAAATAGATAGACAGTGGTACAGAACAAAAATAAAGACTGGGCACAGTATAGACGGCGAGGACGAGGACAACGACGACGAAATAAAATGAACGAAATTAATTAAAATCCTATCTAAATATTCAAATGAGAGATGGTATTGTTTTTGTGTATGTATGTAGGTAGGTATACATGTATGTGCAAAGAAAATGGGAAGATCGAATTCCGATACACTTCCATCTCTATATATATATATACTCTTATATGTATGCATATAATACCTACTTAGTATATCGATCAATTTCAATTAACTAATATTGTCTTTCATAATCAACATACTGTATCCTATATTATATATACGCTAGACTATATACTAGCCGAGACCAAGAAAGAAAATGGAATGAAAGATTCAAGAAGAAACAAAAAATTACCTCAATTTGTCAAATTTACTTAACCTTTTTTTTGCGTTTATTTCTGGAAAAATCATCATCATTATTTCAATCACATGACCTTATCGTTATCCACTCTCAATTTATTGTAAATAAGGATAAAATATGTGTATATTCACACAAATACAAATCATTTATCACAAATTCAAAGGGAAAATTTATATATACATACACACACACACACACACACACATGGGCACGCACATATACATAATAACCAAAATTGACTATATATACAACAGAGTGTTTGTTGGGGAAAAAAAACATCAACTTTCTTAATTAATTCTGTCTTCCTTTTGATCTTGGTTGACAGAATTAGATTTTACAAACACATATACTTGTAAATAAATTTTAAATCTGTTTCCTCTTTAAAATTCAAAACAAAAACAGGAAAAAAGGATAAAAATTACAAAGGGTAAAAAACAAATATATAAAACAAGTGAAAAATGATGATGCGATGATGATGAAAATGAGGACTTGAATTTTCTTTTTTTAAACAGTTTTCGTGTTTTACTTTATTCGGTTTCGTTTTTTTTTGTGACTGAATAAATAATAAATCAGCTAAAACATGCAATATACAGACGTTGTATATATATATATATATATATACATACAGACACGTTTATTAAAAGGAAACACTTAAAAGTTGTTTCGGTGTCACGTGACTTCGACAAATATATCAAAGCTTTATATTATATTTTGTGACCACAAAAATATGATAGATTTGTTGTCATGTTTCATGTCAAAGATAAGATTAGAATATGTATGGCATTTACATTATTTATAATAATACATAAAGCTTTTTATTTTAAGTTTGTATGTACATATTATTATAAAATGAGCTTTCGAGAGAAAATACATCAAAATTTTGATAAAATATGTCATGAACATAAGTTTATTTACAATGTTGATGTTTGTGTCCTTTTTATATTGTTTTGATGTAATATGTCTACCATATACATACACATAATATGTTGTGTACTAGTATTTTTTTTTAAACAACAATAGGTTAACCCTTTTGTTTCTATTGTAAATTTTTCAGAAGCAACATAAAAAAAAATTGGGGTGAAGCATTAAAGTTATTTTTTTTTCGCTTTTTTTTTACTGTCCTTTATACTTTTTTGCCAGTAAACTTTTGACATTTGAACACACACAGCAACAACAAGATCGAAGAAAGAAGGATAACTTAAGGTTGAAAATTTTTACTCAGAACATTTTACATGTCCTAGAATTATGTTCGCATTCTAATTTTGTTTGAATCACAATGATGATTTTGGATCGTTTTTTTTTTGTGATTTAATAATATAACAGACAAAAATGGATTTTTGACAGGTTTTGTTTTAAAGTGGGTGGTTTCGGATTGGGTGTTTAGCTATTATTGATTGTTTTTAATTTTTGTTTGAAACGGATTCTTTTAAATGTCATTCAACTGTCGTACCAGACAATATGTGTACATAAAAAAGATAACACATAATCACTAACAAATTTCAGGTGTATATATATATATATATATATATATATATATATATATATATATATATATATATATATATATATATATATATATATATATATATATATATATTTACATAATAGATATTCAGTTGGAAAACATTCTTCGAAAATTAAATCATAAAATTGAAGCCAGTCAAAATATGCTTAAAAATTTTCGAGCACATAATTGACGCGTGACGTAAGCAACTAACGATTGAATGATTTAAAATAATGAAAGTTTCAGTATGTAGGATAACTATATACCGAGAATTATAAATCAAAAGGATTCATTCATACTAGGTTAATTATATAACACAGTGAGACGTTGCATAAACGACAGTCTAGCACAAACAAAAGTTAAAAAACTAATCAAATTTTAAAAAACGTGATTTAATTAGATGTTTGAGGTGGTATAAAAGTACGTTTATGTCATTTAGCGTATATCTCAATAAGAGCTGCGTTTTCTACTGGAGATTTTGAGTTTTAGAAAATAATAGAGCTACTCGATGCATGACAATGCTGACGTTTGTTGTGAACCTTAGGATAACCCATAGAAAAATCATAACATTCGACTAAACGGGCATAACAATTCTTATCGAGTTTGAAACTGTTGGAATTATATTGTAAGGCAAACATTAAAATTTCAGTTACTGTTTATATTTTTTATCAATACGTTATTATTACTTTTACCCAGCATTGCAGATAGATAATCCTAGTCCTAATGTTATTTATTCGTATGTTATGCTACGTCCTATTTAAATACGAAATTAAGACTTTACAAAAAGTGGCCAAAATACCGATCCTCAATCTCCTGATGTTATTGCGTTATTTGCACTGTTTAACTGTTCTGCATTCTGATTTTAATGCATCCCGATATTCCGGAATCAGATCCTATTTCAGAAAGCTTTAATAACAGTTTTTTGGTATAACTGGTACTTAACTTTAGAAGTTGAGAAATATATTTATCTAATAGGAGCTTGTATAGATTTGGTATTAAATTTATTTTGAAGCCTTCAACTGAATTGAAGAGGAATAATGAATTCTTAACTAAATTAAAAATGTTATACACTATTGACAACTTTTATAATATAATCATGATAAAGTCATAGTTTCTGATTCACTCTTTTATGGTTTGTTTTTCAAAATAGTCTACAAAAAGTTCAGGTTTTTACCACTTGGTGTTTGAGATTATATAGTCAATTCAACTATAAAGCAATAACAAAACAGTTAAAAAAGAATCAAATTTGTCGACTCTTATTTGAACTTTTGATGGACTTATCTAAAGTTCCAAAGTAGTTTCCACTAAATTGATTAGTCAGAGATAGATAAATTGTGTATTTCAGCGATAAAACGCTCAACGACTAAACGTGACTTTTTCCAATGTAAAAGACGCCAAATATCTAGATTCTCACTATACAAACTTCCTATGGGAAAGTACATAAATAATACTGGTTTTTTACGCAATCTATCTGCTTAGTTAGAGTTTCATAATTGGGAGAAACTTTAATGATAAGAATTAATACTGGGGGTTTAAACTTTAAACACGTCCAAACGGACAAAAACTAATTGCAATAAATTTTGAGTTTTATTCTAAGGATATACCAACCGATAAAAATAAAATACCGGACTACAGGGTCCCCTCATCAAGTACCAAGAAGCAAACATAGTTAAGAAGACCATTGTAAGGACTAAATATTCGCTCGAAAATCAACAAAAGGAATTTAACAACCAAACATGCATACGTTTCCAATCAAGAATGATGATGGAGTTTGGTCTGAAAGCCCCAAGAATTGTTTCTATTTCATTTCAAAAATACATTTCATCCTCTGCTGAAGCTAACATCGCATAAAGACATACGGCCATGCAAAGTGAATATTCTTAACATTGATCCCGTAACATTAAGGAAGCAATTGGAGATACATATATAGTATGGAAGAGTTCACTATATTAAATTTCGAAATACCTCCAATGTAATTAGTAACTGAACTTATTAAATATGTAGGAAATTATCCTATGGTGTAGGAAATAATCAATGATTACCAAGGAGAATTCCGTCCAAATCAGTCAGTCACTGATCAAGTTTTTTCGCTACGGATGATTCTCTCCAAATATTATGAAACACAGTAACGCAGTCATTGTTTACAATAAAATGAACTGGCGATGGATTCAGATGGTTGGCACGGTACGGTTGACCCGTACTAAAAATGTAAAAGTCAGAATATTAGCCAATCAGTTTCGTTAGAATTAATAACGACCATCTTTTAAATTAGGTTAAATTATATAATTAACTTATATGAGCAACCAGCGGATATTAGTCTAAGTAGCTTATCTAAAATATTTTTCGTTTCACTATACCGGAAAAACAAACATCTGGTACCTATGAAAATCTTATTGCCAAAATAGGGAAATTAACGGTTTATATAGAGAACATCAAAGGTATATACTCCGGTTCCGTTCTTTAACCCAAAAAAAAATATAGAAAACAAATCGAGGAAATAAAAAATATTTCAATTAGGAATGAAAAAAATGATAATAGAAAATCAAATCCACTTCAAACATTTATTATAATAATCGTTAAAGATGAAGAATAGACGAACCGCCCAATTAGCTTCATCCATAAAGATTTACCGCCATAAAAATCTCAATTGGACTATTATAAATACAACAACAACATATATACCATACAAGAAAACTAACATAATTTGATTTTCTATTTTTAAGATCACATATTATTCGAAATAAGAATTTTATTCTTCGTACATATTCCAATCAATCTGTCAATTTCCATGATTACCATGACGTCGTATCTAGAATAATAATAATAATAATAATGATAGTAATAATATACGTAATAGGAATGGTAAAAATATCATAATCCGATTGATGAAATGAAGTCTATATCAAAAACTATACACATACATATATACATAGTTGATAAGGTGACCAGATGTTAAGATTTTTTTTTTCTTCAACATATTAGCATGGAAAATATTTCCAAGTATTGATTCAATATACATATAATATGTATGTACAGACTAATTTACAGTTCGCTACACAATCGAAGAGACGAAACGGGCGAAGAATAAAAAATAAGGATATAAATGAGTTTTATATAAAATAAATAAGTATATATATATATATATATATATATCCCAGCTACATATATACAAAGTATGAGATGAATATGTGAAAAAAATACAAATCAATATGTTTGATTTGGTCAATCACAAGTTTCATCATACCTATATAGTTTTGTACATTCTCCCAACTCAATTTTCTTCATCATCATCAGGAGCAGCACCACCACGAACCATCATCATAATCATCGAGTTTTACTTCTTTATACACACACACACATATATATGTATATATATAAACATACTCGTATATAAATATATATATATATATATATATATATATATATATATATATATATATATATATATATATATATATATATATATATATATATATATATATATATATATTCGACAACACAATTTTCTAGAGAAATAAGAAAATTTGAGATGAAATAAAATAAAAAAAGTTATATATAATAAAAAGGACGTGTGATGCATTTTCTTTTCTTGATTTTGAAAATAAGAAAAAAATTGATGTGACATGTCTGGGATTTATAGTTTTTTTTTTCTAGATATACATTTGTTCTATATAACTATATATATACGTCATGTATACGATTTTCTTTCACTTGAAGGAATTAAAATTTGACGAAGCATGGGTCAACTTTAAAGAAGATATAGTAAAATAATTGTGTATTTTGGATATACATTGGAGTTTGTCTAGCTGTCTGATTTGTCTATCTCAAGGTATTTTTGTTTTGTTTTGTCTCAATGCAATTTTCTTGAAAGAAAAACTGATAAAATTGATATATTTTTGTAGTCATCTAATGATGTTGATCATCATCATCATCATCGTCATTATAATCAAACTAAACTACAAATAA
This sequence comes from Tipula lateralis, assembly GCA_963932295.1. NCBI lineage: Eukaryota > Metazoa > Arthropoda > Insecta > Diptera > Tipulidae > Tipula > Tipula lateralis. Next base: position 149,772,200 of record OZ010736.1, on the reverse strand, counting down.
AACTTTATAGTTCGAACAAAAAAAAAACACAAAATAAATGTTTTCTTGCATTCTTCCTCCTTGAAATGGAAAATATACATGATAAATTTAAAAGAAGGACATGTATAGTTGCATCGGAGAGTATATACATGTCGTATATAGAAAACTATAAAAAAAAATTGTATATAATACAAGAACAGAATATAGAAAAAAAATCCTTGTCTCTCAATTTTCTATTGTTTTTAAGTGACAACTAAAAAGACAGATGGACAGACAGACACGACCTGAAAATTTTCTCTAGGAAAAATAAAAATGGCATCTCTATTTTGTCGTCCCTGTACTTTTTTTTATATTTATTTTATCTTATAGATGTATATGTACATGCAGCATCCATATAATAAATATGTATACTATATATATAAGAAAATAGTTTTTCCTGTTTGGGTAAAAAAAAATCGAGATTCTCTATGATATTGTTGTATACATGTTTATGTCTGTCTGTCTGTCTTTCCTTCTCTATATCTTCATGTCTATCTATCTAATAATTTTCTAAAACTTATTTTGTCTGTTTGTTCCATATCAAATTCAAATTTTCTTATATACAACTTTTATCTATCTCTTGTACTTATACCTATATATACTACAACCATACACAGCTAGGATGAAGTATTTTTTGGCAATAAATTGCAATTATAATAAGATTGTCCTAGATTTTTATGAAAAATCAATCATAATTTTTTTTTATTTGTACAAAATTACAACAACACAGTGTTTTTATTTTAATTCGTGTGAAATGTCAAAATTTAATAAACAAATACATACAATTTGATAAATGAAGGCGCCATGTAAGTTTTCTATATTTATGTCGGGAAATGCCAAAATGTATATTTCATTTTGTAGGTTATTCCTAATATTGATTCTCTATTACCATACACTGTCGGTACTTAGATATTTATAAACGTTGAGAAAATTATTTCAATTCTGAATGTGACACAAATACGTTTAATTGGGTCGATCAATTTAGATTTGACTGCAAATCAATTTTCCAACTAGTTATTGGCTTCAATTTTAAATGGAATATAATTTGAGCATTGATGAATAGTCAAATCATTATACTAGAATGAAAGCACTTTAAATCCTTTAACAAGATACAATTAAAGGCATAAAGTCTAGTTCCAGCTGCTGCCGTAATAAAATGATATTTTTGCAAGCATACGAAAGTCACGGCTTGCAACGAAATGATTACGAGAGATTGTCACCATGCAAAATTCTATATTAATAGTAAATGGATCGAAGATTTTCAGTTGGAAAGATTATGATCGGTAATATCAACACTATAGTGTACCATTTTTGGATAAGATTTCAATAAGTACAATGTTAGACCCGCTGTGTGGCATGTCGCACCGTCTCGTTAAAACCATATATTATTAATGCGTATAGCTCATACAATTGACTAAAGAAATAACGTTGCATCATTTTTGGTTATGTTTATCAACGAAAAATACGTTTCAATGCGATTCATCACTGAATATGATTTGCGATGAAAATGGTCATCTTCTTTCCCTATTTCCAAAGTCTACTTCGAGAACGTATGTCGCTTCATATGATCGAATGGCTTCAGTTCTTATTTTAACTGGAACTTATAAGGATGAAAGCCATGATCTATTGAGAATACTGTGGAATCGACTTTATTGGTTGGATTACGACGGACGCTTGAACGGCAACAATATTCTCGGCACTCCGACCAACCCGTTGTCTAACATTTTATTACTAAACTATGCATTGTTTGTCTACACCTACTCAGTATCTTCGTAGTAAATGTGAATTATTTGTAAACGTTGTTCGTTCGGGTCCTTCACCATGAGAAAAATGTTGTTTTAGTGATTGTTTTGACACTGACAGTAGTTAACAGTTGTAGTTGGACAATATTTTTTCTTAAAAATGTAGGAGAAGAAACCAAAATTATTGAGCATTTACTGTGTCAACTAACAACCTAAAAGTTTCCGGATATGTTGGTCTTCATTTGGAGAACAAAGACATTTTTGGGACTAAGAGCGATCGTTTGAGAAGAAGTCATAATAAGTCAAATGGACATTAATGGCGAGAGGTTATAAAATAGGTTTCTTATCAATAACTTAAGGATATAGGATAGGTTGGAACGTAAGAAACGCAAAGTTAATATTATCTTAATATTTAAGCTGTAGTAGATATATTTAATTACAAATACATTGACTAAATATCGAAAGAGATTATAACAATTTGTTAGATTAATTACAAGTTTTATTGTTGCTTTAACTTTTACTTATCAAAAACTTGTATTTTCACCACAAAGCAGTCCACATTCCGATATAATTTCTTGTTAAAATTTAAAGCTTCAATAAGCTTAATTTTGTCCATAAGTAGATGAGCTTTTTGGAGCTTATTCGATAAGCTGACGCATGATGATTTTTGAAGCTGTGCTATGATTGGCCGATCTCCTGGATAATTCAAACACCCATTATCGGAGGTTCTCCATTTATTATGAAATGCTGTCAACAAAAACTAAATGTGTTTAAAACTTAATCGGTATCAAAAGCTCAATCGAGTGCAACTTGGGACAAGGGAACTTAACCATTTTGAGGCTTAAGTTTAATTTATCATCTTTAGTACTGATTCGTGATTTAAAATTTGACAATATGACTTGATTTTAAAATTTAGTACTTGTACTAAAATATTTATTCGAGAGCACTCTCATAATAAGATAAGTTAGTTTCCTACTAACATTAATGCAATCAGCCAGTTGTAATTAGGAACGTAAAAAATATTCATATGATTGTATATATTTTAATCGCGGTCGCCGGTTGTAGCTAAATGGTTAAGAGAGTTTCTCATCACGCCACGCTCTCTAGAGTTCGATTCCCGCCGCTGACCAAAAATTAACACGCAACCGGATGACATAAAAATGAGTTTGTGTGTAAAAACATTTGTTGGGCTGACCACTTACAATGTGCATCAATCGTTAAAATTGGTTCGTTAGGTCTCATCTGAGATTATTAACTGGATAGTGTTATGAATAGTACTAACCCAAATTGATATAAAGTTTGGTTTCCCTAGGAAATTTCTTAAACGATTATCGGATGTTTAAAATATATATTACGACACTTAAGGTAAAGCTTAATCGGTATCAAAGGGTTAATCGAGTGCAACTTTCAACTAGCAAACCTTCCCTTCTCGAGGCGTAAGTTTAAGTTGTCGTCTCTAGTACTGAGTTGCGATTTTATTTTGATTTTAAAATTTAGTACTTGTACTAAAATATTTTAATCGAAAGTTTTCAGACTATTAATTAGATTAGGTTTTCTATCCACTTTAATGTAATCAAAGTCGTATTTAGGCTCATAAAAAAATTGTAAATAGTTTTAATAGATTACTAACCGAATAGCTAGTGTTTTGTTAAAATCAAATCTGTGTTGCTTTTATAATATACAAACTAATCAACTAATTTTAACACATGTTCGACCAGACAATTAAATTAAAACTTAGAATTTAACCCCATCATCATTGAAAGTTGCAAAGTGGAAATGGTATGAAAATCTACTCTCAAACAAACACACACACAACCAAGACGAAAATCTAATAATTTTTCTTTTCGGTTAGTTTTTTTTTGTTTGTTTCTTTATACATAATACATACATACATAACAAAAAAAACATTAAGAAATAATAATATTTACTGGAGAGATAAATTATCGCTATTAATTAACGTCTATTTTTAAGATATGAGTTAATATCCGTGTTTTTGACGTAAACTATAAATAAAAAAATAAACCATGTATAAACCTCATGTACTCGTGTTAGAGCGAGATAGATTGTATATTTTTCGGGAGTAGGAAAAAAATTAATTTTATTTGTTAATTTATGATTACTGATTTATAATACATAATTTCCAAAAAGTAATTATCTTAATTTTTTTTTTTAACAGAACAGACCAATATTATAATAGCTCTTCTACAGACAAACGTATATTATTATTTAACTTATTACTGCTGATCTTTCTTTAATTTAGATTATCTTAATAATCATAAATATAACATATTCAAGTTAATTTATATAAACATATATACTTATACGATCTAATGAAGAAGGCGAAGAAGAAGTTAGAAATTAAAGATCTAGATCAAGACAAAAAAAATATTAAAACAAGTTTATAATTTCCACTTTGATGATTATCGTCATGACAAAATATACGTTTAATAACCTCTTTTTTTGTCGTTGTCGTCGTCGTCGTTGTTGGCTCTCTCTCTATATAGTACACACATATATCGCACAACTTGATCGTCAAATAATAATAAATCACTTGACTTATTATTATTTATTGTATATAATTTTTTATAAACAATCAACGGAAATCTTAGCGAACACATATAAGAACAAGTTCTGAGCTGAAACATTTTTTGTGTTCTTTAACTAATTAGATATAATTGTTTAGATAAAATATATAATAATTGATCGTATGTCACCTATGTAACTCTATATATAATATTGTGTGCGTGCGTACTTGAAATAATCGATCTTCGATCGTCGAACGAAGACATCTTTTTTCTTTTCTTTTGATGTAACAATAAACGATAACCACGCCCTTTTAAATTACAACCTACATTATTATATGTAGTTTTAACTACTTTACAACAAAACGAATGAGCAAAGAAACTATATATCTAAAAGGGATGAAAATTGAAGATCGTCGATCGGCTTAAGATCAAAACATATACATACATACAAGATATATAAAAATGGAGATTTATTTTATAAATCTATTTTAACTATTTTCAATGTATGACAGATTTTGATAATATTTTAATTTATATCCACAATAACAATAATTTAGGATTAACGAACATTTATAAACTATATTTAAAATTAATTTATTCATAAAAATTCGTCAAAAAAATGTTAGAAATCGATCGTTTGATATTCAAAAAAATAGCCGCGATTTTAAATTTAAATTTTATTTATTCGGTTGTTGTTGTCTTGTTTGAATTCCATCATTAATTTAAAAACAACCACCACAAAAAAATGTCATTTTTATTGAATTATTACTTCACGGCTTGTTAATTTTTTTTTTTAAATTTTAATTTTAATTTTTAACAGAATATTTATTTTGTTTGTTATTTTGATGGTATAAATACGAAAACAAGTAAGCATATAGGCAGCAGCTGCCGCATATTTAAAATATATATACATATTGCATAACGCATATATATCGTATGGCTGCATATACCAAATGTGTGATTGATACAATTAATTAACGATTGCACATATAAATATATACAATATTTAATTGCTTTAATGTCAAAAAAAAAAAATGAAATAACCCAGATTTCATTATTTTGATCGCGATCACAATATTCAATCGATCGATTAATTTATACCCAACTGGTATAAGTATTATATATATATATATATATATATATATATATATATATATATATATATATATATATATATATATATATATATATATATATATATATATACATATATATACTGTTTGTGTATATGTACAGACTTGGTTGAGTGAAAAATTATGAAAGATCGCGCGCGCATTCTCGTGAAGGACAAATAATATCACAACGTTTAACTATATAATAACCATTCACTTATATCTACATAATGTGTATTATATACATATACATACATTTATATATATGAAAATAATTTATGATTAATTAATAATAATAAACAAATAAATGATCGATAAAAAATAAATATGTGTATATAGTGTATATAAGCACAATTCGTGATCATATTTGAAAATATATATATATGATCGGTTTGTTTATTTTATTTACATTATAAATTTGATTGAAATATGATCGTCATATTAAAAACAAATGATGGTGTGTCTGCGCGGACTAAGTGTACACATTTTGAACCGGATCATTTCATAATATTTTAACGAAACATTCAATCATTTCAAACCGCAACAGCATTTTGACAAATGACCACAATTGTTATGTGTGAAAATAATTTCATTAGACATTTTATTTAGATATAATATTATATATGAACGATCTATGATCTAGTCCAATCATTTGTTTATAATAAATCAAATTATATATAGCACTTACCGTTATCATCTGACGTTTTGTTCAGCCATCTATATGAAGGTCTTGGCTGTTGCTTTGACCGCATGTTGATGATAACAAACCTATGTTGTTTAATTTATAATAATTAGCGGCCACTTTTTTATTATTATAAAACAAATCTGTAAAATAAATAAAATAGTTACGATTATATATTGATGCCTATTATAAATACATAAAAAAAAATAAAAACTATACAGTATTATAATAAACAGATGTAACTAATAAATTAAAAATTTTGATTTTATTATATTAAGAAGACATCTTTATTTTATACTCATCTCTTATATATATACACATATTTTTTTTTTTTAACGAAGAAGGACGTTTTCTTTATTTCAATTACAAGAAGTGTACAAAAAATCATAATAAATCACATTTCACTTAAAAAAAAAAAAGAAATGACTAAGACGAGTACCGTTCTTGGAACCAAAAAGAAAAGAAGAGTGTATTGTGAAATGGTTAATGTTACCAAACAGAAGATAAAAATCTATTTCCCCGCGTGTGGGTACAAAAGGACCCGAAATGTTTAGAAAGAATATTTAAGTTTTGGATCTTATTTTATTATAAGCCTGAGAACCGTCTATAAACCTTATCCACTATCGAAATTTTGGTTTCCGATGTTGTTCCTATAAGATTTCTGATTTCATAAGAATGGTTTTACGCCATCCACTTTATTGGTCCTCAATAAGGCTACACATTACAAAATGTACAGTACAAAATTGAAATCCGTCGGTGTTTAATTTGAACAAGATATCGACCCATATCACAAAAATACCCACAAGAAACTCTACAACTATGAAATTTAAATTATATGACGGTGAACCCTGACGGTGGCTAAAAATTTCCAAATCTAATGATAATGTTCATATAAGTTCGTTTGAAACTACCTCTTTCCATGCTGTTCAATCAATCGCTGAGACAGGGAGAGTTTCCTAATAAATGAAAAAAAACCCATTATCAAAACTGGGAGGTACAATTGCATGTATAACCAAATTATTTGAACTTGTATAATATATTATTCCTTCAAAGAAGTGATACCTCTATATGTTTCGCCGTATCAACATGGATTGATGGACATCTACAAACCTTTTTGAATTCCCCAGCAGCACAATCAAAGTTAAAGAACGTCGTACTTAAGCGACCGTATCCAATACATCGATATTGAAATCAGTAGGTCTAAGTCAATACAAGATTGACTATCTGATTATATCTGGTTTCATCGAAGTAATCACTATGCGACCTAAAAACAAACAAAACTGTCGAGAACTTAAGCGACGCCGAGAAACGTCAAGAGGACGTTAACAATTTAGTGAATTGGTGTGAGTTAATCTTCTTAACCTGAACATCATAAGTGTAAGACGAAAACTAAATCCAGTTCTAAACCATTATACGAATTTAACAATATTCCACTACAGCGTGTGTCTAAGATCAAAGACCTAAGCGTTAGTTTCATGTAAACTATGAGCAGTTAGAGACCCATAGAACGATTTGTTGCTTAGATCTTATTTCATGTGGGGTTTTATTAAACGATAAACAGGAGATATTTATGAACATATGTGCGGTCACAATTGGAATATGATGTTACCGTTTAATGTCCGTTTTATGATACAAACATCGGTAAACTATAAAAGAGAATTAAGGAAAATTTTATCCGTCACTTAATTTGAAAAGGCGGCTGGGAATATGATCACGAATTACCGTACCATATGAAAACCTGCAGCCTGAGCTTTAAAAGTGTTTGTTTTTCAGTAACATTTCGTTTTTCACTGACCCAATAACATTGACGCGCCGTCACCTAAGAAGTCATAAGTAGACACCTGAGAAGAAATGAGTTCTTGCAAGTTGATGTCAAATGAAGCAACTATGGTTCTGACGAACCGATTAACATGATGTGTGAAGGCTTTAATCAGATAAATCACTTGATCGATTTTACTTTCGAGCAAGGATATCTTAAGACGTAGGATGAAGTTGCACTTTGCTTCTTCAATCGGATTTTTAGACTTCACTTGATACTTATATAGTCACATGGATATCAAAGAAAACGTGCAGATTTTACTTTTATAGGACCTGGGCCTACTCTAGAGGTGTCGTCATTATCTCTTAAGAGTAATATCAACTATCACTTTGGTATTCTACACCAGACGAGTATGGACAACCGCATCTTTTGTCACCTATTCAAAATCTTTTGAATTATTATTATTCCATGAATTCCATGAATTTTCATTCGGAACAGTAATTATTCCATGAATAATTATACTGTTCCGAATGAAAATTTGAAGAACGCAAACTGCGAACATTGTGGGTGAGGAGAAACTGTTATTTTACTCCTGCCCTCCATATTATCCTTTTAGACTGCACTTCTTTTATCACGATGCCTATTTGAGGATCAACTGACGACCTTGAGGATACTGCATATCTTGTGCCCCATTCGAAGAGCAAATAGATTTCAGGATTGCGAGAGTGTACGCCTGAGCAGAATATGATAGCCATATGGTGAAATTAGTTGTGCTACTAAACTTAGGATCAAAACCTCTCTCTTCCAGCTGAGAATCATTAGGATGTCAATAAAACACAATGAAAGAACGAAATCTGTATGAGTCTAGAGTGCAGAAATTACGGAACGAGTCATCATTTTCCGTTATAATACTATATGTGGCCATCGAGCAATGCAATATAAATGAAGTATATACGTTAGACCTATACTTTTTTGTCCTTTAGACTTAGCTTGCCAAAACGTAAGGTTAAACAAAGAGTTAAAAGTGATCGTAAAATAGGTGCTAATGTTGTTTCTTTATAGAATTTGGTTAGTTGAGAAAATTCCCACTCAGCCTCCTCGTTATAGTATAGTTGTTTGTATAGTTTTCTTGTTAGAATATATGCAAGCTATAAACTATAATCACTCGTGTTTTTACCCTCAAACATTATCATTTCGACTCTAGCTTTATACGTGTTTCTTCGTTCGTGATTTTGTAGCTGGTATTGATTTCAATTTTGGTTTGACTTATATATTTTGTAAATATTTAAAAGCTCTGACAACACAAAGCCAAAAGAATATCTGACATCCAGTATGTTACATCAGCATTAAAAAGAGTGACTCAAAAGCAGAACTAAAAGGGTAAATGCTCGGATTAAATATCCCCACCGCATCTTCTATTGGTTCTACAGACTGTACGTAGGAAGGCAATATGGTAGTAAGCTGGCTGATTTTTTCCGGTGTAGCATACAAAGTATATCCTTCACGGCTGGGAGTCGTGGATATTACAGGGTTTCTAAAGTTATTTTTTTCAAAAAAAGCGTTGTTCAAAGGTCGTTTTATTTTAATAAAATAGCGATTTTGAATAGAATTGCATTTGTCAATCAACTGGTCGTTGACGTAAACTTAGTTAAGGAAGATATCCAAGATACAGACAAATTTCACAACCACTGCATTCTAAAGGCCAACCTTCAAAATATGCTCACTCTCCATGATTAACTATGAAATTTTGACAGAATCATGTTTATTATATATTTTAAAGCACTAGAAATAGCACAATTACTTTATAAAGCCCCCGATTTTATACACAAACTTGGTTTTATCCGTTCAAAAATAATAGTGTATCACTACCACAAACCATATTTGTGTAAAGCAATTTCTGCTAATTCGACATGATCCGAACAATGTTTGCCAATCCTTAAACACACGCGGCAATGATGGGTGTATTGCGGAGGAATTCAGCAGTGTAGTTTGGAAGATAAAGAGGAGTGAATCCTCCCGTAAGCGATCTAACGTTGTGCTATGTCGTCGTGTTCTGTGTGAGGTAACTATCGGGTCATCGTGTATATATTAAGGTAAGCCTTCACGTTGGATTTAAAGATGGAGGCATATATGTAAGTGCAGCTTGGTATGAGAGTATAATTATCACTGTCAAATGGAGGTCGTATATAATCTTTAGTGTTGAGGTGCAGGCAGGGCCTATCACAAAATTATGGAAGCAAACCTATAGGATTACCGTAATAGTTGGGTTGTACTTCTCCTATCATATCATATTAAATTAATTGTTACAGATTCCTGAGCCATATACTCGTACATAAATATATTTTTTTCTGATTCTTGTATTAATGGTTTAATTTTAATAAAAAAGGAGGAGATGAGATAGTTGTCGCAGAGACTGAAGAATTGTCTTATTCTTCAGTTTCTATGCAACCGATTTATAACTTATAGATAGCTTATGCAGGCTATGAGTTATCTAAAAGTTATAAATCCGTTTAGATTGTCAAATCTGACTAAGCCACTAATCAAGTATATACGAGTAACTATCTAGCATAGTTGATTTCATCCCCCGTCTGTATTGTACACTCACATGTATATATATATATATATATATATATATATATATATATATATATATATATATATATATATATATATATATATATATATCCATATTAATAAAACCTCAAAAATAATTTTGCTGTTCCGAGAGAAGAAAATCAGTCGCCCTCATAACTAAAAATGACCAAAAAAACTTCTTCTTATCGTAATCATCCAAGAAATTACCTTTTTCCACTTATCCACTCTATATACTCGTATATATGCGTATATATACAAACAAAAAATTATATTATTTCACTTTAAGTGGAAAAAAGAGATTAAAAGGTTGGAAAAATAATATATATATATTTTTAGGTAAAATACAGGGTGGAAAAGCGATGGTGGGGTGGGAATACGAAAAATATTTCTTTTAAACCATTTTTTTTTGTATATCAAAAAAATATGTTATGTCACATGATGAAAATCGAATTTCCTTTTACATTTTTTTTTGTATTATTTTTACACAAAGTCTAAAATAAAAAATAATAAAAACCCTTAGATTACATCATTCAACTAGTTGCAGAAAATAAAATCAAGATCAATAGGGTTAATATGTATACATACATATGTGAGAGATGAGGAATACAAATTTCATCACTATAATGATGATGATGATGATTTTTTTTTCTTACTTTACTTTTATGTATATATACGCACATATAAATAGATAGAAGAAATCCTTCTTCGTATTTAATGTTTTTTTTTATGCGAAGAAAAGAATGAAAAATTCACTCCCTTGTCGATCATAAATCTTTCACACGATTCGATTCATCAGACTCATTTTTTTTTAATACTTTGATTATTGTGTTTGAATATGTGTATCCTATATAGAATAAATGGCCACACGCGCACATTAACTATTTTGATAAAGCTTTGTATCATTATCGAGAGTACAATTCAATTGTTTTGCAAAATTATAATTTTTGAATTAAGTAAAAACTCGTGTATATTAAATTTAATCAATTATTACCACCCATTGATTTTTCAATAATTTATAATACTTATAACAAACAAACCAAACCATATACCAAAATAAAAAATTGTTTTATCTGTACCAAGAGAATGTTGCATTGTATATTGTTTTCTCTAAAAGCTTTAACTGATAACTTGAAATGGTAATACAGTGAATGTGTGTACACAAAGTCGGCTTCACTGTGTGTTTTTATGATGGAACAAAACTATCAAATATTAATGTTACGATAAATCAATAATCAATTAAATTGCTTGCTGGAAATGATATAAGCTTGTAACCTTTTATATAATATGCTTTTAAGATATTATTATGATTATTGCCTTCTTGTATTTATTTCCTGATATCATTATATGCTCGTATAATCATCGTCATCATTATCATCATCAACGTCACGATGATGGTTTGTTTTATTTGAATGACCATAAAAATCAACCATTCAAAAGCACTTTGACGATTGAAGCTTTTCTACTATATACGTCTATGTGTATTTATATATCACAATGTTCGTCTGCCTGTCCATCTATCTATCTATTTAATTTTTTTTTTGTGCAATATTCCTCAAACCAATTCCTTGAATCTAGACTAAAGACAAAAAACAACGAGTGTAATAATATTGTTGCTTTTAGCATTTTATTGTAATTTCTGTTACCTTCTCCTGGTACATTTTCGTGTAATCTCATCATTTTACTATTTTCATTTTCATTTTTATTGTTATTCTTTTCCATTCACCTCGATTATATACGATACACTTTCGAAATGAAAATGATTAGAATTGGGTTTTGCCAATGGTCAGTTGTATTCCATATACACAAATACATATATAGCTAAACTACCTATTTTAGGGAAAATGAAATGAACTTACTGTTATAGTTAAAATAATTTTAATATCAAATTGGATGGAAAATGATGATTATGATGATGGTATAGTGGTGGCATTTCAAGATGACTCACAAACAGTATATATAGTTCGTATAGTCAGCAATTTAACGAGATACAATACGATTATTTTTATCCTCTCGAATGCTTTGGTGCATGTCATTTATTTTCACTTTATATTACTTTTTGACTTTGATTGCTTTTTGTTTTAGCTTAAAGCTCTCGACCAATCTTCCCTTTTTAGGATAAAAATATATATAAATATATATTATGATCCAGATCATCATCATGATCTCAAATTTATATATACAATTCAAAAAAATATAACTGTTAAAAATTATAAATCACATGATCGTGTTCACATAATAATATAATAATACCGAATTAATCAGAAATTCAGATATACACAAAGAAATAAAAATTATAATTTTATCTTAATTCATTGATCAACATCGATCTTTTAATTTTTTGTTATTTTATTTAGTGACATGACATCTTTATTTAAAGAAATCTGGCAACACTGATCGATCTCAAATATTTCACACTATATATATATAAAGTACTATATAAATATATAAGACACGATCATGATCAATATTTCTCACTTCCATATAAAAACTAACAATTTTGACTGATCTTGATTATATTTTCTTCTTTTTATTTCTCAATCTTATCAATTCGAAATGATCTTATATACACTTTTTAAATGATTATTCATTTCATTCTATTCTCTTATACACATTTTGATCGAGATTTTATTGTCCGTTTTTCTGTCTTTCTGTCGATCATCTTTCTTATATGCCACAAAAACAACACAGAACGTTAAATACGTTCAATTGTTTGTTTTTTCTACAATTTAATTTTTTTATTTTATAGTATATGATAGGTTTGATCGATTATTGATACACAATATAAATTTAATTTAAATTTTTATTTTGTACGATCGTTTCGAGGAAGTGAGAAATATTTTGCCATAATTTTTTTTATATATGAAGAAAATGACCGGGGCACTCTCTCTCACTTTGATACATCCACGTTAAGTTCATGTCTTATAAGAATTTTATGACAACCAGATGTCACTTAACTGTTTATATGTATATAAGATGATCTTGTAATTATTTTATACTGTTTTTGTATATCTCAACCAAACTAAGAAGAAAACAATATACATGTATATAAACAACACACAGGGTGGATGAATTACTCTTGCTTGGTGTTTTTCTTTTTGTTATCCGTGACATTCGACATTCTTTATGAGGTAATAAATTTTCCAAGCAATGTATTTTTCTTTATACACTATGTACATACATACTGTACATATATAAATACTCACATACACACACACACACATACATACGTAAAATAAAAATAGAAAGACGAATGACGATGGAAATAATATTTTTTCAGTTTTCTTATTTAAAGGATTTTTTTTTGCTCGTCTTTTCAAAAATAAAAATGATGAGAATGGGATGTAATATAAAAATATATACGAAGAGATATGACACGAATTTCTTTTGCTCGAAAATATCCATGGTGGAAATTGATAGACATTTATTTTATTTTAGTGTGATAAGAGAAGCAAAACTTAGTCTGATGTGTGGAAGACCAACACATACCATACACACACAAGTAACTATATTTTAAACTGTATATATATATATATATATATATCCACAGCTGTCACCTCATTCGTCATCCTCAAGTCACACACGAACTAAATTATGTTAAATGAAAAAAAAAATTAAAACCGAAGATTTTATTTTTGTGTCATTGAATAAATCACTTTGGACAAGATGAAGTTAAGATTGTAAAAAAAACATCGTTCGTTTGAGACAAAAATTACACTCTATTATAAATTAACCCTATCAAAACCAACGCTATAGAATATGTTACGTTACGTATTAAAAGGAAATTATTTTCAATCTCAAAATTTATGATTTATGGGGCAAAATTGAAAAATCCATCTATTTTTTTGTTTGTTATTTATATCTTGACCTGGAAACACAACGACTTAGATAAATCGAGCCCTAAGGTGATTTGTCCTGAAATATATGGATAATTTTGTGCTAAATTTGTTTTTTGTATGGTTTAAATTGTATTAATTGAAGATATATTTGAGTACACGATATGAGGCAGGGATGGTTTGATATGTTTAAATCGAAGAAAAGCCATAAAAATTACACCACAAACGAGAAGAGGAAGTAAAACGATTCTATTTTTGTTAAAATTTCTTAGAACTGTTTATTGTTTACCCGAAAGACTAAAAAAAAAAAATAAGATAAAAAGAAAGATGAAAACTACTTAGGAGAAAGTAATAAAAATAAATCACATTTTTTTTTTGCTTTTATTCATATGATACACATACACAATGGAAGGAACACATAAGGATAATTATAAACAGTGATAGATCATAAACAGATCATTATTGATTTATGTGAACAGGTTTTGAATGAGATATAGAATGTCCTTTTTTATGTTATGTTATCTTTAGACAGGATGAATTATAGCTCTGTCTGTAATATATATTATCTATCCGTATAACACATCTGTCGGTTTACTTGAAAGCTCTCACACTTCCAATCCAATTTCATCAAAATATCTATATATTTAAAATGAAAAACAAGATATAGAAGGAAATCTATTATTTGAAATACGAAAAATTTAATCAAATTTAATTGCAACTCAATTATAATTAAAAAATCTTATCAATTTTACTGTACAGTTTTTCCGAAGTATACATACAACAACAACATCAAAAAATGTCAATTTAAAATATTTCTACAACCATGTTCTCTCGTACATTCACTATCTTGTCTGTCTCGGTCTATATAGTGTATATATATTGAAAATATTATTGTCCAATATAATATCTCTTATCTATATTTAATCTGTCATTTTTAATATTCAAATTTTTTTATGTGTGTGTTGTCTTCCCAAAACAATAATAACATTGGATGGCAGCAGTATAACAAAACACAAAAAAAAAAATAAATCGAAAATTAAGATGAAAATTAAACTTGACTCGAGATAAATAAACCAAACGAGAAGAAAATTATGATATGTGTGTTCATATGTCGTATTCCATCTATCACACATGCATGAAAGTAGCAAAAAAAAAACTGGAAAAATTATTTTTTGATGGACACGGAAGACAGACACATACAGGACATGAGATAGTATAAAAATTTATGGATATTATTTCTAAGGTTAGTTTAGTATATCTATCGTACTAGCAGTTTATAATATTACATATATATATATATATATATATATATATATATATATATATATATATATATATATATATATATATATATATATATATATATATATATATTATATATATATATATATATATATATATATATATATATATATATATATTATATACATATATATATATATACATATATATATATATATATATATATATATATATATATATATATATATATATATATATATATATATATATATATCTGTATACATACATATACATAAGACAGATGAGATGATGAATTTGATTTTTAGATAAATATACTTGAAATAGAGAATAGAAATATTATTATTCAATCTAAATATTAAAAACAAGATCATGATGATGATGTAGAATCCATCTATTTATCTTCTCTCGTATATATATATACATATATGCATGTGAAATAAAACAAAATAGATTGATGAAGATGGACAACTTATTTTCATGTCATGTCTTAAAGATAATTGATATATACATGTACATTTAAACACAGAATATTTCATTCATTTCAATTAATTTGAGATTTCGATTAATTAAAAGAGGTGTATTGGATTAATCAATTAGATATATATTTTAAAAAATGATTAGAGATATTAATGACTTAACAAGAGTGTTGGTACATAATTCATTGGTCTTAATGTTATTAAAGCTTAAGTAATGGTGTTAAGTATTATTGTAATCGGGTTTAAATCAATCGTCTCATGTACACGATTATGAAAAAATCAACGACAATATGTAAGAGATAATTTGTTTAAGGCATTTAGAAGATTATTTAAGAACTCTGAAAAGAAGCTTAATCGGTTAAAAAAACGATGAACAGTATTAATTTGTTATTATCACAACGTGCTGTGGGTGAGCACAACCTTAAATATTTCGAACGAAATGCAAAACCCAAAGAATACCACTACTGTAACCAGAGACTGTTGTAGGTGGCAACTAAATCTAGATGAATCGCTTGGCTGATGACAAAATAAAACAAAATCGGATATAGCTGCAAAAATAACAACGAACAGGTTCACAGGTAAAAAATGTTGTGTTGGGCTTTATAATAATAATTTGGATAATCTGATAGGCTATAACTGAGCATGATGTCAGATTGGTTAACGCAAGAGCAGGCAAAAATCAGACCGACTTATACGTAAGAATATAGGTCCCTAATTCCGAAACGAAAATATGACCGAAAATGAAGGAAGAATTATGCTTTTTGTTCATGATCTCAAAGTGGCAAGTATATTCTTTTCTCATAAAAATATACATTCGGAAACATAGACTCATCCACGAAAACCATTTTGAAGCCAAAATGATCATGAGTTGATTACACAAGAGCGGGCTTGGGTTGTTCAAGACGGATATCGTATTGGTCTTCAACAAAACTCATAAGCAGTGATCATTATCTCATTACAAAGCTACGATGGTAATTACAAAGCTACGATGGTAATATCGTCAAGGTCTGACAAATTAAGAACTCCAACGAAAATATCAAGATTTTGTCAGTGAACACTGTCTGAAAAGTATATGAGAAACCTCGGTTTTCGATGCCACCTAAAACACTCTCGGTATAGTCAAACATCAAGTCACGTTCTGCGTGTATCGATCATTCAAGGGAGAAATAATTTTGAGAAGAGTAAGAGGCAACTTTCGGCGACGATTGCGACACGGTGTAGTGCGCTTTCTGGCATCTTCGAAAATGGTTAACAACAATTTAAAGAGCTGGCTCGTAATCGAAACCGATGGATTCATATTGTTGATCAATTTTCACTTACACGTATACGTACTTATCCTATAAATGTATGCTAGCTATCGTATAAATTTTATTAAGTTACCAGTGGAATCGTTTGCTTGAAGGAATAATGAATCACGAGCACACTATGAAGTGGTTATTTCCAAAGTATCATGCCGAGCAACGGTATTTCGTTGCTAGCCAAGAGAAATTTGTGGCGAGACTATCTGTGTACACTACAGTTCCATGACAGATTATATAGTGATGACATGGAAGATAACATCAACTATAAGTTCTGCACTATTATTAATCTCTCTTGTGAAACGAACCTGACCAACAAAGCACTCAAAGAGATCAAATATAAAATTAATGAGGATTCAGGTCCCTTTGCGATATTACAAATTTTAGCGAATATTATGACAGTGGGGTTTCATTGAACAGTACTTACATCTAAAATTAAGTGAATTACCTGTTAGAATTAGTTGGTATTGATTATGACACCAACCATACTCATTGGAACATAATCAGTTCACACAAACGATATAGATTCAACTCTGCTGGCAAAACTAACAAATTGAGTCTTTCAATACCGGCGAAGACAAACAAATCAAACGAATATTTTCAGAGAACCATAAAATGCCTAGTATTACACATTTTTAACAAATTCATATTCTTAGTTTCGTTTGGGTGGTTTAACATTTATTAAATCTTGGACAGATTAAATAAGTTTACAATTTTAAGTGATAAGCATATTATTTTCAACTGACTTTTTAAAAAACTGAAAAGTTTTTACTAAAAAAATTGGTTATAACCTCACTTTCACTGAACTAAAACGCTTGTCTGGAAACTACCAAAATACTACCTTATATTAGGATAATATTAGCTCTCACTGTATGTTGGATGCAACCTGATTCTGATAAAACTACATATAACCTATATCGTCGGAAAATGACGAGAAACAATATGAAATGGAAATTTTTCCCCAACTGCTCTTCATTGTCATCTTACATTGTGTTATTGTTTTGTTATTTAAATCAGGATAGATAGACAACCACTCAGAGATCAATCACTCAAATGTCAAAAAATTTATTTATAATTCTATCTTAGTTTATGTATATATATAAATATATTTATTGTTTGTTTAATTTTTATCTATTCAAAGTACGTAGACATATAAAAAAGAATGATGTAAGCAAAAACGAAAGAAAAAAAAACTTCTTGGAGCTTTTTTTTCTTGAGATGGAATGAAAAAAAAATGATAATAATTTGACCTTTTTTTCGTACATCAAGACAACAATATATATGAATGATGTGGATCCTTTTCGTACATATACCATATATGCATACATAAATAATATCAAACGATTTTATATTCATCCATCTAGTCGTACCAAGAAAGAAGGACAAATTTAAATGTCAAGATTTTTTTCATAACTATAGCACCCTTTATAATATCGATGTCTCCCCAATTTCAAGTCAATCAATAATATATGTAACTTACAAATATAAATATTTTATTTTAGTTTTAACCCGGTTCGCTCACCTGAAAATAAACAAAAAACAAATCGTTAATTAAATTTTAAAATTTCAAAACATTTGACAAATATCAAAATTAACACAAAAAAAAAACACTGTGTGGTTCTAAATTAGACAACAACTACAAATAACTAAAAACGGACAGACACTGTCATTTTCCACTGAACGAGTTATACATATACAATATATAACAGACGGACAAAAAAGCTGGACAATTTTTAATTTAAATATAAAAAAATATAAATTTATTTATTTAATGATTCGAATTAAATAAAAAAAAATACAACAACAATATAAAAATAAAAAATTGATTTTCATTAATTTTGTTAATTTGTTGAAAAATCATTTTTTATTTTTATTTTTAATGTATTTGAGTGTGTATGTGTGTGTGTGTAAATACTTTGGAAATGCAAAATGAAAAATTAATAAAATAATAATAATAATTAATTTTTTTTTCGATGCAATTTTTTAATTATAAAAATTGACAATATATATTTATATAAAAAAAAAACGCGAAAATGAAATAATTTACTTGAATTGAAATTAGTTTTGACTAAAAAATTAAAATTAAAACAATATGTACGTATAAATAAAAATATATATTTTTTTTTTAAAAACCGAATCAATTATAATACATTGCTGTTGTTGTATAATATTAAATAAATACGCATAATTAGATAAAATTATGTATGGTTTTTAAAAATTATTGATTAACATAATTTTTTTTTTTGTGCTTCACGATAGTAAACATCATTTTCACAAGATCAAAGTGAAATCAGTCAACTGTCATTTAAATAAATAATTTTTATTAAAAATAAGGGTAGTTTATTATATTTATTTAAAATAATAATAATATATGTATAACGAGTATGTACATGCATCGGGATGAGCGCAAAACGATTCCAAACGTTTTATAGTCAACTGTGCTAATTTTTATTTCTAATTAAAATTAGTTTTTATTTTATTATTTGAGATTTTGCGTTTTTGATCATTGAAATAGAAAATTGTATTATTTTGAACACATATTTTTTTTTGTTGTTTGAATTATTATTTGAAAATTAAATCAATTTATGCTGAGTCACGTGAAATTGATTGGTTTTGTGATTTTTGTCAAAAACTTTTTTTTTGTTTGGTAATTTTCAATTATTTCAATTCAATAATTAACTAACGAATTGATGATGATTTATGACAGAAAAATAATTAATTAATTTTTTTTTTCGTTATAATTTTTGTTTTTGTATTTGGTTAAATTTTTAAAATTGAAGTTGATATTTTGTGGTAATTAAAATTGAATGTCTCAAACTAATTTGATTTTTTTTTTATTGGGCTACGGGATGACATTAAAATTATAATTTTTTGTTTGATATAATGTGGTTTCTATATAAAAACGTTTATTTATGTATTTCGATACTATAATCGAATGTGTGACATATGATTCTAGCACAATCAATTTTTGTATGATTGAATTAGTAGTGGCCCAAATTTGTCAACTACCTTTTTGGTTTATAGAAAGCATTAGACTTCGTAACAGACGACTACATAGGCAGTTCAAGTCCTATACGCACTCTAACACTAGTTAAAATTATATGGAAAGGTTGAGGACTACTGCTTAGATAGAAAACCAGACTGTAAGTCTTTAATGTACCATATAAACAGTTTCCAGTTTCCGTTGGAGTATAAAATGCACAAGTTTAAGACAGCTGTCAACTATGGCTTGAAAGATCGTGCATTGGGTGCAGGACAGTCTAAAAGTCCGCCCTGCATCCAATTAAAACTAAACGTAAAAAAAATAACCCAGACCACGTAAACCACCAAGTAATTTATACCACCTGATTTATATATTATGCAATTACATACTCGTATATGTGGA
Source organism: Tipula lateralis (assembly GCA_963932295.1). Lineage (NCBI taxonomy): Eukaryota > Metazoa > Arthropoda > Insecta > Diptera > Tipulidae > Tipula > Tipula lateralis. Next base: position 149,751,512 of record OZ010736.1, on the reverse strand, counting down.
TTATCATCTTAAATAATATTGAAAAGGTAACAAATGGTAAATTAATCAAGTTTTATAGCATTTCACAATCAATTGAAATTAAAATTTAGAAAAGGTCGAGTCATTATACATCAGAAAAAAAAGGAGTGGGAGTAGAAACAGCTCTACTTATTTCGGAATCTTCACCATAGATGGCTCAACTCTATTAAGGAAAGAGTAATTTATTATTTATAATAAAGAAAGAATAAACACTGTTGAAACAGCATACAATAAACTGATATATTATGGCTCACTAGGTGGAGTTGATGCCACTGAGGTAAATAAATATGGAGTCGGTATCTTATAAAACTATCATTGTAAACAACAAAAAATAATGGTAGAGACTTTTTTTATAGTGGTGCCACTCATTTTATATAAGTCTCTCGCTCTTAAAATGTATTACCGAAAAATTGATGATTTTAACAGTGTCAGTCATTAGTATCTAACAGTGTTCTCAAACTTTGAGGTCGAAAAATTATACGCCAAAACCCACAAATAAAAAATTGTTTGGAAGAACACATAATTTTTACTATTATTTATACATAATTAATATATTTATTTATTCTTTTTTGACATATGAACCAAATAATTACAATTTATGATTGAAGTAGTAAAAGCCCGATTATCCGGCATCCAATTAACCGGAACACCGGAAGTTAACCGGAATTTTAATTTTTCGGAATTTTTTTCCTTTTTTGTCTTTCACAAGGGAAATAATTTTTTTAATTATTCGGGGATTCACAGAAAATATACTTTCCTTTACTTTTCTTCTGTTTTATGCATTATTCTATTTGAATTGAATGTCTAAAGTCGTGTTTGTAGTTAGGTTAGTGAAATATTGAATATATTCATTAGTATTTAATTTGACGATACATATGTATGTGTAGTTCAATATGTACCTTTAATGTAAATTAATAGTAATTTTAATGAATAAAACAGTAATTTTAATAAATAAAGAAAAAACTAACTTTAATAAAACCATAAATAAATATTAATATGGCTTCGACCAGCAAAGAATCAACAAACAGGAAAAGAAATGTGTTATCAATCAGTGATAAAATTGAAATTATTAACAGATTGAAGAGAGGTGAATCTCGAGAGGCATTGATGAATTTTTATAATATTGGCAGTTCAACTTTATACGACATAAAAAAAATAAAGAAAAATTGTTAGAGTTTGCTTCTAAAATGAAAAATGATAAATTCGCTAAAACTAAGAAAACAAAGCATAAAGCTAAACTGGAGCAGCTCGATTCTGTTTTATATGAGTGGTTTTTGTGTAAGAGAAGTGAAGGAATGCCAATAACTGGCCCCATCATCATAGAAAAAGCTAAATATTTCTATGACGCTCTAAAAGTAACTGAGCAGTGTGTATTTTCGGATGGTTGGTTAGCACGTTTTAAATCAAGGCACGTTATTCGAAAATTGGATATTTCAGGTGAAAAGAAATCAGCAGATGAAATCGGAGCAAGCGATTACTGCACAAAATTTAAAGAAATTGTAGAGAAATATCATCTCACTCGTGAACAGGTTTATAATGCTGATGAAACCGGGCTCTTGTGGCGATGTTTGCCAAATTCTACTTTAGCGGGAGCAGGAGAAGCTGCTGCTACTGGCTTCAAACATAACAAACAGCGACTAACAATTCTTTGTTGTGCAAATGCAGCTGGAACGCATCGGTTGGAATTATTGGTTATTGGCAAATATGCTCGACCAAGAGCATTGAAAAATATTAGCGGCTTACCGGTAATATATAAATCCCAGTCGAATGCTTGGATGAACCGAGAAATATTTCATGACTGGTTTAAATCAAATTTTATACCATCGGTTAAATCGCATTTGACAACCTTAGATGACACACATAATCAAAAATGTTTGCTATTATTAGACAACTGTAGAGCTCACCCTTCAACAAGTGAGCTAGTATCAGATTGTGGAAATTTCATTGTTTTGTGTTTACCGCCCAATGTGACATCTTTAATTCAACCGATGGATCAGGGCATAATTCAGAATTTCAAATGTTACTTTAAAAAACAGTTTTTAAGAAAATTGATTGCTGCTGATTCAGTGAAATCGTTTCAACAATCTTATAACATCAAAGATGCAATATTTAATGCAGCGTTTGCCTGGAATGAAGTAAAATGTTCAACTTTAGCAAATGGCTGGAACAAACGTGATTTAATGATAATCAGACACCAAGTAAAAACAACGCGCCTTACGATGAAATTTGCGAAATCTTGAATTCTAATGCAAAACAATTTGTGGATATTCAAGAGCACGAAATTGCTGACTGGTTGCATCTCGATGATAACACAGAAACTGTGCAAACTTTTACGGATGAACAACTTATCGAAAGTGTTTTGAATCCCAACGCAGCAGAGAACTTAAGCTCAGATTCTGATGAAGACGTACAAGTAGCTGAAAAAGGTATCACTTGGCAAGTAGCAGAAGCTGGTTAAACAACATTTCTCAAATTTGCAGAACAATGTTCGCAGTATTCTGCTCAAGAAGTTATGCAGATTTATGTCATGCAGAACAAATTTCTAGTGAAAAAAGAGAAGTCTACCAAACAACAAGATATAAGATCGTGGCTTCTAAACAATCCATAAAGTTTGAGGTCCAATAATGACGAAGTTTGAATTTTATTATTAAATTTTATAATTGAATTAATTTATGAATTATTTAAAAGTTTTGGGTATTCGTATATGGGTGTACTCGTATACATATGTATTTATTATTTGCAATAAATTCAATGAACTGATATATAAAAAAACTGTTTTCTCGTACATAATTTGAAAATAAATAAATGAGAATCCTAAAAAATAATGAAATCAAGCGAAATTCTCGTAAAGTTTCTAGTTTTAATGAAACATTCAATTATCCGGAATTTTCGATTATCCGGAATGCTCTCATCCCCAAGCATTCCGGATAACAGCGCTTTTACTGTATTTCACTTCCGCCGAAACAAAATTTAAATTTTAGTTTCGAAAATTCGAGTTTGAAGAAAAAGAAAGATTATTTTCGCTTTCTCTGTTACACAGAAAATAATTCTTTTTTTTTACAGCTATTAATTTTTACAGTTACCGCCTCCTTAGTTATTTATCTCGGTGGTTGATGTCTACATTTTGGGGAAACACTCACCCGATCATCTCAAATGTATATTTACTTATTAACAAACATGATTGCATAAACATTCTGCTGGGGTAGACGCATTTCAAGGCATTTCAGGAGGACAAAATAGCTGCATCAGTTGTATTGATCCACATTAATTCACTTCGAAATTTTTAACATTAACGACCAACAATCATACTTTTTTTTATGGTGTCTAAAGCTCAACCATCAACCGAGATCGCGTATAATGAAATGAATCAAACTAAGTGCGATAAATAAAACCAATAACTTAAGAATTGCGATACTAAATGAATTAGTAAATTATAGGTTTATTAGGGTGATATAGTGTAGCGGGTGAAATGGCAGAGATGCTGTTTCTCTCACTTCTCATTCATTAAATAACTAACAAGATCATTTTTCTATCAGTTACGATATACTCTTCGAAAGATACGATTGTAACAGTAAAATAATTAAAAATTGGTAAAATTTTTTCTTAGTTTGTTTTGTTTTGTGTGTGAGTTGGTAAGTATAAAATATATTTCAAAATATATGGTAAAGATTATATTTGGTTTTTCAGAACGAATTTTGATGTTGGGTTGTCTATTTTGCCTATGTAGGGTTATGTCTGTATTTTTACTAGATGGGTGAAATCGGACTGGTTTAATTATATGAAAGCTTTTCAATAATACAATTGTTTTATAATATTTTTTTATTTTACAATTGTAATATTTTTCTGAGTATTAATTTACTTTAGATATGCCTACAATATACAAGAGAAAAAATTATTCGGCATTTGTTAACGCATGTAATCCTTGCGGAAATAAAAACATAAATCTATCCAATGTAACATTTCTTCTTGCACAATGTGCCATATCTCCCACTGGTTAGGGCGATAAAGTTATTTGGATAGTTTTTTTAAAGTTTTCTTGTATTTAATGAATAAAATGTATAATTGAATTTTATTGTTATTACAAAATAACTGAAAAATATATTTGTTTTACTTACATAAAAAATTTAAAAAAAACATATCTCCCTACTTTACTATATTTTAAAATTCAGACATTTTTTTGATATAATGGTGATCTTCACAATCGGAATCCGATTGAATCTACTGAAATCAAGCTAGATGAAAATAATTTATTTGAGGAGCACTGGTAGAAAACCTATTAAAGATTTCAGTTGCAACCTAACAAAACTCTGGGATGATTTCTTCGTCTTAAGAAACCACCTCTTTCAATAGTCACCTACACTTAGAGAAAAATTTGGGTCAAAAATACCAAAAAACTTGGGATGCTTAACCAAAAACTTAATATTTTTCAACCAACCAAATGGCTTAGTCAAATAAATGACTAAACCCTTGGTTAAAATAATTTTTTATTTTAAATAACCAAATTTTGGTTATAAAAAACCCCCCTACTTATTTTAACCAAAATTACATGGTTACTTTTTAATTATAAAAACAAAAAATTAATGTTAATAACCAAATAAAAAAGTTGGATTAACCAAATAAAAAATTAAATTTCACTAACGACTTAGTTACTTCTAACAAAATTTCTTATTAGATGTGACAAAGATTTAGTATATCTTATCAATAGGCAATGGCAAATTCAACTAAGGCTTGGTAAAATTTTATAAATTTTATAGATGTAAAATTTTATATACAACCACACAGATACAGCAACATATATATATATATATATATATATATATATATATATATATATATATATATATATATATATATATATATATATATAAATATATATATATACATATTTATATATATATATATATATATATATATATATATATATATATATATATATATATATATATATAATTATTAAATACAACACACACAATCTGAGTATATTTAATGTTTTATTTAATTAATAAAATATTACATTTCGTTTACAATTTATCATAATTTATTTTATATAACCATTTTCTATTTGGTGTATCTCTGTGCATCTATGAAAATCCGAAATTTTGAATTCCGTCATCATCGTCTGCATTAGAACCTAGTTTAGAAAATTAATTAAATATAGATTAATACGTAATTTAATTATATTATTTGGGTGATTAGTAGTTCCAATTTTTGATTAATTTTATCTTGCAAATCATTGGTTGCTGTGCTTGTATGTCATCATCATAATTATTGCAGCACGTATTACGAGAGTCCCACGATGAAGTATGGCTTTTTTTCTATATGATAATAAATTTGTTATGTTATCTGTTTAAAAATTGTATAGAATTAAAAACTATTAAACGTTCCTTACCAATTAAATCCAGATAATTATTATGTATTTAATTATTATAAATTATTATCGGAGTATTATGCCAAAATTGAAAAGCACTAACAACGTGTTTCCGCTAAAAATAAATCTTTTTACATTTAAAACATTACACGTGAAACAAACAACACGAACTGACTTGTAAAATTTAATTTCTAATAAAACCCTGTTTTCTAGTAACCAAGTATTTTGTTCATCTTGAACACACATTTTATTTGGTTTAACCTAATATTTGGTAAACAATTAATGTTACCAACAGCTCAGTTTATACTACTAAATAGTTAGGTCAAAACAATTAATTAAAACGAACAACTCAACTTTGTTATTTTAACTATGTTCTTAGGTTATTTAACAAGTTTTATTTTAGTAAATTTAACCAATAACACGTACCAATATCTTGGTTACCTACATTTTGATCAATTATTGCTTTAACCAAGCAGCAAAATTTTTATTTTTTAAATTAAAGTAGAAAATTGGCGAATTTAACCAAAAAACTTATGTTAAAGTAACCAAACTGTGTTACTAAGAATTTGGTCACATAATTTTTTCTGTACCAATTCTACATCACGTTTTATAAACTATGGAGTTTTACTAAAACTCTCATCGCCTATAAATACATCTATTGAGCAGGTATAAATGCCACTAGATGAATCAAAGTCCTATTAATCCGGCATATTTTGGTTCTTTATTAAGCTTTTTGATCCATTAGAATAAGAGTTGTGCTTCTAGAAGGTAAATAAGATTTGCAAATAAATGTATTACTCTGATCCAGATCATATAAGAACGTGTGAGCAACATAATTTTGCACGTGAATTTTGCATTCGACCCAATCAACAAAAATGCCACTGGTGAGTATTTTGTAATGTAAAAACCTAATGAAAATGTGTCAGTATATAAGTAGGTTAACAAATTGGTCTGTTTCTAACAATGAGACAAATATAAGAGTACCTTCAATACAAATTCGTTTCAACCATCAGGAAAATTAACCATTTCATTACCTTAAATGATTGATCCAATATCTAGATTAAAATGCGATATTGGTGACGCAGAATAGTTGACTTTGGTGCTGAAGAAGGCCATAAAGAAACAAGACATCCAAAGTAACTAAAGCTTTTAGAAAGGTGTCGTTTTATAACTCAAAGGCCAATCATAAATAATTTACAGCTTTAAAATAGTCGTATCGATGATACAAGTTATGTTATATGTATATTCAGCCAAACCAATATAAGATAAAATTTATTCCATTACTGTAGCACAACCATAAATGTTCAAATCATTATCTTTGTCGTTAATCTTTTAACAAATGAATTAGCAACTTGACTTTATTTATAGATCGGGTGATCATACATACATATATAAAATTATGAGAACTATCGAAATAAATAATAGAATCGTCATATTGTATTTAGATATTCTGTAAGCCCAAAATTTAAAATATTTTTTTTATTTTCAATCAAATTAAATTCTATAAATCACCCAGACACACGATAGAGTATAGAAGAAAAGATTTTTTTAAATCATGTTTTGTCATTTTGGGTATTTCAATTGTCTTTCAAAATCTTATATAAAAAACAAAAACCCGATGAATAATTAAGGAATATTGATCAATGTCATATGTTATCATCATTAAATTAATGATGATTGTGTGTTTTATGTTAATGGTGATTTTCTATAAATATAATGTTGTGCGTGTATGTATATGTACACAAGACTCAAAAGACAATAAAATAAAAAATTTAAGAAAAATAAAATCAAGAGATTTAAATTAAAGAAAAATAAAAAATAAAATCTTAATTTTTATGATATGTTTATGGATATCATTTATTATAATTTATATTTTATATACAAAAATTTTTTTATCAAAAATATGTGTATTTGATTTTGAGATTATATAGTGATGGTAGCAAATTTAAGCCAAATTTCGAATCGACAATACCGTGTAATTGGTTTGATTGCGGCCACTATACAATTTTGACAAAATAAAAACAGATAATAAAAATATTATTTGAATTGGCTGTCACGACATATCATATGCAATGTACGGGCGTGAAGTTTTTAACAAAAAATTAACAAGTATACGTATACGATTCCAATTGGATTATTAAACTTCTTTTGTGTATTAGTGAAACACAGTAAAAACATATTTTTTAATGAGACAGATATATAAAATCAGATAGAGATATGAAGAGAAAAGAGCTATCCCTTTCTACACAATTATCCGTTTCCCATATTTTTCAAATCTGAATTTTATATAAAACAAAATAAAAAACTAGTAAAAAATCGTAGTAAGACAAAATTTATTACAATGAGATATTCCTTGTAATGGCATGTATTCTTCTATGCATGACTCAGCAGTCTTCTCAATTTTCAATTCTTTACTAAATTTGTGTGGCATACCGATTTCATCTGTTTGAGTAGTTTATGTGTCAACTAAGATTATGAGGATCACAGGGATTATTCTAGGACATCACCTGAAGGCTACAATAGCTCTATATACTAAGTAATAAACTGCCTATTTATCATGTCCCAGCGGTCTCCACAATTTTCAATTATTTATTTAATCTAGAAGGCAGGCCGATTCCACCTGTTTGAGTAGTTTATATGTCGACTAAGATTATGAGTATCACAGGGATTATTCTAAGACGTCACCTAGAGGTAACATAAGCTCTATGCACTAAGTAGTAAACTGCCTATATGTCATGCCTCAGCGGTCTCCCCAATTTCCAATTTTCATATGATTTGTATGGCATACCGATTTCACCTGTTTGAGTAGCTTATCTGTCGACTAAGATTATGAGGATCACAGGGATTATTCTAAGACGTCACCTGGATGTTACAATAGCTCTATGCCCTAAGTAATAAACTGACTATATGTCATGCCCCAGCGGTCTCCCCAATTTTAAATTTTTCATTTAGTCTAGAAGGCAGGCCGATTCCACCTGTTTGAGTAGTTTATATGTCGACTAAGATTATGAGTATCACAGGGATTATTCTAAGACGTCACCTGGATGTTACAATAGCTCTATGCACTAAGTAATAAACTGCCTGTATGTCATGCCCCAGTGGTCTCCCCAATTTTCAATTTTTTATTTAGTCTGGAAGGCAGACCGATTCCACCTGTTTGAGTAGTTTATATGTCGACTAAGATTATGAGTATCACAGGGATTATTCTAAGACGTCACCTGGATGTTACAATAGCTCTATGCACTAAGTAATAAACTGCCTGTATGTCATGCCCCAGTGGTCTCCCCAATTTTCAATCTTTCCTATGATTTGTATGGCATACCGATTTCACCTGTTTGAGTAGTTTACCTGTCGACTAAGATTATGAGTATCACAGGGATTATTCTAAGACGTCACCTGGATGTTACAATAGCTCTATGCACTAAGTAATAAACTGCCTGTATGTCATGCCCCAGCGGTCTCCCAAATTTTAAATTTTCATATAATTTGTATGGCATACCGATTTCACCTGTTTGAGTAGCTTATCTGTCGACTAAGATTATGAGGATCACAGGGATTATTCTAAGACGTCACCTGGATGTTACAATAGCTCTATGCCCTAAGTAATAAACTGACTATATGTCATGCCCCAGCGGTCTCCCCAATTTTAAATTTTTCATTTAGTCTAGAAGGCAGGCCGATTCCACCTGTTTGAGTAGTTTATATGTCGACTAAGATTATGAGTATCACAGGGATTATTCTAAGACGTCACCTGGATGTTACAATAGCTCTATGCACTAAGTAATAAACTGCCTGTATGTCATGCCCCAGTGGTCTCCCCAATTTTCAATTTTTTATTTAGTCTGGAAGGCAGACCGATTCCACCTGTTTGAGTAGTTTATATGTCGACTAAGATTATGAGTATCACAGGGATTATTCTAAGACGTCACCTGGATGTTACAATAGCTCTATGCACTAAGTAATAAACTGCCTGTATGTCATGCCCCAGTGGTCTCCCCAATTTTCAATCTTTCCTATGATTTGTATGGCATACCGATTTCACCTGTTTGAGTAGTTTACCTGTCGACTAAGATTATGAGTATCACAGGGATTATTCTAAGACGTCACCTGGATGTTACAATAGCTCTATGCACTAAGTAATAAACTGCCTGTATGTCATGCCCCAGCGGTCTCCCAAATTTTAAATTTTCATATAATTTGTATGGCATACCGATTTCACCTGTTTGAGTAGCTTATCTGTCGACTAAGATTATGAGGATCACAGGGATTATTCTAAGACGTCACCTGGATGTTACAATAGCTCTATGCCCTAAGTAATAAACTGACTATATGTCATGCCCCAGCGGTCTCCCCAATTTTAAATTTTTCATTTAGTCTAGAAGGCAGGCCGATTCCACCTGTTTGAGTAGTTTATATGTCGACTAAGATTATGAGTATCACAGGGATTATTCTAAGACGTCACCTGGATGTTACAATAGCTCTATGCACTAAGTAATAAACTGCCTGTATGTCATGCCCCAGTGGTCTCCCCAATTTTCAATTTTTTATTTAGTCTGGAAGGCAGACCGATTCCACCTGTTTGAGTAGTTTATATGTCGACTAAGATTATGAGTATCACAGGGATTATTCTAAGACGTCACCTGGATGTTACAATAGCTCTATGCACTAAGTAATAAACTGCCTGTATGTCATGCCCCAGTGGTCTCCCCAATTTTCAATCTTTCCTATGATTTGTATGGCATACCGATTTCACCTGTTTGAGTAGTTTACCTGTCGACTAAGATTATGAGTATCACAGGGATTATTCTAAGACGTCACCTGGATGTTACAATAGCTCTATGCACTAAGTAATAAACTGCCTGTATGTCATGCCCCAGCGGTCTCCCAAATTTTAAATTTTCATATAATTTGTATGGCATACCGATTTCACCTGTTTGAGTAGCTTATCTGTCGACTAAGATTATGAGGATCACAGGGATTATTCTAAGACGTCACCTGGATGTTACAATAGCTCTATGCCCTAAGTAATAAACTGACTATATGTCATGCCCCAGCGGTCTCCCCAATTTTAAATTTTTCATTTAGTCTAGAAGGCAGGCCGATTCCACCTGTTTGAGTAGTTTATATGTCGACTAAGATTATGAGTATCACAGGGATTATTCTAAGACGCCACCTAGAGGTTACAATAGCTCTATGCACTAAGTAATAAACTGACTGTATGTCATGCCCCAGTGGTCTCCCCAATTTTCAATTTTTCATATGATTTGTATGGCATACCGATTTCACCTGTTTGAGTAGTTTATCTGTCGACTAAGATTATGAGGATCACAGGGATTATTCTAAGACGTCACCTGGAGGTAACAATAGCTCTATGCACTAAGTAATAAACTGTCTATATGTCATGCCCCAGTGGTCTCCCCAATTTTCAATTTTTTCTATGATTTGTATGGAATACCGATTTCATCTGTTTGAGTAGTTTATCTGTCGACTAAGATTATGAGGATCACAGGGATTATTCTAAGACGTCACCTGGATGTTACAATAGCTCTATGCCCTAAGTAATAAACGGTCTATATGTCATGCCCCAGTGGTCTCCCCAATTTTCAATTTTTTCTATGATTTGTATGGAATACCGATTTCATCTGTTTGAGTAGTTTATCTGTCGACTAAGATTATGAGGATCACAGGGATTATTCTAAGACGTCACCTGGATGTTACAATAGCTCTATGCCCTAAGTAATAAACGGTCTATATGTCATGCCCCAGCGGTCTCCCCAATTTTCAATTTTGTATTTAGTCTGGAAGGAAGACAGATTCCACCAGTTTGAGTAGTTTATATGTCGACTAAGATTATGAGTATCACAGGGATTATTCTAAGACGCCACCTAGAGGTTACAATAGCTCTATGCACTAAGTTATAAACTTACTGTATGTCATGCCCCAGTGGTCTCCCCAATTTTCAATTTTTCATATGATTTGTATGGCATGCCGATTTCACCTGTTTGGGGCATGACATACAGGCAGTTTATTACTTAGTGCATAGAGCTATTGTAACATCCAGGTGACGTCTTAGAATAATCCCTGTGATACTCATAATCTTAGTCGACATATAAACTACTCAAACAGGTGGAATCGGCCTGCCTTCTAGACTAAATGAAAAATTTAAAATTGGGGAGACCGCTGGGGCATGACATATAGTCAGTTTATTACTTAGGGCATAGAGCTATTGTAACATCCAGGTGACGTCTTAGAATAATCCCTGTGATCCTCATAATCTTAGTCGACAGATAAGCTACTCAAACAGGTGAAATCGGTATGCCATACAAATTATATGAAAATTTAAAATTTGGGAGACCGCTGGGGCATGACATACAGGCAGTTTATTACTTAGTGCATAGAGCTATTGTAACATCCAGGTGACGTCTTAGAATAATCCCTGTGATACTCATAATCTTAGTCGACAGGTAAACTACTCAAACAGGTGAAATCGGTATGCCATACAAATCATAGGAAAGATTGAAAATTGGGGAGACCACTGGGGCATGACATACAGGCAGTTTATTACTTAGTGCATAGAGCTATTGTAACATCCAGGTGACGTCTTAGAATAATCCCTGTGATACTCATAATCTTAGTCGACATATAAACTACTCAAACAGGTGGAATCGGTCTGCCTTCCAGACTAAATAAAAAATTGAAAATTGGGGAGACCACTGGGGCATGACATACAGGCAGTTTATTACTTAGTGCATAGAGCTATTGTAACATCCAGGTGACGTCTTAGAATAATCCCTGTGATCCTCATAATCTTAGTCGACAGATAAACTACTCAAACAGATGAAATCGGTATTCCATACAAATCATAGAAAAAATTGAAAATTGGGGAGACCACTGGGGCATGACATATAGACCGTTTATTACTTAGGGCATAGAGCTATTGTCACCTCTTGATGATGTCTTAGAATAATCCCTGTGATCCTCGTAATCTTAGTCGACCAATAAACTACTCAAGAAGGTGAAATCGGAATGATTTACAACTTAAATAAAAAATTGAATATTGGTGAGAGCGCTAGGACATGACATGGGCAGTTTATTACTTAGTATATAGAGCTATTGTAACCTCCTTAGGAAGTCTTATTGAAATTTTTGTGTCGCATATGTTATTATTTGAAATATAAACTACTCAAACAGTAGAAATCTTCATGTTTTAAATAATTATTTTAAAATTGATAAATCGGAAGAACGTATATATACGTATGCAATATATATAATATATATATATATATATATATATATATATATATATATATATATATATATATATATATATATATATATATATATATATATATATATATATATATATATATATATATATATATATATATATATATATATATATATATATATATATATATATATATATATATATATATATATATATATATATATATTTATATATTTATATTTATATATATATATATATATATATATATATATATATATATATATATATATATATATATATATATATATATATATATAGATATAGATATATATATATATATATATATATATATATATATATATATATATATATATATATATATATATATATATATATATATATATATATATATATATATATATAAACTACAATATTTTATTGAGATCTACTCAACTAATTTTTTGTTAGAAACTTCACTGCCGTCAATCCGTAAACGTTTTAAAGCATTTCTTTTTCAAAAATTTCCACTCAAAATTCTTATAAGAAATTAGGTTAACAGTGTAACACTAATACAATGATATATTTGTTATTGTTATTTGTTAAAAACTTCACGCCCGTATGCAATGTGTATTATTTTTCATCACTAAATAATATAATATGATGTTGAGAATATTTTCTTAATTAAAAATTAAGTAAGTTGACAATTAGTCTGTCAAAGATGATTTTTTTATTACCTTTTCCTTTTAACTTAATTGCTTTGGTTGTGTTCGTTGTCTGTGTGTTTTGTTTTTGTGTGTAATCTTGGGTTATGTGAAATCACAGTTTGGTTGTTTTCTTGATCTCAAAAAGTACAATCACCTCTTATCAATATATGTGTATTTAATTTTATGATAATTCCATTTTATATATATATACACCTTAAAAAAAAAGCCGACTGTCACAAATCTAAAAATTTATTACACAAAAGTATATCGTTGTATAATTTGAATAAAATGATCATTATTGATCGCATTTTTTTTATATGCTTTCAATCAAAGTGTATCACACACAAAAAGAAAACGAGGCACAGTTGAACCTTATATATATATATATATATATATATATATATATATATATATATATATATATATATATATATATATATATATATATATATATATATATATATACATATATATATATATATATATATATATATATATATATATATATATATATATACCAAACAGGTTGTCGTGGTGGTACAATATAAATCCTCGTGACAATCAGAAAAAAAATATTTTTATCGATTAAACAAACAACCAAGCCACTCTTTCCTTATTTTGTATTACTCTCGTAAACAGCTCTATATAATATATACTAGAACATTCATTTGGGTTGTGTATGATTGTCAAACTCAACTCAATCACTCATATTATGAGTGACATTTGACAAGTATATATAGTCTACAGAATATATAAATGTTGTTAGTTTGTAATATACCGTGTATATATAGAAATTGGTCAAATTATACATTTTCATGAAAAATGAATTTTTTGTATACATTTTGCTAGATTGACTTGGAAAATGAATGATTATGTCTCGTGTCACAGAGTTCATTACATTCTATTTATTTAAAAATATAAATACCATAATAAAATGTATCAAAAGGAAAACATTTAATCAATAACACAATTTCAGGATTTCCACAAAGATGTATTTCTCGAATATGCATATGAAAAGTTTTACTTTGAATACTATACATATGTATATATACAAGAGATTTTTCCTTTTCTCTGTTTTAGACAATCATCATAATCACATCAAAAGAAAATTGAATCAAAATATATACAACAAAAAAAATCTTCATATACCAAATCTCTATATATATGTATAGTTATGATTTCGATAAAAAGTATGTATTTAAAACCTAATCTTCTTCCTATATATGTACGAGTTTTACCACCCACTCACTCCCATTTTATATTAGTCTTCCCGGTTTTGGTTAGTTAACAGGGAAAAAAAAGCATATACACACATTAAATTACATACAAAATTGATATAAATTCTATTGTTTTGTCTGTAAAAAATTTTTTTTTTTTAATGCCAATCATTCAACATAACAAAATAAAAACTTTCAGAAGTTCAAAGACTAATCAACAGCATAAAAATGAAAAATCAACAAAAGAATTATAAACCAAAAAAAAAAAAATTATTATACATCATAAACAAATTTTTTTATGTTAAATCCTAAAAAGAAATGTGAGATCTAAGGGATGTTGTTTGATTGAAAATATTTATTAACAACCAGGTAAATTCGGTATTAATTGATTAGTAATTGAGTTTGATTGAACCTTGTTTGTTAATTGTTCTTTTTCCCACAAAATTAATGAATGGGTGTGTGTTGCGTCCCCTCTCGTATATTGAGGACTACCCGTTTAATTGCAGCTTAACAGCTTTATGGTTTTGGTAGGTACAGGTGACCCTCGACTTACATGATATCGTTTAAAGAAATAAAAATTGTACAGTGCTTTAAGAGAATGTAATATCTGAGTCAAACGTCGATACGATATTTTGAAATAACTAATTTTAAACTTTTCCTAACATATAATAGAGTTAAACATACAACGACAGTTCTTGTGATATAAAACTAAAATTATGTCAAATAATAATGAAACCAGTTCCACGAGGCTAATAGAAATGGTTTGCAAAATAGTTTTGGACAGTTAAGGCCCTGAGTCCCAAAATAGTCTGGGAGTTATATCTTTTCAGTATTATTTTGCGTTTATTATTATATTAAAAGATTAAAAATTGGTTGGAATTTAATCGAATCTAAGGTGCAAGCCGTTTACCAACTATTATCTAAACAATTGGCAGTAACGTAAGTCTTAAGGCTCTATTCATGAGAAATATTGACTGTCAGTAAATATTAAAATGGGACAATAATATAGATTTTATAGTAGTGTAAGTGAAACAGAAAGCTATCTCAGTCAAACTTGACTGGAAAAATTTTTTGGTTTCTACCACAAACCAAAAAATTTGACTGACTTACACAAATTTTCTTGTCTTCCACAAATTTTATGTAGAAGGCTGAGTGTGACTGCAATAAAAAGTATTCAATTTTATAATTTTTATGGCAGTCACACTACCACAAATACAAATATTTTTCCAGTCAAGTTTGACTGAGATAGCTCTGTTTCACTTACACTACTATAAAATCTATATTACTATTCCATTTTAATATTTACTGACAGTTAATATTTCTCGTGGAATAGGGAATTCAATCCTGAATTTAATTAGGCTGTTTCATTGGTTGCTCCTGTCAAAATAAGTGAATATATTAATCAATTTTGGAGAAAGACTTATTAATAGACAGGTAATTTATTTTGTTTATTAATATTTAATTTGTTAACAGTCGATAATTAATTAGATCAAATAATTGAAGTAAGCTATTTATTAAATTATGTCGCTAGGTCATTCAAATTGAGTCGTATATTCGCAAGATGGCTCTCGGTCATTTTGGCAGAAAATTTTGTGTTAGAGGACTACCGTGTAAATATTGCAGAATTATCGATAGAAAATCTGAGGCTTTCATTTGGTTCCACATTTACAATTATTCTGCATAATCATCTTCTATTTTCAAAAGTTTTTGCAAGATGGGTCCCCCGTTTGCTAACCCTAATTTTATTCGAAACTCCAAGAAACATTTTATATATGAAAAAATGATCCTGATAATTTCATTAATAGTATCGTGATGGGCGATGCAATATAGATTCATCATTGGGATTCGGAATCCAAACAAGAATCTATGCAATGGAAACAGTTTGCTGGGAAAGTTATGGTCACAATTTTCTGGGATATGCCACAGAAGACTACTATCACAGGTAACTATTATGCGAAAATTTTATACAAATTGAAGGTTACCATCCGGGAGAAACGGCACGGTAAAGTTCGAAGTAAGATTTTATTTCTCCACGACAACGCGCTTGTTCATAAGGCTAAAATTGCTCAAACTACTCTGCGTGAATGAGGCTTTCATTATTTAAGATTATTTTGAAGGCCAAAACAAAACTTTTTTTTCGACGGTTTAAATAAATTACTTGAAAGATGTAATAAATGCATTAATGTACCGATACTACAAATTGATTGCCCTATGTAGCATGAAGAATTTTTTGTTATTCCTTTATTGTGTGATCAGTTTTGTGGTGAGCTTATATTACGCTGGATTACAGCAAGGCATCTTGTCAGATTTAAAACCACACGACTACAGCCTCATCTTCTCAGCTTTGAAAACTTTTAAGCATTTTATGAACGAGAACACAATGTACCAGAAACTTATGTTAAAAATGGCTGAATCAACTGAAACACTAGTTGCCAGTAAGAGACTCCTTGCGATGATGACGAAGCTAGTGATTTACGGAAATTAAAATAATACAATGAACACATAAACCGAAGACTTAACCGTTCGACCAAATAGAGCTCCAGCACCACTGAGAGATTTATGCAGAATATACAATTTTTCATTGCAATGTAACTGGATTTGAATACGATGAGTCCGATTTTTTAAAAAAATGACTACTACGTGGTTTCTAACTTTACTAGATCTATCCGAAAACGAAGTATGAAGCAGGTGAATTTAAAAGGTAGCATCATACAGACTGGTATAAATATAGCCGATATAAAGTTACCAAAATAAACATACAGACATTGTCAGGAAGTAAGACGGAGTGCCAATCGTTTTTCATAAGAACCATTGATTAACAACATTTTGCGATGAGGCAGCCAAAGCACTAAAATATAATGAATGCCAATTATAAAGGCCGTACAGAAGCAACGCAAACGATATGATCAGATACGTAAGCAATCAATTCAAAGATATATCAGATCTGAAATACGTATGCCACAGCTAAAACAGTTTGCTCAGTTTGACAAGTAGAATACCACTTGTTGATAAAATACAATCAATTTAAAGAAATGTCCGTGACACAGTAATGTGATTTCATAAAGACCAATAAAAGCTATTTCAGTTATTTGAATACTTCACATTCATCATATGACTGCAAAAGTAAAGGAAGGTGTGTTAAATGCCATAAGAAACATTCATCATTTTTACATATTGACCTACCTGACGAAAACAACGTCGTCCCACATGTTTTTTCTTCGAAGCCAAATAATTTAAGTGGTGTAAAGAGTTCAGCATGACTAGTCACTCCAACAAATACTATTATACAAAGCCAAATTAAAACTCCACCACTGCTAATGCCAGTAAATAAAGAAACAACAAGTAAGGCGGATTTATTCAGTGTATATATCAAGTTCTGTTTCTTCGTCTATACTTTCAAGTGCAGTAGTAAACGCTAAAACTTTTAACAACTATCATTGGTGAAGCGCTAAATTTTTTAATGCTTTTTAATTCTAATAGTATGCCTCAATTTTGTCAGTGGAATATCAACTAATTTTTAATGCTTTTTTATGATGAATTGTATGCTTGTCTATAAATGATTCAGAAGGGTTTTCAAAAGATTTGGAAGATATAGAAGGACCATTCGGATCTTTTCTGATCGGTCTGTTGTACTATTTAATTGACTGATCAGATCAGCTCATAAAGAAACTTTTGTCAACTCTAATTAACGCTTTATTACAAATCGCAGAGGTAAATGCTGACATGACTATAAGAGATTTAAGGGAACCACAAATTGACTTATTTGATGAAATTCGATCCGGAAATTTCTTTTGAAGAGCTGTACTGAAACAAAAGAGGTAGTTTTCACTAATACTTTCGTGAGAAATATTAACATTAAGACTAAAAACCAAACAGTTTCTTCATTAAATATCCAACTATATTGCAGGTGTCAAACTGTATAACAAACTTTCTGTTTGAGGTTGAAGCACCCCTTTTTATGTTATCATCTAGATTTCAGAAAATTGATGACATAATTATAATAATTAATTTTATTTCAATGCGTAAATTGAAGGTCACCTGTAGTCGGAATTTTCACATTTATTATATTTTCGAAAAGATATGACAAAAATAATTTCCCGAAGTTTATATAAAAAAATTCACAGCAACATAATTCTTGTATTGCGGCAATTTTTCAATTACTATCATCTCTTTCATGACAAACAGCACAGATTTCTGTCTAATTGAGAATAAGCTTTATGCAAATTAATGTGGCGCACACAATCATTGTCTTAATTCAAAAGACAAATATACAAAAACAAAATCACAGATTAATGTGTAAACATTCTCAAAAGAAATCAGACTTATCGTTCAAAAGGATTTCAAGATATAAAATAGAATAATTTTCTTTTTATCTCATCATATTAAAAAAAATGGATTTTTCTCGACATTCCATCATGCAGCCACCCCCATACGCTTTACTCTTCGTACATTTTGTACAGTTTTTCTTTTGTAGAAATAAACAACAACAACAACAACCAAAATAATAATAATAAAAACTTGTGTGTGTTTCTGACAAAGAAAAATCAGTCACGTGACATAAATGTCATATCACAAAACGAGAGACAGAGAAAAACCAGAAAATTAATAGAAAAATTGGAAAAACAAAGTGCTTGTTTCGTATTCTATTCGATTTTGTCAAGAAAATATAAATCATAATGTACATATCTATATGTACTATAAACAAAATTGCATTTTGCATACAGTGATTTTCACAGAGAAACAAACGAATGATAAAAATATTATTTTTAAGGCATATATATAGAGTGAAACTAAAAGGAAAATGGGAAAATTAAATTAAAATTTTTGTTTGATTTTATTATTATGTATTTTGTGTTTTGTTTTTTTTTTTTATCTACCTTCTAGGGATAAAATGATGATGCATTATTTTGTCTGTTTTCCGTTTATATTTCCTAATGGAAAAGCTTCATACATATATATAACCGAGATGTATAAAGAAGAGCTTTCAGTTATACACGATTTGTTGTATTTATAACAGGCAGAATAAATACTCGTGGTATACATAAATGATAATAATTGAAAATAGGGAAAAAAGGATCAAAGAATTTTCTTATACATTTGGTTTAATTAAATTCGAAAGGTAATTTATAGAATAATATTACGGTTATAAGTGGATTGATCCCCATGTACTCATAGACATAGTACGAGTATATCAAAAACCGCACAGATGACAGAAACAAATAACACAACAACACGCCGAACAAATTGATTGATTGATTTGTCATTGTTGTCAAGACTCTTTGGAAAAGGAAAATCTTAAAAAAAAAAAAAATTAAATCAAAATCTTATTTCAATTTCTATTTTCTTGTTGTCGTCTCGAAATGACATTTGATTGACGTTTGATGATGTTATTAGGAAAAATTGGTTTATATAGATAGTTCAAGTGTATATACCTATAGGTGGAAAGACAGGGATATTTATAATAAATCACCGGATACATAATCGAACATTATCGATATACCCAATATTATAATTTCAATTTGATGATGATGATGGTTGATTTGATTCGATGATGAACATTTGTGTGGCGCGCAACGTTTGATAAATACCGAAAAATTTTAATTTATTCATATTTTTGTTTTTGTTTTTTTGTCTTTTAACTTTATGTAAATAAGATCACAACCGAAAAAGCATAAAAATAAAATCAAAATTTATTTGAGCATATAATTAACATAAATTAAGAATATGTATATATATAAAATCGACGAGTTTGATTGAAAATTTGTAAATGACATTTTAAATTTCACTTAATTATATCAAACGCATACATTTGGATACAATATAGCGCGCGGCCGCCATATTTGATTGATCAATCATTTCGAAATTATTCCCAAATGATCATCGTCGTATCTCTCAATTCGGACATATATTTTGTTAGATAAATTTAACTTTTTTCTTTAAGAAATCCATAATACCATCATCTTTCATCATATATATATAACTAACTTTTCTCTCGTCTGTTTTCATTTCTTAAAGTTTTCAATATTTTCTTTTTGTTTTCCTTTTCTACATGCAAAAAGAAAAATTATGTTTTCTTTTATTTAATGTGTTGTTTTGAAAAAAGCAAAAAAAAACATTAATAGGAAAGAGATTTTCGCATTGGAAAATACCGATTTTCGAATTAATATTGACAGATTAATTAAAAGCAGAGAATCAGCGGTGTATTTTTTGTTTTAATTTTTTTTTCTCCCGATGTTTTATTTAAGTCTGTTGTGTGTTTTGTTTAAGAAGGATTGTTTCACCCATATACAGTACAAATATAAGCGAGAAGTTGAAATGATGAAAAGGATATTAGTTTTTTTTTCGGGATAACAAATTAATGATGATTAAAAGGGATCTTTATATGCTTTATTGTTATCCTCTATCGAGTACATTATCGTATAAATTATGTCGAACTTTTTAATTTGTGTAACAAAATTGTTAATCGGAACTAGTTAATAAAACCGGGATAAACTGTCAAATTATCGTTACTATGAGACAAACCTTTGACGAAACATCAGTAATCTACTACACAGTTGCCTAACACATTCGGATTAGTTGATTAAACATATATACGACTGTAAACTGAATTCCTGAACTTCCTTATAAGTCTTCACTTCAACAAGAGGTGGTTTTATGTAACAATATTTAAGTAGTTTTCCACAAACATATTTATTTTGGTCTGTGTCGTTTAACACACTATTACTGTCAACTTGAAGACAGTCTCGGTGTACAAAAAAAAATTCCGACCTTTTTTACTGATGTATAAACCGCCCAGGTGGATCAGTGGTTAAAGCTGCGGCAGTTGGAGCGGTAGGTACCGGGTTCGAATCTCGATTCGGGGCAAGATGCAAATTGGTTTTTCACCTTCGATCATTGAGGCGGTGCGATCGGTGTGAAAAATGAACATATATCTGGATACCTTGTCGTTTTTGGAATCCATGGGCCGACCCATCTTCCATGTCAGTACTATAGGCTGACATGGAGCTATGCAATGCGCAGATGGTACAACGAAAAAACTCGGACCTATAGCCGTACTAGAGTGGTATCACAACGGACTAATCGCCGGTCTAAGTAGCAGCCAAACAACCTAACCTAACCTTACCTAACCTACTGAAGTATAAGGCATTTTGTTGCCCATCTTCGTCCATCATTTAGACAATAAACTAATATTTTGAAAAGAAGAAGTTTGGTGGTTTCGAGGCGATCCAGTCATCGGCCTATATTTTAACGTTTTCATATGAAAGCCGTAGAATGTGCCAGGGCTGTTTGCATCGTCTGGTAAAAGTGGTAATCAGTGGGAGCAATGTCTGGTGAAGACGGCGGGTATGTTGCCAAATAATCGTGCCTTTATTTCGATAAGCTTGTCGTTGATAAACTTGTCCTGTAATGGTTTCACGCTCTTCCAGCAGTTTAAAATAGACGACACTCTTCAAATACCACCTGGCTTGACCCACGCTGGTTTGCTCTTTGGATTGTCATGATGGATACATTTTTCATCCCCAGTGAAGATCCAATGCAAAAACCTCTTTCTTTGTTGTCGTTGAAGCAACAATTCGCACTTGGTTTTCCGGTGTTCAATGTCCTTTTTTTCAATTTATATGGCACCTAATTTCTCAGCTTCTGAACCAATCCCATTGCATGTATACGTTGCGTTGGATAATATTCAAATCTTCTAATAGTTGTTTTTAGTCTGACAAGCGTCCACATCAAGCAACTCTTCCAATTCTGTATATTCAAATTTTCTTGGTCTGCCGTTTCGTTCTTTGTCTCTTAAGTCAAAATCACCAACTTTGAATCGTTGGTCATTCTTTGCATGTTGTTTTCGATGGTGCATGTTCATCGTAAACTTAAAAAATAATATTGTTTTTTTGGCACAAAATTCGCCATTTTCATCTAACCTCCAAAAAAACACATATTGCTCGATCCGAAACCTATCTAAAAAGGTCAAGAATTTATTTATTAAGTCGCTCATCAGGACTAATTAAGAATAGGCATTACGTAATGAATTAGGCATATAGACCAAAACATAAACTAAATAACATATTTCGAAGATTGGTTTAACCTTAGCCATGTTATATCTCTAAAGCAACAGTTAGTTGGTTATCTCGCTAGAAATCCAGACATTTCGAAAGATTTAGAAATTTTGAAGGAAAGGCATCATTGTCAGTTAAGAAACCATTAATCACATGGCAGTATTTTACTGAGCTTATATATCGGGAAGATATAAACGAAACCTGTTGGTTCGAAGAAAACACGCTGAGCCAAGATGCTTGACAGGTCTTGTGTAGATTATCAACCAAATATACCGTCAATAAAAGAACATAGATACCTCGATTATATTTAAGCAATGGTTTAAAGGATTAAGTGCCTGAATTACAGTATAATTTGGTGCCTTCATAATGGGTGCTTCATTCCTCCAAACATTAATTTCGCAAATTATCGAACCGGAATTGAAGGTTTCGATAAAAAACGTTTACAAGTGGTTACCGAGCCAGAGCCGTTCGATGAGACGTTAGCTGCCGTGAATTCATTTGAGTTCGGCGGCGCAAATGGACATTGCCTATTAAGAGCCCATAATAAAGAAAAAATTTATGGTGGTCGACCATTGGACAAACTACCAAAACTGGTGAATTGGGATGGACGTACGGAAGAGGCGTGTAATGCAATTTTTGATGATATTTTAACTCGTCCACTTGATGCTGAATATATCGGACTTTTGCACAACACCAAAGAAACTTCAATATCGGGTAATGTTTTGGTGCATCATAATGCTAATGGGAAAAAGTAGTAAAACAGTTCAAAATGGATTTTTTATTGATTTTAAGAACTTACAACATGACAGCCAGCAAAAGATGCAACACTAAATAAAGACATGGAGTAATCCTGATTAGAAAGAATTTTGGGAACCAACTGTCAATTTTTTTTCCTAAACATTAAGTTCTCCAAATAACAAGGAAACCAATAAGATGTCGAAACCTAGTTAAATCACTAATCAGGAGTTTCTAATTTATTCAAGAAATACTATTTCAACACATATATATAAAAAATCGACTAAATGCCAATACACCAGTGTGTAATACTCATGAAAAATTCAAATAAATTTTGATTCATTAAACTTATCAATTAGTCCCAATTAATCGATATATGATGATCCACAACACCAAACTTAATCAAATAAATTAAAAACCCTTATTGCCACCGTCATGCTTATTTAGATCCAACTCCAGAAGACGTACGTTTGACTATGGTTGCTTATTTTTTATTTTAAAAATGTATTTAAGACCTCATGCGGTTGGACGAATAAAACGAAGCTTTTATTGCATTAACTTTTTGTCTTCGTTAAATATCAGTATTTTTAATCGTTCAAAATAAGGAATTAGAAATTAATGGCAGGCCAATAATATTGGATGCATCTTATAAAATTAAACGAGATTTCGTTATGAAGAACACAGACGAAATCAAACAGAACGAAATTGACATATAAGAGTCGTACTGCAGGAGTCATACAACCGCCAAACATTTTGACGACTGGCAAAAGCAACTATTTCGGTTATCTAATCTAGTTTCTAAAACCACTTAAACAAGTAAATTTTGAACCAAGTTTACTTGTTTAAGTGGTCAAAAAGCAAAATCTCAGCATAACGTATAAGAATCAACCAATAAACCACTAATCCTATAAAATTATATAAAATCGTCTCGCACTGTACGCATACATCATTTTTACATATATCTCGTTTCTTGGCCATCGTCACATAAATCTCGGATAAATATATAATTTTTCTTCTTATCCATACATATATAATATGACGATCGTTGATCATCATTCAAAATCCAAACAAAAACGAAATACTTAAATAAATTTTGTTGTTGTATATTCATCATCTTATAATAATTTAGGATTAACTGCTTTCAGTTTTTTTTTGTGTTTTTATCTTATACATATTATCGTTGAGATTTAAAAACCGAAAAATTATAATTTACTTAATTGGTTAGATTTTGATTGGTGGAATATGATGGTTAAATTTGTTGTACAAATAATCGATCGATCGAATGACAAAAAAAAAATTTTGTGTATTTGTATATGTTTAATAAATTATTGATGAAATCTTTAAATTTATTACGATATCCTCTTTTTTGATTAACCAAAATATAATATTTTTTAAGATAAGATTAAAAAAGTTATCGACATATTTTTATTTTGCTTAATTAATTTTTATTTTTAATATTCAAGGAATTTGATTTATTGAACATATTATATTTTAGTCATAAATATATTTTATAAATAAGATTATTTTTAATGTCTCGGCAGTATATTTAATTCGTTTATCACAAAAAAGTCTTGCATAAAAGCTCAACTACATAAACTCTTTTGTTTATATTGTGTCTCGTTGAAAAAACATCTGGTCACTCACATCACGCATCATGATAATACATATGATATGATATGAATCATTTAGTAAGGGAATCTGTTATAAACGTGTGTGTGTGTAGATTTTCCTTGCAAAGCATAATAAAATCTAATTTATCAGCACTATCAATTATAATAATAACTATATAAAAAAAAACTATATTATATATTTTACCTTGTCTAGTAGAATAATAAATATTTTGATAATAACACCAAAAACATTTATCAATGTTCTTTTTTCCTATAAATAACATCAATAAAAATATCGTCATCATAAATAATCAAAAACCAACGAAAAAAATCATATACAGCAATAAAAAATTCTTGATGAATTTATTAAAAATATTGAAAAAATTTCCAATTCCACCACAATAACAAATAATTTTCTAGAATTTTCGTGATCAATAGATATTAACATAATTTGCTTATTTATAGATTATAAACAAAATAAATAAATTTTCCGAAGAACATAATATACACAGTCGAAATCACCAAATTTCACTCAAAAAAAAAATTCTTCAATTCAATAACATTTTTTACATTAAAATCATCTTCAATTTCATCATCGTTATGATAAACAAAAAAAAAACTAGAGCCTACTACACTATACTATAGTGAGTATAAATTACAATTCAGCAACAATAAATCAACCACGTGATTCTATCACACCCGCGAATTTTTTTATTTATTTATTTTGTGTTTTGTTTTGTCTTCGCGAAAGTTACACACAAAAAAATTTTTGTTACAAAGAAAACATTCTGTGTAGCTATATCACACACAGCACAATAATAATAATACAGAAAAAAAAATTTATATATAAAATGCAAATGTGTGAGTTTCGTGAAAATGGGAAAATAGAAAATTGAAAAAAGAAATTTTCTTTTCAAAAAGGGGAAAGTTACTTATTTTCCCGTGTCTATACAAAATAATCAAAACAAAATTGAAATGCGATTTAAAACACACACACACATACACCGAAAAAAAAAAACAATTCATGAATTGAACAATGGTTTTGGTTGATTTGACTAATTCAATAATCACTGTGACAAAAAAATATTATCACTTGTACACAATCTCACTTGTCATAAAATAATCACACAAACATTTCACTAATTATTAAAAAAAAATAGTTTTAATTTTGTACAACACAATTAATATAGTTTTTATTTTAATAAATTAATTAAATAAAATTATTGGAAAATCACTATTCCGCATTAAAATAATAATAATATTATTGTAGCCGTCGATGAAACTTGCTCGACGGAGAATGCAAACTGCTTTTCATTTTTTTTGACAGACGTTTTTTAGCCGCTTGTTGTTTTCTTTCCATTCGTGTGTTTCATTCAATAACGCAACACACACCACACCACAAAATATGAGAAAATACAGAGAAACAAAATATTATTTCTCCAGTTTTTGGTACGAATACTCTCTCATATTATGATTCTCTTGTATTCACTTGCCGCAACAATCATTCAAAATATGTACCAGCAGTTTGTATGTGTTGGTGCAACACACTATTTTTGTTTTGTTTTTTAAAATGAGAATATAGTTTTGTTGAATGAGGGGAAATAATATGATATTGTTTTGTATTTTTTACTATACAATGATGACAATGATTTTCATTGACGATGATGATGATGATGATGACTATTGTCAATGGTATTTGTTGTCTGCTCAATGAGTATACACTCGTGGAAAATGATTTTAAGGGGCAGGGCATGCGCTTTAGTTCTCTTGTATACCTGATTCGTGTATGGATAGTTTTTATTTATTTATTATGATCTTTCATTTTTACTGCACACTTATTATTCTGTTAATTGATCATTACACATTCAATTTTACAAAGGAATAAAAAAAATTACATGCAAGTACGAGTAAGTTTTCACCTGTCGAACAAAACAAAAAAACAAAAAGTTAACAATTTAGAAGGCAAGTCAGTTTCGCTCCAACTTACTGTACGGACTTTCGTAGCTTTTGAATGGGGCAACAAAATTCACTCAAATTTGAGTGGTTTACATTAAAATGAGTTTTTTCTTGACTGGAATTCCATACAAATGATGGAAAGAAACATTGAAAGCAAATATTGAAAGTTTACCGACGGAAATATGTGTGAGGTATACGTTTTCGTATTGAAAACTGTCGATGATTTTAGTATGAAGCAGAATTGAGAAAATTGCGACTTTTAGATAGAGGATGGGTGGTATTATTCTAAGTGAGATGAAGGAGTTTGTGACATAATTATCGATACGGGTATGGTTTACTCTCATCAAAGCAGATTTTACTGTGCGTACATGGACAAAATCTTAACCTTGTTTAATGGCACTCGGGTTTCGTCCGATATTCCTGTAAGTATTTTACAGCTTTTCAGGATGAAAGTTAATGATTTATTCCTTCTTTGCATGTTACATGTTTTGACTAGTTTTTTATTTCAACAATTTGTGTGAAGGAGACTAGTTGGGTGATTAGATGATTTTAATCTTTGCCTGCTTGATTTAGTAATTACATGGTGATTAAGAATTCGATAAGTGTTTATGACTCGGTCTTATGTATAAAATAGCTTCGATCATTCAATATTTTTTCGAAGAAATAAGCTTGCTAGAGTGAAAATACTGGCGATTTTGGACATTATTTTGTTGCAAACATTAGGAAGAGCGTTTCTCAAAGAACTCAAATTTGATACGTTTAAACGAAAGATTAAGTTTTTCGATCTATGCAGGTACCAAATTATATGACGTCGGTGGTCATTCATTAATAATCGATTATGATGTTAAGCTGATAATGAACACTAAACTGACGTTCATTGTTTACAGTCTTTAGATTCATTAACTTCTTAAAGAACTATATGATGTTTTATTGACTTTGTGGATTATGCCTATTAAGACCGTTATTCCATCAAATTCGGCTTTGATGTAAGTCGAGACTCGTGACGTTGATACACTTTTGCTCAGTTCACTCAATTGATCTTATATTGGTCTCAAATAATAATGAGTTTTCTGTTCGGGCATTAAACTCAAATTCATCAACTGTTTTTGCAGAATCTTAACACCGATAGTGTTGGGAGAAGCAGTAATAATTGTGAATGTGTTTTTATGTTTTCAAGAATTACCCGTTTGTCCTTGAATATATTTTGAAATCGAAACTTGGGAAAATCTCATTTTTCCCTTCATCTCTAATTTAGGAGTATAAGGCGTCCACTAGACTGGACCATCTGACTCTATTGGAGGCTATAGTTTTCATCTCTCATCGTGTTTTTCTGAGTTCTTTCTAAGAACTTTCCTCTTTTATTGTGGATTCCATTCCAAAGTCACTCATGTTATGTCATTCGGGATCTTTCGCAGTGTCTTACTATACATAAATCCAACTCCATTGGCGCTTTTTGATTTTAGTTTCAATGTCTACTTGGTTTGTTTGCCGCAACCTGTTCATTTTTGATGTTATCTGGCCAGAAGCATTTTATAGCATTTGCATACAACCACCTATTGTTTTTGTGTGATCTGTGTATGTTTCCATTTTTTACATCCATATAGCCGAACTGATTTCACACACGTATTGAACAATCGTATTTTTTATCGATAGGACGGGTGGCTTCTAAGCCTGTGAGACATGTTGAAAGTATTTCTGACTTTGAATTTGATTGATGTTTTCTTCCATCGCAACTGTTTTTGCTACCGTACAACCGAGGTATATGAATTTCTAAACCTCTTAGATTGACGTATTATTGGTCGTGATTGGCGTACTACTATTTGAGTTTAGTCTCATAATTTTGCTTTTACTTCTTTTGTTTCTTTTCTTTTGTCCAAATCTTATCCGCATAGTCCACATCATTGAGTCGCATTAGAGGTTCCCTTTTCATATGTAATGAAATTACTTTCCAGCATCCAAACATATCTTTGATAAATTCAATTATTTTCTTCGATATGCCTGTATCAGAAGATGTCTTCCAGGTGATGTCCATTCATTTGACTTTTGTATAATCATACGTGTAGTATTGATATGATCTGTACAGCTCCTGCCTATATGCTCAACCTCCAGGTTGCCAGTCTTTGCGATCGTTACGAGGAAACACACTTTCCATTTCTATGGGATTCTCTCGGTATAGTGGTTTGGTGGCAACAACAATCGTTGTGATTAAATATTGATTAATACAAAGTGGATGCAAACTCGATACTATTTTAACATATGGACACATCTATTGCTTATGTAAGTTAAATATAAATATACCAGGAATCTTAATATTATGGCCATGCGACGCAGCAAACTCAAACAAATTAATGGCATACATACAAATAAATGGCATAAATAGCTTCACTGAACATTCATACCTGCATCCAGGATCTGCATTAGGATTCATACCTGCATCCGTTTTTTGTTCCAGACCGAATTAGTTTGAACGCCATTTTCGGTTAGATGAAGATTTCGGTTAGATGGAGATGTTCGAATCATATTGGTCAACAAGTGTTTGGCTTATTGGATCACCATTATTTCTTTGACGATGCTAGAGCAATTACTGGTGACCGCTATCGCAATATAGTTCAAATCGTTCTAGTGTCCTAGTTAGATTTATTTTTTCCAGGACTTGTGATTCAAACACGACATTACATACAGCTCGTTGCACAAATTCGACTGGACTCGACGATTACCTGAATTGATACCTCACAATTTGAAGGAAAAGCACCAATAAACCAAGACCACCTTTCGATGGTTAATGACAACATACGAAACAAAATTGCGTTTAATCATATGTTGGTGGTGGGCTGTTCAATGACAATCCTTGAGTTTTATATATTTCACCTAATATAGTGACGCATGTTACTGTACCAGCGACCTTATTATTTTTCAGCCTCTATATATAGATGACAGTGGCATTTGGAAAGTCAAAACCTGGTTCGCTTGTGCAGTTGTATTCGAAGCATTCCCACACTCATACATTACATGTAACACTCGAGTAAGGCACAAACCTTATTTAATTAAGAATATTCTTCATATATTCCACCACAAGCATGTAGATATATGTCTGTTAATCAACATGCAAAATCTTATCTTTAAAAAATTATCTATCTTGTCAAAAGATCAATTTTATCTTCTCTGGAATTTCATATGCGATACATAATCTTTTATAAATCATATCAACGTCAAAATCGGATGCAGTCCAAAACGAATGAGAACAAGAAAAACAACAATAAATTCTTTGCTGATCATGATGATGCTAAATGATGATGATGATGATGATAATGAAAATGATACTCTATATATCTCTACTATTATGCGTGAATATTTAGCGAATCTTAATCCATTCCCTTTCTTAAAGCATTATCTTATATTACTGTACGCTTTTGTGAATGACGTTCTAGACATTTTGGACGGATCTTGGATGGGATTTAAAAATAAAAATTATAATTTGATTGATCAAAATTAAAATTTATCTTATTAATACTTAAGTTATTATAAGACAGAAATGCATAAAATTTGTGCAGCGCGCGAGATGAGGTTATTTTTGCCGTTGTGCCCCGAACAGATGGATAAGTAATTTAAAAAGACAGGTGAAGGATGGTTTTTAAATTTTATGATTTTTTGATGATGATGCATTCAAAAATCGTCTATATATATATCGCATCTTTATGTTTATAAGAAATGTTGGAATACACTATTTCTGATGCTGGATGCAAAATAAAAAAATAGAAAATTTTTCTTTATAGTTTAGACAGAGTGATCGCTTGTCAGTTAAATCGCGTTTAAATTATTATTTTCTTATAAAGGATGAAAGTTTAAAAATCTAAACTTGCACTATGAAAGTGTGAAAAATATGTACGAATCTTACCTGTGCGATTAATAAGAAGAATACATCAATTCCTGTCCATTTTGCACATAAGTTAACAGTCAATCTGAAAATAAAAATAATAATTTTGATCAAAACATTTTGTTATATAGCAAAATATATAAAGACCACGTGTGGTATGCGGTCAATCTAAAGAGTTTTTCAATAAGAGGTTCATTACAGAATGATTACACACAAGCAACGAAATAATCGCAATGCAAGCGTAGCCGTGGTGGCCATTTGGCTGATATCGTTTTCAAGTGTTTTATTAAATATCAAAATGAAGCCTCTTATTGGAGAACCCTCTTTAACAAATATTATCATAAGACAATTTTTCACGAACATCTAATTTTCACAATCATTTTTCATTCGATCCAAAATGCTAGAGCTTTATAGTGGCGCACAACCATATCGAAACGATCTCGTGGAATTTATATAAATATCTCCCTGAAATTCGATACATATTTACGCGAGACCAAAACTACTTTATCTAATATTATAAATCACATACATTAACCAACAACAACAATAAAAAAAAATTAGAACATCATGATTTAAGTGTATTATGTACGAGCATATCGTTAAGAAACGGCACAAAACAACTGCATTATATATACATCTATCTTAAAGTGGGTCTTCTACATATATATATCGTCTTAAAGAGACTATATACAACGTTAAAAAAATTGTTGTTGTTGTTTTCTACTTTGCATTTTATAATATGTGTGTGACATGACACTTCGTATTATTTATGATTTAATTTTTATATAAAATACATCTTTCGTTTTTAACTTATTTTTTAGCACAACATATTATGAACAAAATCATTATCACATCGTATAATTTATGTATTATATTATTAGTTCATGTGCTCGGCGAGAGAGGTGGAAAATTAAACAAAAAAAAAATCGATCACGCTACAGATATGTTTTATAATATTTATTGATCTTATTGGTTGGCGCGATATCGTGTATTCTTCTAGGACAGGAAATGTCGTGCTGTTCGAATGAGTTTCGAAATTTAGATGTTTCATATCAAACCGTAATTACAAGTAGACAAACACCTGAAATATTTCTAACTGACTACATTTCTGTTTATATAGTTTTGAGTAAGCGGAACAAAAACTTGCAGAGCGATAGCGTTCTATATCGATGAATACCGATAAAGTAACACAAAAATTATGGAAGAAGGCCATGTTACATCAGCATTTGGAAAATATACCTTTTCACCTTTTCGTCACCTATTGTTCACCTAAAAGCTTAAATTACAATAACTCTTCGTGATATATGGGGGTGGAATATATGAGGAATCTTTTCTTCAGCAAACGGTCAATTACATCTCCAAGTAACTGGTTCATATTAATATTTGGCTTAATACGCTATTACTGAGCTCAACCAAGACCTAATGGGAATAGTGTTCTACTTAAGATTCGAATAACTCACGCCTAATGAGCCTCTTCATTCAAGTACATGAAAAACTGGAGTATTTATTATGGGGGTGATATACATGGGGGTGATAATAGCTTTGCAGTAGTAGCAAATAATGGACTGAAACCTGAACGGGAAAACCGTAATCTGTTGAGTATATGTCTTTAAGATTGTATATTAATTTTGCTCCCAGTGATATACTGAAAGAATCGTATTTCTATTTTATAAACAGTAGATGAATCCTGACCAGACAATAATGCCGCCGAAATAATTCAAAAATTAGCGAGGTATCTCAACACAGCAATCAAGATACTCGCAATGACCACCGTTGATAGAATCTAACCTATACGATCAGTGCTTTCCAATTAAGAAATGTACAAGCTGACTTTAGACCAGAATGAAGTTGCACTGATCACGTCAACTAAATCCATACCATCACTGAACGATCAGTTATTTCTATTCACCTATTTGATACGATAGACGCAATATGCTAGACACTATATGTGAAATGGGCATCCCAAAGAAACTGATTGAAATTACACAAGAAATGTATCGGGATACGAACACTCGAGGTGTAAGGCAAAAACGCGTACTCTCATTGAATGACATGTCTTCTTACGACATACAATGGAGATTAACAGGTAAATGCAATGATCTTGATTTAACAGATCTAGCTTACGTTAGTCTCAAGATAAACATAAGAAAGCCAAGACGATGAGACTCAACAAAAATGTAACCATATCGTTGCAACAATGAATAAATTGAAGATATAAACGAATTTGCATACCTTAGCTGCATAATATCAAAAACTCTGCCCTGTGATCAACTCGTCTGTGAGTCATAGAAACTCACGGAAAAAGTAAGACAGAAACTACAGGTGCTCGTAAACAAGTACCTTCGACGAATACTGAAATGCTTCTGAACTAACACCATGACTGATGGATTTCCATATGCTGAGGAAATTACCAAATGATATAACGAGGCAGTCATTAGACAACAGGAAAGTAGATCTGCGATAGCATGAACTTGTTCCATCATTGACTTGAGTGGTTTAGCAAAACAGATTGGAGTAAGGTGGAATAACAATTAACTCACACTTTGATTAAGTGCACATTTTAGATTAAGTGCATTAAGAGTAGTATGCGCATTCCGAACGGTATTGGATGACGCTGCCTTCTGCGGGAATGCATTTCATATTCCCATACATATACATGCTAAGGAACATGAACAAAAATAGCCGATAGACTTGACGAACGGTTGATATACTTATCGCTTGATCACATTGATCCAGATATGGCTAAAGAGAGAATATGGTGTAGTGGACTACTATTTAACCTAGTTCCAAACTGCCATAATTGATATTGAGCATTCAAGTTCAACAGTCGCGCCTTAGAGAATATTATTGATTTTATGCTGAAATCAAAAGACAGATGAAATGTTGTAAGCGCCACTGTGCATCAAATTGGGAGCTGGGATGTTTCAAAAACGAAATGACAACCTAGTTCTAGCCAAATATACGAGGCAGTTTATAGCTGAACCTGTTTTGTGAAGTAATACCAAGCAATATAGTCCAATGAGGCCTTATGGCAAAGAAACTGGAGATAGGGCTTAGTTAGTAAAAATCCGACACATTAGCATGTTTGGTAACGGTCCTCATGTGATGTCAAGCGAAAACTCCCTCTCCAACAAAAGTAAAGGTTACATGGTACTCCATTTATAGGTACACCTGGAATATTCAGTCGACACTTGTTAATTCGAAGTTACAACTTTTATTCTTGTGTCGGGTAAAGAGCATTTTGATGTTAAGGTATTAATGAAAGCTCTGTTCGGTACAAAATTGTGTATCACTATCGAAAATCCCGGATTAGAATATATATCCATGATTTCGGAGAGCTTTTGGAACTTTCAAACCATTTTGTTTCCAATGACTAATAATTAAGCTATAATGCTGGTATTAACCGGTAACAAACCTTAAAGAAAGAAGTTAACTGTGCATTGACATAACAAAACCAGGATTATGTCTGCTATAATCTCAAAGTATTACGGCTTAAAACGTTACTTCGTTTTAAGTGGTCCATCGACAAGCTGGATAATCGCACTTCATTTTTGGTTTTAATCAATAATCATATATATGCACAAAGTGATCATAAGTCAAATCCGTCAAGTTGTTCATTCGACCTCGAATTCGAAAAACCGAACACGTTATAAAAAGATAAAGACATCAGAGCATAAAAAAAAATTACATCTTTTATATTTCTATCGCAAGACCGTTAATGAATCAACATCAAATGTATATACATCAAGGTTTTTCCCATCTGACACAGACACATTTATATGTACGTATATCATAACATGTATATGACAAGTAACATGAAATTGGATTATAAAAATAAAATCGTTTTGAAACTTATTTTCAATTTTTATTTACATTTTATTCGCGCTCTGTTTCGTACAAGTTTCACAAAAATTTTGTAAGAAAAACCAGCAAAAATACCAACTGCATGTATTATACGCGTTGGTGTCAATCATCATCAAATTGTATATACATGTGTATCTATATATATATATACTTTGCTCTTAAGATAATTGATATATTTACTCGATTTTCAACCAGTTTTGGTTCAGTAACTCGTTGGCTGCATTTTATAATGTTTCACCTACTCTCCTACATATACCAGTCATTATTGCGATAGTTTGGATAAATTTAGTAATAAAAATTAAAGATTTTCAATATCTTAAGTTATTAAAATGCGGACAAAGAATTTATACAAAATTGAAATACCAATAAATTCAGGGCCGTGGCTTGTTGATGCCGTGCGCGCCGAGAAAATTTACTAAACGCGAAACACTATATATATATATATACTCGTATCATCAATTATAACCATAAAATAAATATTATAAAGTTCCATTACCACGATAATATTTAACCATCAACTGAAAATTATAAACTTGCATTTCATGAAACAAGTTAATAAATTTGCAATATATTTTGTCTTTAAAAAAAAATATAAGATTCATAAAAATTGACTTCAATTCGAATGACAACTTCGTTCTCTCGTCTTATATCCACAATATTTATTTTTATTTATTCATTTTAATGACGAACATTTTAAAATTGATGATGATGATGATCATCATCATTAAAGAAAAATAAAGAAATATCAATAAGATTAAATTCGCACACATCCATATACAGAGATTTATAAACTAAGAGGAATCGCATGACATGTTGGTTAATTTTATGCATATAAAACGTTTACATGTTTTTCAACCACTGTATATATCGATCGTACGATCGTGTCTTAAACATATACATAAAAAATAACCATAGACCCATAGATTACCATCACAGTATATCCAGAGTATGTCGCAGGAGGCGACCTTATCTGACAACAAAGACCGCTCGCTTTAGTAACCGGATACGAGATTGAGGATCGCATTTAATCACTTAGAAATTCTGACAAGTTTGGCTTGATCTCAGTCAACTGCCATTCGGGACCGGGATGGAAACCTCTGTGATCACAAGCTGTATTTGAATACCCTCAAACACAGACCGCAGAAATGATCATTGAGGATCAATTATATGAGGGATTCACCATGACCATGCAGAGATATTGAAGAAAAATCGTTCACCAGGAGGGCTAACTTTGTGGAACTGTCTTTTTGATCTTGTTCGATTGAAATGGCGAAATGAAGCTAAAGGAGGACCGTAAAGTGTTGCCATGTATGGACGTGATAGTTGGACCTTGACGGATGAGTACGTAACCGTGCTATCGACCTGAATGAAACAGCGATCTTTGAAAGTTGAGCCGCTGTCGGCGAGGTTGGCTCGTGATCGAACCAGACCGAGTCAGATTGTTGTCTAAAATGGCCGCACGTGTCGTCAACCAATAAATCTTTATGTCCTCATCCTTTTTTGCGTGATCGTACGCTTGCACATAATAAACGATCGTGAAGACATATACTTATCGATCAAACTGATCTGATTTTATTACACATATATACAAAGCAAATAAATAAAAGTTAATCTATATACGGTATTATGGCGAAGAGATAAATTTTGTGCGGCGATAAAAATCAAATTCTCAAGAAAATTCTGAGGATTTATATACATAGATGACGTCATACATATATAAGTACTTATCTATATATAATATATATCGTGATAGAAGTAAATAATTTTGGACACCAAATAAATTTACCTTACTACGAATATATATATAGCCATGATGATGATGATGATCTTCACAAATGAACGAAACAGACAAGAAACAAAAGGGATACAGATAAGAAGGTATTTTTTTTTTCGTCTTAAAACAATGGAATCATAAAATATATATTTTCGTACATTTTGGGCAATCGATGCTCGATAGACTTGAAATGAAGTGTTTAATGTCAAGAAACATGAATTGTTTATTAGTTTCAATTTTTTTGTGGTTTATTATATATTTTATTGTATTTTAACTTTAAGACAACTTAAAATTTATGTGTGTATGGCCCCAACTATATATACATATAAGATCCATCGTTTCTGCACATTATGTTTTGGTTTTTTTTCGCTGCTCCTCAATCCGCACCCTCCCTCACACAGTTTTATAAACGTTGTATCAAACCACATATAAATACACTTTTATAACCGACTCGATGTATATACGGAAAATGAATTTCTTCTCGTCTTCCAATGGGTGGAAGAAGACATATATACAGAATGAAATGGATAGATCATGGACCAGCAGCAAAAAACTACGACATAATTCAAGAAGATAAAAAGGATAAATTTTATTCAGTAAAAATAAAAATTATATATAAATAGATCGTCCTTACATGTATT
Organism: Tipula lateralis; assembly: GCA_963932295.1. Classification (NCBI taxonomy): domain Eukaryota; kingdom Metazoa; phylum Arthropoda; class Insecta; order Diptera; family Tipulidae; genus Tipula; species Tipula lateralis. The sequence continues at coordinate 149,714,469 of OZ010736.1, read as the reverse complement.
TAAAAATATAAAAAAGGATATACACTATGTATGTACATAGATACAGGGTGTCCCATAAATTAACTCCAGAATTGTTGAACCAGGCAACAATTATTATCACCTGACATACGTTGCTTCCTTCCAGGATTGCCTCTTACTGAAAAAATGGCGGCAAATTTAAATCTTTTGATAATTTCGGGACACCCTGTATATATATTATATAAACTGAGGTTTGATGGAAATTATAAATTTCAACTATGTGCCACGTATGGGGATGTACATAAACATAAAAAATGTGCAGTATAGTGTCACAAAACCAGGATGTATATAGTTTGGGTGTCAATAAATTCTCACAAGGATGATCACAACGATGATGATGGTGGCGAGGACAAACTATTAGATTTCATTACGAGAGGAGGAAAGATTGTTTTTTATATGCTCTATGTATATGTATGTACATATATACACGAGCGCGATAGCAGTTAACGTCAGAAAGAAATACGAAAATAAATTTTGTTGAATGTGGCGAACAAGGAATTTCCTCCTTTTATTTATTTTATTTTTTTTTAAATTTTACTTCTTTTATATATCACATTTATTATTTTATGTTATGTCGTGTAGTTTGTACAGTATTATATCTTAGACTGTATACATACACCATGTGTCGGGCTAATGGCTGAGAAAATAAATCTCCAACGGGACGGGAAAACACTTATTTTCTTGTGTATTACAAATCAAAGCTTTCTTCTGTCTGATGGCGCATATCAACTATATATTTTATATATACACTATGTGACTATATTTATGTCGTTCCATCGAAAAAGGACTGACTAATCACTCATATGAGTTATAACCATAAATTACAAAAAAAAATGTCAAAAAAACCAGCTAATCCGGATTTGGTTTCTATATAATCGATATCGCCTCATCATTAAGAAGACGAAAAAAAACTACATTTTTATTTCGTCTGATTGATTTATAGCCCATAACTAATAAAATATTAAAAATTATTATTTTTGTCTTTCTCATTAATTTCAACTATTTAATTGTGAATTATGACATCCAGAATCTTGAAAATCAATCAAACCAATCAGTTTCATGGCCATTTCGACTATTGCAATAAAGACACACGCACCGCATCGTATATATACAAAATTTGCTCGACCCTCGATTTGTACGGTTGCCGATTTAAAAATAAAAGTCCGTTTTTTTCATGCAACATTTTGCCGCAACATCGTTTTGTTAGGGTATATAACAAACAAAACAAATATTTAAAAAAAAAAAAGAAATTATGGGTCCTACTGTGCGAACCTAGACAATTATTTACGCTTTCTAATGTTTCGTAATGTTTTGGGTCTTAGATTGCAAAAACATAATATAAGACTTCCTGGTTGCAATTTTTTTTTTCAAGACACAAAATTTATGAGGAGTGTCATAAATTTTTCTGTTATTTTGTTTGACGATAATTGTAGTCGTCTTAAACAGAACCATCAATAAATCTTGTTGTATATATGTATATATGAGATTATTTATAAAGTTTTGTGATTTGACCTTATTGAAAAACATAAGAGATACACAAAAACAAACCGTAATGTAGAAATGAGCCTTCATATGCAGTTAATATATGGTCGTAAAGATAACCGTGCCAATCCCAAAAAATAATTTGCAAAGTAATAACAATTATACTGAATGTAATCTTCATTTATTATAACTTAATTTTGTTGTTGTAAAAATTAAATTTTAATAAATTGTAAATATTACGATTATAATAAAATTATGACATATGAATGCCATTTTTATATTCCTTATTTATTTATATAAATTAATATATTTATACACAAACATCATATTATTTTCTAAATTGACTTATGCGGACACAGATCAAAAGCGGTCCGCGCTCATTGTTTCGTTTAGTTTTTAATTAATTAAAATTGATTTAATATGCTAATTAAATTGTGTGTAGGAGAGACACTCCACGCATCAATAGCTGGACAGTTTTGTTGAAAGTGAAAAATAATATTTATAATTTTTATTTCTTAATCAATAAATAAATTATAAACTAAAAACCGAAACAAAAAATAACAAATCTTAACTAATAAAAATTAATTAAACAAAAACGACAAACATTTTCTATTCAAATTAATCAAAGATCAAAATCAAAATTTATTGTCACATTAAAATCTGTTTCTTTTTTTATTTCTTGTGATGATCTTCAAGAAACACAAAAATGAGTATCAGTCTTTTCTTTTTGATTCGTTTTGGGTATTGTATCATCGTAAATTCCAAATCTTAGAAATAAAAAATTAACATTATATAACCCTCGGTGAACAAGAGGTTTGGTTTTTTGTGTACGTCTAGTAGCACGAACTAGTCGATTGCTACTAGTGTTGTACCAATTATTTCTGTTTAGTGTTAGGTGGTATCGTGATCGGATTATAACCCGATCAATTCGCTTAAATATGTTTTGCTCTCTCGTATAATACGATTTTGCCTTGAGGTGACTGTGTGGAACCTCGTAACACCTGGTGTAGATTTCACATACTCCAAAGTTGTTACAGATCATAATCCAATACTCTTGATATGACATAACGGAGTCCTTTTTACTTGGATATAACCTATTATATAGTTATGGCACATAATTCCAGGCGATTGAACATGCATGCCTTTTATAAGTGAACACAGTCAACGGATGAGAAAAAACGGAGCGGACACTGAAACAAGACAAGGTAACATTTTGTTGTAAACGCGTATGAACGCAATAAAACACGGAGTGGACGGAACGGACACATCGTGTTTGGTAATTAATACTGTACAGGGTGGCTGAGACCAAGTGTTACCAAATGAAAACGCTGTAATTTTTTTAATTTTGAACATTTTTTATTGAAATTTCGTGGAATATGTTGAAAGCATATTACATTTTATGAAAAACATGTTTCTGCTCGATATAACCTTTTTTGACTCTGATTATTTGATTCAGTCTTCCATAGAAAGCATTGCATGCTGACCGTACGTGGGCTTGCGGAATTTTATTCCTTTCTCGAACAAGAGCTTACTTCAATGCATCAACACTTTCGTATTTTTTAGTGGACACCTTACTCTCCAAAATGGGCCATATGGAGAAATCCATGGGATTCAAATCTGGTGAATATGGTGGCCATTCTTTCGATGAAATCGGCCGCGGAACGCAATTTTGTAAAAATTACTGTGTCGCTCGAGCTTTGTGTGACGGTGCCGAGTCCTGTTGGAATGTCCAACGGTTCGTATTAAAGTGCTTATGTGCTCAAGGTAGCAAAGCATCGTTTAAGATCTTTTGACGGTACATCTCTTGGTTTACCTTGACTCCATGTTCGATGAAAACCAGAGGAGTGCGTCCATCTGCAGTAACTGCAGCCCAAACCATAATTGGGATTGCTTGCGCATGGCAACTCTTGTGTCCAAATTATCGTTGGACTTGTGCTCTTACCAAACACGATCATTTTGTTTATTCACATACTGTTGAATGGTGAAAATTTTCTCATCAGAAAAGACAATTTTTGGAATCTCATCACGTTCGGCCAAGGCCTTCAATGCTCGTGTTCTTTCAAGCCTATTTTTTTTTGTGCCTCCGTAAGATCTTGAACTTTTTGTGTCTTGTATTTTGTAGCTTCAAGTGTTGTTCATTTTTCAATATGGTTTGAATGCTGTATCGTGAAACATGTAGACGTGCGGCTAATTGATTGGCACTTTGACGAGAATTTCGTTGGATTCGTTTCTTCACCTTTAGTATCATTTCTTTTGATGTTGCCTCTGTTGCGTTTAGCGATGCTACCAGTTTCGTTGTATCGAGTTATGGTTCGATACACAAACATTTTATTCACATTCAAATGCTGGAGCTGACGAACTACTGCTGTTTGTGAATTTCCACCCAAATACATTGCAATTACACTATTACGTTTGAATTCCATTACGATTTTTTTCTCAAGATGTTAAATTAGAACAATTATTTATTGACCACATATAAACAACTAACCAAACTTCAATTTGTCAAAAAATTGACACGCGAAAAATGACAACTACACAAATGACAGCAGAGTGAAGTTAGTAACATTTGGTCTCAGCCACCCTTTATAAGTGTGAATTTTGCTGCAATGAATTTGGTGATATCACAATGTCAATATGGTAAATATCATGGCCTTTGATAACATGCATTCTAACAGCATACCGACTGATTGACGTAAACCAAAGCAACAGTTTGCTGTGTGCAATAAGTTAACATAATGAATGGATGGGAAAAACTGAGGCGAACACTGAACCTCAAATATTGTGTTTTGAAAAAACGAAGAGGACGTGGATGAACGGACTAAAATACGGAGTAGACGGAAGGGATATATTGTGTTTATGAATATTACTACTGTATTTGTGTGGCTTGGATCAGTAAGTGAATGGTGGTACCACAATATCCAAGAGGACTAAATTGTGATAATCTTAATGCCACGATCTTTGAACATGCGTGCCTTTTACGTCTAGAGTACGCTTCAGTAAAAACTATACATAGTTTGTTTTTTAACAGCATACCGACTGCTTGACGCAAATGAACGGAAAAGTGAACACAATGAACGGATGAAAAAACGGAAAGGACACAGAATCGAAAACCATTTTCTTTGAAAAAATTAAGCGGACACTAAGCTCAATACAGGGATACATTTAGTCATCAAAGCGGAAGGACGAGCTAAAATACAGAGCTGACGAGACGGATACATTGTGTTTATCGATATTAATACTGTATATAGGTGAGATTGGTACAGAGTGTGAATGGTGGTACCACAATGTCCGAGGGGACTAAATTTGGCTTGAGACAACTCTATTTACTCAAATAGTGTTTATTATTCGTCAGACTGATAACTGGTATACAAAATGCTATTACAGATAAGATCTTATAATTTTGACAGTAAAAATACTCGGATATAATCAGATGCTTCTATATTTTTAAACTGATATTTGTGGAGGAAAATGTGTTACAATACATTCAGACTGTCAGTGGCATATATACAATTTACAGTGTGTCGTTCGGTGTGGTAGGTTGGAAAATTGAGTGACATCAGATCGACCGTCATTAAGGATGTTAAATTTGAAATGAGTCAGATTCTCGTCTTAATTATATTTGTCTCTTATGTTCAAAACTACTCAAGATCTTCACTTGTTAGTATATGATCGTCTGATAATTCGTCAGTACAAAGCAACATGATAATACACAAAAGTACGTTTTTTTGTTTAGTTTTTATGATAAACGAGAGATAATACGTCGCGCAACGGCTTCCCAATCGCAGATATGACGATTGCACCTACGGAAGATGATAGTGAACGCAAGAAATACATATAGCGATATTGTTTGACATAAAAACAGCACGAGGCGGAAAGTGGGAGACGAGATGATGGAATAATTTAAGTTGGGACCTACACTAAGAAACATCGAGAAAAACACAGAACCGGTCAAAGAAAATAGGAGAATAAATGGTGAATGGTGCTTTGGACTGTGCCTGGACAAAACTGGTGCCTTTGAATGGTGCCTGGACTGTTTTTTCTTTTCTTTGCGTGAACTAAATGTTGTGTTAATCTATAAGTTATTGTTATTGATTTGTTAAATGAAAGGTAAGGAACATCGAGGTTATTACCTCAGTAAATGGTGTATGTGACTGAGACACAGATTATTACATGTGATTTCTAATAAGCACGGCGGAGAGCAAGAAAAACTTCGCAGAGGTATAAAATAATAACAGTGAGTTGTTCCTTTTCCCAACTTCATTTTCCGGTTATCCTTGTATTCCTTCTCTTTACTCGCTGCGTCGCATTCTTATATTAACATATTGATTTGAGTTTCGTGTTTGTGATTTCTTTGAGATCGTGTAGATTACCTCTCCCGAGCTTACCTGCTTAACTATGATCTAAAAAAAAATAAGTGATTGGCACCCAACACTTAAGCTATCCAAGTTACATAGATTGAAGATCAAGGAATAAAGAAGACCAAATTATCGTCGAGAGCAACGCGTTTCAGTCGTTTCTTTTCCATATTTGTAATAAGCCTGTTAAAGACACCAAGTTATTTTAAGAGACTAAACTCTACAACTCCTGGATTAAATCTCGGTCCTTACAAAAATATAAAGCTGTTTTTTTCCCTATCTCATGGCTTAGTAATAATTTCAATTTTTGTAGAAAAGTTGTTCGAATAAGCACCATGATTACGTTTTAATTGCCACAAAAGCTTGATACTCAATTTATCCTAGCTGTGCCTGCGGTGTTAATACATTTCTCCTTGAGTGCTACCTTGGTATACTAGGGTTTTTCGCTACTTACCGGTATTCATTAGTTTTCTCAACAATATAGCTTTGAAAAACTCGTATGGCGTTTTCGTGTTTAATAAGCCTTAACTCTTCGATTTAAAACGTAAAATATAACCATCTGCGTCATCTACAATTCATCTTAGCAGAAACATTAGATATTGAAATAAGACGAGAAACCTTGTATGCGTTCACTTTGTCAGCTAGTCGTGCATCTTGATAACGATTCTCATAATCAATTCAGCTTGGAGTTGTTGGCAAGGCCGAAAGTAAAACTTCATTTCATCAATAGCGACAGCAGATGGAACGAAATACATAATTATTAGATATATTGATGCACCAGTCATATAATTTTGGGACGTTGAGTCGGGGTCATCAAGTAGAACTGGAGTTTGTACGGCCGTCTCTAGTAGTGTCGTTCTCGATGAATATACTTTGGTTGAAAGATTGTAAAATATCTAGATACTGAAGGAAAAAATACTATCCACGGTGTAATAACACATTCTCTGTCGAACTAAACGCTTGATGCTATAATTTAAAACCTCCACAATAAATATCAACTCATTTAGATCAATAACTAAAGTCGCCCAATAAATTATATTTGTTAGATCAGTATCGCATAGAAACCACTTCAGGCTTCGAATCTAAAAATGTATAATTATATACAAACCGGAACACGACATACAATACAGAATATTTAAGATTGGCACGATTTGCAGCACTGTGCTCGAGAGATCAAATTATAACTAATCATAAATCGAATTTCCATCAATATTACAAATAACACAGCGTACAATTTATGAGAAAAAAACTTTGTTTCAAATCGCGCAGATCACAATCCAATAAATAACAATTCCAATTACACATATACAAATCATTATGGCATAATCATATATTTAAAGACGACTATACGAGTAAGTTCTACATTACATCTCACTATATATATAAATTCATATATCTTATTATACAGCGGCATCATAGATTAGTACGCGATAGACAATTGGCGCGCAACAATATTTTATTCCAATCGATTTGCGTAAATTATAAGGTAAATCATATTTTTTATAATATGCGCCTTCTAATCAATTGATTGATTGTAAAACGTGATTTTATAAATTTCCATTTAATATATAAATTAAGATTTTGAAATATGAGAATCGTGTAAAAATCATTTCGAGTGTTGATAAAGTACTATATACAATAAGTTGCATGTTGCATGCAACATTTATTTTCTAATGATTAAGTGGTTTTGTTTATTGTATAGGTTTTTCGTTTAATTAACATTTTATATTAAAAACGAAACAAATATCAATTAATTATTAGATTAATATCATATTAAATACCAACATATATACTCAACCAATCAACATAAATCATGCAGCATCGAGGTGACATTTTCATATAGTTGTATGTTTAAAAATTAGCAGTATAAATTTGACATTTTTTTTTGTACCATGTCTTTGTCACCGGGAATAATCGGCAATAAATCACACATCATCATCATCATCGTCAGCAACAGCAGCTTCATAATCAAGTATATTATTTTGTTGCTGTATCAAAATGTATATAATTGATATCTTGTTGTTTTGGAATTTATTCGTTAAAGAAATTATAATTGGGAACAGGATTTTATTGAGACGGTTAAAAATGCATTTGTGTATGTGTGTGCGTTGGTTGCAAATTTCCAAAGAATAAACAAAAATGCATAAATTATGTTGAAATAAATAATTAACAAACTCTTACACTGATTCTGTATGCGTATATGTATATACAAATGTGGCGAGGTGCCCGCAAGGTTGATTCTAATTATATATTCACCGAAACCGTCTTAATTATTAAAGATGTTGTTTTTAACGATCAGGTGTTTCGTCACCCAAAAATGGCAAAACATATACATATACCTATAGGGCTTATCCAATTACATATTATAAATCATATGCAAATATAAATCTCGAGATTTTATTGCTTTATCGCAACGAAACACATATATACATTGAGTCATGTGTAGGTATCCCAAAAAAAACACTGTGTTTATAATGATATTAAAATCCAACATCACATATAGGCACATATCACACCGACTGCAATATTCGGTCAGTAAATCAAATCGAATAAAAATTAAAAATTGGATTTGATTCTGAATCAAAATATAATATCGTTATATAATGTACGTACATACATTTTGGGAAATGGAAAATGATGATGAAAAATTATTATTATTATTATTATGATTATATCAATATTATATTATCATATAAACACACAAATATATATTAGAGAGATGAGAATAGACAGATACAACACTAGTATGTAGTCGTATTTTTCCATTTTCATTTCTAATCAATTTATGACATTTATTTAATTTTATAATAATTGGATTGAAACTATTGTTAGGTTTGTTATAATGTAATAAATCTTTGGGATACATGTACATATACCCACTAGAACTAGCATTCGATGTACAGCAACGATATAAGAGAACGATATACTCGTTCGAATGAATTATCAAATTTCAATAAATTCTAATGCCAAAAAGAGGAAAGATACGACGATGGAGATGCTTTGATAGATGAGAATTGCAACCAATATTCATCTGTTAGTAGTCAGTAAATTTCTTTTTTTTTTGTATCATATTCTGATTAACCAGAGAATTGTAGTCAAAAATTGTTAAAATATATATGTACCAGCAAACCAAATAGAAAATTTTTTTCCTCCAAATTTATGATTTATACATAATATTCTAGTTTTTGGTATAGAGATACATACGTACAACATCATATATGTATGTATACAACAGAACACACAGTTTACTTGCTGTTTGTTGCCTAGAGAAGTGATCATCATTATATATATATATATATATATATATATATATATATATATATATATATATATATATATATATATATATATATATATATTCACCATAGAGCATGATGACGATGATGATGATAAAGATAAAAACCGAAATATACAATTTTTAGATAGATGTACACATATATGTAAGTAAACTATATGCTATTTTATTTATGTATACACATGTTATATGTATATACTGTACGATATGAATAGTAAACTGAAAGATGGATTGGTTAAGTTGTGTATAGTAATACACAAAACGTTTAAATTTAGTTGTACGTACGTTATCACGGATTTCATTTTTTTTGTGATAAGCTTGGAAGTAAATGATAATATATCTCTTCGAATTTTTATATACGATAAATGATGGAGGATTTTGTTAAGGTGATGATAGTACATAATCATTTTTTAAATGTAGTATATTATTTTTTATATATGCGGTATGGGAAAGCGTTTTGTTATAATCAACTGTCAAAAAGTCGTTGTATGTGTAAACTGTTCAGACCTCACATCCAGGAGTTTGTTGAATACCACGATCATGTCTGTTATGTAAAGGCATGCCTGTTGTGTCTGTAAGCTAAAATTGGAAGTTTTGCACAACCTAGAATTAAAATAGAACACTTTTTCATTGATCTCCCATATTTTGCAACGCGTGATGCTTTATGATTTAAAATTTTAATTATAATTGTTATGTCATTATTCGCTAGACCGCGGTATCGATCTAATGATGATCCAATCAAGATCTCTTCCAGCATATATGCTAGCAGACATATAGAGGTTCAATTGTGTTACGAACAGTGCTAGCGAATTACAAGATACTTTACTCGAAATTTTGATTTATTAATTTATTCGATTTATATATATATATATATATACATATATATATATATATATATATATATATATATATATATATATATATATATATATATATATATATATATATATATATATATATATATATATATATATATATATATATGCACCGTTTTGTTGTATTATTTACTTTGTTGCCATTTTAAAGGTAGTTTTATAATACCTCTCCCATAGAAGTCTTGGTCCTCATTGGCAAAAACTCTTGTAATCGATTTTCACAATATTCTCTTGATCCCAATTTCTTATCACTCAGAAAATATTGTAATCGCTTTAATTCGTGTGGCACCCAAATTTCGAGCTTCTTTTCTAATTCAACTCCAATTTTGGTCAATCAGGCAGTTGGAATGGTTGAGTACGATATCACATACATGCAATAAAATTAGACATCAATGGCTTAAGGCCTAAGTGCATAAAGCCATTCGAAATTAAAAACACAACTGTTTTCACTTTGTTGTATTTATGCAAAATATTCAGACTATATTCCTGTATATATTCCTGCTCCAATTTTCGACCGATAAAAAGTTCACTCTCTGTCAATTCTTTAGTAGAAAAATTGTTAAATTGCACATAACGTCTGATAGTGGATAGTCGCATGTTTCAGTAATTGAGGGGACTAAACCCTGTGCTATCAGCGTCATCATTTTTTGTCTTGTCAGTGTCATTGATGGACGTTCCAATCACCTCGTCTACAATATCTTCTAATGCTGCTTCTTCAACGGTCACAAAATAATCTCAATTTTTTTATCTTGAACATATGCTCCTATGAAAGGAGACAATTGGGTCAGTGCACCAAGTAGAATTTCATCATTTTTGTCGTATAATTAAGACTCGGTGTCAGGATTATTCTCTAAACATAATCCGAAATGTCTTAAGCAGTTATAGCTACTGATTGGCTATTAACCCGATTCCACGCTGTAGCTGCCATTTTAACTGCATCTTAATGTTACGACCGTATTTTGACCGCTAGTAAAATGGCGTCAGTGATGTAAATTTCACCTGCTGTGTATCCACTCGAAGTTTTGGCCACCCAGATGCTATCCATCATGGTTCATCATGCCGCGGTCTCGAGTTTGATTCTCGCCGTTAGCTATTAAAATGATGACACAAAACGGTCTCAGTTGAGACTCGGTAAGGAACGTTTACGGTCTATAAGCCATAGATTATTTTATAAGAATATATATAAATATATATAAATATATATATATATATATATATATATATATATATATATATATATATATATATATATATATATATATATATATATATATATATATATATTTATATATATATATATTTATATATATTAAATTGGTAACTGAACGCCATGCACATTACTTCTTACCCCCCGTAAGTGAATTTCCACCTTCTCTGTTTTTGATTATGATCATGTATCTCTTATGCCGTAATTGCTTTGGGGAGAGAGTACCTGATTTCAACCATGTTTAGAGGACTTGTTGCGATTTGAAACGAACCTGTCCGTAATGCTGTATTTGTGGATGCCCCATCGCCCACCTTAGTAATGTTTGGCTTTGTTGCAGCATGAAACGAAGTTCCTGAAAATATCTTTGTCTTGAGAAGTGCATTAGGTTAGGCATGAGGTAGAATGAAATTTTGGGAAGTTTTGGCATAAGTTATTAACCTAGTGTTAAGGTGTCGTAATGTTTCCAACTAAGCAGGTCCGCAAGGGTCACCAATATACCGCGTGGTGTTTTATGATTTGAAAGTTGAGTTGTATTGTATTTATGTTGTAATTCGCTAGGTCGGTTTCGACCTGATAATGACATTTCAATGTGTTTTTTCCACGTCAGTATTCTTTCTAAGATATTTAACACTTTTGCGTTATTGCAGAATGATTTTATTAAGTCTCACAGGCGGACAGGTAAGTTTATGGAGTGTATATTATATGTGCACCGATTCAGCTAGGATTACATAGCATCCGCTTATGGTGAGAATTTTACGCAGTTTGATGTCGGTAGACCTGCTGCATAGATCAAGTACCAAATTTGTCCCAGTTGAGGTGCTTCTGCATTTGAGGTACTTCTGCATGAATATCACATATATCAGTGGAAGCACAGAAACGACTTTGTGAACTTGTTCTAAAGTGCCGTGTTCCTCTCTAAATCCAAATTGATGGTTCGGAAAGATTATTCTCCTCCAAAATTTACTAGGGTTTTTGCAGTAGCATTTTTTCGCAAGGCTTTGAGAGAGTGGGTATCAAGCTGATTGGGCGGTATGAGTTAACTTTTGTTTCATTTTGACCAGGTTTCGAAACCTTTATGATAATTTCATTCCAGATTTCTGAATCACCTGTTTGCCTTATAACGTTGAAGTTATTAATTTGATTCATTTGTTCGGTAGATTTGACAGCATTTTTCCACTTATCATCAGATCATGTCCGGTTGTTTTTTTTACATCGATGTTGTTCTTGATCGTTTGTTAGATATTTCACCACTTGTTTTTATTGGCTTGCCGTCAAGACTAATCTATAAAAATTCATTAGAATTTATTGATTTCCGGTTTGCTTGTGAGGTTTCTCTTCATTATTTCTTGTCCAGCAATATTTGCGGGAATGAAAGTTATGGTCGTGTTAGCTTACGTGTGGCTTTTACATAATGAGAAATCATTTGTATTCAGAAGATGGAATCCATTGAGGTAATATGTTAAGGCCCTTCATTACTTGATTTAAGATTAGGTGACCTGTGAAGTTGCCATCGCCTGCATATTGACCGATTTGTTATTAAGAACTGTTGATCGGCAATAGCCTTTTGTCATCTACACCTAATTAGGGGCTAAATTCTGTATAAACTATAGTAGTGTCTGTGATATTGAGCAATTTATTCTGGTATAGAACTTCCCAGAAAATTAACAAGTAGATTTATGTCGGCTTTATAATAGCTTCAGCTGCGCTTTTTTCATAATGTTAATATGACACATTCTACACCAGTTCTCACGGTCTATTTTAAATGTAAATGAACCCGTACCGAAGGTAATTGAAAGTATTTACATTATTATTCTACTTGCTTTTCGTTCCATTAAATTTCGATTTAATTACAACTTCGTCTCTATGGCGGAACATTCCATCTAATTGGTTGCCACTGTTCGTAGACACTCTAATCAAATTAAACAAATCTTGTTGCAAACGAAAAAATTAAAAGTTAAATATTTTATTTTAAACATTTAACAATTTCCAATGAATTTGAGAGAAATACAAAAAATCGCGATCATGCACAAATCGATCGAGATCCTTTTAGTTGATTTTTATTTTGTTTGTGCGCTGTTTGTCTTATTATTCATTATAATGTATATAACAAAATAAATAAATAAAAAAAAAATCTGTTGAATTTATTTAGTTTTCTGCTAATCTACATAAAAAAATCACAAAGACATAAATTACGCACATTTCGATACAAAACACGAGACCTCTGGAATAAATTGAACAGAAGAACCTAAAAACTTACTTCAACGATTTTTTTTTGATTTTTTCTTAGTTTGGTTTGTCTTTATCGAACATACAACAATGTTACTATAAATACAAAAAAAAAACGATCGTCTTAAAAATTTCCTTACAAAAGATCTCAAGAATAAGATCTTTGGCTATATTAAAATTTACGAAATAAATAAAAACACTGTACAGAGAAATATGTAACATCGCTGTGACATATTTCAAAAGAACATATACATACATATATACATATCCATAGAGATATTTTTAAGAAAATCCTTTCAAGAACAATGGTTTGTTATCGATTTTTGTTGGTGGTTTTTGTGTGTTCTCCCCCGATACGAAATCGACATGCAAAATATATAATTTTTGACCTCGATTGGGAAAAAAGAAAATTCCTACTTGAGTACCCAACGAATCATATAACAAAATTATATATACATTGTATATGTATACCATTTTGTGTTAAAATTCAGGCACTAATAATAGTCATCGTGTATATATATATGTATAGTAGTAATAGTAATAATAATAGAAGCTAATAAATTAATTTATTTATAAAAGTCATGTTAGAAGTCACATAAATTAAAAATATTATCATAATTTTATTTATTTATTTTATTTTTGTTTTTCGCGAATATACATACACTATTTATCTCACTACATGATAAAAGAATATATAGTGTTTTTAAAACATAAATTTTGAAGTTGTTGTTTTTGTACAGTTTTTCCTGGAAAAACTATTATTTATCTAATAATAATCATTCATTCAAAAAATACATTTTACTACACAACATGAATTTGTTCTATGTCTGTGTGTGTTCAATATATACATACAACATCATATATGCATACCATATAAGTAGCATATCTGTTAATATGAAAACTATAAATTCTGAAACATAAACTATCACTCAATAATCAACAATATCATCATATGCTGATTATTATGTGTGTGTGTGTGTGTTTGTATGTGTGTGTGTATGTTATAACACAACATTTTATTTTTCGAGATGATGATAATGATAATGAAAAATTATGTACATGCATACATAAAATTTACTGTGATTAGATGATGCATGCATGACGTAATAAATATGCTTAGTTTTGAAAAACTATATAATAATAAATCGTCATAAACCATAAATAATAATAATAATAATAATAGACGTATACATATAAATCATATAGCATACATTTTTGATAATGAAAAATGAAGAAGATGAAAATTTTAATATTTTGAAAATTTTATCTCGCTGCATTTAGCATTTATCTTCGGTGATATTAGTACACATGTATCCATATCCGACATCGAAAGTATAAATTAATTTTGTTCACATGCAATTTAGCACTAATATCGCTTAATTACATAGTTTCTTTGACATAAAAAAATACACACGAACACACACACACACACACATATATATATATATATATATATATATATATATATATATATATATATATATATATATATATATATATATATATATATATATATATATATATATATATATATATATAAATATAAATATAAATATATATATATATATATATATATATATATATATATATATATATATATATATATATATATATATATATATATATATATACACCTAATTCTCGTTTTACACGATAGATACGTTCCCGAAAAATTCGTGTAAAAAAATTCGTGTAAATAAAGATATACAGTAAATGGAAAATCAGTGGATTCGTTCTAGATCTGAAAAAGCAACTGAAAAGTTCAAAAAACAATATTAAATTTGTACTGAAAATGGGAGGATTTTCTTCGCCATTATCACAATGATCTTGATGAGTGTCAAGGGTGAGATCTCTAATTTTATCTTTGCTCAAGCTTTTATCAAGTAACAATTCCTCTATGTCGTCAAATGATACATCATCGAATTCATCTCCACCATTTGTATGAACCATCGTTGTGATGTCAATAAAAGTTGTGTTGTTACAGATCACATGATCAGGATCTTTACTTTTGACAGATTCTGGTCAAATATTTTCCAGCATGAGTTCAAGGTTCATGGCTTTAACTCAGCTAACGCTAACCCAACTTGAATGATGCAGTCCACAATAGAAATTTTTCCATACCTCAATTACTGCTAGATCTTAACTATGGTCTAGTTTATCTAATACGAATTGGAATGAACGAAGTAAGTAGTACGTTTTAAAGGTAGCAATTATCTCTCGACCTCGTGGTTGTATTGCGGTAGTATTAGGTGAAAGAAAACAAAATTGCACATTTGGGTGTTCCAAAACCAGATGGGCACGTGTATTGTCTAAAACTAAAAGAACTTTAAATTTTAGGCATTTTGAATTCAAGTAGCGTCTAACTTCTGGGATGAAGTATTTTTGGAACTATTCTGTAAAGATTGCACAAGTCACCCAATCCTTTTGTTTGCCATCCAGTGATTTGGCAATTTATTGAAATCTAATAAAAATATACTAGATTTAGGCGTTTGTGATAAAACTCGGGGAATCCCTCTCATACACGTATTAAATTTATTTAATCTAACTGAATTTTGAAAAAAAAGGGAAAAATTCTTTCATATATTCAGAAAAAACAATTCATAGAACTTTGAAAATCGTGTTAAAACAACACCATTCGTGTAAAATCAGAGAAAAAATTTCTTTTTAACTCGTGTTAAATCAAATTCGTGTAAAAAAAATTAGTGTAAAAAGAGAATTAGGTATATATATATATATATATATATATATATATATATATATATATATATATATATATATATATATATATATATATATATATATATATATATATATATATATATATATATATATATTATATATGTATATATATATATATATATATATATATATTTATATATATATATATATATATATATATATATATATATATATATATATATATATATATATATATATATATATATATATATATATTTATATATCCAATCACTATATCCAAATAACCCACATACAGGTGATTTTAAGAAAACTGTTAGGGTACAAACTATGAAAATCGATCTCGAATCCGAGAACGAACAAATATCTATACCATAAATAACGACCACAAACCTCTAATCATAAGGGAGTTCAGGAAAATTATGAAAAACTTTAAATAAATTTCTATTTTCCGCATATGAAACAGAAAATTGTGCAAATATTTAGCAAATGTGATATTTGTAATATGAACAAATACGAACGCCAACCAGTCAGCGTAAAGTTCAAATTATTTCAAACACCAAATGGTCCTATGGAAATAATCCACGGCGATATATTGGCTCTTTCTGGAAAACATTTACTAACCCTTGTGGAGAAATTCTCGAAATATGCAGCAGCCTTTGATATTCCAAATTCATCAATCACGATTGGGTGTTTTTAGTCTGTATGTGTATGTGTTTGATCCGTGGTCCTCTAGTGGCATTGAGTTCTGGAATAATTTCCTCCTTTTTTAATACATACAAGTACAAAATTAGCCCCATTTCAGCTTCACAGAGATCATATTGTAATAAAGCTCATTTCATTGAATCTCCCAAAAAGCGAAGATCAATATTTCGAAAGCATTAGACGCCAATATTGATCTATAGCATAACACATCGCTAAGCTAAATAACATGTTTAAAACAAATTACATACAAAAATTTAACACTTCACGCGTATTCCTATAGTCCATACATACCAGGACAAACTTGAATCAAAATAAATTCATCATACAATAATCAAAGACGGAGGAGTTACATAAACAAACAACAAAAGAACTGTACATAAAAATAAAATAAGAAAAAATCTAAATTAATATCCTTTATTTAAACAGGTCAGCCCAGCCAAAAATCTTGACAGCCTATCGACCTACAAAACAACAAAGGACTCATAGCTAGATCACTAGGAAACGGTAGAGGTAGTTACATATGTATGTGAAAGCCCAGAATTCATCCCAGAAAAAAGCGATGGCAACACTAATCTCAACTATCATGACAATTTTTACTCTCAGCCCCGAAAAATCAACTATCATGATAGTTTTCATATACTCAGACCAGAAAAATTTACTATCATGATAGTTTTCATATACTCAGCCCAGAAAAATTATCTCTCATGATAGCTTAGATACTCTCAGCCCAAAAAATGACTGTCACTATAAGTAAACAACTTTGCTTAATTGCTATAGTGACTGTATAAAAGCATATAATACCAGTTTTGTGAATACACCAAAATTAATATAAACAGTATATTCATATTGCAATTAACAAGTTACATATTTTTGTATGTATGGATGCTTATTTGGAAACAGTCAAAATTCTAGTATTAAATTCATACTATTTCTATGATGGGTTCTTGCGATATAGTCCCTCAAACATAGAAACCATTCGTTGGACGGACCAACTGATTATTGATTTCTGGTGCAACTGCATCAGTTGTGGGCGGACTGTCGGCCTCTCGTGTTTCAGCCTCGTCCTGTTTGTATACTTTGAGAGCAATCGACCCGAAAACGAAGTCGATTACTCTGTTAGTTGCGGCACCAGGTCTCTGTGTTTATTACCATAATAGATAATCTGGAGTGCTCCTTGGCATCCTTTTGCCTCACGAGCTTCCATTTTCCTGTCGGAATATTGGGGTTGCTAGTCTTTATAATCTATAGGATTTTTTCTAGGCCTGCTGTTCGGTTGGTAACCAGACGCGTGTTCTTGGTCCACCTGCGCAGAGGTCTCAAGATATCCAAAGAGCTCCGTTTGCGACTGGGCTTTGTTAGTTTTTCCTCCGGCCTGGTCACGTAAGACCTTAAATATGCCGATGTAATGTCATTTAATGTCTACAACTCCACGAATGGTTTCTATGTTTGAGGGACTATATCGCAAGAACCCATCATAGAAAAATTCTGGAAAAACCACTTTTACTTGTTCAAATCTTTCTTAACTCAACCCAATACTCAGTTGGTCCGTCCAACGAATGGTTTCTATGTTTGAGGGACTATAGCAAATGATTAATAATCAAATGATTATTTTTTATCGTTTCAGTAATCTTTTTAGGCTGAGTAGGTATATCAAAGCTATCATGATAGTTAATTTTTTAGGCTGGTTATATAAAAACTATCAGTATAGTAAATTTTCCTTCGTTTGGACATTTTATATTTGATTGTACATGTTGTGAAGAAAATTGGTTTGATTTGTTTTGTAGATATTATTTTATTGTGCTTATGATCAATTAATATAAATAATACTTAAAGTGTCGCGACAGACATTTTTCGGGGCTGAGAATAATGTAAGATAGATGATAAATAATGTTAAGAATTAATTTTTAACGAACTCTATGTTGTATATTTCACATAATATATTTTATACAATATAATATATTGTTCAGTTACATTTTTTTATTTTGTTTGTTTATCTAACATTTTTAAAAATATGTATAATCGAATTGTAATGTCGTGATAGTATTTTGTTTACTAACTGTATTACCACATGCAATTTTTTTCATTTTCGGGGATGAAATTCTGGGCTAACTTCGCAAAGGTTAATTACATCATACATCACAATATTTCATGTAATTGAACATATATATATATATATATATATATATATATATATATATATATATATATATATATATATATATATATATTTATATACATATATATATATATATATATATATATATATATATATATATATATATATATATATATATATATATATATATTTATATATATATATACTTATATATATATATATATATATATATATATATATATATTTTTATATATATATATATATATATATATATATATATATATATATACAGTAGAATTCGCTTATAGGGAACACTCAAGGGATAACATTTTTTGTTCGGTATAGTCGGTAGTTCGTTTTACTCAAAGATTCTGTTATAGGGAACTTTGTTCGTTATGGGAAAGATTAACCTCAAAACAAAGTAAATTCTGTTTATTCAAAAAAATTCAAAAATTTTATTATGAACATTCATACATATACATATGTGTTTTAAACTCATAGATACAATTCTTAGCGTCTAAGCTTTATAAATTCATTCCCAAACAAAAATTTTTAATTATGTATAAAAATTAAAAAAGATACATATGTACATCAAATTCAGATAATCTGTATACCTACATCACTTATTCATTAAGAAAAAAATCGGTAAGTTTAGATTGTTTCAAACATTTTTGCGATAATGCATCTAACTTGTTCTCAATTAAATGTAAGTTGTGTAAATCATTCTCGGTTCCATCACCAATGCTCAAAGCCAACCTAATTATTTTTAAGGAATTTTCTACTTCGACTCGACTAGGCTGTTGGTATTCCTCTACGTCCGACGAATCTTCTTCCAGATGAGGAACATTATTACGAACTTGGTTTAAAATGTCACTATCATTAATTTCTTCGGATATAACGATATTATCATCTACACTTAAGTATTCGTCCACCGTGGTATCTCCAAAAATTTTTTCTAATTGTGCATTGCTGCACAATAAATCGAATTCAGTATTATTGATACTGTCAAGTTGTTGATTGGAAGTGTCCGGAAAGAATCCAGCCTTGCAAAAACAATTTTTTATTGATTCTGGCTTGACCTTATCCCACGCTCTTTTGAGAAAATGGAGTGCATCCAACAAATCAATTTTAAAATGAATTGCGGAAACAGACTCTTCACTCTCTAAAGCTGTGATAAGCTTTCTAACAATATATTCGCGATAGTACCCTTTTAAAATTTTAATTATGCCTTGGTCCATTGGTTGTGCTACAGCTGTAGTATTTGGTGGGAAAAATGCTAATTTTATTGCACGTAATTGCGGAATTAATAAGTGTGATGGACAGTTGTCGGCCACAAAAAGTACTTTTCTTCCTTCCTTTAAAAATTTTTTGTCCATGAAAAGTAAAAATTCCTCCCATTCGACGTGAGTCATCCACGATTTTCGATTGTTTTTATAAAGAACTGGAAGAGTTTTTATATTTTTGAAACACCGAGGTTTGGCGCTTTTACCTATGACAAGCAAGGGCAGTTTTTCGGTATCATCTGCATTACTTCCGACTAAAACAGTGATTCGCTCCTTGCACAATTTCCCTCCGGCACAATCAACATTTTTAAACTCTATCGTTTTATTTGGTAAAAGTCTAAAGAACAAACCAGTTTCATCAAGGTTGAATATATCCCTTTTGTTATATCCATTTAGAAGTCGAGGTAGGGTTTCGTTGACCCACTCTAAAACAATTTCCGATGATACGGCTGCTTTTTCTCCTACAATATTTTTAAAAACTAGGCCGTTACGTTTTTTAAATCGGTCCAGCCAACCATCATTGGGTTTAAACTGAATATCCAATTTGTTTGCAAATTGAGCTGCCTTTTCTTTTAAAATAGTTCCACTTAGAGGAACATTTGTTGCTCGCATCTGTTTGATCCAAATAAGAAGCGCAGCCTCTACTGTTGGATATTTACCGTCGCGTATTTTTTGACGTCTTAAATTTATGCTTACAACTTCAAACTTTTCTCGTTTTTTAACTATTTCTGTAATAGTACTTTTCGCACAATTAAATTTACTGGCAATTTGTTGGTTGGTGTATTGCTTTTGATCCACCATTTTCAAAATTTTTAATTTTGTTTCCACAGATATAGACTGTCGTTTTCGATCCATAACCTAAAATTTATTATTTAATGTTAACCAAAATACAATTACAAATTTATAGTAAATACGAGTACACCTTTTTTATTTTGAGAAATTGGAACTTTACTAATATAAAATAAATATCCAATGAAAATCTTTTTAACGCGTAACACCACAAAAAGGAAAAATTTAGCTTGATGTGAGCTGTTGTGTTATTATACTTCAACTGACGATTATAGTGGGGAACCCCATACAAAATTGAAAGGAATAATGAAAGGTTTAATAATTATGTATGTTTAAACCTATATTTTTTGTTTTACTCTTGAATTTTGATGTAAAAGCCTAACATAAAAAACAATGTTCGGTTTAACCATCTAGTTTTGTATCAAATTAAATTGTTCGGGTCATTTGCCGTGTTCGCTATACGTTTATAAACGAAGTTCACTATTTTTAGAGTAAAACGAAAAAAAATTATTATGAAAAATCAAGGGACCAAAATATATGTTTACAATAAACGTTTGTTCGTTATATCCATAGTACGTAATAAACGGATTCTACTGTACTTATATATATATATATATATATATATATATATATATATATATATATATATATATATATATATATATGGATCAACACTATCATGTCCAGCAAATTCTGTCAATATATGGAAAATGTTGATCAACTGACTGCTTTTCGTGCTGAGGCATTTCACATTGTCTCTTTATTGTGAACCTAAGCCTATCTAACTTTCGACAATATTAAATCAGGACTAAAACATATTTCGTCACTACTCGTATGACAAAAATTTTAGTCACCGAGCACATTCTCGTTCATACACACATTCAAAAACTAGCTAATACGATCTTGATTTTTCCGAAGCTATACACAAGTGAAACTCAAACCATTCAAATAATTAAAGGGAACGACAATTTGGTCATATTTGATAGAATTTAAAATTATGTTCAGTTAAGCCCTGAAATCTATATCTTATAGAAGCTTTTAGACTATGGATACCGAAAAATGGTTGCAATGGGTGTCCCAAAGTTAATTGTTGGCAACCCAAAAATCAGTTTCGGATTAGTCGAGCAAAATTATTTTCAGTGATGAAGCATGAGGCACGTTTTCACCTTGAAGGTCGATTTCTGTGGTTTACCACGTCTTTGGTGTGGATATTGGACTGGAGGCATCATTGGACAATACTATTTGTTACTAGAGCTCGATAACGAGAAAAGATTGTAAAGTTCTTTCTACCGAAATTGGATTCTATTGATGCTGTCAAAATGTGGTTTAAACAGGGCGGTACCAAATGCCATACAGCCAGTAAAACAATTTAATTACTGCTTGTGGCATTTTCTGACACTCTCCTGTTGCGGTGATCAGAATTGGTCCCCTAAATCGTATGATTTAATATTGTTTAATATCAGATTTCTTCTTACGTCATGAGGCCCAGAACCACCCGTCCATTACAAGGAGATAAAACACTGCGTGAACAAAATACAGTCACAATTATGCATAAAAGGTTATGAAAAATTTCAACTAAAGAGGGCGTACGTGTCAGCAAAGCCGTGCATACCATTAACCCGATGTGTTATTCGCAAAATAACATTATTTTATGTACTTTATGCTTTAATGAAAAAAATTACAATTCTTAAGACGTAAAACTGTGTTTTCTATTTAATTCAAACCTTGGGTTCATTTTGAGACACCCTTTCTCTATTTAGTCAAAAAAATTTGTTATTATATTATATCTATTATTTGAGAAAGTTTCTGAACCAGCTGGTTTTATTTGTACGGGTTATTCGTTAAGATGTTACCAGCACACACAGCCTGTCCTTGAGTTCCGCACACATGGGCATATAATATATGTTCAATTATAACACCGATCGTAATCACATGATGAAAAATATCTTTCGGATGGATTTGAAACCAGCGTCTTCCACCATTGAATTCTACTGTCTAATGGTAGTCGTTCACTTTAAGCAATGATTTTGAACATTATTAGGTATAACCTTTCGGCCAATAAAGTTCTTTTCAATTTAGTCAGATTAAATCGTTACATCAATGAGCATCAAAATTGTCATTTTGATCGATATCCCAAATAACGACCAATTACGAAAACAATGATTAATTTGATATTTAATTTACGAATTCCAGCTCTGTGACAGATATTCTTCCAAGTCAATAAATTTATTGATTCACAGATTGTTTGCGTATGGTAATTGTTCTCCTTATGTCTCTCCTCATACGAGTACACGTACACAAATAGTAAAAGCAACATTTTGAAATGCATAAATTATCAAAATTGACTTACTTACTCAACTGTAAATATAAAATGTTGGATTTTCTATTCATGAAAACTATCAACATCTTGTAAATAATAATAATAATAATGATAGTAATAATAATAATAATTGTACATAACCTAAATAATTTATAAAAAAAAAATATTTTTTTATCGGAAATTCTAGTTTTCTATTCGTAATGCCAATTTTTGTCATATGGTAATAATTTCTGAAATCACCTGTCATCGTCGTCAACAATCGCAATTAATTAATGTATAGTTTCCTCTATTCGCGCATATAATATACATAATTTTTTTTTTATATTTTCAAGACGTGTGATAAAAATAGTAAATTGATTATCAAAATGTGGTCATTATTTAATGAAGTCTTTAAAGTATACAAATTATAACGGTTGAGGGGGCGCGAAAACATCTATGCAAAGTAGTTTCTTCATATATAATTTATTTGAGTTCATCTCTGCGTGGCTGCGCTCGATTGTGCGAGGCTCGGTCCGCTTCGGTGATATTACAAAAAGATAAATAATGGAGACAATCTACATATATAATATGTAGATATAATAATATATGGACATATCTCTTTTCGTCTCTCCCTCAACTTAACTTTTAATATAATATTATTGAAAATTGATTGAGGTTGATTATTTTATGTTTATTTGATGGAAACATGTTTTTGTTGTTTTCTGTGTGTTATGAAACAAGTTTCTTATTTTTATCTTTAAGAATTTCAAACTCATAAAAAGTAAATAAAATAAACGTATGTTTATATATATATATATATATATATATATATATATATATATATATATATATATATATATATATATATATATATATATATATATATATATATAAACATTATTTTTTTAGTGCCTTGCAGAGTCCGAATGCGGCTAGGGTATCGCAGTTTCCTAAATAAAATCATTTCACTTCGCGCTATTTTGTGACATTGACGATCACAAGTCTTCTTCAAGGCCTGTAACATTGAAAATTTTATTTATTATAGCATCGTTGTTTATTTATTTAATTCGAAACAATTGTATTTTAACTAACAACATCTGCCATTGTATAGTATCTCTAAATTCTGGGAATATTGGATTGGGCCACAAGAACTGCGACACTAATTAGAAAGACACTTCTTCGATATAGTGTGGGCTTCTTTCAAAAGCGTGAAACGTCAAATATGTAATTCTCTGTACCACTACTATCAAGTAAACCATTCACTCGTTTCATATTAAGTTCCACCCTGTACAATTTAAGTTGTAAGTTTTAATCGGTAAAATAACTAAATAAAAGCTCAATCTTATCAAGGTCTCATATGTGTATTATAACCCTCAAGAAACTACGGTAACCATTTATGTATCCAGTCAATGTACACCTTTTATATTCAAATTCATTTTATTTATAAATCGCAAATCAACCTGTTAAAATTTTTGATGGGATCTTCGAATTATTACCTGATATATGTAATGTGTGCCTATGACATGTTAGGTTAGGTTGTTGTGGCTGAAACAGAATTCCAAAACTGTTAAAATGTTTGTAAAATTAAGTCTCTTAAAGATTTTTTATAGCATAACTAACACCTTCTCAGACTCCAGCAGGTGTTAATTATGCTAGGAATAATATTAGCGCTGAATAGTTTAATTTAGTTGAACTTTATTGCGTAATATTGGCACAATAATTCTCGAGAGACCCCATTAATTCTTAAGTCCAGGTCTAAGCACCTCTTACCCGCGATACGATGAATGACTCTTTTGTTAGAACAGCGTTGAGTGTGCATCGTTCTCGAGTTTCAACCAATTTAAAAAGTGGCAATAAGAACTACTCGATATTATGAACAAACCTCCATCTTGAATACTTTGTCAGTGTTTTCAAAATTAATACAATTTTTACTGAAAAAGAATAAATATTATATAGAATAGACAGTCTATTAGACATTTGGCGTTTTTGTTCAAAGCCTACCAAACAAAATATAACTGCTTAAAATCGCGAAACACTACTATAGTGACAATTCAAATAAACAACTAACGGACCTTCTATGTGTTTAATCCGTCTGTAAGAAAATATAAAAACCACTCGTGATCGGAAAGTTACCCAAGCCACAACTCAAATAGATTTTGTTTTTAAAAAAGTTGACACCTCATTGCTGCGACGTCAAAATGTTAGAAATTGATGTAAACCCAGATCATTTCTTAGCGACCCCAGTGACGACGAATAATGAGAGATTAATTACCACCCAACAAAACTTTTTGAAATCATACAAGCCTTCTGGCATCGTAAGTTATATCCTCTTTCTCTATCATTACTGAACTCTCAACTAAACTGACTAGAAAAAAATGAAACTTCTAAGGGGCGAGAGAGGAGGAGAAACAAGCCAAACTATTTGATGAATAAAATATTGATCTTTCCAATATAGAGACGATTGAACCGATGCTTGTGGAATACTGAGGTTTGCGAAAGTTCTGCTGGCGAAAGAAAAAGTTGGTGTACTTAAATCAGTTGCGTATAATTATGAAAGATCCCAGAACTTGAGTAGTACAACTAAAGAATGTGTCACTAAGTTTCTACAAGAATAAGCCACACGGTTTGGAATGTTTAGTCCACATATCCAGCACAAATATTATTCAGATTCACACCTAGATTAGTATGATGATCAATTAATCCTTTATTCTCACTTTAATGAACACTAAATTCGACTGTGATTAGGAGCATGCACAGAATATCGTGGTTTCCTAATTATTAACTATATTGCGACAAGATCTTCTCTACACAAGAAACTACTTGCTTGAAACTAAGAAGCTTTATTGTGCTTTAGATAAATTCGGTTACTTTTTTCTTGGTTATAAAAGCATGATGATCTTTCAATTTAAAATGCATATCCTCAAATATAGATCGCAGTTCTGTTAACTGCGGAGTTCTGTTTACCTGGAATTCAGTGCTTCAGTTCAAAGATCATATTAGATGAAGAAGTTATGTGGAACTGCATTATTAGAAGAAAGACTACAGATCCTCTTGATTTGAGGACTAAAGAGCAATGGATTTCAAAATTGCAGTAGCTTCACATTTGAAGAAGTGTTGATATATTATAACTGTGATAGTATAGAATATAGAAGATAGACGAATCAACAAAACTCAAATATTACGTCATAACTTTGTACATAAATGTTATTGCAGAAGTCAATGAATGAATCTATCGAACTATGGAGATTCGATGACACAGTATTAAAATCTAAGAAAACTTTGAAAATTGGTTTAGTAAGGTGAAAGTTGTAACGATCGATAACACTACGCATGCCGAATTCCATCTGTTAACTTTTTTTAAATGTGAGAAAAGATTAATAATTTATTTCGTGTGGAAATTGATCGCACTCACCAATATGTGTATAGCTAATAATTATGCGTAAGTAAATACCTCACGCACATTCCGATAGCTGAACTTTTTTTTCGAGAGAAGAAAACGATTAAATTTGTTTGTATTGTATAATGCGGTTGAATACTATATGCATATAAGCTGTTGAGAAAATTATTTGGGAGGGTGATTTGGGTGTAGTTGTGACATGTTTAGGCGCGAAAATGTCGAGATCTTGACGGGAAGAGAAAAAAAAAGGGCAGTCAGAAAACGACGATACTGAGTGAACATCAAAAAAAACTAAAAATAAGGTTATAATTCAATGTATTAAAAAAAAAAAAAAAGTTTAATAAATGAAATAATAATAACAAAATAATTGTAATAATAAAAGATAAAGATTGTAATAATAAATTTGTATTCTAATTAACCGAAAGAAAAAAAAATAAAAGTTTTTTTTTGATACGGGTCGTAAGCTCCTGAGTGTGGGTGACTGTATTAAATACCCAAGCAACTCCAAATAATCTTTGGACGAAAAACATCTGGGGTGTTCCAGAAACATTAAACGAAGAAAAATAACCAGAACGCTCTGTGAACCGGTGTTAGTGACGGCCTTCGGTGTTAAATGCTGTTATTTGCGGCCTTGCGGAATCGATACATATAATCAACTGGGTGATAATACCAAACTAAGCTGTTCTCGGTACTATATGCTGATATTTGCGGACTGGAGGAGTATATACACATAACCAACGGAGGGGGATAATATCAAAATAAGCCGTTCTTCTTGGTGTTGTGAGCAGCATTCTACGAGTCAAGAGGAAAATCCATCAAGTGATTTATTTTAACGGGTAAATTCAACCTTCATTTTATTAAAAGTGTAAATAAGTCAAAAATTTGTGATCTGCTAGGTTTCCTCAGTATACGTAGAAATAATGTCGTTCTTTTTTTTTTGATTTTCTCCTTCCTTGAATAAGAAAAGTGAAAGAAGAAATGGTGTGCTAACGGGGGATTGAAAATGGGATGAGATGTCATAGACGCTAATAAGTTAAGCTTTCATATTGTCTTCCTTTTAATTTATTTCTTTTGTGCACACGTTACACGAGTATTTTTGTCGAACGGCAATTGTCTCGCGTGGTGAGGAACCCTCCAAACCGACCAGTGCTACCCTTATTAATTTTAAAGTGCAACCACGCGGTTCAATACAGGCCCATGCCGTCTAGTTACAAAGTCTAACTAGAATAGACTCTACACTAATAAAAGTGTAAATCTTTACGAATTAACTGAGACTTTACGAACCATCAATACGTGTTAGTGTTCAAAGAATTTCGTTTTAATGCCCATCCGATCACAACTTTATGAAAAAATCATCTTAGCTAAAACTTCAAAGTTTGAAGATCCTTAATCCCAACGTTGGTTTATTTCCTGATGTACAGACAATATTTTCGATTTGAAGGTAATTCCGATTCTGTATCGATTACGTTTGAACATCGAGTAGATCAGATTGGATAATTG
The DNA here is from genome assembly GCA_963932295.1 of Tipula lateralis. Taxonomy (NCBI): domain Eukaryota; kingdom Metazoa; phylum Arthropoda; class Insecta; order Diptera; family Tipulidae; genus Tipula; species Tipula lateralis. The sequence goes on along the minus strand of OZ010736.1, from coordinate 149,686,225 downwards.
ATTTGTGTCTTAACTGACTTTTATAAAAATATATACTTGGATATAGAACCGTATTCTTTAAGGGTTCTTTTATTGTTAACCACACCCATTGTCGTTTAAGAGTGTGCAAATTAGGGTTTAACAAATAAGTACGAGTCAATCAAGAATTAAATACAAATCAGGATGTCGTTCTTGGAAATGACACAAGTCGTTTGTTAAAATTATAAGCAGCAGTTTGAGCGACATAATTACTAACGTATAGTGCATCTCAGATTTTGAAAATATTCCAGTTTTTATGTGGTATGACACAGGATCTAGTTTTTAAGTAAAAAAACATTTGGTGCAATTACTGTTGCATTACATTAATTTGTCTTAAGTCTGCAACAGTATTATTGCTGGAACATCCAATAATTTTTTAGTTTGTTCTAACAAGTCCGGAAAATAACGACCGTTCTTATGCATACTCATTCATAATGTGATGAACTAGAGACTACATTTAAAAAAATCTTACAGTTAAGTTTTAACTAGGGCACAATTCAAGACATTTTGATTTAAACTTCTCGATAGATCTTAAACTATACTGCATGTAGCAGAATTCTACAGAAAACATCTTTAAACACAAAATGAGGAATTTAAGGATCTAGAAGAATTCCGCCTGCTAAATAATAACTCTGAATAGAATATTTTGTTCTTTAGTTTTATATAGCTCTTAACTATTAAACTACAACCGGCTGATTTAACTTACTATTTCTATAAATTTGGGCATTATCAGCGAAAATGTGAAACAACCAATGGTGAAACGAGGATTCTATGTCATTAATGCACATAGAAAATAATAAAGAACCAAGTACCGAATCTTGAGGAACACCCTAAGTAATTGGAAGAAAATAAGAATAACAACTACCAAAAAATCTGTCCGTGAACAGACGAATGATTGATAAATAATCTAGCAGACGAAAGGTAAAATTTAAATGTTGCGATAAGTTATAATGAATCTTATGATTTACAGAAGGAAACGCCTTTGAAAAATCTGACAAAGTCAGGGAAATCAGTTACCTGTTTGATTGTTCGAGAAAGGAAGAGGATGCTAAGATAAAATTAAAAATTTGAAAAAGAAAATGTACAAAATTTCGACAAATCACGGGACTCACACTCAACGGGATCAAGACGTTTGTGCATAAAGTGCGTGTTACGGATTACCTAGTCGACAATCCAACGCATATCTTTACTCGTCGTGTTTGTATGAATATATCACCGCGGTGGCCAAAAAAGTGCGCCAACCGCCGAGAGTATCAATGTCATCGTGCATCAAAATTGAGCATAAACGAGACTTCCATCCAATGAATTCTGCTTAAACATCTTACGGTTTGTGGCCCTATAACGTTCAATTGGTCCAGCGATTGAAGCTCCGTGAACTTCGATAACGATTCGCTGTGTGGGCCTGGTTTGGACGACCTTTGATACTCTTAAAAAGGTACGCCATGTCACACATCAAGCTTTACAAAAGTGAGACTGCGTCAAAAATTCGATGACCGCATTTTAAGAGATGCCGTGAAGTACAAGTGTTATACAAACCATTGAGCATTTTAAAGCCAACAATGAAGCAATCTTTGCCGAAATAGGTCCTCACACAATCCTAAATGTGATCAGAAACTCTACCGACCGAATAGAGTACGCCAAACCCAGACGACCCACAAATAACCAGGAGGATTGTACTTTTAAACAAGAAAATTAATTTGGAAATATATCAAGTTTTTTGTGTTATTAAATTTTTAAATCTAAACTGCTCACTATATTGAGACTACAGGAAATTCGTTCCCTGAATAGCTTCACTAAGACTTTGCAGTCTTTTTTAATGACGTGATCTTAAAGAACCTGCACAATTTACCCTTCATTAACAAACACTTTAGTATATAATACTTTGAAAGTCTTTTTTCCCGTTATTATCGTTAAGATTGTTACCTTAAATGCTTTAAATTCACACAGGTGTCGATAATAGCGCTGAACAACAACCGAATCAATTGTTTATCCTCCCAAAACTATTTCCGTTACAATTCTAAGTGCACACATTAATTCAATAAAATTCCAATAAATCAAACAATTACCAAAAGACTTTTAACTTCTTCCTCTAATTAAACAGCGCGCGGTGTAACAAGCAGCTATACATAAATCGCGCAACAACCGAATGCAACACAAAAATAAAAAAAAACAAAATTAATTTCATTTTCTATGTTTTACATTTAAATTGTACAAATTTGTGAACAATTTTCTTTTAAAGAAAAATGCGTGTTTTTGTATTTAACTTACATTTTATTTGTGTTAAACCGTTGCTAGTCTTGTACTTAACGATATATTATTGTTATTACTTAGTTTTTTTTTTTAATGTATAAGAGAGTTCGTTCGCTATTTTACCCACGCAATTTATAATATTAATTTAATTCATTTTGTTGTAATTTTATAACAAAATAGAAATAAAATTAAATTAGAAAATTATTGTGTTATTGTTGTTGTTCGTATATATATATATATATATATGTATATAACAAATTGTATTAGATATATAATTGTCACACACAAGTACGTTAAAAGAATTAACCATTTACAATAAAATAAGTATAAATGTAAGAAAATACTGTTATGCAGTTTTCTTTTTCGCGATATATTCAACTGTATGTAAATTTAATGATTTTGATGAATTGTAATTATGAAAATCCCGTTTTATATAAATATACATGTTGGGGTTGCATGGTTTTCTAAAAATAGCATTATTTAGTGTGTCACTATAAATCATCATCATAATCGTAATTCTCGCGAAATTTTGCATATCCATATACATACATAGCATAAATGTTTTCGATTTCGACCATAAAAAGCATAAACATGGTTTAATGGTGCTCCATATGCGGTTGCAACATTGTATACACAATATGACGTATATACATGTAGGTAACCGTCAAATTTGTGCAAACCCTTCGACTGTACGAGAGTGTATATATTAGAGATATACATATAAATTGCAAACATTAGATAATTTATTAACCAAACAAAATCGTGTTGATCAACTTATAAATTTTCTCTAATTTAAAAATTCCGGTATCATAAATTAACTTTAAATCAAATTTGTTTATTTCTTAAAAAAAAAAAAAAAAATTACAAATAAGCAAGTGAATGCAACAATTTACAAAACTATACATATAAATACATTTTCTTGTCATTAATTTTAATTTTATTTCTATTTACGACTGTCAAATTTAAAAATAGTCTTACGGTACTTACAATCATCATTATAATCATATATTATTAGATACATTTCACTTTGTTATAATTATTATTGCATTTTGCTATTTGCCTTATATTTGTTTGTTCAACGTTGTTTGTTCCTTATACATTTTTGCTTTATATAGAATTGCACATTATGTAGAAAAAAATCGTGATCGCGGTACAAAAAAAAATATTTAAATAAAATAAATTAAAACTATTAATTTCTTTATTAAAAAACAAAATATCTGTGTACACCAAGACCTCACATTGCGTGGTAGATACGTTCCAAAAAAAACGCGATGCAATGTAAAACGACGCAAATAGTAATTTTGGAAAGGAATCAGTGCTGCCAAATAATAAGACCCAAACAACGAAAAGCAAATCACCTCGAAGAAAAATTCCTACGTTACCCCAAACAAACGGAAGAGGAAAATATTACTTTGATAAATAAACAGGATGAACTAAAAATTACACCTGTGGTATTTTTCTGGTAATTCCTTGGGAATTGAGGATTGGGGAATGATTGAAATGTATCTGCTGTTCAAATATAATTTTTCCGGCCAACTGGCGAAAAAAGTTCGATGTAGATATTTATAAATGGCGAATAATTTTTCCATACCGCAATTGGAAGGGAAAATTATTCCAAATTTAACATTAGCTTTTTACCTCAGTATGTCAGAAAAAAAATATTTCAGCTCAAATTACATATCAAATCATTCCACTATTCTCTATTACCGAGGAATTTCAAGAATAGTGCCACTTTTTTAAATTTAAAAATTATAAATATCAGAGAGGTACTTCCGAGTAAGATATGAGAATGAACACTCCCAATTAAAAAGAATAACAGTCGGAGTACCACAGTTGGAGTGTATTGGACCAAGCCTTTATCTCCTATATACTAGAGACAAACCAATTACATAAGCAATAATGGTGACTTTTGTCGATGATCAACGATTCCACTAGTAAATTACAGAAGACTACTAACCTTTGCAAAAATCGCTCTTAGTAAGACAATATGAGCTAGCAATCCTCCACTGCTGTACAAACAAATTCTCAAGCCTATATGGACATATGAAGGTAAGAAAAGCAAATATAAAAAACATACAACCAGGCTCAAAATTAAATCTTACTATGACCTATGCTGGGTACCACTCTTACAAGAAGGTAGCAAAGAAACAAACTGCTAGACTTATCGAAATTAGGAGCTCAATAGACTTAACTTTGTAAATTCTATTTAAATTACTTAATGGGTACAAGACTCAGTTTTAATATTAAAAATTACCACCCAAATGGCGCAGTGGTTAAAGCTGTAAAAGTTGGAGTTGCAGGTACCGGGTTCGAATCCCGATAGGGTCAAGGATGCAAAAGAGATTTTTCACCATCTGATTAGGATCAGTAGTGAGAATGAACACATTTGTGTCCCCTGTTGAGTTTAGAATCCATGGGGTACCCATCCTCCATGTCAGTACTATAGTTTGTCATGGAGCTATGCAATGTGCAGATGGATCCACGTAAATGGGACCTATATAGCCGTATGTCGAAGGAATTCTTTGCCACTAGGAATCTGAATTTACATCGTCTAGGTCCACTTCTCAAATTAAAATGGGGATAAGCTGAAATTGTACAGGGTGGTGATCCCACTCAGTGTCATGTACTGCTGTGAGGATGGGACCATGATCGATGAGTACGAAAGTTGACTTTTGACATTCGAGGAAAGAATCATTCGTGTGATATATGGCCCAAAAAAAGGTGGCGTTGATGGCACATACCGAATTCGTTTCAATCATGAAATCATAAATGTAATGCGAATATCATGCGTTAATTGGCTCGGTCAAATTCCGCGTGCTGATCCGAACCGAATAATACAGCGTTCTTTGAAGGAAGAGCCGCCTTTCGGCACCATATTTTCCACTCACATATTTTTTGCAGAATTTGCATTTTGTTGTAGTCTTGTTGTTATAACACAGTCCTATTTGACGCCATTTACGTGATGTGTTATGATGCACACTATTAGTACTTGGTTTAGGTTGTTCGACTGCTGTCACTTGCCCCGGTGGCTGATATTTAAAAGTAAGTTCTTCAGCTAAACCAAACAAAAAATCTTTAACGTTCTAGATCTAAAACATTGAAACAAACTTGCCATGGCCACCTTCTTTATCCGGACTGAACGTCAAATTCGGTTTTATTGTAAAAAGACAGTTTCTGGTAGTTTTTTGTAATTGGTGTCAATTTTAATACCTATATGTGCTTAGTACTCAGAATTAAAACTTTTTGTTTTAGGACTGTAAGAGTACATCTTTACTTAACTCAAACAGGACTGTTGAAAATCGAGCCATATCATCTCTCTTTTGTTTATAAATTTGTGGAAGTTTCCATTTGTTGCTGCGTATTGTACCAATCAGCGTAGTTTTAAAGGTCGTAGGCTAATAATTTAGAACCAAGAGAAAGACTGACAGTTGTTATTGCAGTTCTACTTTTCAAAGTGTATGGTTCTAAAAGCTAAAGTACAGCAAATTCATTTAGTGAAGTTGATATATCTCGCATCTCATATTTTCCTTAGTTAGGAAAACCATTCACTACCGCTGTAGTGTGAACACCAGAAACAACCAGAATTGTACCTCAAATTTGTCAGGTTTGTTAGTAATATACGGTGTGAATCTGCATCTGGCTTTTGTTGGGAAGACTTGCTTTTATGGATATTTTCAATAAACTTGTCAAAACTATAGAAAACAAAGCAAATTTTTTGGTTTTTAAACGTTTGCTTCTCTCTTTTCTTTTGTAAAAGTGAATATAACGTAGAACGTTCGTGAAATCATTTCTACGTACTAATAGTTTTAGAAAAAAATCCGGGCCCGATTACTTATTCCATAAATATGAAAGTTTCAAAGTTTTGGCTTCGTATGCACCACGTGTATACAATAGTGCGATAAAAGCCAACAGTTTTGATTTTGTGTAACTGACCATTTCTTGCCCAAAACTCGGGAGGCTTCTAAATTATTTCTTTTTGTATTTTCGTTAGGTCCAAATGCATCTTTGAAAATACAGTGATATGGCAATCTTCCAACGACTCTTTTCCTTGACACTATAGATTCATCACTAAAGATTATTTTCATCCAAATTGTCACTGTCATTATACTCTCGATATAAACGCTGTCACCACTGCAGCTAACAGCGCTTGGTTCCCTATTCTCCATCGCGTTCGTATAAAAATGTATTTCTTCAACATCTGAAAAATCAACATGTATGTTTTGTATTTCTTCTAACTTCAAAAAAAAACTGATTTTATTCGTTTTGCCATTTTTATCACCTAGAAGGTTAATTTTTTTACCGTCCAGACGCTCTGACATTACAAAACTTTCAAATTTAACTCCAGAGTGCATTAAGGCTAAAGGCAGATGTAAATTTTTTTTTTATGTCGGTTTCAAGATTGAAGTGCTCGACAATGTGCAATGAATGGCACGCGCAACGTAAAAAAAATAAATTTTTGTTTATTTCAATAAATTTGGACACGACACACTATTTTAATGGTCCGTCTTCCCGCCAGCATTATCAACAGCTAAACTGATCAAATTTTCAATAGGTACATGGCAATCCTTAAATGTTTTTTCTATTAAATGAAAAATTTGTTTTATATTGGTCTACATCAAAATACCGGGCATCTGTTACCAGGAATTTGGCCGTCAAAAGATCCGAATCTTCAGCCAGCATTATTTGATTAATTATTGTCGTTGAATTAGTTCTACCTCATTTCAGTTCTTTTGTCGTATCCCAATCTAATCAAAAAGTTAGTAAAAGCTTTGGCAATTGAATCTATTTGGTTGAAAGGCAAGTCATACTGGCCATTATGGCCATTTCTGTAGATATTTTTCGATATCGGTTGGAATAAGAATTGGAATAAGTGATTCGGGTTATGTTAGGCGTTGCAATTCTGATTTCCAAATTTTTAGCAAGTGTTTGAAATCAAGTTCTTATAGCAAATGTAGAAATAATAATTGATTTTCTTAGCTCGAATCCAACTTTAATAAGTCCTTTTGTTGATCTTATTCATTAATATTTACTTTGAACAGTATTTGGAAAGTAAAGTCAGAATTTACTGGTCTTGATAGATTTTCTTTAAAATTGGAAAAACAAATCTTTCCCGTGGTTTCAAAATATTTATTACATATTTTTAATTTTATCTTAACCTAGTTTTCCTTTCCCGAGCAATCGAAATTCAGTAAAATAATTCCAATTCCAAAAATTTTCAATCCTGGTGTTGAATTATCCCAGTGACCTGTCAGTAGTTTAAGTTCCATCCCCAAAGCCATTGGGATAGTGATAAAAACCAAATTCAGTCCCGTATAATAAATTATTAAATGTTAGTCTCGCCCATTCCTGGTGTAACATCAATTTTTAAAACTGTATGAACATTTGTTTCTTTTGTGAGGACATGCAGGTCACAATTTGCGCTCACACATCGTTTCCGCAAGATGACTCAAGCTTATCAGTTTCACTTAATAATAATAACTTGTAAAATTAGATATTACTGCCTAGTCAATAGGCTGGGTCAGGGATGTGGTGTTCAACGGCATAAAAACAAAATTGTACTCTTTGTCGCAAATCATCATTGTTTCCTGGCGTTAAGCATTATCTACCAAAACTTAGGTACTGAAGACTAAATTGTAGTTAGTGCCGTCATCTACATTTTTTTATTTAATCACCATTTGAATTATCTCCTAGAATTGAACTTTGTTTGCTTCTAACAGACATCTCCGAAATAAGTCAGTTTCGTTAACATTGAAAACTTGCTTTGGGTCGCAACCAAACGATCAACAGAGATGAACTGCGCTTTTTACTCATTTGAAATCCAAATACAAAGCAAAAGCTCCATTTCATTGGATCACTCCTTGTGCATGTCATCATGTTAAAATTTAATGCTGTTACAGATTTAGCGGTCTCTTTTATTTTATGTCTATTTTGAGATAGAATAATTTTTACAGTTGGGACATCTAGATTATGAGCTTTCACTACACCGCATTATCTACATTATCAAATCATCGAAAAAAGTCCAATTTCATATGAAAATTTTTTTTTTCGTAGTTCTAAAAACTTCGAAAATACAACGACACAAAACGTAAAGCGAGGTTTTGGTGTATATATACTGGATCAAGTTTGATTGTGTCAAACTAGTATAGAATAGTGAGATCAGTGGCGCACCAAGTTATACACATATAATATACAAATGTCATAATAAATCAAAATTTAAATTTACTACTATACACATGTCGAGGCTATGTACTCAAGTCTAAAAAAAAGCTCACGTCATAAATTCATCATAATTTATAAACAAAAATATTACAAAATCCATTCTGTCGCGTATCTGTATACACTCCCACTCAAAATATTGCACATCATCCTTATTATATGTATATATGTGTGTGTGTGTATATATAGTTGCGGGTAGTAAATTTCAGAATAAACATTATATGACATGATAATTGCATATAATTTATTGCTAAAACAACAAAAATAACCTCAACAAAAAGTTTTATTATCGCGCGAGCTTTATTTTTTATGTGTGTGTTCGTGTTGTTCCATTTTTCAGGATTTGTTATTTTACGATTATTATTATGTATGTTTTATTCGTCATGTATGATGTTTGTGTCCATCTCTCAACATTATTATTATTTATATACTTATTCACCGATGCGATTGTCGTACAAAATATTGTCGGGGAATATGGTTTGAGTCTCAGATCATTTTAAAAAATTATACACCATATAAGGCCCTTCGATCCCAAAACTGATAGTTAGAAATTTTGAACCATAAATAATTCAGCGTTAGGGCTGACATCGTCCATTAGACTATTAGACAACTATTCTAGTCAGAAACCTATAATGTTCTCAATTTACAGAGTGAAACAAATTTGTCTGGTATTTCACTATATACGAGCACTATATTTTGAGCTTAAAAGCGCATCTGTATGAATGTTTGCCCATTTCTTTGCCAACAGAAAACCAAGGTTGTTGCTGTTCATGCTTTCAATCCAAGTTTCTAGTCGTTAACAAATCTTGTGCGAACTTTAATTGGTCTCATTAAAAACAAATGCAAGTTCGACCTCCCGGATAGCTAAATGGTTTCACTTTAAATCGTTTAGCCGATGAGCACTTAATATCTTATTTCACAGTTACTCGTAGTAGAAATACCATACTGAAGCAGTTTACAAGTAGCATGCACTGCGGGATGTGAGACGTTGTGTTAAACATCGGATATCTTTCGCCGTAACGGCTCGACGATGTATTTCATAGGAGAACTCGAAGCCGGGTAGTTTAAAAAGCTCTAGTTTCATGATGGAACTAGTGTGATGTCCGAATTCAGAAAGTATATTCTGTGATTCCTAGTTTGCTGTTTGAGGTCATATTATGATGTTTCGATGTTTCTGTCCTGGCAGAGCGGGAACATGATCAATATCCTTAGTAATTTACTACATTAAAGTAATCCAAGTGGCGCCTTTGGCTTGATTGCGTTAAATTCTAGAGTGAATAGTTCTGGTCAGCAGGAGCTTATGGTCGGTGTAGATGGTGACTTAAAGATCCTGGATTAAGATTGGTAATATTTGATTGACCGACATATTTCGAGTATTTCCCGATCGAATGAAAAGGATTTCCTTTCGGAATCTGATAATTTTTTCGATAAAAAACCCAGTGACTGACACTAATCGTTATACTGTTCAAAAACAGTTCCAACGACTATGCTCGGTACATCAGTGGTTTGTTGACTAATTTGTTCTGGAGCTTCGTAAAGAGGTATTACCATTGCTCGACCCAAGTAAAAATATTTAGCGGTTTGGGCTTCTTGAGTAATGCTGGCAAGTAAGAATGAATTGGAGCGAGCTTGGTTTCAGTAAGTTGTGGAATAAATTGGTGGTAATAGTTAACTATGCCGATGAATTGATGAATTCGTTTAATTCATTTTGAGGCTAAGATTCCGTATTATTGCATTAATTCTATCTATTTAAGGCAGAACACTATTCCGTGTTATGTTGTGGCTGAGAATACAAAACTATTTGTAAATAAAGACAAGTCCAAGCGCTTACGAGAATTGACCTTTTTGATCAACTGGTCATTAAAATATGACACTCATCAGGTGGAATGAGCGAACAACAATATTACAGATTACACAAAGATGATCGGCAACCTACATTTACGAATTTACAATTGAAGCAAACTTTTAAAGTAAAAGACGGTTTACCTCTTTGTAAAGAGCACAATCTAATGTTTTAAGCTTGGTTAATGAAACTGGTGTTACATGATGAAGTACGTATGAACAGCGATCAATGTTCTAATATATAGTGACCGATAGGCCAATTAAGTGTAAATTGTCCTCCTTTCTGAAATATTTTCGCTTAGCACGTGGAAGATGGGTTGACCCATGAGTTCTGCACTCAAACAGGGGGTCATAGATGTGTTCATTAACAAGACCCGTCATAATCAGATGTGTAAAATCAATTTTGCATTCTGCCCCTATAGGGATTCGAACCTGATACCTATTGCTCAAACTGAGACAGCTATAAGCACTGTGTCATTTGAGCAGTCTTCCGGAAATGATTTGAGATAAAAATATTTTCAAAAACAAGTATTTTAATTGTGAGTTATACTATAATAAAATATCATCAAGTAGGCTTTGCAATTTCGATTTGTTTTTATTTCAAGTAGGCTCTGAAATGATTAAAAATTATATTTTGCAGATTATTTCTTGGTTGTCAAATGTTTTATTCAGTATCTAACGTAGGCATTTCGACATGCGATAACACAATTGATAATTGGTTTGAATAAAAATAAGTGATTGCATTTAAAGCCAAAAGGATGTTTGGCCTCATATTAACGTAGAATGCCACAAAAGTTATTAATTGGCAGTGGGAGATTCTAACCCTGTAAGAACGAGATATTGATACCATGACGAACTGTCATCCAAAATCTAGATGTAAGTTTATTATAAACTAGATCTTTTATTTATATTTCTTATTATGAATCATAAATGTTAAGGATTTTTCTAGACACATTCAAATAACACGTACTTAAAAAAGATTACGACAACTCTTAATAACCTAAAATTGAAAGATTGTGGAAATTTTAAGACTAATGGAATATATCTGTGCCGACTACAGTATCTTATCCCATATCATATTACGAGTGTATGCAGATCTTTGTATATATACACAATAAAAAAACTATAAGATGCACAACAATAAAAAATGTCAGTTTAAGATGTTTATACCATTGCGAAAATTTATTTATATTTTATATCTTTTTGATTGATTGAAGTCCGTGAAATACGGACAAAACATGCTATAATACAATAAAAATTTCCAACATCTTATAAATACAAAAACAAACAACAAGACGTTGAAAAATAATTAATTTCATGACAAATTACAATTTTTTATATCTGGAGGATGATAATAATGAGTTCATTTGCCTTATTATATATTAGCAATATTAAATTAATATAATATTATTAAAAATATAAAAAAAAAACGTATTGTGATCATCATCATCATCATCATCATTATTATTGTTATTATTATTATTGTCATCATTAAAAGATAAAGTGATATTTCTTTTTTATTATTCGACACAAGGAAAGATTTAAATTTATGTTTCCTTCTGCTCGACAGCTCTTGTATCAATGCAAAAACAAAACGACAGTGATTTTTTGTACACCAACAGTCTCTATGCATTTATATATATGTACGAAATGGCGTCCATAACTCTCTGCTCAAACAAACGAACAAAAACAATGACAGCCAGAAAGCAATAATGTACGCGAATTTAATAATAAAAATAAATTAAAAATAATTTATCATAATTTTGAATGGAACCCAAGTATTAAATTACAAATTTTCAGTTATCCTCAATTTTTGATTATTTTTTTTTTATAATAATATGATTATTATTATTATTGCTTTTATTAAACACAAAAAAATATATAAATAATAATCATAATTTGAAATAAAATAAAAATATATTCTGTATTTATTTATTGGGAACCTATAAATGTCAGCCCCACAAGCTAATTACTGACAATCAAATGATTTATAATTTAATAAATTTTCCCGCATTTTATTATTTCGAACAAATATAAATTTTAAAAATTATTATATATAATAAAAATTATAATAATTATTATTAATATTATATAAATGCATATTCATTTGTAATATATAACAAGAGAAGATAGACAAATTATATATGTATATATATATATATATATATATATATATATATATATATATATATATATATATATATATTGTACACAAATAAATTCGACAAATTTAGAATAAATAAAATATTATTATTTATTTGATTTTCTATTTATAAATTATTTATTTATAATTAATTAATAAAACAAAAAAATTGATTGTCTATATACAATGAAATTACTCTAAAGCTCATTTCATTGTTTTGATTTTTACATAAATGTATGCACATTTGTAATTATGTAATGAAGGTGGTCTCAAATCTGCATTGTGGAACGTGTTCACACATCTGGCATTTTGTGAATATATATTTAATTTGAGCTAATCAATAAATATATATAATAGGGTGGAACACAAAACTCGGAAAATTTGTTTATTAATCGAATGACAGTTAAATATTTTTGTCGCCTATTTGATTCGATGAGCATATAAAAGTTGAAGATCATCAACACGGATATGATGACATCATTGAAACCTACTTGCGATTGCAAATATTGATGGAAAGATGATGATATGTAATATCGAAATAAATAGACAAGAAAGTAGTTACGGACAACTGAGTGAAATGAGTAAAATTTACAGATAACTGTCTCTTGGTCATCTTAATAAATTATGCATAACAAAAGGTCAATTCACCTTTCATTAAAACGAGAATAAATACTCATTATTCAATGAAGAGTAAACAAATTAGAATTTTGCGCTATGATAACACGCTCAACGAAAAGCTTATTTTACTTTTCATGAAGTTGAAATTGATGTACATACCCGTATATTTACTGATAATTTTAGATAATGCTAACCTTTAATAACCTTTAGTACAAGAAGTTTTCTATACACTAACGATAGATTAGTGGAGAATATGAGTGAAAATAAAGGTTATTATAGATGTTTGAAAAGTTTTTTTTATCAACTGGGCAACAGTTCAATTAATATTAGCACCAACATAATAAACCATTAAATGGACTGCATTTGTGACAATTTCGATAAGACAAATATTTTCTGAACTCACGGAGTTCACTATAGTCATATAGATAACTTCAGTTACGAACAAGATCAAAATTTATATTCAATTATCATTCCTTGTTTGTTTCTAATTTTTCCAATTTTATTTGTGTTACAAGACACTCCCACCTCTTTCACTTATGTACACCCTATCTTACGCCATAACAGCCAATGCATAGCTCTAAATGCCCTCCTATACAACTGGTCTCTTACAGGGGTTCATATATGTGTTCATTATCATACCAAGGATCGTAATCAGATAGTGAAATTAACCAAAGTGTTCAATAGCAGCCAAATTGACAGTTTATGCTAATATCACTGTATATACAATTTAAGTCGAATATGGCTAATACACTTGGATTTTTAAAATCCAAGTCAGGATTGCATTGTATGCATTTCATTATTTAAAAATTGTTTTAATCTACTTTCGATTGAGTTGGATACCTTTCTCTAAACAAATTTCTATAAAGGTGGAATTTTTGAAAGCAACATAATTCAAATGAACATGTTTTTTACGATTATAACTTAGACAAAACACTCAGAAAAATGATGATGACAAAATTCTTAGTAATATAATTTGGTTACTTTAACACAAGTTTCTTTGGTTACATTCACCAATTCTCTACTTTAAAATAAAAAATAAAAACTTTGCTCCTTGGTTAAAGTAATAACTGATCAAAATTTAGTTAACCAAATATTATATTGGTACGTGAATTTGGTTAAATATCTAACAAAAAATAGTCAAATAACCTAAAAATATATTTAAAATAACTAAGTTAAGTTTTTTCATTAGTAAATAGTTTTGATCAAACTAAATTTAGCAGTGTAAACTAAGTTTTTAGTAACATTGACCTAACAATAACTATTTGTCAGAAATTTTTTAAAACAGTTTTGGTAAAATATACCTAGATTGAAGTAAAATTATGTTTTTCACCAACAATCGTCATTGCGCATCTTTACACTTAGGTAACTTTTCTATTCGTAACTTTTTTTTTCCACCCTTCACGTCCACACACATTTTATTTGTACCCGGTAACTTTTATAATTTTCTACCAACAGAAGTAAAGCTCATAAACAAAATTAAACCAAAAAATTCAACAAAATGTCCTTGAGAATATTTGAGAATTTTTCTTTGTGTTGGTGTGTTGCAATTGTTCGAAGCTACGAAAATTTTGGTTGAAAATGAATTCGCAAAAAAACAAAAAAGGGGGTAAAACTAAGTGGTTACCGGATAAAAGTTACCGTAGTGTGAAAATACACATTGTGAGTTACCACCATAAAATAGTCAATAAAAATTCCAGTATTATATACACTCAAATTTACATTAGCGTGTCATACGAAAATGACTATCGTACGAAAACGCCGTGTCGGCGGTTTAATTAAGGTAAGGCGAGTAAATTAATAAAAATTTGGGAAGCACGCAAACTGGTCATAAGCGATGTTATATGGGCGAGTGTCAGGCGGCTACTTATATCGGCGAGTGATGACAAAATACAAAACATATGGAATTAAGCTCTGGCAAATGTCTTAAGACCTAGAGGGGCACAATAACTATTTGTATTTTGTTATGCTTTTGTACGAGCAGTTTCGGCGAGTACAAATATGGGATGTACGAACGGGTAAATGTTTAAAAATACTTCCGGTCCATTCGAATCTTGTATTGGCGGTGCATTTCAATCGTGAAAACTTCTATCACACAATTGTTTCGTCTAGTTACGATGGTAAATGTCGAAAATGGGCTGTATCTGTATCCTAAGTGAGCAATGTTTAAAAACACTGGATTGATGTTGATAATTCATGAAAGTGTTTGTAAACATGAAAACAATGTAATAAAAATGTATTTTAATAAATAAATATTAAATTTACTAACATTATTTGTTGTTTAATCTATCCTAGCCAATTGTTGAAATATACTAAATTTTTGGTAGATTTAAAGAAGTAATTGATCTATATACAACCACAATCATCTTAAGCATTGACTAAATTTGGGATTATATCAAATAATAAAACATGTTAAAACTAACTAAGTCTTATGTGACATTTACTTTGTTTTGGTTAATTTAACTTTTTTATTTGGGATTAAAAACAATAATTTTTTTATATTTAAAAAATAACCAAAAACTTTAATACTTTTGGTTAAAGTAACTAAATGTTTTATTTTAATAACCCAAGTTTAGTTATATAAAATTAATATTAAAAATTATTTTAACCAAGAGCTTAGTTATTTATTTTACTAAGGCATTTGGTTGTTTGAAAAATACTAAATTTTTGGTTAAATAAGCCTAGATTTTTGGTGTTTTTGACCCAAATTTTTCTCTGAGTGAATATACTTTGCATTTCCAACATTTACCTAAGAGTTCCAAGTCATTTCTGAAACCAAAGCCTTTCAATATACTTGTATATGATCGATTACGTTCACGGTTTAATTGGTTACCAGTTACCAATACTGTGTCATTCAACAAATCCAAATACTTTATTATTGAAATTAGTCCCCGCACTATTACACTTAATCCTACATCATTAAAGCTTACATCTCTACATATGTTCTTTAGAGGTACTCCTCTATAATCTATCCAACGAATTAAATAGATTCGTCGGTTTATAATATGTTCCTCTTGTTAATATCGTCCAATGCCAAATTTAATCGATTCAATCTTTTTTTTCGATATATATGCCCCATTTTGGGTGTCCTTTTTCCCTTAAGCCTTCTATGTACATCGTGGACTTATTAATGATCTGTTTCGAAGATGAATTATTCCGAATTAGGATAAAGTGCTTAATTTTCTTACGCCTATTAAATTTTTTTCGTTTCATAAAATACGAAAATCGTAAATTCCGCCATTTTATGAACCAAAAAGAATAAAACGAAATCGTATTTTACGAAAAGCTAAGTCGAAATCAGGCTGCTTTAAAGGTGACAAACATCATAAAATTAAAATTCGTAACAATATAACTCTTTCACCTCTCTGCTCCCAACATTTTTAATCACTCGTTTATCGATTGCGACCATATTTTTAACCAAGTTAGCAGTCCACACCCTTCAATTGTGTTCGCGTCAATGCCTGTTCTTGTTTCGATTACAAGAAAATAAAACAACTCGAGACAAACTTCATAATGCAACAGACTGCACAGGAACTGGATAAGCCAATAATTTTGAAATGCATAATTTTACCCCATCTACATGTCAGCACATAAAGATGTGATTATTTATACTGTCGATCATAATTCGGCGATAAAAAATTTTCTTCTCATACAATAACTGAATTTTTCTAATCTACTGTATATTGTTTGATTAGCTCCTCAATACTATTTTACTGAATCTCTATAAAGACAGGTCAGGATACAAAATAGTTTTTCATCACTTTAATAAATAGTCTATATCTTGTAATCAGCTCTAACTCCGTTTAAGCTGAGACCTTATACGAACCATTAATACTTATATCAGGCTAACGAACATATGCATATTTATTTGGTCGACGGCGGGCCCTATTATGATCGGTATATAGGATTTGTAAATTCCGCGATTTTGAAGCGTTACACATATCGTTTTCTTAAGATAACAGTTCCGAGGATTGTGGATTTGGTTGTTCAGTATATATATATATATATATATATATATATATATATATATATATATATATATATATATATATATATATATATATATATATATATATATATGTGTGTGTGTGTGTATATATATATATATATATATATATATATATATATATATATATATCCGAGTAGATTGTCTTAACAAAAACCAAAGTCGTTTTATGAGATTTCTACCTAAACGTCAATTATATCATAACCTTCAATAATGTATTTAATGTTTCAACCCGGAATTCAATCATTCGACCATCTTTTAGATCCAGTTATAGAATTTCTACTTTCAGGGACGTTATAAGACGAACGGTGTAGTCAAATACACAACTCCGACTTACAAGACTATTAGACTTTTATGCCAGTTGCAGAAGTTTGACTTGGAAGTCAGTTGTATGAATGAATACCGAAGTCAGAAACAGAAAAGCAACGCAAAAGTCAGTTTCTTGTAAACTAGCAAATGACTTCGTCGCCTACTTTACACATTATGCCAATCGCATGTAGTGAGTTTATCATTATGTTAGAGCAAGTTGCAGTAAACAAGTAAATACTATTTAGTTTTCTTTCATTATTTTAAATATATGTGGTTTTTGAGCGAAAGGGACTACCAAATTAAACAATGACTTCTGGCTGAAAAATAATAAAAATAGGAATAAAAGCATAAATAATTTAAAGTACAAATTAAAAAATCAATAAAGAAAAATTCAATAAAATATTATTGGAAAATCAAAAAGTCAAGTTTTAAACAAACAAGCAGGTGTACCCGCCATTAATGAAAATGAAAATATTGAAATAGAATCAAGCGATACCGATGGATTTAATTATTGTGTTCCTGATGATAAATTAAGTGAAACTAGTGATAAATTAATTGAACTAAGTGAAAATAATATTTGTGAACTACCTAAAAAAAATAATTCTGAAGCTACAGATTCAGCTCTTAATTTCAACTTCACTAATTGTAGTCAACCGTATAACGACTCAGAAATTAATTCTTACGTTAAGACTTTTTTGCAAAAATGGTCGATTGAATACAACATAAACAAAACTTCAATATCAGAGTTGCTAAAGTTTTTTTTCCGGAGTTGCCAATGGACTGCAGAACTTTACTACAAACGCCACGAAAATTAGAAAAAATTTCAGTTTCTCCAGGAGAATACGTACATGTCATTGTAGAAAACAACTTAACAAAAATTTAAAAGCAAGAGAATTTAGTCGTGGGTTCTTTGCCGCAAACTCTGTATCTAGATATAAATGTAGACGGTTTACCCGTGCTTAGCGACAATACAGAAAATTCGTTTTGGCTAATTCTGGGTCGAATTATTAACATAGGCACAAATAATGTTTTTGTCATTGGGATTTATCATGGCGCCAAAAAATCTAATAATTTTAAGTTTGCAGTCAACATTACAATGTCAAATCAACAGAAAGACAATGTTGTTGTCGTAGAGTTCCCAGCGGACCAAACCCAACCTCACAAAAGATTAATTGAAGTTATCCAATATTCTTGGCTAACTGATGATAAATGTCCAAAATCCAAAAATTGGAGTTTTGAACTTAAGAACCATGGCCTGCCAAGAGATGACTGGATCAAATATTAACATTTATAAACCATTTGTTTATTAAGCTACCATAAAAGCTGTCAATATTGAGTATAGCCGCCGACTTGATTTCACGACATCAGATCTATCAGAAGATGATGACAATGTGCAACCGAAAACACATGAAATAGATACGAATAAGAGTGATACATTGCTTCCAACAAATTATAACGACTTGTTTGAACAATTAGGAAATGATTTTATTATAAATGGCCGGGAGATCTAATAAAGAAGGACATACTGAATTAACTGTCACAGAAACAGATAATTCAGAAAGCAATAATTTAATTTGCGTGCAATACGATCCCCTGCAAAAAGCATTAGAAGACCTATCAAAATTAAAAGCATCTCACGAAATATTGCAATCAAATGTGGAAAAAATTGTAGCCCAAAACGAGACAATGATGAAGATGATAGCTGAGTTTGGTCAGAGATCGCCAACAACAGCTTCTTTTCTTCCTGTTACAAATAAACAGTCAAAAGAAAAATTGGATGAGTTGGAGATTAAATTAGAAGATAACGATTTTTTGGAAAATATGGTATTTTTTTCTAGTTATAATTATTATAAACTAAATAATTATTGTTCATTTTAATTATTTTACACAATATACCAGGAAAGATGACGAGAAACAAGAGGTGAATGAGTTCAAAAAAATCAGTTCTCAATAATCTGCTTAACGAAAAATTTGTCCAGAAAATGAAATCGGACAAAGCCAGGAGAGTTGACGAAAATTTGACAGCTGAGGATAAAACTTGTAAGCAACGACATTTTATTGAGAAAATATAAAACTTATGATTACTGTTCAGTTCAGAAACAATATTTTTTAAAACATATTCAAAAATATTAGAATTTTTAACTGTCGTGTGCAACAAAAACAAAAAAGAAGTTAGTGGCTTTTACAATAAGGATAATATATGCCAAGCGACACAAGATTTTTTTTAAACGGCACAGTTACAAGAAGAAATAAGTCCGATTTTCAGAAATTCATAGCTATGTATAATTTTTTTTTTAAATTAACAATGAAATTGTTTATTTTCTTTGTTTTTAATTTAATAAATAAATATATACGAATTTTGGTCTTTCTTTTTAATATTTCCAAATATTTTAAGCGAAGTCGAAGGGCTGTTTTATAAGTATTATGGAAGCTAGAAATTTAACAGTCTTTGATGTTGATCGATGGTATACTATACTCTCGGTCTAAAGTCTTTCCAATAAATAGCAGGTTAGGTCGGGAATAAAATATACTTTAGAGTCAACGTTTAGCCGACAAGTATAATGATTACAAAGTGACTCCTTCCAAAGGTGAAAGTCATTTATAGGAAGGGATTTGGCTTGCTTTCTATATATACATATGACTAACTTGCCTCGATATAGGCAAGTTAGTCACTTCATTTGACGCGACTAATGATTTTTGAGATTTCCAAATATTTCGGCGAATAATCAACTTGTGGTTTACCGGGATATATATATATATATATATATATATATATATATATATATATATATATATATATATATATATATATATATATATAAAGTAGGCGGAAATAATTCCAGAACTCAATGCCACTAGAGGCCCACGGTTCAACCATAGTTCCTCGGTCTAACCATAGTTCCTCGTGTAAATTACACGATGTAATTTACACGGTTTTTTACATGTAAAAATCGCGTAATTTACATAAGGTAATTTTTTACTATCTAAATACAAAAAATGTCATCATGTAAAAAAGTGGCTTCGATATACTGAGTGTCACAAAAATTAGTTTAGATTACAATTTTTAACAGATTAATTCCGTTACAAATCATCTTAACTCTAGTTTACACCTAATCACATGGAACTGGAAACTAATTGATTTTGTAACTACGAATTTAAATATTTCATTTTAAAACAGATCGCCCTGGGAATGGTGTTGCTTTCGTTTTTACATGTAAATTACATAAATGTTATTTACGGTTTTTTTTACATAATTTACATAACGTTTTTTACATGTAAAATCTCAACTGGACTTTACACTACAAACATCCAAATCCCATTCTAAATTTGGAATCAATCGCCTAAAGCTAGTCTAAATATGTTAGCTGAGATGTGCAATATAAACCTTGCTTCGTGATATGACTTTTGCTATTTCTTAGAGACAAGAAATTGTGTTACCAGTTCGATTGCCTAAGAGACAGTGGAACGAGATTAGGAAATTAAAATACTGATCTTAACTATCAAGTAATGTACAAGAATATTCGTATAGACAATCTTCTCAAGTTATTTGAAAAAAAAAACCCAAGGGATCGGTCCAACTTTTCGAAATCAAATCGAGAAAGAGTTCCAGGTGCTTTGACTCAGAATGTAAAATTTTATAAATCTTGTCAAATTTCAGTTAAACTTGATATTTGATACTAGAAATGCTGTCCATATTTCGTATACCTGTTCATTACAGTTGAGCATATATTAGGCCAGTATTTTCAAAAACCTTATCACTAAAACACACATCCCAAATACATCCATATATTGATAATAACACTTATTCATATTTTATATACTAATAAATTTATAAATAAAAATTGCAATCACATTTCTCTACTCATATATGTACCTCCCCGATATGTGTATCATCATATATGTGGCCACATATATACAAACCATCAGAATAATCGAAAATATATAAATTTATTTATTCATCTACATTCAATCCATCCATCCAATAATCATTCCTGTCTATCTTTTCAGTTCGATTATGTACGAGTATGTGTATATAAAAGCTAAGTTACTATTCGGGTTTAGTTTGTCAAAAATGCATTCATATATGAGCTTTTTGTTGTTTTTTTGGATAATAAAATAAAAATATATTTTATGATTGTTTTGTTGGACAACCAACCCGTCCTGTGTCTATATTTGTGGATATGTCTCCAAAGTACATATATACCAGAGGAGAGAATACCGACAGACATCTCCATATACCACATATAAAATAGTAACTATATATTTGTCATAAAATTTATATGCAATTTTTTACATTTTGTTGTTGTTGTTTTATATGTTTTATTATTATTTAGTCATTTTTTGGATGGATATTTCCAAAATAAAAATAAAAAAATTATTTATGTTTGAATAAATAAATAAAAAAAAAAAAATAATACACATGTCCATTTTCATTCATATCTCTCGCAGTTTTTGTTCCATTTGTGTGTTCGTCGGTGTACATCCATATATGTGCACTTTTTTTTGTCAGCATTTTCCTATTTAATTGATGTGACATGAATTTATGTATTTTGATAACAACAATGTTTCTGGTATATACATATAAATGTCTGTGTATGTACATAACACACGTATATATATGGCTTTTGAGTGATAACAACAATTATGTATAAACAATAAACTTACCTGTTGTAATGGATTCATCAATAAAATTTTGATTGATTTAAATTCATTGAGGCTGTATGAATATATGTATATGGGTACGTATAGGTTTATATCATACTCGTGTTTAAGATGACGATGCCTGTATTCATATATATATATATTGTCTGGAAGTAGATGAGAAAAATAAAATAAATTTATTAGCCGCAATAACCAAAAAACTGTGTGACCGCATATCATACATACTCGTATATATATAGTTTTTGAAAGTGTTTTATATCAGTTCTTTGATATGTGTGTGTAATAATCATTATCTTGTGAAATTCAACAGATTGGGTTATAAATCATTATGATTCATAATGACGCGCCAAAAATATATAAATTATTTTATTATATCGCGCTGCGATGTTATGGGTGGTTCTTTTGGTCACATCAAGCCGTTAAAACAGAAATTTACAAACCAAACTTTCGAATGTTAGTAAATTTTGTTTGAAAAATTGCTCTAGAGGAAATTTATATAAGCGCATTTAAGGGAAGTGATTTTAATGAGGGCGTCTGAAATTGTCAATCTTTCATAAAGAACTCGATTTGACTTTTATTGGACATCATCGAACAAATCACTTAGAAACACTAAGCTTTTAATGTATACAAACTAATCTAATCGGAATTCGCACTTAAACTTTTTTCAGAGATCGATGATAACAGTTTAAAAAATAAAAATGTCGCATCAAATCAACCCCATCTTTTTGAGTTGTTGTGCGCTACTGCTGGATACAAGTACTGCAACAACATAGAAATAACAAATTATTTATCGTTCAATCTCACAAAACGCAATGGATTGTTTTTAGTTCTGATACTGAATGAAGGGTAAAATATTAAAATATAAGAAAGAGTAAGCCAAACCTCCTTTATGGAGGCAGTTTGTTTGTTTTTATCTTTCCAATACAGTTTGAGTCCGAACCTCTAACCAGAAGCACGTTATAATTAATTGGCATCTTAGCTAAGCTGGGTCCTTTTAACCCCTTTACTGTTATAGAATTTTCAAGAACATTCAAAGAACTATCAACACTTTTTTTCTTACTTAATTTCTCTAAATTGGGAGATGATTTTTTGTTAAAATGGAAACTCTACAATGTGGTATTTTAGCGGTTTTTAAAAAGATTATATTGGCCCGTCCCGTATCAACAATCTTACTCCATCGCTTCCGATCAGGATCAAGCTCTTCATATTATTTTAAACAATTAGAAGATGCGGGAGGTCGCTCTCTACGCCGTGGAGCCATCGTCGCCGACAGCGACCTTTTTACAGAATTTCACAAAGTATTTTTTTATTTTTAAATATTAACGAAACCTGGATACTCCCAGCTACAGGACCCAATGTGGTATAGCGAAACAAATGTTACAGCTTTTAAGGTTTGAGCTATTAAAGTAGTAACCAAAGGTATGCTCACGAATTATTCCGAAAACGTTTCATACCGGAAGCAAAAGCATAATGTAATCACAAAAAGTTCTGTTCAAGACACTCTTTCTTGTGCAACACGTGCTACAAGTCACTCACATGGTATTACAGTGTTAGGCGAAAACGTAACAGTGGTTTATTTGCCTCCTAACACTACCTCAATTATTCAGCAAACGGATCAAGGTGTCATTTCAACTTTGAAGGCATACTTTATCTACGAAAAACTTAATGAAATGATGTTGCAGCGATATACAAAGATTTAGCATTTGGCGAAATCTGTTAAATCATCATGTGGGACATTGATCATCGACAGACGAAACATTGGGCGAAGTCAATACTGAAATCGTTGAAATAGCCTATCATTAAGCTAATAGGAAATGAAGATACTTTGAAAGTTATTGAAACTGTTATATATAAGATTTAACTAATGACGAGCTGTTGAAAGAATGGTTCAAGAAATTCAAGAAAGAATTGTTGAAAATTTGAGCTATGACATAATTAAACATAAGTAATTTAATCACTATATTGGTTAACGACTTAACTAGTCTTGACTAGTAGTCCTTATACCTTAATGTGGTTAGCTGATCTAAAGTTCGGTACAAAATAATTATTTCATCATTTCCCGTGAATCCAAATTTTATAGTTTCAAAAATCTGATTTTTCAAAAAATGTCACTCTCAAAGTTCACTATAGGTGATATTGAAGAGTGATGACAGTTTTGAGATGACACATTTTTTGAAGCACTCGAAAAATTTTACTCAGTTATAAATTTAATTACTGACGATAAAAATACTAAAGACAATAATTGTTTTTAATTAAGAAAATTAATAATTAAATAATAAATTTTTATAATAATATACAGTTAAGAAAGCTCCACACCCAAAAATTAAGAAACTCATAATCCATTGATACGGGTATTTTGTGCATTAATTTCATCTTGTTATAATTATATGATGGTTAAAAGCGAATCATTTTGAAGAAATTTTTTATCTTTATAGGCTTTTCCGTTTAAGGACCCTCCTATCACTCTTTTATTCTATATATTCTTGAAATTTACCACCCTATTTCTATAACTGACCATTGGTTGGATTTAAAACGTTATAAGGAGTTATATATCTACTTAGGGTCTTAGACACCTTTAGCCCTTATCATTGTTTGAATTGGCCATTTTTCTTAGCGACTACTAAGTACAATATTAATTTATTATATGGTGTTTCTTCAAGGAACTTCCAAGATCACTTGGTCAAGATATTCGTAGTTTGGAAATAATCGGTCCAAGTTATGTGTGACAAGTTTTACTCTTCTTATGAAACCTCATATTTGTAGTCTGTATATGTTTCGAATACAAATTGTAATATTTATATGGCAGAAATTACTTGAATTGTATAGAAGATAGAAAATGTCTAGATTATGACTTTTTAATATCGGCCACAATTGGATTTGCTCTTACATATGGTTGGTACTGGAAACATTTTCGCAGTTAACTCTATTCGATGGACAATAGATGATCGACGGTAGCATATTAACCAAATTCCTATTTTTCTTAATCGCGAAGCCAAAGTAGTATACGATCATGAACCAATTTTGATCAAAATTTATCTTATGTTTGCAACACAATTGCTTTCATGATATATCAGGTTATAATATTTGTGGCTTTGCATCACAATAATTTTATATTAATATATTGTTAATCTTAGACTTTACATCGAAATCCTTCATCAATTGGTGTTAAAAATAACTGTAAGAATGAAGTTTACATTATGTGTTTAATCTTATTGGGAATGTAATGGACATTAAAACATTCAGATGAAAGGTATTCTATTGTTTGGCCAAGTGATCTTCCATTTGCTGATTTCAGATGATGAATCCTTGATTCAAAAAAATGACATAATAGCAAGACAAGTAAGCTGCTCTGATCAAACATAGCTTAAGTATAAGCTGCTCATTAATAAATGCTCTATTGACAGAGACTTGTCGTTGACTGGTTTGGAATGGTTAAGAAAAATCCGTATTCGAATGTTGATAATATGCATGAAAATTGATGGTTGGGCTAATCGTCAACATCCCACCCAATATGTGTTGATTAGTGGTTTGAATGGTGTCCCACTGTAAAGAGGCTTGGGTCGCTATTTATTCGTTAAAATAAACAGCAAGAAGTATAAACAGAGCGTCAATGGTCGAGATAATACAATAACCGATATATGTAGTAGTGGTTGAATCTAAATGGATTTAATTCGAACCCAACCCTTCCATGTTATGTTTTACATAATCAACATAATCATAACAATGACGCATGAAAATATCTCGAACTGTGCTTCACTGAAATTAAGGCACCACTACATTGACTGTTGTAAGCAGAATTTAAAAACCACAAATTCGTCTGAGATGTCAAAATTTTGGATACGAACCGTATCTATTTCAGTTATGCAATTAGAACAGTAACAATATTCTAATTGCATAACTGAAAATTAAATTCGAAAGGACTCTGACTAAACTCTGACACGATTACTCTGAGGTAAAACAATCGTGACATCAATCACTCTTGAAGTAAAATCACCAATCTTCACCATCTCTCGGTGGTGTATATATATTGCAAGACGAGTTATAATTTAAAAAAAAAATACGATTCCTCACAGACCAAATTACTTATTGCTTTAGCTGTGTCTGTGGAGCGGAAGGTAACGGTTTCGAATCTCGATAGCGGTGGGCTACAAAAACATTATTTCTTCTATTACTCCTGTTGGAGTGTAAAATTCCCATGGGTCAACCGATTTTCCAAATCAGTACTATAGGCTAGCTTGGAGCTATATATTGGATGAGCTGGCGTTATATTAATGTTTTGAGACTCAAAAAATATTGCAAAGATAGAAATAACAGACTTTTCCGCGTTTAATTAAATAAGAGAGTTCGAAATACCTATATATGTCATGCTCCCGAATGCACTATAATAATTTTTGAGCTCTGGACAGTCGGTAATTAAAAATTTTCACTGAATGAACCCTAGAGTTTTATTTTGTTTCAAATTCTATTTCCGAGAGGGAAACGCACTTAACACAAATAGGACAAGTTTCCAAGAAGTGCCTCGTTTGTGACAACATCAATTCAGGAGGAGATATTTCTAAACACTCCGCCGTCGTAACACTTCCGAGGCTACTACATTGGCATGTGAAGGACAATAATTGGGATACACCAAAGACATAAGCTGGTTGAGGGTTTTGTAACTGTGTCAATGGAATTCACTCTCCCATTTGGATCACTATATGTGTTTCCTATCTAGGGCAACCTAGCAATTGATATATCCGTATATATTGTCAAAATAAATAGTGGGCATATGGCGTCTACATTTACCAATGGTTATATTTTCAATAAGTGCCAATGGTTACATTTTCTCATAGGGTACTAGTGCTAGTGTACAAGCTAGAAGCTACAAAGTTGTATAGTCTTTGTCTATAAAAGGGATTCATACACAATAAAAAAGGGTGGTCTAGATAATATTTCATATTTTACTCAAAATGAGTACTATAAACCAGCTAAGACATTGCTAAGCTCATTGATTTGCTTAGCTACTATAAAACTTTGGAGATCGCGTACATCGATTCTAGATAAGATCGTAAACAAAAGTAAATCAGTGGTCATTAATTTGCCAGTCAAGAATCCATGTGTTTTAGGAAAACAGGTAGTAACGAATGCCGAATTTGAAGTAGGCTTAAACGTTTCGATACCGTAGGCAAATATTGTTATTATGTACAGCGCAACCACAAATACTCCTAAAAATTGAGAAATATAGAAATAAAGTTTATCTCACGTAACTGGTTCTTTGACAGTTTATTTTAATATTGTTTTGACTACTGTCAATGATACTCATGATATAACTCTACAGGTTCTTGTATATATTATTCGCCAGAAAAACATTTAAATATTTTAAAATCTTTACAAAATATATAAACAATTTTTAAATTGTTGAAATCTCAATTATAAATTTATTTCTGAACTATTCTAAAAATATATATCACAATTTGTGCCCTAATCAATTCAACCTTGAAGATCACTTGAAAATATTGATATCGATCGGAAATAGGATTAAAAAGGTTATTCACATTATATATATGACACCCAAGAGTTTTATTATACATCTACGACTCCTCAATAATATTATGATCACTATTAAGTATATAATACATTTTATATAAGTAATACGATCGAGATGACATCATTGCAAAACTTTGAATACAACAACAAAAAACATGATCACTCTGAATTTATTTAAAAACCGATTTAGTTTTTTTTTGTACTTCTTCGTGCCTTGTGTTTCCATTAATTAATGTATGTATATAGTCGAAGTTATATAAAAATATCGGATCGATCAAGTTAAAATTTTAATGGTCACGATCATTGATCACAAACTGTATTAAATTCTTTGCGCTGATGTGTGTTATAATAAATCCTCATTTTATTCTTTCAATCATCATCATTACGAAAATATCACCCAAAAACAAAAAAAAAATGAAAAAATGATCACAGTCATCATTGTCACAAACGAATGAATATCTACAACAAATACAATAATAACGATCACGATGGATTATATATTTCAACAACTTTTAAGTTTTATATATTATATTAAGAAAAATTGACGACAATTTTATATATATATACGTACGTACGTGTATGTTTGGTACTAGAAATGATGGACAGACGCGAAAATATATTTTAATGGAGATTAATAGCAGTGGTGTAGTGTAAGTAAGTATATGTATATTATTGTAAGTGGGTTAGACGAGTATGATGATGATGATCAATTGTTTGGTTGATCACACCAAAATAAGACTTATATATAGTGACAAAGATTAGATATATATATCGTATATATTAATATAATAATTTATTTTGTTTAAATGTTTTTAAGTAAAAACCATAAGCAACTAATAACTGAACAGAAGAAGAAACCAAAAAAAAAACAAAAAACAATAAAAATAATAAGAAGAGACACAAGACAAAAAAAAAATTCTGATGTGACATTTTTATTTATTTCGAAAATTGAATGATTTACAACTTCTGTAGAAACTGAGTGAGAGTATTTTGTGTTGTCTTTGTACATTAAGAAATAAGATGATGTTTTTTTTTTCATATATGACTTTGACATCTTCTTGTGAATTATTATGAGCACAAAACGCCCTCTTGAAACGATGAGATATATGTTCTTGTTGATGATGATCATCATCTCGTATAATGTTTTTTGCTTGATGTATATCTGTGCGGCCATATACAGTTGACGATTTCAATCAAAATCACGGGACGTGAAACATTGCTATATCATATTTTGTTTGTTTTGACTTAATTAGATTGGATTAGTTTTAAGAAAAAAAAAAAAATAAACGAAAATCGCGTGGAATTCGGTTAAAATATAGCGTGGTTATGTAAATCATTTTGACTAATGGATCGCACAATTTGGAAATCTATATAAATGTATCGATCAGAGATGGACTTATGTGCAAAACATTGATATTTTACACGCACTACCTCAGCGGCATAAACGCCAAATTAAGTAAATAGCGCCATTATAATAAATGCGGAAAACATAAAAAATAATCATAATAATTCGCGAAGCGAGCACACGACACATATTATAATAGTGTTATATATACATACCGTATGTTTTATTACTATTATTATTTATTTTTGTTTTTTTGCATATTTTCTTTTATTATAGTGCAACACACAAGCCACACAAATAATATATATATATATATATAAGTGAGAGGAAAATAAATAAGAAAACAGCTAAAAAATTATTAAGACGTTATACAGATTTTTTTTTTTATAATCTTTACGCTGGCGTCAAAATGCAATGAAATTTCTGTCAATAATCGTCCAAAAAATATATGACACGATTCATTGCCCTACCTTTTAAAACGCTAATAATTAATTTAATTATCTCGTTAAAATATTTCAGTTTCGTTAAGCGCATTTCTTGAAATGCATCATAAAATATTTTGGGAAAAGTGCTATGAAATATATGTATATATGTACATATGTACGTATGTGTATAATATAAGGCAGCATAAAAAAACCATAAAATTATAAAGCATAAACAAATAAACATATGTTTGAGGTTATTTAGCTTAATTTTTTTTATGATCATTTTATTATATATATATATATATTTAAATATATATATATATATATATATATATATATATATATATATATATATATATATATATATATATATATATATATATATATATATATATATATATATATATATAACGTCTTGTTATTTTTAATGATTTTCTTAATAATTCCGCTTTTGTCAAATTTGTGGAAATTGTTATACATATATATGCACATATATGCTGATTGATTGAGATATTTTTAAATGGCCATTAAATGCTTAAATTTATTAGCTGTCAAAAATAAATAGTGGTTTTCGAATATTGTGCTCAAATGAGTCATCATCAAATGATATTAATTATAATTGTTATTTTTTTGTTTTATTTACCAGCAAACACCTACAGAAAATTCAATTAAATTGCATGCAAATGTCTATAATTCATATATATTGCACAATTAATTAATTAAAAGAAATTTTTCTTGAATTTTTAATTAAACGATTTCAAAATTATAAACACACATAGTCATTATGTAGAATTTGACTGCCACGTCAATATTATTGTTATTATATATTGCTAATATTTAGGTTACATTATTTTTTTTTTTAATTATATAATTTATAATAAGTGATGTCACTTTATTATTTCATTAATAGTGTTTTGCATTGAGCTGTCTACGAAACTAATATGGAAATTGTTGTGTTTGATTTGATTAAAATATACTGTCATAAAATGAAGACGTTTCAAGGACTTGACGACGTTGTGCCCGAGTCTGATTTATTTTATGTATAATTAATAATTAATTTGAAAACAGTCTGAATGTCAAAATCATTTATATACTCAAATTTTGCAATTTATTAATCTGACTGGCAATGTTGTTGAATTAATCTTAAATTTGGTCGAGCAAATGAGATGTCAATAAATTTACGCTTATATATATGTGTGACAAAAGGTTAATTGGAAAAGTCATAAATAATATCACCCTATATTGTACTAGATCAAGATCGTTCGTTTTACATTTGGTTTTGGGTTCCAGCTGACACCTCATTAATGATCAATATTTACGAGTAAAAGAAGAGGAGGTCGATTAGGATCGATGTTCTTATATCGAAGACCCGTGGCAGCATAACATGTCCAAATCGAACTTATATTAATTGAATATATATTTTGCAAATATGGTTGTTTCGATTAATGTGAATCTAGGTAACTTCTTTAACAAATCCAAGCCAATTCCATCGCCATCACAAAACGATCTTTTATGAAGGAAAATGTAGTTTCATTCAAATAGAGAGTAAGTAAGCTGGACATTTAGAACTTTGCCATATGTATTTGGACCTAACTAGAACTTTGAGTTGACCATTGGCTGTTTAGAATTTATCGTACCATTAATGAGATTAGTCACATCACCGATCGTAACAACTGCCATTGTATCGATTGGTATTTGTAACTTGCTCCAAATATTTTAGCTTTGCCAAGCTCACTCAACGCAGTACCTTGTAATAGTTTTCACCTATAGTATGTTTAATTAATTCTATAGCTGAGTTAAATAATAATAGCAAAGGTCAAGTAATGCAATACATATCTATTGCTAATCTATATATTGTTTTTGTTCATTAAATATATGGAAATGTCACAAAAAATGAATATGTATACATAACCTAAAAATTTAAATTTGAGAATTTAAATATAACTTACCAGCTTATATACACCATATATATATATATATATATATATATATATATATATATATATATATATATATATATATATATATATATATATATAAACATATATATATATATATATATATATATATATATATATATATATATATATATATATATATATATATCCATATATAAATATATATATATATATATATATATATATATATATATATATATATATATATATATATATATATTTATATATATATATATCTATATATATATATATATATATAAATATATATATATATATATATATATATATATATATATATATATACTAGCGGGCTACGCCCGCGACGCAGCGCGACGTCTCAAGGTAGATTTAATAAAAACTTTGTTTTGCTATATACATTATTTCTAGGGATTGTTTAGGTAGAAAAAAATGGCTAACTTATTGAAAGTGTATGAGGATTCGGTATATGAGTGAAAAAGGCATGCAGCACTGTAGATTTTTCATTTTCTCATCCTTAGCTAACACAAACAAACTGGATGGTTTGACCACTCGAGAGCACGCCTCGTATAATTGTCCGTGTAAAAAACATGATGTGCCCACAGACAGGCATCGTTTGGCCTTGGAGACTTATTGTTAGTCATTGCAAATGCCAATCTCATTGGAATTTGAAGCGTTTAAATTGAATTGTTGCATCTGTGGGTATAATAGGGATTCGCAGTAGTTAATCGCGTGCCGTTGCACAACTGTGGTGGGTTCAAATTACGAAGCAAAATAACCGGAAATCCAACCTTGAGTTGTAAATTATATGGTGGCATGCCACCAATACACCAAAACTCTGTTGGATAATTCACAGCTTCGGTGGTATCGCAAACTGTATCAATAGATTTGTATGACACCAATTCTCCTGGCAATAAATCTTGTCCGATAGTCACGTCTGATCATCAACCGATACGCATAATAATCTTTCGAACCAACATTCTTGATTATTTCAACACCTGTTGCGGGATCTCGTTGTTTAATATTTACGCAATACCAGTCTTGGCCTTTCCAGAACATTAGCGGATATTGGAGAGCGTCATATGAGCGGTGTGTATCAGCAATGAACTGTAGATAAGAACCGGTGCATTAAATCTACAAATGTGCTCTTCAGCAGGTGTTTTATCAAAATTGATTACAATAGCGTGATTATCACTTTGTAATTTGTGCATGTGTGATTTGAATATCTATAAAATTCATTGTGCTCATTCAATAGAGCATCCAGGTCGCCGATGATACGAGCTTAAGGTTCAGGTGGTGTCTCAATTATATATATATATATATATATATATATATATATATATATATATATATATATATATATATATATATATATATATATATATATATATATATATATATATATATATATATATATATATATATATATATATATATTAAGACTGTTTGTTTATATTATTTTACAGAAAAATGTAACAAAAATCAGGGTGGTATTGCATGCACTATGAACATAGGGATAAGTCATTATCATTATCCATTTTCACTTTATTTAGTATTATTTTTTGGTTTTTAATCTATCCAAACTTTATTGCTGTTTATGTTACTTCCAAAACATTGCGGTTCGCTTATTAACCGACATGACGTGCTACATGATGCCATCACAGCCAAATTGAGAGCGGCTCAATGTACGGCTACAGGTCTGATTTAAATATCCTATATAGTACTGACATAGGAGATGGAACGCCCCAGTAACTCTGCAATCCAACAATGAATCATACATGTGCCCTAACCTAATATTATGAAACATTCATTTGGCATATACTCATATTAAAGTTCGAATCCATTAACTGTCGCTACAACTCACGAGTATTAACCATTTAACAATCCAGTATAGTTTCCTAAAAATCATAGTTTCTAAAAATATAGTTTCAGTAAAGTCGGAACTTATGTAACTCATTTTTACCAATAATTTTTATACATGACTTAAATGGAATAAAACTAGCCAATTATGTGGAATTGACGTGGTTCGCAACTCCACTGGTCGTAAGGTGAAACACGTTGTCAATCGTTTAACCAAAATTAAGCAATTACGCTCTTACTGGCCATGGCCAGTGATGCCGTTTGTAGCGAATGCCTTACGGATGATATCTTAAAATTTATCAGCAGCTTTCCGAATTCGATCGCATCAGATATCTTGTATTCAAATCCAAGAATATTTCTGCACATCTACTGTCTACTAAATGTCGTGATTCAAACAGTTTGCTAAGAATTTAGATTGAGCTTTGATGAAATTCTATACGTTTGCACCATGAGGCTTTTAAGACATTGAGTGGGGAATCTGAAATAGTCTTAAAAGATTTAAAAATAATTGCAAAATTTGATAGGTTCAGCAACGATGTTCTTATTATTCTAAATGGCAAAATTATAGACCTAAAATCAGAACAACTACTTTAAGAGTTTAAAAAGCAAGTCGTAACACCTGGTAAGATAATCAGGGATAGTAATTATTATTTTCAGACGCACACTCTTCGGCAAATCTATTATTATTATACGCTTTAATAAAGCGGTACCTGGTACCAGAAATGTAGGTGGATTGAGGTGAAAATAAAATTGTATCTCATATTATCATCGTGTTTTCATCGTGTTTTTATCTCAAACACGATACAACACTTCCATCAAGTTTTATTAGTTCTACATTCAACTCTTTCGCGGTTTTCGTTTGACTTTTCACCTAACGCTGTTTCGGGCCAAATTAATTTTAAGGCATCACAGTTATATATAGAGCTATAAAGACATATGGTATAATGTAAAGGTACTTTTATGTATATTAGTTACAGAAGTAGTCCAGCGTTTTCTCTCGTATTCTCTATCGAAAGAGTTATCTCTAGTCATACAGATTATATTGTTTTGACGGTGCCAACATCCTGACTCCATCGGTTTCGATCACGAGCTAGCTCTTCATACTGTTGGAAGCACCGTAGAGCCATCGTCGTCAACAGCGACCTCTTCGCCTACTTAAAGGCGGCCCTTTCTTTAAAGGTCGCAGTATCTGAGCTGTATTTGGACCATATATCACACGCATGATACTTTTCTCGAATTTTAGAAGCCTTCTTTCGTATTCATTCATCAAACTCTCACATCCATACATGACATAGGGTCTGATCAACACTCTGTACAGTTTCAGTTTATCCGTATTTGCTTATAGATATTTTGATTTCAGAAGTGGACGTAGAGGAATAAAGACTTGCATTTATTTATAAAAACATTAAACTGATATTCTTGCATATTCATTCACTCATTTAGGTTTTTAATTCCCTTTCCTGTATCTCTTCTATCAAACTTTTAAGAGAATATCAGTCTTATTGTATCATTCAATTGCGTATGCGAAGGAATCCATTAGCTTTTGTATAAATAATCTCAATAAGCAGAATTGTTTCTGAGGCCACAAGTCTAGTGAATGGCTTTTATCCAAACTACACAAAAACCTTTAATTATTTGTTCAACCTTCCATAGACTAATTAATTAAGTTCTACCCATTCATGATACAATAAAATTCACACCTTGTGTTCTCGTGCATAGTTGAGGCAAAAGATTAATAATAAGCATAAGCCCATTTAATCTGTTAGATTTAGAGAAAGATTTTCACCACTATACCATTTCATTTCTTCATATAAATTTCCAATTTTATTCGTACGGTACGATTATGAAGTGAAGGGAGGGATAGTCTCAGCAAGCTTACCACCATCGCATCTAATCAAAAAAGTTCATTATAATCAAATAAGTCCATTCTCGCATCATTTTTATCTCATACCATTCGTAATTTTAGAAATAATAGTCACTATTGGGTGAGCGACCTTTAATTTTATAGTATATACTTTTTGGTCCGGCAATCTTATTCTGTTCTCCTTGAGTTGATCGAGTGAATATCTGAAGTTAAACAGAGTACAGACATCTGTCACTAATAAAAAAATTTACCCAGTTTTACATTCGAAAGAGTTTCTAACTTCCATGAAGTTACAAAAAATTTACCATACAGATTGTTTTTGAATCTATAAGTATGGAATCCATCTTTGATTATTTTTCCACTTTTAAATCACTAATTTAATGAATTCTTCTCATTAATGATAAAATAATTTTCAAGGATCGTTTTCTTATGTATATTTATGGTATCATCTGGACAAAACAATTAACCAAATAATTCGAAAAGATCATTTAATCTAAAGGTTCAATATGCTTATCTTTCCAATCAACACTATCTTAGAGACACCCATCTTTCCGATACCAATACAATAAGGGTAAAAAATACGAAGAATGAGTAAAATTATAGATGGCAGCACCTCATTAGTCGTAACAGCATTTAAAAATTTCCTGCTATCTTATGTTCCTCGCGGGCAATATATTTTCTTGTTCCCATTCCCTCTTCGAGCTGTCTAACCGAAGTGATTGATGTCTAATAAGGGTTGATTTTATTTTTATAATTTTTTTCTCTCCGCTTTATCTTTATAAATTTTTCTATTTTTTGTTTTTTTTTGTGACTTATAAACTTGATTTATATAAATTTTTATTCAAAATGGCGTCACGATTTTATTATTATTATACTATTTTATTATTATTATTATTATTATTAATATAAATATTAATATAATTTTTTTGTGTCTGTATATTTTTTTTGATTTATTATTGTCATTATTAAATATAAAAATATCCATATTATCTCGGATTAAAAAACAAATTTTTATGTTGAATTTGAAACATAAATATGTTTATAGAGGGGAATTCGTGTATTTAGCTGGTTAGAATAATCAATACTGCACTCATCATCGTCGCGTCATATTTTCATACCAAAAAACCTCCCCATATATATATATATATAAATACCTAGAGTCATATATACAACCCTTATGGAAAAAAAACCCTCTGCTCTATTAAATGTTGTATTTATGCTAACGTATATCGAGGTACACAATATAAAAATGGAAACTTCAAAATCATACCAATATACGTACCAAATCCATCAAGAGTATATGTACGCATTACGCACATCTATATAGCATTTTCATTATCCTTTTTTCCCAATTTTCTTGTTGCCCTAAAGTTATGATTATTTTAGTGGAGTGCGAACGCACAAAACATAAATTTGCCAATTTTATTACAACAATTTTTGTGAATTAAATTGGGGATCTCCCCCACCATCCATGATTGGCCTAAATCTTTAACCAATCAAAATTACCCATCACTCAAAAAGTTTTTTTTTTCGCTTTTTATTTTGTGAGTATACATGTTCATGTTTCTTATGCTTTGTTATTTTTGTACAGATTTAGTTAGGTAAGGTATGTACGAGTATATATGTATGTGCTGTATATGTACATATACACTGTGTACAGTTTATAACAGGCGAGTAATTTTTTTTTTTTCGTTTATTTGTTTTCGTTTTGTTTGTATGTGCTGTGGATGTTGAAAATCCATTAAAATTTTCCATTTGAATAATTTTCTGGTTTTCAATTTTTAAATTGTGAATTTAACACCTTGCAACTTTTTTTTTCTTTCCGTATATTCAATTCTCTTTTATATATGTATTATTTATGAATATTTAATGAACCAAAGTATTTTTCCTTTTTATATACAGTTTTGATTGAAGTATGTATATACATACGAACGTACACAATATCCATTGAACTCGTTTAAATAAGAGGTTGCATCAAATGTTGCATGCAACATACTATATATATATTTAGATTTCTATCACAAATTGTATTTCTATAATATTTGCATGGTTGAAATTGCATGTTGCATGAATCAATTTCTTTATTTATTTATTGTTTAATGTTTATTTATTTAAATAAACATATAAATTTTTTTTAAATGCATTTTATTATTTTGAGATGAAAATAATATACACAACAGGTTGCATAGTGTATTTTTTAATGTACAGTATTTATATATACACATATGTGGATATGTGCGCTTTTAGTTGATACGGTGATGATGGTGACGATGATTAAAAAACTTCAACAACAAAAAAATTAAATTGTTGTATGTATTATTATTACAATAATTATAATTCATGTCAGTCGTTATATACGCGCGCTTATATTTATACACCATATAGTTGACAACAATTCATTGTTGTGGTTTTTATAAATTAAATTTTAATTTGACATTTTAATATATAACCTCAAAAAAATAGTTATATATATATACGATACACACATATATAACATCAACTTGTTAAATTAATCCAAGTTAATTAATTAATTATTTATAGACGCGCCATTTTATAAAAATAATTTATGTTACAATTTGCTGCGTGTCCATCATGTTGTTCATACATATATATATGTACATATTTGATATATTGGCTTGGAAACGCATTAAAATGATTAAACAGTGTTTTGTTCTGACATAATTAGCATATATAGCATATGGGATTAATTATTGTGTTGTCTATATAGGCAAGTTGTGTTCTGAATCTCAAACGTAGGCTTAGCTAGATGGTATCCATCATTCGTATAATATGTACATATATAACGAAATCGTGACGCCATTTTGAATAAAAAATCGTATAAATCAAGTTTATAAGTCACAAGAAGACGAACAAAATTATATTTTTTATACAACACATATACTTGTATATAAATATATTCAAGAGACTCCTATTTATGTATATATATATACAAAAGAACTTTTGAAGGCGAACTCAACCCTTATTACTCATCAATCACTATTCAAACAGAAGAAGTATACGCATACATACCAACGGAAAAAAAAGTGATAGAGCAAAGTTATTCCCTCATCAAAATTGGAAAAAATTAAATTTACCCAAAAAGGAAAAGCACACACAAAAAAAAATCGATCAATACTGCTAAGAATGAGACACCCGGCTCTACCCAAACTCTGTCGCCCTCCTCCACATCACTCATTGTATACGTATACAAATATATATATATTGATCAACTTATAGAATAAAATTAAAACACCACCATCACCCCAACCACCACCGAAATAGTATAAATAGGGCTTTTGGCAACACATCCTACCTCTAAATTAAAGATCCCTTTTTTGTCGGTGTTCAGAGAAACAGAAAATACAGCAAAAAAAAAATAAAATAAATAAAAATACCTCAATGTGTATACCATACATTTGTATATAACGAAAAGGTCACCTGAGGCTCTTAAATTAAAGGATTCTTTATCATTCCATCTCTTTCTAAATTATAATAATAATTTTCATATTTTTTTTTAACATGATTTATGATAAATTAACTAAAAAAAAGTTGGGGAGCTTTTTTTTTTGTTTTCGTAGATGAAGAGGAAAAAAAGAGGAATTATAATATTCAGATCCTGCCTTTTAGTTTTCATGTCTACACATACAAAAGATGGATTAATTTCAAACACAACAACAAAAACAACAACAATAGTATAATAGTAATAATAATATAAAAAAAAGGACGAAAACTTTATTTTTTTTCCTTTCTGTGTGTGTATGTATGTGTATGTGCATATATATACTTATGAGTTTGAGGGTTGGTTTGTTTCATCATCATCTCGGAAAAACTAGAAATTCCACTATATATGGATACATACATACAAAATACATTCATCTCACTTTACGTTGTATATATATCGTCTTAGTGTATATTGCCGATAAGCTGCTCGAACTGCTCTCTTTCTTGTATTATTATTACGAGTATTATTATATACATTTTCATTTTTCTGCTGTTCCATTGTGTTATATTATTATTCTGATGTGAACGAAACAGAACCAAAAAAAAAAAAATTATCCTTAAAATAGGAGGGTTGGAAAAACAATAACCGAAAATGTATATGTATATAAGGAGAAAAACAAAAACAACAAAGTCTAAGGATGACAGATGATTGATGTTTTATCATATTTTTTTTTTGTGTATTTTTTGAAATGGTGTATTGTTGTTGGTATTCTATCCTCGTTTTCGTCATTCCCCGTACATAAATATATGTGTATATATACAGAGCATAAAAATGGCAGCCAGAAACATTTTTGTGTTCGAATCACATTTCAAAATGGCGATGATAATGATATATATGTATAACAAACAAAAAATTGTATTATATAATTTTTTCTAATCAAAATAATTAATTATATTCAGAAAGCGCGATTTGGGAGAGGGGGGGTTGAGATACTGGGGGTGGTGGGTTGTCTTTATATATATATAGATATATATATATATACAGCAACAATACACACCCGCAGTATATATATATAGGAGATGAGTTCGTCGTTTTGGTGTGGCTGCTAAGGGTGTATATGGTATCTCTAAGAAGACAATAAGAAAAATATTGGTTTTTCGTCTTTTTTCCATCTATTTTCATTTTTATCATTTTCTTTCAATCGTTTTTTATTTGATGATAAATTTTCTTTTCTATATATATACACACACACACAGCCGTTGTTGTTTTTGTTATTTTATGTCAGGTTTTCTTGATAAGAAAATTTATAAGAAAATTTTTTTTTCTGATTCATTTCATTTTAATTTTAATGTACAATTTTTTTTCATGTTTTGTTATAAATTCTCAATTTCGATTGAAGATGATACTTTTTACAAACAAAAAATCTTTATACATGCATACACCCACCCATACACAAAAAAAGCTCCAAAATATATATGAAAAAGTTAGTGGGGGAGAAAAGTGTGAAAATTTACTTTTATTTATTTTTATTATATAAAATAAATATATATTTTCACCCTCTGTTGTTTGAAATTGATTTTCCGATTTTTTTCTATATTTTTAAAGAAGCAAAGTGTTTAATGAGGTGAAATTCAATGGTTTTTTCGTATTCGGGTTTTTTTTGTTTTATTCAAGTTTATTGGAATGAATCGATAGGAAAAGTCGAGACTCAATTTTTATTGATGAGGTTGTTGATTTTTCATTAAATCGTAGGAAAATTACGTCGTATAGTAAGCATATGGTTTTTGAAATGCTCTTTTCACCTTGTATTGATTAAATGTGGTGACGCAAACTGGTTTTGAAGCAGGTGGTTCATGCGCAATCTTATACCTTTCGTATACTCATTTCAAGTTAGGAAGTAATTGCACCAAAAAAACCAACGCATTTGCCACGACATGGTGAGAGTACAAAATCTGGAATCTTAATTTTTAGAGAAAGTTGTAGAAGAGTCTATTATTATTTAAATTGGTTAACACTCAGTGCCACTAGTATGGTGCAAATCAGAATCCTGTTACAGTATAGTGCTGAATCGTGACACTGAGAAACATCGCCAGTTTAAAATGAGAGACAGATGCCAATAACTGCATAATACCACTCGAGACTGTGATAACCAGTGACAAGGGCAACTAAATTTTTGCACCGATCCTGTTTTAAGCCCTTGTTTAGGTTTACCAAGTTTAAAATTAGCCCACTTTTTTTTATATTACAATCTTAATATATGTTGTCTGTATTTATTTATTTACTTAATAACTGAAAATCTCATGTTGAGCTTATAAGCTTATTTGTAATGATTGTGCAGTACATCGATGTGAAAAATATTCATTAACATTGAATTTATTTGCATATTTGTAAAAAAATGTAACAAAACCGGCTATCACATAATTGGAACACCAACCGCATCGATCGCTAGTTGAAACGTTGGTACGGCACAGATCTCATTTTCTTGATATAATTTTCAATATTTCTGTCCATATGCTGCAATATGATTGCACATTTTGTAATATATGGTCGTTATGGAGTAACACCCATTTTGAAGTGAAAGAAGATAGTTCCAACTCACAAGAAAGTTAAAGACTTTAAGGCCAAGGTCCTTGATAGTTTTTTAACTTGTTGTTGTTAGTTGAGAAAGGAACTGTTGGTTCACCTCCGGTCGTCTTCAGTATTGCAATAAACAAACTTTCGTTAATTGAGCATTTACACAATTTAACCAGTTTAGAGTTAGTCAAAGGGTTGCTTAATGAGTTGAGTACAAATTTGAAATCATATAATAATCATTTGTATTCCAATTATGTGTCAACAATGCCCAATAAACTTGGTTGTTACACGAGACCGAGAATAGCTGAGCAGTTTTTGAAATTATTTAGGTATAAGATTGACAGATTTGTTAATTTGTTTCAAAGCATCTGGTGACACATATTTATAACGGGAGGCAAAGTCATTAATCTTTACTATCTCAACTTTATATTTCGAATATGAAGCGCACTCTACTTCAATGGTAAAATATACAATCCGAAGTACTCGAAAATAATTTTGAACGATCTTGTTGCTGGCCTTACCCTTTTCCGAAAAAAAACTGAAAATAATACATACCAGGATTACCAGATACTCTTATTAGTGAAATAATGGTTAAACCTACGACAGTTACAGCAGAAAGTACTGCAATCGAATCGCTAATTATAATCGATGCTGTAGATGCAGCAATGACCTCTCTTATTAAGGGCTAAAACGTACTATTTGAGCCTTGCAATCTGGAAATGGTCTACGCAAAACTGTGGAAGACGTTTAACGAGAATTGAGAATTGAGTGTTTCGGTCTCAAAATATATTTTAGAGATAAAGACAAACAGACTTTTGTTAAACTTACAGAGTCCTAAGCTTTGTTCGATTTAAAAAGGATTAGAAACAATTCAGGAGGTGTAAACGAAAAGATTATCGTTATGCAGACAATACTTACTTAAAAGTAATCTGAAACTATAGATTTTTCACTGCAGAAAGCCACACGTAAACAAAAAATCGAAACTTTCAAAATCTCCGTTTATCTTCTACGAATGTGATCGTACAGCTGAGCCAAAACTAGCAAACGAAATTTAACCAATCAGAGATAAGTAATTCAATGTTAAAAAAATATCTAAGGATACTTATTATTTCTAACGGCGTAACAAAAATGAGATGTATTTACCGAAAATTTTAAACAGTATTATGATACCGATCATTTGATCTGCTGGTAGTTAGATACAGTCCAAGCTTTCTGTA
Organism: Tipula lateralis; assembly: GCA_963932295.1. NCBI lineage: Eukaryota > Metazoa > Arthropoda > Insecta > Diptera > Tipulidae > Tipula > Tipula lateralis. Next base: position 149,643,977 of record OZ010736.1, on the reverse strand, counting down.
AAATATAAATTTGTGAATATAATAGTGCTTCCAGGCAGTTCACACAAAATGCGCGCTAAGGTATTTAATTTGATCTTATAGTGTGATAGAATGCCATACATGTAAACGTAACACAATCTTTCATCGGGTTTTTGGCCCTTCACTATATTTTCAACATTGGATATAGTTTGGTGCATTGGGTCATTTTGGTAAAGGTATGGAAAACATCATGTTATTACAGCACATTTGAGTGTCTACTCATGGTTACTTGTCATAATTGATCATAATAAGGTTTGGCGCAGTTTTTGTTCGTATCATTAAACCAAATGAACTATGGTATTCTCTGAGATCCTATATTATACGAATTAAATATTTTTTATATAGTACGTAATTATGGTGTCGATTTTGTCAAAAAGTAAGGAGCCATAGCGGGCTTTCAAAGCTCTATCTTATCAGGCGTTCTATCTCATTAATTTTAGAAAGATATCAACTATCTTATTTGTGACGGGATGTATCTTGTATTTTTATTACTTTTTTGTTTTTGGTCTCCAATCTTAAACTAAGTATAAGTAAATATTTCCGATGTGCGAACGATTGAAGACTGGATGATAAAGTACATTCCACACATTATATCTATAGACAAGTGCTTCCCAAATTCATTTCGGAGTATTTTTGGAGGCAGTCAAAATTGAAGGTGTCCTTTATGATGAATTAGAATTTTTGTTAAAGTTTCTATCTTTCTTTAAAAATTCTAACTGAAGTATAGATTATTGAAGACGTAATTTATCATTTAAATTGCAGACCTCATCACACGTAATTCTACACATATTTTGTAATGTCGCATATGTGTTCGTATCTAGTCGGCATGAATTTACATATGAAATAACCACACCCAACCTTATCACAGGTTGCATCGGGACTAACTAATTCGAGGACGAAAGACCAAAGATCAATGACCAAAGGACAAAGGATCATTTATTCATTCTGCCTCTCTAAAAATTCGATTCTGGTTTCTCTCGCTGTTTATGTCCTAGCTTCAATTCTGCGCTGCCTTTCCGAAGTAAGTTATAGAGGCGTTATTAAATGTAGATGAGCTTTTGCTGTTTTAAACAAGTAGAATGGAGAAGTTTGTTATTGGTATATGTTAAACCGATAATATACTGTCCCAAACCACTAAATCGACTCAAACCTCCAATGCTCACAGAAAAAGATATTCGCATGCGGTTTCTTATTAACTTTATATACAGATTTTGACAACGACATGAGACTTGCTCCCATTTCTCATCCAACTCAATCTTAAGGTCAATGCTATTAGATCGTACTGAATTACTGTCCGAACTGAGGGCACTCCACTTTATTGTCTTGAGCGCGGAGATTTGAGTCGACGTTATGTGTCTTAGGTATAACTCCCTATATTGGAACATCTTAAAAAAAACTTTCACCACAAATATATTTTCAATATATTCCTGACCTTTTTCACTTAAAAGGACTAAGCGCTGGTAACAATATAACCATATTCGATTATGACTCAAAGAATAAAATTGACTTCTTATGAACCCCCACGTCCATTGCTCTAAATAAATACTAAGAAATATATATGAAAACAATACCTCTGCGTGACAAAAATATCGCACGATAATAAAATTGAAAGAAATTCGGTAATATACAACTGTTTACAGTTGAAAACATGTAAATTTTCTGCCTAGTTAGGACAAAACAGAAGAAATTTACATAAATATGACCTAATTTCTCAAACCCGAGTTCATAAATTCAAATTATGTCTCCAACATATTTTTTTTTGTTTAGATTACATACATATACATATATATACCAACTTTCTTATCCCTATTGTATATATATTTAGTAAACGAAAACAATAAATAAAATTCAAAGAATAATACATCAGCTGTTGTATAACTGATCCTAGAAAACTTTCATTTTTCTTTCATCTCGTCTAAACAGCAACAACAACGAGCGGGTATTTTGACCATAAGAAATTTCCTTTTTTTCATAACTAAATTATACCGAAACCGTTGCGCCCGTTGATAGACCTCTCTGCTACTATACTATATATACATGTACATATATATACCCATTCCAGATTATGTATGTCGACATAACACCGACCAACATAAAAAAAACTCAATAAATTGTCATTATTACGTAACCGAAAAAATAATTATAGACTTTAGAAAGACGTACATACATAAGATATACAACAACACACACAAAAAAGGGTTCGTTATTCGTAAAGTTCTTGATACCAATAAATCATTAAGTCATTTAAAAATAGTTCCATCCATCCATTTTGTGTTTTTTGGTTATGGTGTATGTGTGTGTGTGTGCTGAGTGTCTTTCAAAAAAAAAAAAATTAAAAAGACACAAAATAATGTTGTGTGATGCTTGTACATAAATTATATAGGCCATCTGCTATATTAATGTCACATTTTTGTCGAATTTATTTATACACATTCTCATATTTTGTGTATATGTTGTTTTTGTAATTAAATGTTGTTATGTATGTATGTATACATAAATGAGCGCGCGTCTGTTTTCATAAGAAATATTTCAAGGTGGTGAAATTGATCTAAATTTGCCAAATATTTATAATCATATATATATATATATCGATATACTATACAATGTACTGTTCCGATATACCGGTCTGATCGACTTTCTATTATTTATTACACCAAAGTGAAAACTATATTATATTATTATAATCATAAATTGTGTATTTAATTTTTGATTAATTAGAAAATTTATCGATATTTATGTAGTCTAATCTAATTAAAAATGCTCGATCTATACCCATCTAATTGTGACAAGACGCTGCTCCACACAAAATCAAAATTTCTCTTTCATTTCCTTATTGTTGTTATCATACATACACAACAAGCGCGACACAACAACAATATATACAAAATCAAATTTAAATCGTATAAAAATTAAAATATATAAAAAAGTCGTAAAACCATCACACAAAAAATGTACCAACAACAATGTATAAGTATACACTAATAATTTCTTTAAGACGATCCCATATATAAATTTTATTTCTCCAAAATAAACTCACATATCTTGACCTACACCAATTTCATCTTTAAGATATTTTTTTTTTAACTTCTATCTTAATTTTTTTTCCTATTTTTCTCTTTTCTTCTATACACATACATACATACATCCACACACACACATAAGACATAATATACTACACACTTAACAACAAACAACCATTAAAATTCATTTCGATATCCATTTATACAAAAAAAAAAAGTCGTAAAAATCGCCTAAAATAAAAAAAAACGATTTATGAGATTTTAAAAGAAATTTTTCGTTTTATTACTATTTAATGACGTCATAAAATAAACATGCACTATGCAAACAATTATGCAATATATATAGTTATGTTGGTGGTTGGAAAGCGTTCGCGAAACGTATTTAACATATTAAATATAACGGTGCAACATTTTGTGTGCAACATCACGCAACAATTTAATAATTATATATATACTGTGTGCATCTATATATCCTACTCACCATTTCGAGGATAATATTCGACACCGGACTGGATATAATAGTGGATAGACTATAAAAAATCAATCGAAAGCTTTTTTTGGTGTATGGATATATACTGGTTCGCTCGCAAAATTTATTGAACAATAAAAAATTTATTAAACAAAAAACAAAATATTGTTATTATTTTTTTGTTTTGTTTGGTTGGTACACAACAACAATAATAATAATAATAATAATGATGATGGTGACGATAATGACAATGATAGTTGGGTTTTAAAGTCGCGAGGATGCTGTGGCGAAAAATGCACTCTTGTAACGAAGAATGAGATTTGGAGGCATACACATACATTATAGGTGTATGATTTTCCCCGAGCTTTTTCATCGTGAAACAAAATAAAAAAAAAATTTATGTTTGGACACACTATAAAAAGCGCATAGTTAAATACGGTATATATACATACACTATAAAAAAAAGAGTAATAACATCGATTCGCTGAATGCCATAAACCAAATAAAAAAAAAATAATAATAAAAATTTGGAAATTGTTTTTTAACAGCCTGGTCGATTGTTTTTTAATGAAAAAACCCATTTTTATAAATTTTGTAGTTTTTGCGTTTTTTTTCATCCTCGTGTGTACGTTGTTGGTGGTGGCGATGTTGAAGGTAGGCGCAGCAGAGTATTTTCAGTTGTATATATAAATACTGTTTGGATAGTACAAAGCTACAAACTCTACTGGTTGTTTTTTTTGTGTGTGTTTGTTCTTTCAAAATGTATACGACTATTATATACAAATAGTACACAACTATTATATCATATATGTACAGTGATGTGTTTTTGGACATGACATATAGTGGACATGCAACATTTTTGATATGATAAATTAATCAACGTTGGTTGTTTCGAGATTGGGATGTTCATTCGAAACGACAGTGTGATATATTTCGCTAATCTAATAATCTATAGCACAGGTGTAGTAGATGAACGCGTTCAAAAAACTATCGTAAGTGTTTACATGTACCGCCAGAAAGTGAAATAAGGTAGTAACGTGCATGAAAATTGTTCTTGTAATAAAATCGATTTCAACACCACTAGGAGAGCTTTTTCAACTTTTTTTTATCCATATACTGGAAAATTTTACAAATTAAAGTACCGAGTAGACATCTAAGAAGAAATGAGTTCTTACAAGTTGATGTACATAGAACCAACTATGGTTCTAATAAACCGATTGACATATGTGCAAAAGCTTAAATCAGATAATCACCTGCTCGGTTATACTTTTAACAAGCATACATTAAATCAAAGATTGAAGCAACATTTTGGTTAACTGCCCAGGTGGCGCAGTTGATAAAGCTGCTGCATATGGAACGGAAGGGAGGTACCGGGTTTGAAGACCGATAGGAGCAGGATGTCACAAGGGGGCCATTGAGTCTGAGTGAGGGAACCAAAACAAATACTTTAGTTCTTCCTGATTTGAATTATTATTAATATATATTTTATATGTCTGACCAATACGCCATTTTTAATATCTATTCATATTTTTAGAATTATTTATAAATAAATAAAATAAATAAATAAGTAAATTTGATCCATTTTGAAAACTTGAGCATATATATTGAAAAAACACTATATTTGTCCGGAATTTTATGGCGACCAGTGTAGCTAAAATCATTCGTGACTTAAATGCTCGATCTGAGGCAGAAACCAGATTAAAGTTCTTTTGTTTGACTTTAATAATCTGAAACTGTGATCCATATGAATGATCTCAACTTATACTCATGCGACTTGAAGTAGTTAAGACATTCATCCCTCATATCAACACATTAATTAGTAAAAATATTTACGTTATATGCAAACCACGTCACTTGATTTCAAATGGAGGGAATTGATTTCTTATATCAAACCAAAACCATATGTGTAGGATATAGTTCTCTCATATATAGTATCTATGCTTCATCAGTTGACGTTGTCAAATAAACGTGATCGGTTGTAGTAACGTTTAAATATCACTGTTCAATTTGAAAACATCAAAACTTTTGGCGTTAATGATGAATTTACTATAACCATAAACCTAAGGTTAAGTCTATGTAGCTTCGTCTTTTAACTAACCGACAAACCGCATCAGAGGAGAAATTTAATTTAAATGTAACAGTCGAGCAAATCTAATTAAGTTGATTACATAACCGCATAATGATAAAATATTTCACTCATTCAAATAAAATACATGAAAGCTAAATAATTTTCCAACATGCAATTAGCTTCTTACGTAGTTACCACCCTCTCAAATATCAAAATACCAAAATATATATGGGAATATGGTGTGCGGGGGAATAGGATCCCAAAAGATCATTTATAATACTTTTTCTTTTTAATTAGCACAGTTCAGGTAATACACAATCAAATGTATAAGTATATATGTATATATAGGAATAATGGCTTCTGTATGTATGTATACAATTACACCAAATAATCAAATATAATTTTCATTAATTTCCCAAGACAACAATCATCACAATTCTACATTTCCGAGGAATATTTTTTTCTACTTGCTTTTTTCGAACATAAAATTTTCATTTTTCCTCTGCACGAAATATTTTATTAATATATAACATCAAATAGAAAATATATACCAGAAATATTTTTCTTATTTATGAAAATTAAACTAATCAACAAAAAAAAATTTAAAAAGAAAAACAATTTTCTTCTATTAATACATTTTCTTGTACCATGTATTATAATTCAATTTTTAGTCAAGAAAAACAACTAAAAATAAAGGTAAATTGAAAAAAAAAACCAAGAAAATTATTTTTCTTTTGTGGCACACACACACACAAACAAACAAATACAGGATAATAAAAAATGCTATTGGGCAAAAGGAAAATATGTTTTTCACAAACATTTTTTTTATGTTTTGGTCAAGAAAATTAAAAAATTATATATTTAATTCGTTCTTTGTTTGAATGTCATTTCCAATGTAAATTTTCCTAAGAATTTGTTATCGTTGCGAAAATTTAATATGCGGGGATGGTATATGGTTAGTTGGAGGGCCATATGTACTTATATCTAATCGATGTTTGTTCTGTACGCGAGTATTTATTTTTCATTTAACTATGTCATCGAAACAGATGGCGCCACATTTATTTTGGACTAAATTAAATTAAATTAAAAAAAAATGAACAAACTATTTAAATAACAAGTAAAATGTTGTGTATGCTATGTTCACTCAAACCAACGGGAGTATAATTTTGTTGTTGTTTTGTTACCACTTAACGCACATGACGTATATATATGGCATATATAGCATGTATATTAGAGAGTATGTATTACACTTACAAACACATACATAAAAAGCGCCTATGTATATATACACATCTATACACATATCACGCAAAAAGCACGCATTCTAATGATTTAAAACACCTGTCGATCAACTTACTATATTTATTCGGGATATTGCTGTTTATTAGTTAATAGTTTAGTTCCAGAATTTTGTTGTTTTTTTTTGTTTGTGCTAATTTTTCACTCATTCACAATTTTTATTTCGTATACACTTTTTTTACAATAAATATTAAATATTATATATTTTTTAAATAATTTCTTCACTTAAATTTCCACTCAAATATAAATAAATATAATCACAGTAATTTTCACAAATAATATAATAATAATAAGAAAAACCACTCAAAACTATGTTAGAACCACCAACTACTTTTTCCTATTCGAACAAAAAAAAAATCACTAACTTATCAACGTGAAATTATCATCGATGCAAATCGACTGTATGATGAGGAAAATTTATCAAAAAAATCGAAAAAATTATATCTTAATAAATTTTCATTCAATTATCTATTATAATTTGCAGCTTTTATTAAAATTGAGAGAGAAAAACTAAAAAACAACTGAAAAACCAACAACAACACACTCTACTGACTTTATTCAGAAACGTTAACTGACTGAAGTAGAATGTTCAACTAAAAAAATTCGAAAAAAAATCGTATAAAAAAAAAACGAAAAATTTTCTTTTTTTTTGTTATTTTATTTTTGCTCGTCTCACAGCACACACAGCACACGAAAAGCACACATTTATAATTGTAATACAAGAATATGCCACCAGAGTACACTTTGACATTAAATTATGTACATATCGTATAGAGAGGAAAACAACAATAAAACTATATAATGTACATAATACAAACAGTGGCAACATTGGATAATTATAATTATATATACATTATTTACTTTATGAGTATGTATTACATCTATATATATAATACTATTTCTTATCCTTTTCGTGCATTCAAAATTCCGAAAAAAAATTCATTAATGAAAATAGTCGAACTATATAGAATGGAAAATATGTACATTTTCCATCTCAGTTTTTCCCTATATACATTGTACATACAAATATACATATGTATTTCGTTCGAATCATCAATTTTGATTCAAAAATAGCAAAAGCGTCATGTCAGATTATATTGACAGCTGGGTGGAGCTTATTATTATATTATATTTCTTTTCGGTTTTTTTGTTCTTTTTATATTCGGCATTTCCACCTCTCTCTTCATAATCTTTATCATAATAATACAACAACAAAAACAAATACTCGGTTTCATTTACGTTTTCTTTCGTATTTGCTATGTCTATCTATTCTATATACACAAATATAGTGTTGTCTCGTTTTAAATGCAATACATAGTCGCATCGTTCTAATTTGACAGATAAAACGTCAAAATTTTGTTTATTTTTTGTTTTTGGTACGAAAAATGTAATTTATGTTTGTTACGAAAATATTAAAATAAATATAATTAATTGATTTATCTAGTGAATTTAGTGAAAATTATGATTTTCCATTAGACGAGTAGTTTTGTCGTAAGGTAGGTGAAATCGTTTTTACTCAGCCCACTCGAATTATTCGTTTTACGATGATATTGAATGCTCCCGTATGTGTAAAATTAAAATTAATGCGTTTATGTTGTATGATTGTCTGAATGTTGAGACTTTTAGTTAAAAATCTATTTCGTTATTTATTTTATTAATTTTAATTCAATAATACGTGTGTTATGTGGTAATTTATTGTTTAATTTATGTTGACTACAAATTAGTAACATAACCTCACTTTTTTTTATCTTCGTATGATTTCTATATCAAAATAAAATATTATGAACGCAGTGGCGTAACAAATTTTTAGTTTTTGCGTTGCTACACGGAAAATATTTTATAAAAACGAGACGAAATATATGTACATCAGATACGACACACTTTGCCATTTGATTTCATTGTTTCCTCCAGTAGTTGTTGCGGAATATATATCAGTCTAGTGCTCTTTGCAATTGAGTTACTTCGGTTTAAAAACACTAATGCCAATGGAATTAACTATATTTTGGTATCGTAAAATGTTACCCATGTAAAAAAAGACTTAATTTGATTCTGCCGAGCAGGAAAGTGATCAACGGTCATAAATCACTTATGATCTGGATTCTGGGACGTCAGTAGGCTACCAATTTTGAAGACACCTAGTCCTCAGCATGGAGGAATTACCACATGCATTCCTACATACCATCTATTTTAGTTTTGTCAGTTCCAATGACCCTTTTGTGAAGCTAACTAATAAGAAACGGTTATTGTTGGTGGTTTTTTTAAATAAATTGGGTCGATCATGGCTTGATTTTGTGTAAAAATGTTTGTTAATTTTGGTGCAACTCTACAGCATACAGGTTTATTTAGAAAATACTCAATGTTCATAAATATAAATCAGAGACGACACAACTTGTAGTTTGATTTCATTTTAATTCTCTAATGGTAAAAACTATGTCAGGTATTTCAGAATATATATCAGAATATAGTGCCCTTCGCAATTGAGTTGGAAGTATCTCGGTTTTAATCCCAATCAAACAAACTAATTTTGTATCTTAGAATAGTATGTCTCATGAGAAAACCATCTCAACTTTATATAATTTGCTGACTACAACAAGTTCATTGATTTATTAGTTCATTATTTATGCCACAATCATTTTAGATCTATCAGTTCTAATCACACCTACGTGGTCAGTTCTAAAATCTGTCAATTTTAAATCTGTCAGTTCTAATCACCCTTATGAACAAAGAAACGGTTCTTGTTGGTGATTTTCTAAATAAATAGGTTCAATCAGTTTGTGTATACATTCGGTTAATACCAGGTCAAATCTCGAAGATATATAGCTAGCTGTTTATTACTCAACCATTGTTTCTTAAATGACCGTATCCTTTTAAAATAATAGTTAATGCAAAGTTATTAGAATAGGTCGATTCGAAGTTATTTTTTATTTATGAAAAATTCAAAATTAATTAAATAATTTAGTTTTATTCAGATTCACCGGTCTCGAGTTCGATTTTCGCAGTTCACCAAAAATTGGCATGTAACAAATGACATAAAAAAACGATTGTGCTTAAAAACATTCGTTGTTTTAAAATATAATGTGCATCAATTATATATTATTATTAATGGTTCGTAAGGTCTCAGTTGAGACGTGATTAGGGTCATTTATGTCCTTTAAGCCATAGATTATTATTTATTCAGCTTTAGTATTTGGCGCAAAGTTTTAGCCGTACCCAACCTTTACATCAAAATGTAAAACTCCAAATTCAGGCTACATACCATAATTTCCAGTCGTGTCAAAATAATGCTTGAAATCAAAACATTTAAATAAGTTCCATACAGAACACTGAAAAATACGACGAAAAATTACTCTCGCTGTGAGTAAATCTATAAATTGTACATCCTATTGTAAATAAGCTTATAAGCTCAAAGCTTATAGAGTGTGCGGTTTGCAAAATTGTTAAATTAATAAATATCAAATATAGTAAAAGAACCTTAAAAAATATGTATATGATATGTTCGCTTCTGATAGCATTGTTTCTAAATTTTCCAAATAAACCAGCGACATAAACACACAAGAGGTGCAAAATAGTACGTTCGTGGAGACCAATTAGGTCCATATATTGAAACCAACTACGTGCACAATTTTGATTTGAATAAGTCGGTGGTTGTCATCAAAGTATTACAAAGTAGTACTTTCACTTTTTCCTTTACAGCAGTATAATATTCTCTTTAGTGTCCATTATGTCCTTTGAAATCTGGCTACAACTCAACAAACGGAGTGAAGTTGTCTAAAAGTTATTGAAATAGTTAAGTGGCATCGTTCAAACGGAACCAATGTTGAATTTATATTAAGATAAGTAAATGAAATATGAATTTTAGTTCCTGAAATCATGATCACCTAAATATTAGACCAAGCTCAATATAACCTAAATGCAAAAATATTTATACAAAAAATTCTATCCTACACAAAATAAATATTTAACTGCGCCACTGAAATCATTTCGCAATCGAGACAACTATATAATACGATACCACTTTTTTGATACAAAACCATCTACCCATCTCGCTTAGATTTTGTTTATAGAAAAATAAAAATGTCAATCATTCTTCACTCACATGAAAAATGTTAGAATAGAGCAGCAAAATATGATTTTGTGATGTGATTGAAGCGCGCGCATAACAATATTTTGAGCTTTTACTCGTTTGAGTTCTGTACCGCCTCAGATTTTCCCATATTATATATGTACATTTATATACAAAAAAAAAAGAAACATCGCAAAAATATTCAAAGACTGGTGTATAGCATTATGTTATGTATATGTGTACATATATACAATGATAATACATATACATACAATGAAAACAATAAAAATAGGTGTGGCTTAATATTATAGTTGATTGTCATTTAAGTAGTTTTTTTATCTCGTTTTTTTTGTAACTTAAAAATTGACAAACAAAAGCAGAAAAAAGCTCAGAAAAATAAAAACAAGCGAAAAAAGGGATTATTTATTAGTACGATTTGGCTATTATAGATGGCGACGAATGGTGAAATATGTTTTAAAGAAGATAATTTTCTTTTCTCGTTTCATTTTTTCGTTTTTTTTTTGGTAATTTGAAGATTGATTTGTGAGAATGAATTATTATACACGAAAATGAAGGGAGCTGAAAATATAAGAGGGTTGATTGCCATTAAAATAGGGTAAACAGGGTGAATTTTGTCTATATACATTTATTTTCTATATAGATATGGTGGAAATTTGATACCGTATTATGTATCCAAATCTTTTATCAGCTCGTCGATGTATTTTTCCAATAGATCTGTCAATGGTTCGTTTGGTTATCAATCCGATATACTGATTTTCAGGGGAAATGAAAATGATATTCCTTTTGTATATACGCAATCGAAATGAGAACTGAGTGTTGTTTGTTATCCACAAATATATTTACTTATATAATGATGGTTAAAAATTTATACATTGAATGAGAAACGAAAAGATAAGGTATATAAGATGCTGTTTAGATTTCATGTTTTACCTGCTTAATATGGTGACTTATGTTTAATAGTAAATAGATTCAAGTATATGGGGATCGTATTCGTGTATACAGTTCGTTATCGATGAATGATATTGCGATGCAACTCTAAATAGATTTATTTTGTCGATTCAATTTGAGCATTTCAGTGATGTTATAAAAGGTTTGTCTATAAATCATATACCGTTCTTAAACAATTTAAAAGTTTGATTTTAAATCAAATCTTGTAACAAACAAGTAAATCTAATAAAGATTGAATGTGAAACAAGAGACCTTAGTTTTGATAGAATTTGAGGTGACTCTAATCGCTTGCCAAAATAGTTTGGGACATTTAATAATTATTAAACTTGATAATATTGATGATAGTTTCATCACCGATGGAAGCTCAATGGTTATCACGCCGCGGACTTGAGTTTAATTCTCACTGTTGAATACGCACCAATACATATAAATGGTTCGTAAAGTCTCAGTTTAAAGCCGTTCACCCATCGATTAAATATATATATATATACATATATATATATATATATATATATATATATATATATATATATATATATATATATATATATATATATATATATATATATATATATATATATATATATATATATATATATATATATATATATATATATATATATATATATTTATGCAGAATTCTGCTTATAGTGAAGCTTTTTATAACATCTCTAAGTGTTATATGTGATAGGTTCTGCCATATAGTGTCACTACAATCTAAAACATCTTCTTTCAAAAGCTGATCCACCAAAGTAATTCTTATCGTAACATGATTTGTTGATAATTACATAATTCACTCAGTGGTCCTCAGAATCTAAATCAACGAATTGTGGCTTGCATTAAATGACTTTGAACAATTTTTATTTGGTTTACATTTAAACTAGTCTCAAAATTTGACTTCATTAGGTACAATGTGTTGTGCCAATAAACTTTATTTAAAGTTAGCTTTGGTTAGATAAATGACGTTTTGATCCAGTGATTATAAGTAAAGCAGTTCAGTTCGGTGTAATATTATAACTATAGGAAAATGATTTTTTCGCCGTGCTGTTCATTTTTCATTTTCTCGAAATACCGTATTATAAGTAAAAGCTTCCAGAACCAACCACTTAAATCGCAACTTGTCCGGAGTAACATCAAAATTCGATAATTTTTGTTGAAATTGTACCACAAATGGGTCAGAATATTTTTTGAAAGCTTTTCAACGACAACTTTTCAAATGTGAATTTTATGGCACTTTTCTTATATCGAAAGTTGTAATTACCAAGTGTTGTGTAAATCGAGCTTGTACTGTATATATTAAGATATATACGTATCAACAATTTAGCTTCATTGGTATTGGCCATTAGGCAACTCCTCAGACTGATTACAAAGAAACATCCATCTTTATAGTCATCCGTCAATCAACAAACGTATCATTTCTCTTATATAATAATATTTATCTCAAGGTCTAGTTATACGATCAGACGGTTAAAAATCCGTACAATAAGATTATCCTCATTTGTAAGATATAAATAACTCCTAACGTGTTTGATTTAAATCCCTCTTACGGTATTGTGATTATACGAGCATTCTGGTGAGTTTTATCAGACAAGCGGAAACCAGTTCATTATAATAGTTAAGTCCCTTAGAGGGGATGATTTTCAGGTTGCGATATGTGTTCCTTAATAATGCACTATGGATTTATTCACTGTTGTTTCTTGAGACCTAACCCAATCCTAAATTTAGATACCGAAAGAACCCCACACAAGATTCAAGTAAAACCATTATATTCAATTTTACAATATGATAATTAATATAGATCGAGCTCGGATAGTTGGGAGAACCTCACCGCTTGTCATAAGGACCTTACATGATATGGCTTTCGAGGCAAATGATTATTAGATCAATTTCATACTCATCATTTATTACCCTTATATTTACTATCGTCAGTGAATTCTGACATTCATTGACCGTATAAATGCCACAAATCTTCAACCGATAATTTTGATGCAACTTCATTTATTAGACGTCGATATCAGCCGGTTTACACGAGTTGTGTGAAATAACCAAGATGTATGGGTTAGGTGCTATCCAATTTATTTTCTTAATCGGTTACATTGTGATGAGTTTTAATAAGTATCATTAGCGAATTAGACCAAACTTATTAGTATATCATTTGGGTTGTAAGTGCGGTTTGACACTGTAAATTATTCAACAATAATTATTGAACTAATAATTTAGCAATAAATCATTAAATTTGGCCAAATCAAATATATGGTCGTCACACATTATAATACGATCTGTTCTTGTTCAATTCATCATTTATGGCTTCATTAGAGTAGATATTTGTTCGTAACAATGCCGGTACCAAAACTATAAAATTCCAAAAGCTCATATATAGTATATTTAATAAGGAGCCGCGAAAAAGATTTATAGCTGTTCGCGTTTAACTATGTATTCATAAAAGGTAAATACCTTAAGTATTAAATTTGAATTTAATTTTTATCAACAATCTCGGTCCAATTTATGCAAACCATCTGCAACATGAACCTGGTGAACTATAAATCGCACCATATCATATCAATAAAATCCGATATGTATTTATAACAATAAAGTTTTACAACAAAAATATGTAGATATAATAAAGACGCGGCCATATATTTAGTAGTCAAACAACTACTGTATAATGCTAGATCATGTTACCGAGTTGCGCTCAATAAAAATAATTTAAAAAACACCAAACAGGAATCAGAAGACAAAATGTAAAAACCTTACAAAAATTTATGATCAAACTTGATCTTCACATATATACAGATGATCATTTCATTATGATTTTCTTACATAATTTTTTTCTCTATATTATGTATATATATATTACATATTTATGTATTGACATGTTTTTTTTTTCTTTATATGCTAAGAAAGTGTATACATACAAAAAAAACTTGTCCTTGAGACAGGTTTGTGTATTATTTCACTGTTTCCTTATGAACTCTATTAGGAACATATATATAGCACAAAAAGACAAAAAATACGAAAAAAATTCTGCTTGTTAACATTTTTTCCTTGTTTGGTTGCTGCTTTTAACTTTCACCCACATATTGTTTTATGATTCTGTTCGGTTTTACCCTCTATTGGGATAAATTTTTATTTTATTTCCATTTTTTTGTGTGTGTGTTTTGTGCGCGTTCATTGTGTCCTATTTAAAAAGGACACAGAGTAGCAACAACTATGTACAATAAATACGAAAGAAATTTACTATTTGGCCTTGAAATTGAAGCATATATAGTGCAGGATATGCGAATTTTGGGCATACTTTACGGACTCATAACGAACGTGCAACATGATGCAACTTTTGTGCAACATTTAATTTTATTTTCGTATGTTGCTTTTTTTTGGGGTTATATATATATTATGATTAGGGTATAATCTAATCTATGCGATGTCTTTCCAAATAGTTAGGTGAATTATTTAGTTGCAATACATGATTAGAATATTAAATAGATTTTTATAATTTTTTGTTTTGCGAATAAATTTGGGGGGAGGGTTAGAATGAGAAAGAGTGGAAAAAACTCATCATCCAATCAAAATAACAAAATCATCTTCAATTCCTCCAAGTTGTTTTCATTTTTGTTTGCGTTTATCAACAATGATATGATTTTGATTCAATCTTTTATAATTTAAAGAACGAAAAAATAAGAGAAACTAAATTCTAGTCACGTGGCCCATCATTTTCATCCATCCACTGTTGTATGTATATATGTACATGTATATAGCTGCTGTACACACAAAACGAATATTTTCTTATTCTTTTTTATGATTATTATTTAGAAAGACGAAGAAAAAAAATGAAAAATAAGACAAAAAGAAAATCTCATCAAGAATAAAAATATACGAGAAGAAATTTTTTTACCATCATTTCATTTCACCCTTCAAATATAAATGGAATAAAAGATGGAAAAATTCATTGTTTTTCTTAAATTATATAATCTAATCTTATATCAAACGTCCATCTTTGTTTCATCATTCTTGTATATTATATTATATACATATATACAATATATACATAATGATAATAATAAATAGAAAATATAGCCGTACCATATCTCGAGCATTCGAGAAGAAAATCAGCCAATGACGTCTTCTATCTGTGTGTAGATTTTATTTTTTGCTCGTTTTTGTTAATTTTTTGATTCAATATTTAAAAAAAGAACAAAACGAGCCAACAGAAAAAAATGAATCTTCTTCATTTATATCATTTTCATTTTGCAGAGAGATGGTACAAAAAAAAAAAAAAGGAAAAATTTATCTTCCACCTCATCTCTTTAATTTTATTTCGTTTTTCATTCCACTATTACGATCCAGTTTTTTTAATTCCACTTATTTAAACGAAATGAAAAGAAAAACTCGAAATATTTAAATTTTTTTTGTTGCGTGTTGTTGCTTTTCATATTCACTTCAATTTTTGTTCAACTCAAATTTTACTTCAGTTTTTCTTTTTTTGAATTGTTTTCAAAAATGAAAATCCACCCTTCTAATTTTGCCATTTTTTTTTTTGCTTTTCGAACGAAATGAAAAATAAAAATGAATTCCATCGATCTCTTATTCTTCAATGTATTTTTATTTTTCATCCTCCATTGAATAAATGTTTTCCCTTTTTTATTGTTGTTGTTTTTCTTGTGTTGTATTATGAGGAAAAATAAATTTATTTTACAGTGTCAGGCTGAAATGTGTTTGAATTGATTTTCCGAATGAGAATTTACAAAGAATACCACTACGAAAATGTATATATCCTCCATCCATCTATACATACCTGGTACATACATATATACACCTAGAATAAACGATATGGTGGGATTCTGGTTAGGTCCGCAAAGCAATGTATATGGGTACCTGTATAATTAGGATTTTTATTTGTCAAAATTTATCGATGTTTGTTTTAAGGTATTCACGCAAATTTATGGGCTTGAATATATTTATATACATTTTTTATGTTTTGCTTCTGGAATTTGTTGTATTATAGCGCAATTTAGATTAGGTCGAAATGTAATCAATAATAACAGAAATTATTTAACTTTTCAAAGGGGCCATAGAATATTGTATGTTTGTTTAAGCTTCCAAACGCCATTAGGTCCTATTCACGTAGAACCCTCTACAACATTACATAGCTCCAAGCTAGCCTTAATGTACTACAACACTCAGCTATATGGTCGATATATGCTCGAGTACTTATGTTTATTAGGCTATTTTGAAAGATTTTAATCTTAGAATATGACCATGGGTGTTATCATAAAACTAAAAATGAACTAAAAATGATTACAAACGTAAGATCTTATTCTAGCAAAGGACGAAGAAAAGTCTACTTCTGGTATATATAGACGGAGTATACAATGAAGTTGTAAAAGCAAAGTTTGCTGTCTGGTTGACAGTTAAGCTTTTATAGTCAGGTTCCAATATTTGTCAAGTTCTCCAACATTTTTCATATAAATACAAGGATCTCTCTACTTACATGAATTCCCTTATCGCGATTAAAGTTGCTTAGGACTCACATGACAACCACTATAATTACCGCGATTAAAAAGAAATTCAACATCCGCGATATTGGAACGCAACTTTCGTAAAGTTAGTGTACAGAGCCAACTATTTAATTCTAGTTTGTTTGTTTTTTATTATTCCAATCTATTTTTGAGCGCAAGGCACTCCTAACTCTTTCTATAGGTCCGATTTACGTAGAACCATCTGCACATTACATAGCTCCATGCCAGTCTATAGTACTGACATGGCAGATTTGTTGAGTTATGAATTCTGCACTCTAACAGGGGTTTATATATGTGTTCATTCACACCTCCGATCGTAATCAGATAGTGAAAATTCCCTTTTGTATCCTGCCCCTATCGGAATTCGATACCTCCTGCTCCAACTGCCTCAGCTTTAACCTTTGTGCCATTTGGTCGGTTTTATTATTCTTAGAAGAAATTAAATCTAGCATGTGCCTAGGTTACAAGACTTTGGCTTGATTAAATTTGAGTAGTGAAATTCACAAATGATTCTCTCCATATCGTGGGTGGTCGGACCCAAGTGGTACGAGTAAACATACCTCGGAACTATATGCATACTATCGATTAATGTCAGAGTTCTACAAAGTACTGTGCTGGGACCTAGTTTGATTTCAGTTTATAGAAATAAAATATGAATGGTTTATCGTTATGCATTTGCTGACGATATCTCATTTCAATATATGTTGGTCTAAACCGAGAATATCCCGTATACAAAATAAACACAATATCTATCTTATGAATTATAGTCAAATTTAAGCTGGACAAGTATCTGCGGATACATGTCACAAAATTCAGGATGTAAGAATAATCTATGAATTAAAGACCGTAAACGGCCCTCACCACGTCTCAACTGAGACCTAACAAATCATTAATACTTATCGGTGCATATTTATGGTGGTCAGTCCAATAAATACTTTTACACACAATCGGGTCTTATGTCATCCGGTGCATTTTAAGTTTTAGTCAACGGCGAGAATCGATTTCGAAATCGCGGCGTGATGATAAACTCTCTTAACTATTAAACTACAAGCGGTGACAGAATTTAATACTGGTTCAATAAGACATATTCGATGATCTATACCTACCCTCGCTTCCTCGACAAGAAGGCTACAATTTTGCAACAAAAAATGTTTAAAATCACGTTTCACTGTTCATTCATACCAATTTTGGTATGTGGATTGTTTGCTCGCCAGACTTAAAACCGATGTGGTCGATGTTTTGTCGAGACGAAAGTACATCATTGTTGTAATGATTATCACCAGTTTCATTTAACTTCTTCTAAGATCCTGGTCGCGATAAGTTCAGTGTTTTGGTTCTTTCTATAGTCTTTTTGTTCAACTGTTTGTATGACTTTTATATTTGTCTTCTTGGTACAACCCGAGAGTTGGCTACCATATGCCCATACAGGTTTCAGTATTTATTTCTATAACAGCAGTTTGTTGTGGATCGCTAGTTCAGGTTGTCTCCCTAAGAGCCAATACATTTTTCTGAATTTTGTGTTTAGTTCGTCATCGGCATTGTTGCGGTTGGTTTTAATCTTTTAAAAAGAAGCTTTTCAAATATTTTCGATAATGTTGGTAGCAGAGAAATTGGCCTATATGAAGTTTTATCAAGCGGTGGCTTGTTCGGCTTAAGCATCATAACTACTTCTGCAACTTTCCAACTTTCCATTGTCTTGGTACATATCTTAGTCGAAATACTGCATTAATTATATGCACTAGTTTCCTAAATGATTTCTTCGGTAAGTACCAAAGATACATTACTGATAACTGATGAAGATCAGTTTTGCTGTATCAGCCAAAATATGTAATTTCAAGCTTAAGTCAAAATTACACGCATTAATATAATAAATTTAAAATGAAAATTCACTGTTATAGTTTTTCAAATCAGATTATATGCTCCAGATCAGGTCTGACTTGAATATAAAATGTGATCTAATCTGCATCACTTATAGGTCTTAAATAATCACTATATATACATTCGATATGGATAACTTCAACCTCGGTGGTATCGTTATCATAGAAGTTAGAAATGCGCTTAATACTTCACATAAATGTCCCAATAATATGATGAAATTGAATGAATCCTTAAATTCCTAATTTAAGGATTCATTTGATATCAGAATATCAACTTTGGTGGTCAACTGAATCCAAATATTTCTCGAGTTAAGTTCTTGTAATTCGCTAGCATTGTTGCGACACGAATTGCACATATACGAATTGCACAGAAAAACATACATCATGTCCAGTGGTAGATGTCGATGAAATGGATTTGATCATATCGATCACACTATCAGTGTCAATTATTGACGTCATCATTAGATCGAAACTGGTCAAGCGAATGAAAATACGCAATATAACTTGAACAAAATATCTGCAAATAACATGACTGTTTATCAGTGCGCTATTACAAGATATTTGATAAGGGAAAGAGAGAAGGTATATTCAGCAATTATGTTATTTACACCCCCCTAGCCAAACAATATCGACTTTACATAATTGTCACCCAGTTTTTACATAATTCATAAGATACTCGTCTTTTGGAGTTGCATTGATATTTTTTCACTATACGCTTCAATTTTCAGTTGTGAGTTAAAACTTCCCTAATTTAAAACTCATGCTCTGCTCAAGCTTTTCAAATTTTCTAGAATAGTGACTAAATTTATCGATTAGACATTCTCTTTGAAGCCAATTGTTGTACTCAATATCTGACATCCATATGACAACGAGTTTGATCAACATTCAGGAAAATTTCGCCTTATCCGCATTTGCGACATATTTTTATGGCAAAAGTGGACGTAGAAAATATAATGCCGAAAAGCCAGGGGGACCTCGATATCAAGTATCTCTTTCAGTTCGATGCCATAGTATAGGATACATACATTAATTAAAAATATCAAAACTTGAATAGAATCATGAATAGACACTTGAACAAACAAATCTAGTGAGCTGTGGATATATTTCATACAACAAAGTCGTAAAAATGAGACAAGAGGTCATTAATCCCTTATTTATGTGAGGTTCGCGAAACCTATGCGAATTCAGCATCCGCGATATTGAAATGCAACTTTCGTGTTAGTGATAGGTTAGTGTATCGAGCAAACTATGTTTTAATTTTTAGGATAAATAAAATGCAGCATGAGCCTAGGTTAAAACGCTTTTGCTTGATTTATACAATTGAATATTAAATCCACAAAAGAATCTCTTCATATCGTGACTGGTTGGACACAAGAGGTACGATTATCTTGAAGTTCTACAAAGTGCTGTGTTGAGACCTAGGCTGATGTCAATTTACAGAACTAAAATTTGTAAGGTTCATTTTATGTGTGTCCTAACGATTTTTTCTTTCCATGGCGTATATTAATCATCATTTTACTTTAAGTGACAAAAATTATATTGTAATACTTTTAACCGACACTCACCTTGGTTTTTGGTTACAATCAGTTAATAACTGATATCTCGATTTCACTTTTGATATAAAATTGAATGCACGGTGATATTATAGCCAGTCATGCAAGATGAGAATATTTGTCAAATTTAACTGTAAACCTTTCAGTAACATACAATTATGAATGATAAAGAAAAATCAAAGCTTTTGAACTACCAGACTGGCATTTTAATCAGAATGGAGAAAAGCTTTTGATAAAACAGAGTTTAGAAAACTGTAATAAAAATGGTGCTTCGATGTCGCGAAGTATATTTAAGAGCAGCAGCGAACATCACTGGGGCTAGTAGATTGGGTACTTAGATTTGACAAGCGAACACCTTTCTCGGATTAGTATTATTTATTTAATTAGACTTGGTCTGCCAAATATAACAACAGTATCTTTCACTCGAATTGTAACCAATTCAAGTACAGTCAAGTCAAGTGATAAAACCAAGCAATAATTTCAAAGAGGTCCACGTTAGAAAAAACTGGTACCCAAAACACATATCTATGGGGTTGATCTACGCTCGTTTATATGACCAATCGGTTATAGTCAACCAGCAAAGCTTATTTGCAACATTTCTAAAATCACGTTTCACTATTCAATCTATTCAAACTTTGTTGTCTCAATTCGTTTACTTGCCAGACTTAAAACCGATGGGATTGATGTTTCGGCGAGAAGAAAGTACAAGATTATAATATAACAGTCGGACTTAGACTATATCATATTGATTCGTAAAAGAAAATTAGACATCCATGAAACCTGACAGTTGTAAATATATCCTGAAACACTACATAATATATTATTAATAGCCGCGGGTGAAGATTACAGGTAAATACACCAAATTAGTCTAAAAAACAAAACATGGCTGTAAATAAATCAAACAATTTTCAAATATAACGTTTCGGTATATAAGCACAAGATCTTAAATCATAATTTGTGATCTTATCTTGATGTCTTGAATAATCACTATGCATGTGATATGGATTAATTTAGCCACGTATGACTATGCCCAATGAATAGAATATGTATAGAATATATTTGGCATATGCTGCTCTAACTTATAATTCATTTCATAGCAGAACATCAACTTTGGTGGTCAATAATACAGACTGTAGATGACACTGTTGGTGTTCGTGCACGATTAAACACTATATACGAATCTCACAGAGGTACATACATCAGGTCCGGTTGCATATGTATATAAGATACTCGTCTTTGTAACTCCATTGGTATTTTTTCACTTTTCACTTTGAAGCCATTTGTTGTACTCATCCGCCAAGGTCGAATATCTAACATACATAAATGACAACGAGTCTGACCAACACTCATAATTTCACCTTATCCGCAATTTGCAACATTTTAATATTGCAAAAATGGGCGTAGAAAATATAAAGCCGAAAGCCAGTAAAGCCAGTAAAGACCTTAATAATGTGAAAAGAGGACATTAATGTGGATTCACACCATGGTGACATTATTCGATTTTATTTCGTGACAGTATCAATAAATTTTGAACTTTCACTTTATTTTGAGAAATGGACGGGAAAACTGTCAGTTGGCAGTCAAAAAAGTATTCAAATCGGTCAATAGTTGTCATTTTTAATTCACTAAATCTTTAAACAAAATGTGTTAGCTGCACATTAATGATACACTGAACCAAATATACCACTCAATATGACAAATTTTAGTGACAAAAATATTGATAAATATTTGTCAGTATTTTTATTGTTATTTTGAAAAATTATTTCATTCTGATAATTTATTTTCATTTCGAAATAGAATATGACAGTTATACCTTCATTTATATTTTGCAACAAAAATTTCATTTTTTATTATTCTTATTGAACATTATTATTAACAATATATTATCACGATGATAAAAATTTATTCTATATGATAAATTTATCAGTTTTTTTTAAATGGTCAAACTGATCAGTTTGCTATCAAAATGAACATCAATGTAGATGATTATAGAGGTTGGAAGTTCAAAATGAATGGTCCCTTCCCGGAAGAATGTTCCACATTAAGAAAGCTTTTTCTTTTATAATATATTTTTAAGCATGTATTTAAATTAAATTCATAAATTGCTATAACATACTTGTGTACATAAACTGAAACATATGAAGTTAATTTAACAGAATTTTAAAATAAGAAATCTATTTAAATCAAAATATAAAATATTCCAAACGATAAATTCACTTTTCTTATTGATAATATATTTGTTGAACTATTTAGCTAGTGGTAAATTCGTAAATCTCATTGATAGGAATCTTTGTCGTTTAGAAATAAGGATTTTTTCAATGTGAATGTAATTTTGGTCAGTTTGAACAATTATTTTTTTCAGTGTATAAAATACTCGCCGCCTTTGTAATTCAATTGATATTTTTTCACTGTACGCTTCAAGAATTTTTAGTTCAAAGCCAGAAGGGCCTTAATATCAAGTATCTCTTTCAGTTCGATGCCATAGTATAGGATATATTATACATTAATTAAAAATAGCAAAACGTGAATAGAATCATGAATGAATACTTGAACAACCCAATCCACTGAGCTGTGGATGCATTTCATATAACAAAGTCGTAAAAATGAGACAAGAGGTCATTAATGTGGATTCACACCATGGTGACATTATTCGATTTTATTTCGTGATTTTTTATTTCGTTGTTTCACTTTATTTTGAGAAATGGACGGGAAAACTGTAAGTTGACAGTCAAACAAGTATTCTAATCGGTCAATAGTTGTCATTTTAAATTCATTAAATCTTTAATCGAAATGTGTTAGCTGCACATTAATGGTAAGAATAGAGATTTCATCTCAAGTAGTCATTCACAGTTCTTACTTATTTAAATCGTCGTTTCATATTATTCTAAGTAGTCAACTAAAGTTATTTTTTTTATTACATTCTATCCACTTAAATCCAACGCATATCCACGTCCATTTTCAATTTTCGTCGTCCATATATAAAGCAATAGATCAACCCCATTTTCTATTTCTAACATTTTTTGATATAATTCATATTTTATGTCATCTCATATTATATCAAACACACATATATCGAGGATATATATATATTTTGAGAACAAACCAACAAAAATAAAAAAAAGGACATTTGGTAAATTTCATCATAAATTTGATTAAAAAATATACTATAAAATCGATAAGTTTCTCTTTTCGGCTATAATATTGTGTTATCTTCATTCGCATTAGATTGATTTATAACATTCCAATATCGAAAAATCACCATCGAACCATCAAACAATACATTTTTTTGTTGTTGTTGCTGTTTGTTGCTGGTATTTTATTCGTTCGTCTATTTTGTTTCTAATTTTCTAATTCAAAAAATTCACTCTATATTATACATGGATAGATGTGTGGTTGGTGGTTCAAAAAAAAAAATGATTTCATTTCGTATAAATCAACTTTCCTTCAAACCATCTAAAATTGTACAGCATATATATTGTACAAAAGGAAATATAACACAAAAAAACCATTAAATCAAATCAAGACATTCTTTTTGTTATTTTCAAAATAAAATTACATTTCCCACATCGTCATAAAATATATCGAAACACACACACACACACACACATATATGTGCTACAATTGAAAAGAAAGCCTGTCACATTATATACACAACACAGCAACATATATACAAGAGAGAGAAACATAAAATTACATTCATCAAGGACTTCATTTCGAAAAAATGTAAAAAAAAAAATTTTTACAGAAATACCAAAGACATAACTTTCTTTGAGGAAAGGAACGAATTTCTATAATTCTTACGTATATTAACATAAAATTCCCTTTTCTTTCGAAACGATATAGAATAAAAGCAACAACAAAAATAACTGGAAAGGAATTTTGTGTTGATTTTAGGTTTGAAGTCCTTTTGCTATACATACACATACACCCATATGGATATTTACGGTACCGATTGTCATAAGTTATGTAAATTTCGATTAAGGATGTAGTCGAGTAGTATTTGGGGCAATAAATCAATATGTGATCGAAGTTAAGTTGATAGGTTAGTTGTGTGTCTGTGTACGTATATAAATATATGATTGGGTCGGTATTTACCAAATTCATCAATCTTGGTATGTGTTAACATACTGACGAATTCATTTTTATGCTCTTCTTGATCGATTACTGGAGAATCTGCCTCCTGATTGATTATATCCAACCAAACATTTACCGCAGCACTATTGAGAGAGCTTTCAATAACAGCTTTTATGACTTTTTTTGGTAAAGTATTTAAGTTAGTCATAACCATTAGGACAAAATCCGATGGAACCTTATTAGATCCGATCCAAGCAACCATCCAGATGGCGTCAATTCTGAAGTGAAATAATGATAGTGCTCTTTGAATGACACAACGATATAATTTTCTTAAGAAGTCAAAAATCTATGGTAAGGTCTTTAAAAAGGTCAAAAGTTAAGTTGTTGTGCCTGTCATAAGCTTTATGGTATTGTGGCCACGAACTGAGATATTTAAATGCGGAAATTTTATTCAAGAAACGCATCGCTTGCATTGGAACTACCGATTAAATCAGTCTAAATAGTTAAAAGATAGATTGTATGGCTAGCATAGGAAAACGTTGTACAAAAGATATTTTCAGACCGCGGTGCTCTGCTGTTCAGTACTCATAATTCTATGCCCATTATTATGCGTAAACAATTTAGTATATTGCATCAAAATATGCGCAGCCTCAGAGTCAATTTTGATTCATTTAGCACATAAATTGCCTCCCTAAATCCCCAACCTGGTTTGATTTTTATGTCCGAAATTTGGATCTACTCTCATGAAAGTGACGAGTTTCATCTACCAAACTATAACTTCAATGCATGTTGTAATGATAGCTATCGCTCTGGTGGTGTGGGTGTTCTTATAAATAGAAGTTTCTCTATCCAACTGTACAACTGGACTTCAGCGGATCTCCTTACTGTTAATATTCATATTGATAATCAAGCTTGGACATTTGTGTGTATTTATCGCTTCCATAACAAAGATATAAGTACATTCTGTAATGATTTGGAGAATTTGCTGCGTTCACTTAACAATAACAAGATTGTTATCCTGGGTGGTATTAATGTTAACATTCTCAACTACTCTGAGGCCTTCAACTACTTATCGATGCTGGCTTCTAATGGGTTCCTTAGTCTGCTAAGTGAACCAACTAGGAATCGAACTTGTCTCGACTATGTGTTTGCAAAAACTGATACTGCTCATGAATTTATTGTAGATAATTTACCTTTATATTTTTTTGATCATAATTTGATTTCGTTGCGCATCTTGCTTCCAGATATTCGCGAAACGGTGACGGCTTACTTAGGAATTATCTACAAATGGAAAACTGGGAAACAGTTTTCAGTGATTCTGATTGTAATATGGCATTTTGCAGTTTTATCAATGTTTTAAAATCCCATATCGATTCATCTAAGGAAAAAATTGTTATTGGACAGAGAAAAGCATCAAAACCATGGATGAATTCTAATCTCTTGCGCAAAATGTCTAAATTAAAAAAATTCTCTAAAAAATTGCGACGATATCCAGGAAATGTTAGATTGAAAAATTACACTAAAAATCTTTCGCGTTCTGTTAAATTTAAAGTTAAAAGTGTTAAATGTTATTACTACCGAAGTAAGTCTGAGCAAATAGGTACTGATCCCAAGATTGCGTGGAAAATCATAGATGATGTTTTAGGTAGAAACCATCACAGATACCAAATTAATCAAATTTACAAACATCAAACAGACACTCTGCTGAATTTAATACATTTTTTACTAACATTTCCCCGTCATCTAACTATTCTAACTTAGTTCTGGATGATAGAAATCGTTTTATTCTTGGTACTCCAAAAAATTTTAGCAGCTCTTGCTTTTTTGAACCAATTAGTGCACTCGAAATTGTGTATGCGATTAAGAATTTAAAAAACAAATCATCCAAGGCGTATCATGAAGTTGACAGTTTCACTATCAAAAACTGCTCCTGGTTTTTGGTAGACGTTCTGAAATACCTTTTCAACTTGGAGAGTGGCAAATTTCCAGATGCATTGAATTAAATAACTACAGGCCAATTTCATTGCTTAGTACATTTTCAAAAATATTTGAGAAATTGATCAAACGTAGAGTGGGTTGCAAACTTGACCACATTAAATTTTTAAATAATAAGCAGTTCGGGTTCAGGGATGGGAAATCTACGGAAGGTGCTCTTCTAAATTTTCTGAGTCACACATATCTCACATTAAATAAGTCTCTGAAACCTTTAGCACTTTTTGTTGACATTTCGAAGGCATTTGACACGCAGTTGACCACGCAGCATCCTTCTGGCTAAATTATCAAGCATAGGCTTTCGAGGTAAGATTTTGGTATGGTTCGGCAGCTACCTTCGCAATCGTTGGCAAGTTGTTAAAATAAATGGTTAGTGAGCCTGTAAATTTGAGCTGCGGTGTACCTCAGGGTTCTGTACTGGGACCACTATTGTTCTTAATATATTTTAATTCTGTGTTTGAAATTAATCTCCTCGGCCATGTTACTGCGTTTGCTGATGACCTAGCTTTAATATATTCCCCAACGAACACGAATTACAATGTTCAACAATTACTTACTGAGGATTTGACAGAACTCAGTAAATGGTTTTATTACAACAGACTCACTATTAGCAACAAATCCAGATTCATGCGTTTTGGATCTTCCACCACTACGGTGGCCCCAAATTCTTTCAGGTATCATAAATACTTGTGCGATAAGAAAAACTGTGCTTTTCACTGCTTTGAACTAGAGGCTGTCAATGAGTTTAAATATTTGGGTATTGTTATTGACTCGCAGCTTTTCAAACATTGAAGATCTTTACATTGCACAGAAACGGATTGTTAAGCTAATCTATAACTGTCTTCGAACCACTGCCACAGTTCCCCTTTTTCGCAAGTTAAACATTCTTCCATTAAGCTATCTTTACGTTTATAAAGTCTTAAAACTGTTCTTTGTTCGTAGCCACCATAATCGGATAACCCATACTTATAAGTTACGTAACCCCAACAGTTTTGCTTGTATTCTTTGTAATTATGAAAAGTGTAGACGATTTTAATTATATATGGCTCCGTATTGGTTTAATATGATACCTAAACATCTTAAAGAACTTCCTCCTGATCGACGCCATGTATTCGAAAAGGAGATTAGAAATTGGCTACTCAGTATTGATGATACCGAGAGGTATTTTTAGATGCATTAGTTCAAAAAAAATCTATTACATTTACCTGTACCCCGCAAATCAAGTCTGTCCATACCATGTAAATTCTATAAAGCCTATCATTTTAATGCTGAAAGTATTATCATGATTTAAAATGTGCAATAAATATGTAAAATAAGTTTTAAGTGTGTTATCGATTTTTGTATGATTGTTTAAATTTGTTTAATTTATTTTAAGTTTATCTATGCTCCACTACAGACTAGATTTAACAGAGCTTTACTTTATTTCGATCTTATGTATAAATGTTTAAATTTAATATAAATTGTATTATATGAAATAATAGTAAGACCATGAAATAAAGAAAGTTAATAATAATAATAATAATAATAATCTTGTGTTTAACGTCTCCCAGATATATTTTCGCTTCTCTATTGAATTATTTTTTGACTAAGCTCCCTATATCCTAAACAACACATCACTTCAAACAGGCCAAAACTACTTGAATTATTCGACCCGCACGCATGCATGTAGTTTACTAATGTAAAGTCTTAATTGGTTGATGAGTTGGTCATCATCCAGACTCATTCATCATTAGGCGGAATTTCGATGGACTTTAATAAGCATGTGAAGTTATCCCAGTATTTCATCCCAGAAAAAATAAAAAGTTGCATCAGGCAACATTTTTCTATTTCATCCCAGTTTTTTCGTACTATCTGAAATTCACGACATAAATAATAATAAAAAGAAACATTATCATCCCATCCCAGTTTTTTTTTCAATTTCATGTATTTTATACTATTTAGTACCAATTGATAATAGAACTATAGAAATTTTAGATATTTCGATACCTGGCTCCTGATAACTAATGGTTCTTGATGTTTTGAGTTGGTCATGGTATGGACCAACTCTAGTAAATATAACAGAACCATCCGGTGGTTGGAATTGGCACAATAGAGCTGCGTTCAGAAACATGCATATAAAATTATATAATTTAAGACGATGTTCTTCATCGCCTTCGTTGGGAAGTTACAAGGAGGAATCCAATGAAATAAGGCAAGCCAGGCTTTGGGAAAAAATTGAAGAACTGGTGGAATTTGTAAAACCGAGAAATAACGTGCATAGCGAGATCAGGAAGATGATAAGTATCATTAGCACGCTTTATGGCTCAGTTATAAATAAGATGAACGTTTTGGAAAAGCAATGCCAAACTTCACCGGTCAATAATGACGGGGAGAAAAATTTAGTACGTATACAAACGGTGAGCAGGAAACAGGAACGGAGGAGGGGGACTAACGAAGATATACCTCTTGTGGAACCCAGTAAAAGGAAGTTGTCCACGCCACCTACGAATGATGAAAGTAGGCAAAGTAAGAAACGGAATACTAAGGCTGATCCGCAACGTAATCCTCAGAACGTCCTGCAAGCAGTTCGAATGTCGGAGTATCAAACATAAGTCAATATCATAGTGGAGACCTATTGCTAGAGCTACAAACTACAGGAGACCAGTCGAAGACCGTCATGCTTAGAGAACAGTTAGCGAAAGCTATCGGAGGCAATGCTCAGTTAAAACTTTGTTCCAGGAGGCGCTACTGGTGATCAAAGAAATGGACGAGGTTACCACAGCCAGGTAACGGTTTGTCTTAAATTATAGAATTTTATATGGAAGTTTCTGAACGCAGCTCGATTGTGCCAATTCCAACCACCGGATGGTTCTGTTATATTTACTAGAGTTGGTCCATACCATGACCAACTCAAAAAATCAAGAATCATTTCCGGCCTAATAGGTTCTCAGGAGCCAGGTAACAGTTTGTCTTAAATTATAGAATT
The DNA here is from genome assembly GCA_963932295.1 of Tipula lateralis. Taxonomy (NCBI): domain Eukaryota; kingdom Metazoa; phylum Arthropoda; class Insecta; order Diptera; family Tipulidae; genus Tipula; species Tipula lateralis. The sequence goes on along the minus strand of OZ010736.1, from coordinate 149,614,094 downwards.
TTATATGGAAGTTTCTGAACGCAGCTCGATTGTGCCAATTCCAACCACCGGATGGTTCTGTTATATTTACTAGAGTTGGTCCATACCATGACCAACTCAAAACATCAAGAATCATTTCCGGCCCAATAGGTTCTCAGGAGCCAGGTACCGAAATGACTAAAATTTCTATAGTTCTATTATCAATTGGTGCTAAATTATATAAAATACATGAAATTGAAAAAAAACTTGGATGGGATGATAATGTTTCTTTTTATTATTATTTATGTCGCGAATTTCAGATAGAACGAAAAAACTGGGATGAAATAGAAAAATGTTGCCTGATGCAACTTTTTATTTTTTCTGGGATGAAATACTGGGATAACTTCACATGCTTGACTTTAATGATATTTAATATAAAAATCCCTAATGATATCTGACAGTGTTGATATAGTCAATACAGGTTGGACTTAATATAAACTCTATATATAGTAAAACCACGATGTAGCCACTCACAACAAAGACAAAGCTGTTGTTAAGCGTGTCTGCTTTGAACGACACTGCCAAAAAATGTATGGTATTAATTGGCAATTGAAACATTAGATGTTGGTCACCTATGCCTCCTTGGTCACCTATGGCTCGTTGATGTTAATTGCGGAAACTTTATAGTAATTAGTATTTAAGAAAAAATATAGCCGTATAGTAAGTATCACAAGGCCAATGCAAACATGTCCAATTGCAGATTTGGAAGTTCTGTCGAGTTGTCTCGATTGCATCTGCATATTTTAACGAAATATATGCAAGACAGGCAGATTAAAAGGTACTCAGATCAAACTCATTTGGATCAAACCAGGTTTGAGACTGCTTTAACTCGATAAAGTAGCTAGCTCGTGTTTTAAATGAACTACGAATTATGGTAAACGTTCAAATGAATGACCACACATTGGCTGGTTTATATATTTATTCACTCACATATTTTAGATAATAAAGCTTAAGGCTTACAAATATATCAAATTTCTGAGTTTAATGCACCAGTCAGTTTTGTCAAATATTATAGGGCATTTTATAGTCCAACCATAAATATCGCAGCTTCATGTATATTCTGCAGCAAGTCAAATTGACATGTTCATCCAAAATGTTCATAATAAATCGAACTCTTTTAGCTTGCAAGCTGCATAAGAACAGTGGATTTCGCAGAATTAGCAGCAATCTAATTCTGCGAAATAAATTCTGAGAATGATTAGCAATCTAATCTTTAGAATCTTAGACTTCGGAAGATTCCTCAAAATTCACTGGAAGAAAACTAAGAATTTACTTACTTTTAAGACCAATTTTGTTATCTTGCCGAGGTAGCTCACAACCGAATTTCTAAGTTTAACGATTATTACAAATGTTCACATAAATCCGCCTAATCTCGAGTTTCTTGTCAGTTTTTCACTTATATATATATATATATATATATATATATATATATATATATATATATATATATATATATATATATATATATATATATATATATATATATATATATGTAAAAGTCGAACTGTAGAAGTTTTGGTCAACAGCGAGAATCGAAGTCGCGATTGCGATGTGTTCATACTAATTTTGTTAGGTTCATCTTGGAAATCGGTTTATCGAATGTCCTAACAGCTAAATATTACCTACACTAAGTGTCCACAGTTCAAAACACGTAGAGAAACAAAACTGGACCAGCTCTTAGGCATTTAGGAGGTAATCATTGCAGTGCTAATGCTTTCCAATGCACAAGTGAATTTAACAGCATCATTTGTTGAACTGGTCAGTTGTGTAAAGTGGATGGTTCTGGCCCAACCGAAAATTGTTCGAACCGAAGAAGTTCTTACATGTTACAACAACACAAAACGTCTACGTCATATTTTTCATATAAAATAACAAATACAGTGTTTGTGTTGTTGTAATTTACATGTAAAAAATTCTTCGGTTCCCTTCGGTTCTTAATCTATATTTATGAACATTTTCCCTGGCGCATCCTACGTTCTCACTTATGAGATTGGTTACTCTAGTTTTGTTATTTGGAGCCCTGATTTGATACCATTAGATTCTCCATTTGTAAAAACAATCGGCAACCAAAATCATTTGATTTGGACCAAAACCAAATATCCACGCAGTTCGAAGTGTATACTGATGCATATGATGGAATCGAAAATGTTTCATTATATTCAGAGCAGCTGAAATAAAGCTCAACGATTGACTATACAATTATTGAGTGTTAAAGCAAATTTTCGTTATAAAACAACAACACTAAGTCATATATACTGTCCATTCAAGTAATTATTGATAAGGCGATTCTTTACAATAACTACTTTGGTGGATATAGTAACAGAAACCGCTTCTGTGCTTCTTTAAAGTTAAACTTAACGCCCAGGTGGTGCAGTGGTTAAAACTGCGGCAGTTAGAGCGGGAGGTACCGCGTTCGAATCCGGATCCGGGGCAAGATGCAAATAGATTTTTGATTAATTTCCACTTTGTTTGTTTTGTAATTTCTTACTTTCGTGAAACAAAAATCTTAATCACTTTCGATTAGTGTCCAGCAAGTTGAGATAGTAGACATTGAGGAAAATTTAAACTTGTTCAAGCATAAAACGTTATCCACAAACAATATCAAAATTTAAACTCGTCAGGTGGCATCAGTTGAAATCAGCTCCACTAACATCAAGGATGGCGTTGGGTTGTCCCTCAACGAAATGGGGAATCCAATTTGGATTTCAGATTACTACTCTTCGGATATTATACCAGAGGACCTGTGCTTCCGAAAGATAGTCGAAATTTTAACACGTGCAAATATACAAGAGTTTCACTTTGATTACATTTTTGACACTCTTTAATATTAATTACGCTATATAGGAAGACGAAACTTGAGACACTGTCTTCTTGGGAAAGGGTATAGAATCTTTCAATTTCTGTAGAAGGTGTGGGGACTGAAAGTAACAGAGATTGTGAGCTACAACCTCTTTCTTCAGAATTTCTCTTCTTTAACGATATGAAACTATTAAAGATGCCAGGCATGTTTTCCATTTCGGACTTAACAACTGTGAACTTTCTCTGTTAACAAAAAAACCAAACTGTCATTGTCAAAAAATTCAATAAAGAAAACATTTTCATTAAGTATACTATGAAGTACACGAACGACCAACGATTACAAATAATTAATAACTGCAACTTGAAGAGTAATATCAAAATTTGTTCTTAATTATCGTCTCAGAAGACAAGCAATTTAAAGTCTAGTGAAACATTTGAGTCTAAAAATTCGCTGCTCGATGTTCCCGTAACAGTGAGACAACGGGTTGGTCGAAGTGCCAAGAATACTGCTGCCGTTCAAGTGTCCGTCGCAAAGGAACCAATACAGTCGATTGCACGGGATTCTCAAGAATTGGGCATCACTCAGGCCACATGTTAGCTTGCACTTTATAAGATCCTGTTAACACAAAAACTAAGGCGACTTGATCATATGAAGCGACGTACGTTCTCGGATAGAGTTCTGGAAGTTTTGACGGAAGATGACCAATTCATTGCAAAATCATATTCAGTGATGAAGCACATTTTTGGCTAAACGGCTTCACCAACAAACAAAATATGCGTTATTGGTCAAGTGAAAACCCTCTTGTGCTTCAAGAAACACCACTTCATGCACAAAAAATAACTATATGGTTTTCATGCTGGTGGTGTCATTGGACAGTTTTTTTCGTTAGTGAAAATGATTATCATGGAGATCGCTACAAAGACATTTTGCAACGTTACTTTTTTCGGTTGGGCCAGAACCAGCCGCTTTACACTATACTCTGGTCGGTGTAAAAATAAATTTCAACCTCTCAAAATCATCCTCTTTCGAATTGTGAAGTTTATGAAAATAAAACAAATCACCAGCATTATGAATTGTATGCAACAGAAAGGAAGCATACGCTTTCATAGTTACTGAATCGCCTAATTTATGATGTTATTGTTAAAGCTGCACGAGCTCCCAGCCGCGCAAAAAAATGAAACACACATATCACCCGCGACTTGATGGTCAGTTGATAGAAACTGATATGCAAGCCGTTATTTGAAGGTTATTCCACTCAAATGTTTTATAACAACACATAAACGTGTGATACTTAAGAAATAGGTGATATATTGGTTTCAATTGGTTTAAATCCAGTATGATCTCTAGAGATGATCTATTATATCAGCGCCTACAACATCGGTAATGGAACATAGGTGACTCCTTTTGAGAAGTGTCTCACCAAAAACAGGAAATAGTTGATTTGTCACGTTATATACCTCTTTCGAATAACACGGGCTTATTTCAAGCAGATCAGGAAATATAATTATATTTACCACTAAGGGGATCAACTTAACTGAAAACTAGAACAAGGTGGTTGTATAGCGTTCACAAATTTCAGTAAAATGCTTGATTCGATTTCAAGCACCATAAAGCTCTTGTAAAGACTTTGTAATGAGCACTGAACTGGTTTAATCTCAGTCAAATAGCTTTAAAGCCACTCAAGCCAAATCTATGGATCAAATCGGGTATAAGACTGCTTTAACTCGATAAAGTAACACTAGCAATTTTTTTTCCTTTTTTTCCGGTTTTTACAGGCCATTGTTGGCCCGTACCGTCTCAACAATCTGACTCCAACGGTTTCGATTACGAGACAGATCTTCATACTGTTGCAAGCAACCTGAAGTTACCAGATCGCTCTCTACGCCGTGGAGCCATCGTCGCCAACAGTGACCTCTTCGCCTACCGAAAGGCGGCTCTCCCTTGAAAGATCGCTGTATCATTCGGTTCAGATCAGCACGCAGAACGAGACCGAGCCAGCGTACTCGCTGTCCTTTTATTTCATGCAAGATGTCAGGAATTTGCATTAAATTCCTGATCTCGTGATTGAAAATAACTTGGTATGTGACACGCATGATTCTTCTCTCGAATTTTAGAAGCCATCTTTCATACTCGTCCGTCAAGGTCCAACTCTCACATCCATACATGACAACGGGTCTGATCAACACTCTGTACAGTTTCAGCTTATCCGTATTTGCAAGATATTTTGATTTCAGAAAAGGACGTAGAGGATACAAATCCCTATTGCCAGCGGCAAGGCTAACCTTGATATCCTCTCCCACACTATTATCATGAGTAATGAGAGATCTAAGATACTTGAATCTCATCACTCCTTCAAACGTGTGGTTTCCACTACTAAAATCACTTGCGTCTTGGTCTCGAGAACCAGAGATCAGATATTTGGTTTTGGACTCATTGATTCTGAGACCAACGGAAGCTGAAAACTGTTCCAGTGGATCAAGTATCTCTTTCACTCCGTTGCCATTTAATCCAATCACACAGATATCATCTACATATGCAAAAAGTTGATTGGATTGTCGGAATAAGATATTGTCCTGAGGTGTTGCACTTTTACGAAGGATGTATTCCAACATGAGATTAAAAAGTATCGGGGACAGCGCATCTCCTTGTCGAACACCAGAAGTAATTGCAAAAATTCTCGATAGCCTTTTCTCAACTTTGACACAGCATTGTGACTGCGTCACTGTCATTTTACACAGATGTACATATTTTTTTGGTATTCCTAAATATTCAAGCGCATACCATAGCCTCTCTCGATTGATCGAGTCATATGCTTGCTTTAAATCTAGCAATACCTGGTGTACATAGCCAGACGTGTCGTAGTACTTGGAAAGAATCATCCGTAGCGTAAAAACTTGATCAGTGACTGACCGATTTGGACGGAATCCTCCTTGGTAGTCACCGACAATTTCCTCTGCCAAAGGAGTAATTCTTCGGGCATAACTTCATTTCGCCATACCAATCGAATAAGGTCGAAAAGAAAGTTCCACAAAGTTAGCCCTCCGAATATCAAGAGCTCTGAATTAATGCAATCAACTCCCGGTGAACGATTTTTCTTTAGTCTCTGCATGGCCATTGTGAGTTCCTCATAGGATGGATCCTCAATGAACATCTCTGTGGTCTGTATTTGAGAGTATTCAAATACAGCTTGTGATACATGTGGAACATTAAGTTGATCAGAAAAATGTTCCCACCAGACGTTAACACAGAGGTTTCCATCCTGGTCCCGAATGGCAGTTGACCGAGATCTTAGGGTATGGTGCAATTCGGTGATTCCTTTAAAGAAAACACGCGAATTGTGCTCATTGCTGAGTTGTTGTACTCTTAAGACCTTAGCCTTCCACCATTCGCGCTTCTTCAGTCTACAAATGCGTTTAGCTGTCCTCCTAGCAAGAACTGCTTTGTTTTTTCTTGCAATTGTAAACCGAGTCTGCACTTCATTATAGGCTATATTGCGTTGCTCAACAACAAGACGACACTCCTCATCAAACCAATCATTTTTGGGCTTAGTTTTCACTATTCCGAGAGTGTGCTGGGCAGCATCGACAACCGAGGTTTTCGATACTACCCAGACACTGTTCACATCATCAGATTGGTAATTGGATTGCATAATGCTATTGCTGACAAGATCTTGATATTTTCGTTGCGTTTCTTCATTTATCAGACCTTCACAGGAGAATCGTGTTGTATATTCTCCTGTCCTCCTTGACTTGTACGAAAATTTCCATCGTAGCCTTGCAGCAACCATAAAATGGTCACTGCCTACGAATTTTGTTGACGACCGATACGATCTCACGTCTTGGACAACCCGAGCCCGGTCTTTTGCAATCAACACATGGTCAATTTGGCTTCGGGATGTTTTACGTGGATGTGTCCATGTTTCCAAATGGATGTTTTTGTGGGGAAAGAATGTACTTGCCACTTTGAGATCATGTGCGATCGCAAAGTACATAATTCTTTCCCGATTTTCGGTCGCAGTTTCGTAAGTCGGTCTGATTTCTGCCAGCTCTAGCATTAAAGTCACCTATCACCAATCTGACATCGTGCTCAGGTATAGAGCCCATCCGATTATCCAAATTATTGTAAAATTAGTCTTTATCTTGTGGTTGGCTTACATCAGTGGGCGCATGTACACACACACTCGTAATATTGAGGAAAATTAGTTTTTGCTTGTATGGCACAGGCATTTAAACAATTAAACTAAGCCCTTGTGAGTCTTTATTTGCATTCTTGGTTAAATTTATGAAATTAAATATGATCCTGGTGTTCTTCATTATGAATCATTGGGCTTAAATATTGATAAATGTAAAATACGAGGTTTTATTCCTTCCGCAGAAAAGTAATTAGGACTACGACAATGCACTACCATTTCATGGAAATGCAGCCGGACTCTCTTCTATACTTACTCTCTTTTAACATTTTTTTCTCGTTAACATCCCATTAGGCCAACACGCCATACCTGATGTATTTTTTAACTTTTTATTCGACTAAAGCTCATTTTTGAATTTTATTGTTCTAGATTATAAATAATTAAAGACGTTTGACAGTTTAAAAATTATTTCGTCTCATTTAAACGTATAAATAATCGCTCTAGATAGCATAAGCTAAGTCTTATATGTGTATAAATTTTGCTTGTTTATGTCTTAATTTTTTGTTCTCGTACTGTGCATGTCATAATAGGTATACATATTCGGATATGGAATAATAATCTTGCTGTAGGTAGCTTTAGAGATAAACATAAATTGACGTTGTGTTTTTTTTGGTTGTGTTGTGTTTCACTTATAAAATGATGCTTAAACATAAAAACATAACTATATACATACATGTACATACTCGTATATATACGCCGAGATAGTGTTATTATTCATGCCCCAATGATATATAAAAGTTTCATAATCTCACAAATTAAAAATATTGCCATTTTCTTTCATTTAAACTTTTACATTTTCATCTCTGTCTCAAAATCTTGTAATCTTCTTAAAAAAACAAAATAAAGATTCTTCATACTCCCATCAATTTCATCCCGTTTAAGCTTTATCTCACCAATTTAATTCTTATATATTTTACTTCATTCATTTTATGTATATCATATGTACTTATGTATATATAGCAGCTATGTACAAAAGAAATGAACACAAGAAGAACGTATACGAAGGTGGATTGAATTTATAATCGCGCTAGCAAGGTGGAAAAAATATCAAACTCGAGACAACAACAATACAACATTTTTGTTTTAAATATTCCGCAACTTAAGTTTTTTTTTGTTTTTAATTTTCTTTTGTATACATATAATTGTCTTTGACTTTATTTTTTTTTTTTGCCTTTCTTCTGATTAATTAACTACAAACAAACCTTTTTTCTTATGTCTGTGTGTGTGTGTGTGTGCTGTTGTTGGTGTAGAAAACGCGCAAAACAATAAAAGGAAAAACAGAACAAAAAATAATTTTCCAAAAAATCAATTTAATTTATCTATATAGACACTCGTACCAATACACTGATGCCTTTTGTTTTTCTTTTTGGGAAAATTGAAAAAAAGGTTTCCCATCTTATTATTATTATTATTATATAGAAAACAATAAAAATAAAAGAAAAATACAAAATCATCAAATTAATTCACGGATAGTTGATTATCAAATCAACCTACAGTTTAAATGTTCAAGATATTGTTTTTTATCTAACGATATAAATTCGGAAAACTCTTCATTTCCCGCATCTAGATTTTAGTTTTTAAAAGTTTTTCGTTTGTTTTTATATTTATGATCGATATCGGGGTGAGTGTGGTGTATTGAGCACAGTTTAATGAAAAAATTTTGTTTTTGTTTCAAGCAAAATTGTATATTGAATCTGGTGATTAATTCGTCACTCACGTGAGTGACGATCTTTGGTTGCCTCGTACACATGCAAGACAATATAATAAACAAAGTCAAAAGTATGCAACTCTTTTCTCTGATTTGTGTATTATAAAATGTAAGTGATCTGCCAATTTTTTCCCCACTCGATCAGCTTCCCATACGAAAACTAGCAGTCACGAATTCTATTTGATATCCTCAAGGTCTTCAGTTAGGAATTGTGATCGATAGCAGTGTAGTCTTTGAGAAGAGTATGGCATCGCAGTTTGTGTTGTTCTAAATTTTCATTCGGAACATGCGATTCAGAGAACAATGTGCCGCGAGAAGATCTGGGTTCTTTGCTGATTTATTGATCAAAAGAAGGTTTTGGAGAGTCGACAAGAGATAAGGTTGACCCATGGGTAAAGATTACCAATTTGATAGTCGATACTATCAGCCAATATATTTTCTTTAATCTCCATGTGACTTGGTCTGCAGTGAAGTCTAATTTGATTCAGACTGCCTAGTTGATTTAAGGTAATTATCGTCTCCAAAACGAGTTTCGATGAAACAGTATTGGGGACAATCGTCTTTCGAGCTGCCTGGTTGTCAGAAAGGATGCAGATACGACGACTTCTGCAATCCATCTCATTTGTAAAGAGTGCTGGTTTCAAAAATGCACCAATTTCCGCCTGAAAGACAATTGCGTACCTACCAAGGGAGATATATAATTCGATTCTCACGATTTTCTATGTGTAGTCTGGCACCAACCACATTACAGTATGCTGATCCGTATGTAAAAATCATCATATCGCCGGAGAGGTAGGATGGGCTGTTATGTATAGTCCCATATGTAAATTTCGGTAATAATTACACTAAAAATAATTTTTTGAAGACTTGCGATTCACCAAAGTTGCCTTGTGAGCGACTTCATGCGAGTTGAGAGTGGAGACAGAACTTCACCTCGAGGACATCTCTTTCGGGCGGTCATCGTCATCGTATCACTAATTCCCTACCTTAGTATGCAGTAGTTCTCTGTGACCTAAGCATGGTATACTCTACCACCAAACAAGAGTAGTTTCCATGTCATGTCAATGAGCATCAGAGATCTTCGTCTTGATGGAAGACCCAAACACCCCTTCGGTGTTCAGAAACTCTCCCAAGGCAAATTCCTTATTGTTCAGCGATTTTTAAATCCGTCCAACGACTTCATGGAGTGCTGTTTCAACAGATTTACCTTTGTAAATACTCTGCATGAGCTTATAGTGCTATAAAGCTTACTTGGGGTTCTTCTGTAAACACCAATATTCCGTTGGACAATTCTCTTACCAGGGAACTAATAATATCTGTGCTTGATTCACTATAAATACTCCGAAACTTTAGGAAGCTCTTTTCTTACAAGTAAATATGGCATTTCCTATTTTCATTCTTATCGGTGTTTGTAATCAAACAACGAAAAATTCTGTTTAGCATCTCAGGTTCTTCTCCAAATTCGAACTCCGCACCTTTCATTTCAAGTCCACTACATTTTTAACCATAGAATAGAGCAGCGGCCTAAAATTAACGTCACCCTAAGCTTTTTGGACTATTGCTTTATTCTATATGGTTAAAGCTGTTGAAGAATTGAAACGAATGGTGTCGAGTTCTTTTTTGGCTAATTTTTAATTCGATGTCGGTGTGTAGCTCTTATAAAACGAGCTTAGAGCCAATCAAGCTGTCTAACTTAGAGCAAAGCAATGGTCACATATGACTTATGTTAATCGGAGTTATACATCGGAACTTTAGGACTTTATAGACTTTGTAGGACCTTATAGAGTTAGAATATGTTTTATAAAAAAACTCAGCATTTACCTACTGCCTTGCTATATTCTCGACTCTCTAAGGGTAGGCGGTAGGAAGTGAATTCGCCTGAAAGAATCATAATATGAAGTATAATCATGCTTTGGTTTTTTTCATGATACAAGCGCTTCGTTCAAGTTTTTCTATCCGTTTCTTTTTATTGCATTTCGTATTGCCAGTTGTGGCTTAATGGTTAAGAGAGTTTCATACCATAGTCTCGAATGCGATTCTCGCCGTTGTCCAAAAACAACTAACATGCTCCGAATGATATAAAGAGCAATTGTGTGTAAAAAGCATTCGTTTGGGTTGACCATTTACAATGAGCACCAACATGTGTAAATACGTATTGATTGTCGATACGTATAAATGGTTCGTGAGGTTTCAGTTGAGAAGCGGGTCGGACCGTTTATATAAATTATAATTATTTTAATTAGTTTTCAGTGTGATGTACAAAATCTAGATTTCCAATAATTTCTAACTTATTGACTTGATGACCAGTTAAATTTATGATTACTAAGGCAGTATGGATACGTTTACAAATCAAATGAAATTTATTCACCCAAAGCTCAAGCTTCTTAAATAGATACACCTAGGCAAGGTTAGGTTAGGTTAGAGTGGCGGCTAACGCACACTTAGACCGTTGCCGGTCCGTTGTGATACCACAGGATCTTAGTCCCCTAATACCCCTAACACTCTATTGTAACCATCCTGAGCTACTAATGTAGCGTAAAATGTTCCGCACCTTACTATCTGCAAGTTCTGACAGGTTGTGCATTACATACCTACCCAAGTGTGAATGTCTTCTTAGTACCAGTGCAGGACAAGAGCACAGGAAGAGAACAAGCGTCTCTTCCACCTCTTCGTCCATGCAGCTTCTACAGAAGTCATTTTTTTCTAGACCCAGCCTTCTTGCATGCTCCCCGAAAAGGCAGTGTCCCGTTAATATTCCTACTATTCTTCTTCTTAGATCTCTCCTCTCCAGAGAGATTAAGGTCCTGGAGCGATTCAGATCCAACCTTGGCCACATTTGTTTTGCTCTCTCGCATGTGAGGGTGTTAGACCACCTCTCCTGTGCTGAAGCTTCCACCCTTTTCCCCAGAGCCAGTCTAAGCTCCGCTGTAGGCCTCCCCACATTGGCCCTTTCAGGCTTCAGCTGAAGAGTTGTACCTTGCCTAGCTAGTTCATCTGCCCTGCAGTTACCCTTGACGTCAGAGTGGCCGGGGACCCAGATAATCTGAATATTGAAATGCTCACTCATCTCGTTAAGAGACGAGTGGCAACCCAATGCCACCCTAGACTTCAACAGCACTGCTTCCAGCGACTTGATAGCCGCCTGACTGTCCACATAAATCTTGATATCTCTCTTGGATATCACGTTATGCCTCTACCAGTTCACGGCTTTCTCAATTGCTATTATTTCCGCCTGGTACACGCTGCAGTGGTCAGGGAGACGAACGGAAGTACTTATATTTAATGCTCCACAGAACAGCCCAGCTCCAACCTTACCATCTAACTTCGAGCCGTCCGTGTAGAATTGTATAGCTTCAATTTTCAGTGCTAGCTTATTCCCCCAGAATTCGCTTGAAGGGATAAAGGTTTGAAAACCTTTTTCGAAGCATAATATCGGCGTAATATAGTCAAGGTTCAACATTTCCTTCTTTAGCGAACCTATTATTGTTGACTGACCTGCTTGAAGGTGTTTCCACTGAGACACGGCCGTTAGTCTAGTGCCTATGTTAGCCGCCATCTGTTTACCATATATATCCACTGGAAGAAGGTGTAAAATGACCTCTAAGGCCTGAGTAGGTGTTGTTCTCAGTGCCCCGCTTAACAGCAAACAGGCCATCCTTTGCACCTTCTCTAACGTTTTCATATAGGTTACTCTATCCAGTGCTGGCCACCAAACACTCACTCCATACATAAGAACGGGTCTTACTACGGCCGTGTAGAGCCAGTGTACCAGCTCCGGTCTGAGCCCCCAACGTCTGCCTATTGCATTCCTACACGAATACATCGCCGTCGTAGCTTTGCTGATTCTCTCCAAGATGTTCGGCTTCCAGCTTAGTTTACTGTCTAAGATTACACCCAGAAATCTCGTTTTATCAGTAAAAGCCAGTTTAGTGCCATTTACAGTAGGTGGGTCAACTACTGGAATTTTATATTTCTTCGTGAAGAGTACCAGCTCTGTCTTAGATGGATTAATTTCCAATCCACATTTACTGGCCCATCTCGTAATAATAAGAAGCGCGTTCTGCATTACCTCCTTAATAGTCGGTAAGAATTTACCTGATACCATGATCGCCACGTCATCAGCGTAGGTGACCACTCCTATACCCTTCCTCTCTAACTCCAGAGGTAGTAGGCCATTAATCACCATGTTCCAGAGAAGAGGAGACAGGACTCCCCCTTGTGGGGTTCCTCTAACCACTCGTCTTCTTATAGTTGACTCCCCTAACTCTGAGTTTATAGTCCTGCTTCCAAGCATATGACTGATCAACTTGAATATGGAAGTTTCTACTTCCATGAACGATAATCCTTTCAGGATTGCATCTGTCTGAACGTTATTAAAGGCGCCCTCAATATCAAGAAAAGCTACCATACAATACTCCTTTGAGTGAAATGATCTCTCAATTGTGCGTACCAAGGCATGTAGGGCCGTATCTACTGACTTACCCTTACAGTACGCATGTTGAGAGACTGACCATTTCTCCTGCTTTAAATTCATACTGATATGTGTTTCTACCAGTCTTTCCAGGGTTTTCAACAAAAAGGATGATAATGTTATTATGTTGTGATATTGTTAGGTCTTAGGTCCTTTGGATAGCCATGCGATCCTTTTCCCGCTTTCGGAATAAAAACCACCCTGACCTCCATCCATTGCCTAGGAATGCAGACCAACTTTAAACAACCCTTAAAGATCGCCTCCAACCATGGAAGGATTATTTCCGAGTTGTTCTAGATTTCTGCCGGTATAATCCGATCCGGTCCAGCTGATTTGTACGGCTTGAACCCTTTTATAGCCCACATAATTCGTTTTTTATTTACAGATACACCTATTGTTTCGAGGAAAAATAATAGATTTTTATTGGCGATCGATTCCAGTTCTTTCCACCCTCATTAACGTTTAAAGCTTTATCTGTCAGTTTATGGTGAAGTTCGTCGGTTACTTCATACTCATAAAGATACTAATAAAATGTACATCCTAAAACCATCGTAACATATTGTGAGACTTGATCCGTCACGGTTATGTAATGGGAGGGTGAGAAATTTAAAGGTGAGCCATTCTTGTGGCACCGGTATAACAGTATGAAAAGTTGACTCAAAAACACGATTGTGTGCGTAGAATCAAATGTTGTAATCTTAGTTATGACAAATCTTTAAACTCATTTTAACATATCCTGGTTCCAGCCCATTTGTTTGACTCACAGGTATATTTTAACGGGAAAGTAAATTCAACTTTGATAAACCTAGGATTCTTTAATACTCAAACTAAGCTTTAAAAGCTGTTAGCGAATCGAACAACTTATCTCATCATTGTATAGGCGTTTTTCCTAATAATAAATTTTCAAAATGTGTAATTTTGTCAACTGTGCTCAACGCAGTTGCAAACCGAACTCATCCTGCCCCTATGAATCCCGATAAGACTTCGGTACCTGCTTGGTGATACTATTCGATTGAATAAGCTTTTTTTTTAAATAAGTAACCAGTTAAAATTTTTGAAATAATCAACACAAACTGTCAACAATATAGTGAAATCAAATAATAAAATAGTACGCCCTTAAACTATTTTCCTAGACTATATTGAGTTACACAAAGCATACAAAGAACGTTTTAGGTGACGGAATTATTTTATCTTATCCATCCAACATAGTATAAAAATATAAACATGGAGTTTGGTACCATGTCTTGAGATAACTAAAAGACTTTTTTTATTTATATTTTATAGATTACCGAGTCGCGAATCAAATTGCCGAAAGAGACATAAATTGTAAGTAATTGTTCAATAGTATATATTATAACCAATCGTGCAAAATAGAAATTACAAGTTCGTGCAACATGATGCAACAAAATACGATGTTATGAGAAGCGTTTATTTTTTTTTATCAGACGACGCTGCTAAAATATGTTCATAAAAGGATGGTGATAAACTATGTTTAACGCTCCATTAAACCGCACTTCAGTTCCTTAAATCGATGTAAAACGAACATAGTATGTATATACGGTTTAGAATTCATCAAATTCAATGTATGTACATTACAAACGTTTTGTACGACGAATACAAACGAAACCATGTCAAAAACCCCATTTATAACAAAACTACACTAAAAACAATCAAAATAAATATATATAAGACGACTTTCCTTAATAGCATAAAAACTACATCAACAACAAACTTAAAAGAAGCAATAAATACAACTATCATACCACGACTATGGTATATATGTATGTATGTATGTATTAAACGAAAGAAAAGTGCTCACTGGGCTGAAAATGCAACTCAAAAAAATACTGTAATTTTTTTTTTTTTTTTACTTTTTTTGACAGATTTATTACATTCGGCCTGTCTTAACTTTGAATTATGTCTGAAAAAATAGACGAAATATTCTATTTACCCTCCTTTTTTCTATATAATTCCTTCAACCATCCATTTTTATGATATGAACAGAAAATAAGGAATAAGAACGAACAATAGTATAGAACCAGAATGTGAGTGTGTTAAAAAAAAAAAACAGAAAGAAAGTCATTTCTACTACCACTACTACCATTTTTATTCCTTACACTGTTAAATTGATTGGATGAATACAAAACATTTTTTGTTATAATAAGGACTTGGATATATATCCTTCTCGAACCTTAGTGTCATTTCGTCATATCAAATTCAACACACTGTTAAAACGAAAATTGTTCGTGAAAATGAATGTAAAAATACAGAAAAAATTAGAATTTAATTTTGATGTTTGTTGCTTCCTACTTTTTTCTCCTGCCAAGATTTTCTTTTTTTTTTGTTCGTTTTATTTTTTCATTCTGCTATGTTATGATATCCTTTTTTCCTCATTTTCCCAGTATTTTGTTCTATAGAATATAACATTCTGACTGAGTAGTGGGTGATGAATATTGATTTTCAATTGCGTCGGTTTATTATTATAATTTTTTTTTTATTTTTTTTTTAGTTGGTTGGCTGGTTTGTTGGGTGTTTTATATATTTTGCTATTTACTGTATATACATATTATGTTTGGGCAACAATAGCACCAACAACCAACAACAACTGAACATTTTTACTTTGTATATAATTTTTCTCGTCAATTTATTTTTCATAAGACTTGAGTATGAAAATTGAGAAAAGACTCTCAGTGTTTTTCCATCATCATCGTGTTTGTATTTAGTATATAAAGGAAAATTGTCTGTATATAGAAGAAAGGAAAACTACGTATACAGTGATAGGACGAATTGAGACAAACAAATTTTTTTTGTTATGTTTCGTTCCGTTGTGACAGAAATTAGATTGACATTTTTTCAGTGTTGTGTTTTTTTTTTGTTGGAAAAGTCTAAGGAAAAATCAAAATGGCTGCAAAATATAATACATATACATGAATTACATATTATATATATATATATATAAATTATAGATTTTTGTTTTGTTTTTTCTGTTGTGTATGACAAAATTTATTATAAATATTTTCATTTCCTTTTATATTATTGTGGTTATTGTTGATATTATATTATTATAATAATATGAAAAACCCATTAATTATTTCCAATAAAACGAACGATGTTGTTAATGGGCCGATAAATAATAAATCCGTGGAAAACTATTTTACTCCTACATTTAAAAATATATATATTGTAAAGTATGAGAAAATTCAACAAAATTATGTTTTAATAATAAACATAAAAATGTATATATGGAGAGAAAAACATATATACCTCCCCTCCTCCATACATATGTATATACACACATAATTTAAAACCTCGAAAAAATGTTATTTTAAAAATTACGACCACCTCCATTTTCATCATCCCTTATACAAAATAAATTTTATAATTTGTTGTTACCGAAAATCACCTTCTATTTATTACCTATATACAGTATGTGCTATACACACTTTCCATATATCACATGGTAATTTTCTTTTGGCTGATTTTCAAACCATCATCGTCGTCATCATCATCATCGTCGTCGTCGTCGTCGTTATATTATAAAACTGTATAGCAAACAAACCAAAAAAAAAATGTGAAAATTCTCATTCGATTGGATAATTTTCTAATTTTTATTGCTCTGTATTTAGTGTGGTGGCCTATTATTAGAATTATAATATATTTATTGGGAAATTTATTAATGGTGCTTTTATTTAAATCTTTTGATTTTTATAAATATAGTTATGTACGAGATATGATTAATGTAATATATACACACATCACATTGGAATTTATATTCTCGCTTGGTTACATTACAACACTCCATGTAGAAATCTGTGAACTGCTATATGCTGTATAGAGTTATAAGGAGATGACTAATTGGCAAATAAATCGTTCTGTGATGGAATGTGAATTTGGAAGATTTATAACATTTTTTTGTGTGTGTGTTATAGTTTGGGTATGTTGTAATGATTAATGTGTAATTAGTTATCGATGCAATCTGCAGGATAATCTATTTTAAATTTCTATACAGACGTTTGTATTCGATGTACTCGTATATGCTTAATAGCTAACTATCGACATGTTTGGTAAATGATTTGATTTACTATCGTTAAGTTCTTATGAGTATTTTGACCTACTTATCAATCGATACTCTAACGTGTTTATTGTTTTGTGTAATTTACAGTTATAAAAGGCGTTCTTATTGATTGGGCTTAAACTATCTGAGTCATTAGCGTTGTAGAAGATAAGATGTTTAAATATAGTGATTTCAAAAATGGTGGATAAAGTCGTTTGGAAGTGGTGCTTGAAAAAGTAATTCAATAGTCTCATTCTTAAGACGTACACTACTAAAAGATATTCGTACTGTCAATGTCAATATATGACATTTGTACGTTAAAAAAATAAGAGTAGTATTCTCAAAATTAACAATTTCAATACATACACTCCAAAAATAAATGAAGGTTATCTATTGCATATTGTATTATAGTTAATTTTCATCGTAGTGTGATTTTAAAGCCTAGTATTCAGATCAAAGTGAAATGAAACTTTACCGCGCTCTCCAAAAGTTTAACGCATTAGCGACGCAACTTGAGACTCTAGTGTATTAGAAACATAAAAGTCGAAGTTTCACGTAAAAAATAGTTATAACATCATTATTTTCGTGTGAAATTAATTTGTAGAGTTTATGCGCGCCATCTATGATGCAATGAGAAAAATATATTTTTTCGCTGATGAACTAAGTACTGCTTAGCGAAAACAGAAATGAAATTTTTTATTTCTGAGTTCACTTTGGTGAAATCGTATGGAAATTTCACGCCAAATCGATTTGAGTACTAGTCTTTAAGGCTGGTACTCAGTTCAAAGTGAAATGAAATTTTACCGTGGTCTCCAAAAATTTATTTATTTTCACGTGAAATAGAAATAATTTTTTTTTGGAGAATTTTGGTGTTTGACATAAATATTTGTGTAAAGTAGACATTTAAATTTTTATTTGTGTTAAACTGTCAAAATAAAGAATTAATATTTTACAAAAGCTTTTAAATAATAGTGATTATATATTTTAATTCACAATATAAAATATGAGTAATACATCCAGTGAAGACGAAAATGACATTATAATTGCGTCTGCAGGACTTTTACTTACGGCGATAAAACGTAAAAGGACACATCATCGACGTTGTTATGTTAATCCCTATTTAACAGAGCGTAAAGCAAAAGGACGTTTTACTGCCGATGTAATTATTATTATAATTAAAATTAAATTAAAATTCATTTAATAGTTTTTAACACTCAGTTCAATGACATGAGATCAAACACAAGAGTATTTAAGGAAAACTTTCACGTTAGCCCCGAAGATTTCGACCAAATTATTAGTATGTTAGAGCCATTACTACTACCAAAAAGGAATACAAGACCTTATGATAGGATTAGTCCTAAAGAAAAATTGATAATCGTTTTAGAGTAAGATTTTTTGTTTTAATTGTATGGAAGAATTTGGTTTTAAGTGGACATTATTAAAATTATAGATATCTGGCAAGTGGTTCAATGCAGCGACATATGGCATCAATATATCGAATAAGTAAGCAACATATGGGAATCATCATAGACGAAATATGCTCTGCTGTTTGTAAGAGTTTTAAACTGGAAGCCTTAACATCAAAGGCATTTATTGAAATTGCCAACGATTTCAATATAAAGTGGAATTTTCCAAATTGTATCGGTGCCATTGATGGTAAACATGTACCGATTAAATGTCCGAAAAATGCAGGAAGTTTATTTTACAACTACAAAGTGCGTAGTTTACATTATCAAATACTTTTTATCCAATATTTTGATATTTTACTTCTTATATTGTTTACTAGGGATTTCATAGCATCGTGTTAATGGCAGCAGTTGACGCAAATTATAAATTTATTTATCTCGACATTGAGGCATATGGTAGTGAAGGAGATTCTGGAGTATTTACAAATAGTAAATTTGGAAAGGAAATCCTACAAGGCAAGTTACCGTTCCCAGAAAACTTACCAATTGGAAATTCATCATTACCATTTTTGTTTGTGGCTGATGATGCATTCCCATTAAATCCCAGAATAATGAAGCCATATGCCCCCAAAAAACCTGCTAAGTAGAAGCTAAGTAGAGCTAGAAGCGTCGAGAACGCTTTCGGTGTATTATGTTCTAAATGGCTTTGTTTAGGGAGCACCATGTTCTGTGGACCAGATAGAGCACAAAAGATTGTCAGTAGTTGCTGTTTGCTTCATAATTGTTTAATAGGAAACAAAAATTCAAATTATTGCGCACCCAATCTTACTGATAGATATAATGATAATGGGATGCTAATTGAAGGAGATTGGAGGTATAATGTACCACAAGGATCATTCAATACAAATGCATTGTCAGCATATCCTGGACGACAAAATAATTATGCCAAAACTATTCGGGACTGTTTAAATGATTATGTAAACTCACCGGCTGGAGGATTGGAGTGGCAACGACGAGCAGTGTTTTTAAAATGATAAATTTTATTTTAATAAAAACATGGTTTAAATTTATTTTTCTTGTTGTTTATTTGATTTAATTTGATCGATTATTTGGACGCTGAATTGAACGACAAGCATTTCGACGTCCAAATCTGGCAAATTTTGACACAGTCTATCCAAATTTGCCCATAGACCGTGGTATTTCAGTTCTGGCTGCTCTGATGTTTTTTTCTGCATATTTCGTTCCTCTTTTTTTTAATCATTTCCATAATGCATGTAGACAAATTTTGAATGAATTTATCTTCATGTTTTGATTTGCTTCTTTGATTTGTCTGAAAATTAGAGAAATATTTATCAATTTAGTTTTTAATAATTTAGAAATAAACTTACGCTATAGGAGTAGTTGGATTTCTGACTGGTATCTTCACTAGCTGCGTTTGTGGTCGATAAGTCGTCGTTGGCGTTAGTACTAGTACTGACAGCATTACTTGTAATTGACCCCGAAAAAGTTCTGCAAAATTAAATTGACATATAATAATATTTTATTTGGAATATTTACATTGGTACAATTTTAGAATATATATTTATATATTTACCTTCGCTTTGATTGTGTTGACAATGGGATTAAAAAACCCATCACATCCGATAATTCCCAATCTTCATCCACAGTTTCTGTTGGGGTCCAACCCTCATAATTAGCCTGACTGCCCGATTTTTGCTTGTTCTTAACTCGATATCGCATACTATCGCGCATTGTTTTCCACATCATTTGCAATCTTCAACTGTTGATATTAAAAAATATCATATTTGTATGTATAATGTCTATATGGCATATAATATATATATATATATATATATATATATATATATATATATATATATATATATATATATATATATATATATATATATATATATATATATATATATATATATATATATATATATATATATATAAATTACCTGGCTTCTCCATATGATCTGCCACTTCCTCCCATTGGGCAGATACGGCATGAGAATTTCGATGCAATTTGGAATCAAGCTTCCAAATAGCTTCTTTTCCTCCGACAACTACAGCTAGTTTTCTTTTTTCCTTATTAGAAAATAATGGTCTATTACATCGTCGTTTTTTATGCGCGCCAGCTTTGGTTCATCTTTGGTTCATTGAGATAACTATAGTTTTTGCGCTAATGAACTGAGTACTGCTTTGTGAAAACAGAAATGAAATTTTTCATTTCTGAGTTCACTTTGGTAAAATCGTATGAAAATTTCACGCGAAACCGATCTGAGTACTAGCCTTTAAACGTGAGTAAAGGCTAGTATACTGATGAAATTTTCATACGATTTTACTAAATTGAACTCAAATAAAAAATTTCATTTCTGTTTTCACTAGGCAGTACTCAGTTCATTAGCGTAAAAACTAAAGTTATCTCAATGCACCAAAGATGGCGCGCTTAAACTCTACAAATTTGTTTCACGCGAAAATAATGATTCGAACCATGATACAAATATATATATAGGTATTGACAGCTAAACGCATATGCTTATGTGACGTCATAAAAATTTTGTATGTTTCGTAACAAACTACAGATTTGTTAACTTTGACTGAATTTTGGAATCAAATGATATAATATTTAGATATTTTTGTTTTAAGTTACAGTTTTATTTTTCAATTAAATATTTATTCCATTCTTTTAAGTGCCGGATGAAGACAAATGAACAACAAAATGTCATCCAATGACCAATTTACCCTAGCTCTTTTCAATTTTGTTATTTTGTCCACTAGTAAAAATGGCTTTGACAGATTTTTCCAAATGTCGCAAACTTTTCATTTCATTTTTCATTTTTTGATTATTTTTACTTTAAGCCGCCATTTCCGTTTCCATTTTTCTAATACCCATTCTAGTACCCATTCAAAATCAATTCTGAAATATTTGAAGCAGTAATAATACAAAATATTTCTATCAACGTTGCAGCAGCTGGCAGAGAATTTCTGTGAATTATTTAACTATAATTATAAAGTAAAATTTATATATTTGACTAGTCGTTATCGTTACAAAAACCTCAAATCATATTCTTCAATGGCATTCTCAACAATTGCGGTTCTATTTCGTTTTGCCACTCGTTGCTTTCTAGACATTGCTTGTTCCGTCATTTTATTTGCAGGCAAACTTTGTGATGGCAGTGCGTTTGGGGCTAATATTCGCTGCCGCTGGAAATGACTACTGGTACTGGAGTTCAACACGTTTAGAAGTCTGTGTTTAAGGCCCCAATCGTCTTCCGTGAAGTGAATTGAGCAAATTCTTCACATTAACCTTCTTTTGGCCGGTAAACTTAACCCATAAATCAACGTTCGACATTTTGCTATTTTTTGGTTAATGTTACAACAATTTTGAACAGCACAAGTAGACATTTTAATATAAAAAGATTTAATTACAATTGTTTTATAGTTTTTTCACAATTTTAATACACTTTTTAATCAATCACAAATATAGTTACTTTTAACACACTATTTATCATTATTTAAGTAATTATATTTAATACCTGTTCAGGTTCAAATTTAACAACACGTCGAATTTTAAATAATTTTAATTCACGCAAAACACAACAAAATGCACCGACATACTATTCCATTTTTGAATATTATATACTCGATACCAGACGACGTAAGAACGAAATAACATGGCGGATCGATGATTATTTTGAAACATTTGAACATTTGAACTGTTTGAACATTTGAATTCTCCAAAAAATATTCATTTCTATTTCACGCGAAAATAAATAAATTTTTGGAGACTGCGGTAAAATTTCATTTCACTTTGAACTGAGTACTAGTCTTTATCGCACAATTTAATAGTGAAATTTTTATTTTAAATGTTGTACAAATTGGAATAATCCGCTAAAGATTCTTTGAATAACCAGTAAAATAAAATTGTTGAAATTCCTGTAAGATTCTGTATTGTTGTGTGACGTCACTGTCTTATGCTAAACCTGTTGTTATAAGAGAAACAACACAGTCCACCAAGCTTATTATATCGTGTTTGCAATTGGCATATTGGTTGATCGTTCTATCCAAGTTTGTTTCTAAGTCGGGTTGCCAACATTGCTCTAGCGAATTTTAATGCTATCCGAAATTTAAAACACTCCAAAGAAAATTAACCCGGTTAATAGGAGGGTTAATTTGGCAATCCACAAAGTTGTACAGTACCCCGGAGCTTTCTGAAATAATGCTATACCAAAAGCTTGTTAAATGAATCTTACAAATAAAATAAACTTTCATAAATCAAAAAGTGTCCTAAAAATTTGAGTGTGAATACTTCATTTGAGATTATTTTATTTAGATGAGTGAGTTTTGTGTTTAAGTGACAAAGTGATATAATAAATCTTAAAAACAACAGCAGGTATACATATTAAATCCTGAAGTGCATTTGCTTCAGGATCATACAATTACTTCATTCTAGCATCACCATAGTAGGTTGTTAGGTTAGGTTGTGGTGGCTGCTATTGCACACTTAGACCGGCGACCGGTCCGTTGTGATACCACTCTATGTACGGCTATAGGTCCGAGTTTTTTTGTAGTAACATCTGCGCATTGTATAGCTCCATGTCAGCCTATAGTACTGACATGGAAGATGGGTCGGCCCATGGAATCTAAACACGAGAGGGGATCCAGATATATGTTCATTTTTCACACTGATCGCACTGTCCAAACGATCGAAGGGGAAAAACCCACTGGCATCTTGCCCCGAATCAAGATTCGAACCCGGTATCTCCCGCTCCAACTGCCGCAGTTTTTACCACTGCGCCACCTGGGCGGTCACCATTGTAAAAGTTATACATTGTTTCAAGTTCACTGTCACAATCAATCATTTGAGTGTATAATTTGACAAATAAACTCACGTCATAAGTGAATTAATAATTAAATGGATTAAGCTAGGCTTGATCTGTCTTGAATATCTAAAAACGAAAACCCTTATCTCTTTTACCAAAGCTAGTTTGTTGGTAGTTTATCGAGTTTTTGCAAGATCTTCAAGGAATAATCACATTGAGTTAGGATTTGTTGTAATTGGCTCTTTGCTCTTTGTGTTGATAAATTCTTGATTGCTTAGGAAAATCAAACCTTTTGCACACCGTATCTTCATAAAAATTGACGTACAGTCTCGTCTCGCACTACAAGGCCCCAATGTTTATATATATGGTGTGAGCATAATGTGCGTTAGTAAAGCGTTCAGTCTGTAGAAGTAGAATTTGAGATCAGGTCTATAGTCAAAAAATGAACATGCATGCATAGCGATAGTAAGGTCATTTGGGACAAATGCCTTCTATATATATATTCGAGATTATAGATAAGTTGCTCCTATTGAATGTTTTAGCCATTCAACGTAGTTCTTTAATGAGTGTGCTTGAAAAGCATCACCTACCTTTCATTAAGAAAGCAGGTCTTAAAAATAGTTCTCCATGGTCCTCTGTTGTTATCGATTAAGGAAATAAGAAACAAAAGCATTTATCGCCATTACTGCGGTATCTGATATGTACTTGGCCAGCTCTTTAGGGAAATAACTCCTAATTTCACAGCTACTTTATATTAATTACTTTGTATTTGAATGTGAAAGGTTAGAAAAAATTAGACGATTTATTTTTGAAGGAATTTCCTTTTTGCATTACGCCTTCAAAATATGTTTTTTAGCTTATCGACGTATTTCAGCCTCTGGTTAAATGATCGCTTTGGCCTCACTAATCTACCACTTTCTGAACTGATTTAGCTCAGATTTATAAAATTGTTCCTTTCTATTCCACATTATCCATTCTATTTCTCATTTACTATATCATTCTTTTGTGAACTACATACATATAAAGTGCCATGTTCAGGTACGTCAGGCAATAAATGGACAAACCGTACCAACATGAAAAGCAACATCTACGGTTTTGTTAAGCTTTTATATTTTATTTGCCTGTACAAACACACGACCGGTGGAGTGAAAGATTGACTTTCTACCGAAAACACAAATTTTACTCGGTTCATATTTTTCGGTGTTTGGATCAACTATTCCTTAACATATATCCAAGAATATACAAAAGGAACCGGAGTCGAACTTGAAAATTAAAGGCTCAAATAGCATACTCGTATATGGAGAAGCAATCAAGGTGACGGAAAATGGAGGGAAAATTTGTATATAAAACAAATTCTTCACTGTACTAACGGGTAGTCCAATGCCGATGAGCTATGCACATTTGTTAATAAGAGATTACTGTTTAGCGTTGAAAAGCTTAAGACTTTAGAAATTATCTCATTATGACTATTGAGGGATGGGCTTACTAACCCTATAAAAGTGAATGAAACA
The DNA here is from genome assembly GCA_963932295.1 of Tipula lateralis. NCBI lineage: Eukaryota > Metazoa > Arthropoda > Insecta > Diptera > Tipulidae > Tipula > Tipula lateralis. The sequence goes on along the minus strand of OZ010736.1, from coordinate 149,589,108 downwards.
TCCTGGTTCAACAAAATGAATCAGTCCAGCACAAACAGAGAAAAATGGTGTAATCGAAATGAGAGTGTAGATTTTATGATCGTGGATCACATCAACCATCTTTGAAAAATAAAAGAATTTGTTTAAGGTTGTCGATAATGATTGTAATATTCTCAATCAATCAAAAGCGTCTGCGTGTATCAAAACTTAAAAAAATTTGTTAAAAACAAAGAAAGTTGGAGCTTCTCTCAAGTATTTTGTAATGGAATCACCAAAGGTGTTGGTTGAACGGTACAACAACATCCATATACACTCGTGTATTAAATATCGGTCAAGCATAAATAATCTCGGTCAGGTCATACTACCCAGACATCATGTGTGCAAATGCGAGTACATAGATGCATAGTATACTATTCTCACGCTCCAGTCGACATCGTCAGAACGTTAGTGGCGAGCTGCTTCAACACATCGCTAGAGTCAAGTGCAATGACAGATCGACCGATCACCAGCTACTTCTACGACACACTCAAGAGAAATATCGAAGCGCAATATTAAAATAATTTCGCAACAATGACAAATCGATTGTCGTACTTGAAGCGTTTCCCAAAACACATCCTTATTTGGACGATCTTAAGGAGGACAAATAAAGAAACATCTCCAAGGTCTGGCACAGTGCAAGAAAAAATCACTAAACTATTGCAGAAGCCAAAACAAAAGATTTTAACAGAATTAAGCGGAAAAGCTGGTGTTATAAATCGAACATATATCCTTATTCGAACTCTAATTTCTTATTATGGATATGTAGTTTGTTTTTCAGTTGTTTAGGTTATCCTGAGAACATGATAAATTAAGAAGTATATACCGCTTCCAAAAATTAATGAAAATACTTTATTCAGGATCAATCAAATGACATCGTTTGCTAATTACAGTATTCCCATTTTCACATGGCAAACTTCATATCAATCTATAGTGGATGGATTGGGTTTGAACACGATCTGAGATCATAGTTGTATATTTTGAGGAGAAAAGTACCACTATAGCGCTGATATAGATATATTCAACCGGCGAATAATATCAATTTCAGATGCTCCGATATCCCGGTGTTGCATATCTTAATTTTCATGAGGCACTCAATTAAAAAATTATAATCTAACACCGCGCATCTCAGCCAGACACAAAAAAAAATGTTAAATTATTGCTCCTATTTCTAGAAAGTGTTTTATAAACTGGCAATCAACATGAGGTCCGTGTTTTATTTTAATTTTATAGAAAAAAAATTGATGAAAGTCATGGCATACAGTTGGTGGATGAGTCATGACACAAATAAATCGAATAGTAACAGTTTTATATATAATAATCAGATATAAATTGATCATATACGAACCGGAAATTGTGAAACAAGTTTGATGTATAATATTCGAATCAAATTAACATATGCAAATTATGCGAAATATACGTATTAAATCATTCCGCCACCTACATGATATGTCATGTTGCGTGGTGTTGCGCACAATGTTGCATCACTAGAAAACTATTTGATGTAATAAAAACAGGTGTGTGAAATATTTTTTTTATACAATATCCTTAGGCCGGTGTTCTAAAATTATCTCTTTTCAATAATTCTAGTTTTTTAAGATTTCTATTATTGTTATTTTATTATAAGAAGCAATAAATCTTTTTGAATAAAAAATGATTTTTTGTTTTGTTCATTTTCTTATTTTATTTTTTTTTTCCAACCTTCTTCATCATCATGTTCTATAAAATCATCATAATTTTTTGATCGGTTTTCGATTATTTCATTATACATGTATATTTAGAAAAGATCTACTGTAACTAAATTTATATGTTGTATAAAAGAAATGAAATATATTTATATAAAAACTAGAATTAAAAGAATTATAGTGTTTTTTTTCGTTATTCTTTGTTATTCAGGTCCATCCCATATAAATCATTCATTATAATTTATATAAAAATAAAAATTCTAATGGTCGGTTCACAAAAAAAAAAAATTACTAAACACACAGATATATATATATTCCATCCTTCTTGTACATACCTTAAAAATGGAAATAAATCTTTTTGGTACCACAAAAAAAATGCTAAGAGATTAACATAAGAGGAAAATGAGATGGAATAATATTATATCGTTATATGGATTGTTTTTTGGTATATGAACGATGATGAGGATGATTTTGTATTATTATGATGATGATGATGATGGGGAAGGTGAGAAAGACAAATATTATAAATAAAAAGATTTCGCCTCGTGTATCATCGCTAGCTTCGAAATACCAACAGACACAATTTAGGGTAGATTTATATACGAAACTATAATTCCGTAAAATATTATATATACGTTTTCCTTTTTATATTTTAATCTCAATTTCCTTTTTTAAAGGTTTTATAATCTCATCATCATTAAAATTTGTGTGACCACCTTTTTCTTCCTTTAGCATCTAAGATAAACGCACAAACGTAAAAAATAAGACATCTTTCTTTTTATATGTTATGCTTCAATTTATTCACACACACACACACACACTCTTAGACATACCGAATGAATGTAACAAAAAAAAACATACAAATAATTTCAATCCATCCTCTTTCGATAATATGTCTGTAAGATGAGAGATCGACCACCATACATCTTTAACTTAAAAAAAATAAAAGGCCAAAAACGAAACACTATTTCATATATATACGAAAAAAGTAACACACAGCCCAACAACAATATATCGATATACACCAAGCCAATCTGACTAACAATAAATCTTTTACATTTCAAAGAAGAATTTATTTCAGTTTTAAATTAAAAAAAAAATCCGGACGCCATTTTTTCCTTATAACATAACTTTAACGAATTCTTCACACAAAATGTTACTTACAAGACAGACGGACAGAATAAAAATTAAAAATAATCAATCGATTTTTTCGAGATCGAATGTATGTATATATATACACACAACACAAAAGCAAAATCATCATTATTTAAGAAAAAAAAAACAAAAGTTCTTTAAGAATTCACACAAAAACAAAAAACTGATGATCATGTTTGAGGAGGATCAATCGATCGTATATATTTTATTCATTTATTTTTTTTTTCTTAAAAAAATTCATTTTCTTATCTCATTTGAATTTGATTGTTGTTGTTTGAACCATATACATATATACACAAAACATGTTTTCTTCATACAATATTATCGTCTTTGGAATTGCACAAGATGAAAAAAAAAAAATATCGCAAAATTATATATAAATTCGTGATTTTTTGATTGGAACCACTTTGCCTGTGTGATATTGAGCACCAAAAAGCTCGCAAAAAATCACAAAAACAAAAATAGCACAACACCACCATCAACTTTAACACCAAAAAAAGTTACGAAAAACGCTTTCTATTATATAATGATGATGATGATGAGATTACACAAATGATGATGATAATGAAAAAGAAAATTTCGAAAAGATGTTACACAGAGAAAATGTCTTGTCTTTTTAGTGATTTTGATTTTGTTTTTTTTTTTTTTTTGGATTAGAATTTTTTTTTTCCCCCGTTCTTTGGCAAATGTGAAACATGATCCCAAAAATAGAAAGAAAATTATACGAGTTGTTTTTGTGTTGTGTTATCATGGATTAGAGAGATGATTCAAGAGAAGAAAAATTGGAAAGCTTTTTGATAGGATATATAAAGTGTTTGATTTTGGATATTATTTTGTTTTTGGTTGGTTTTCGAAATTAATGTCTTAAGAATTTATGAGGTGAGCTTTTTGAAGTGTCAGATGGGGATGTGTTGATAATTTATTTATTTCTGATAACGGTTGACTTGATAACTCTATTTATGATATTTCATGTTATTGATTTAGCTTCTTCTTGTAATGTTGTTAAATTTCAAAATCACTGTTCTTATATAATACATTATACACCTGGTGAATCCCATAAGATATATATATGTTGTATACGAAAGAAATTAAAATAAGATTATATGTGAATACACCCTATAGTATGCCATCATTCAGACATTGACTTTATCGCAGCTTTATATTTAAGATATCCACAGTAAGAATATCAAAATTAGAAAACTTGAAAAAGCTCTTTATAAGTGTTAAAATATACTATTCTTTAGTAACCGATCAACGAAATATACAAAAGATCTATAATGAAAATTACATTTTCATCTCAATATACACTCGAAGTTGTTAAGTACACAACTTTAAATCGAAATTTGAGCTCTGTATGACGTGATAAGCACAAATACAATTAGTGACAAAAACAATAACTGTCACGTCACAATAAAAACATAGCCACAGTATATCTGTTAAGTCCAAACTGCCATGAAAAAACTTTATGACAAGTGTTTGACACAGTGACATAAAAACACTTCAAGTGGCCAAAAATCGATAATAAGATACATTGTTTAGCAAATCAGAGGACATCATCATTAATTAATTTAAAGTGTCTTCAAAATTTTTTGTGATTTTATTCCACAGTCAGTTGGAAACTTCTTCCCAACTAATCGAGATAGAATTTATAATGTTACGACAACTTATGGAACCAATGCGGTACCATTACAAAATAGAGACTTAATATTTTTTCCCAGTCAAGGAAGTCGACCAAAGTTATTTTGATTTTTCAAATGTGTATGAAATAGTGGCCTTAAGATTGATTTACCCTTTCGTGTTACATTTCCCGAAACTTTTTCTTATCGTTCTATGAAACATCGGCAGGTGGAAGGGAGTGGTGGTACATATATATACCAGTCGTATTTTTAAGTGGTATACACTATTGTACCAATTGTATTTTGAAAACGAATGAAACAAAATTCTATTTATACATTTTTCAATTCAATCCATAAGTATTTTTACTTCAACTGTTGAAATTTATTAGTGGTATAAGGCAAAACAATTTTTGCATAGTGGTATATTGCATTCCTGGCAAATTCTTGTGGTGCGCTTTTGAGATCCAATTTCGATTGGTAAGTGCATCGAAACTGCTCCGAAAAGTCTTGTTTTTCTTGACAATATCCCACTTTAATTTGAACGTTTGACTTTGGCTTTTCTGCTAGAGATGAAATGAATTCTAGTAGTGGGGTTTTATTCCGTCTGTTCTCGCAATAAATAATCCACGCGTTCACGACACTCATCATAACTACATTCCTAACATTCATGGACATGAATTGGCAATTTTGATCCATCTTTCATGGTTTTCGTTACCATTGTCCAAGCATCAGTATGGCAGTTACTTAGAACCATTAGTACTTTAGTGTCTTGCCATTTTACACATATAAGCCCGGACGTAAAAACCTTGAATTTTGATTCACCCCGTTGTAACTTCAATGATACAAGTACCCACACCAGGATAATTTATACTTTCGAGTAGGTGCACAAAAGTAAAATGTCTAGGACAGTACTCACTAATTTATTAATTACTCTCTAACCTAAAGTACCCTCCATTGCTGTTCTCTGTTACCGAGCCGGTAACCACATTTTTTTGCCCCGTTTTACGGATTTGAGCGGCATATATTGTTTTAGCGTTGGCCTCCCTTTGAATTTAGTCATAGACTCATCAATACTTTGAAAAACGCTATCTAATTTGCTTTGTCTGAACGTTCCTTTGAGTCAAGAGACTAAATCGTCGATGAAGTAGGTTTTGCTACAATTTTGTGGCTTATCTGGTGGTGCAAAATACAATTTCGAAGGCAAAAATATCTATCGATCTCGAGACATCGACTTTCTAATATATTCGTTACCCATGGAGGGTCGCTGAGACCAATAACTGCTAACATTTGGCAATCGGTTGTAACACATCACGATCCAATTACCATTTCTATTTCTCCGGGATCGGTGCCTTGTTTACAGCTTGACTTAGGATGTGACTTTTGGAAATATTTTATTCGCTCGGTGGAGACCAAATCCAGACCAGCGGAGACCTATGATGGAGACCAAATCGTGTTTACTGGTACTGAAGTTGGTAAACCTAGAGACAATGTTTCAGATAAAGATAAGGTCTGCTCTGCGTATGTTGATGCCCCGATATCTTTGGGTAGTGCATGGAACCCAAGGACTGTTCTATTTTGTTCTAAATTATCATTGTTAGCCGCAGAATTATCGGAAGCAGGTTCTCCTGCGGCAGGGATGAAATTATCACTATCATATAGGTTGAGGATGTTCCTGATTATTCGGTGGCACGTAATTATCACTGCTCCCGCAAGATTCAATGTCTGAGTCTTCCAATATTTGCTGTAGCTCTTCTTCAGTTCATACTTTTGGCCGCATGACTAAAAAAAAGGTAAGTTTAATGTTTTGCAGGTGACACTGTTGGTACACAGTGCACCATTCATAAATACTACTGGTACATAAACGTATCATCACCGCTTAAAACTTAGCAAAAATAAGGACACTTGTTGACCCTATAGCATTTAACACGCAACTAACTAACACTATAAATAAATTTTTTAAAGAGAAATGAGAATTACATTGTGAAGCCAGACTGTCTGCTGTTTCTTAGATTTCAGGCCTCGGATTTCATGTCGAGGTTTCGCCCTGTTTCTTGGTAGTATTATCCTTTCTACTGGCTGCTCTTCTTTATTGAGTTTCACAACTCCCAACGTGTCTATAGTAATCTTACCTTCCATTTCACCGCGAATTTCTGTTGTATGTCCAACACGAATTGGTTCTTGTTGATCAAGTCCACTTCCAAAATCACCTCATCGACAATATTAGCCATCAAAAATTCATGACAGAAGTCCCTGTTACCAATTCGTATGTCCACTTCCTTCTTTCCCTTGATTTCTGCACTTTCGCCGGTTGCTGTTTGCAGTTTGAATCCTCCAATAAGCTGAAGTTCATTTTCTATTAAATCAGCCCATACAATCGTCCGCATTGTTCCTGTATCTAGTGTTATCATACAGGCTCTCCCGTTGATTTCTCCATCTAATGTTAAGCCATCACCAACCGTGGAACGGGGATGGCTGTCATACTGGATTTTGTTGAAGAAGTTTGGTTTCTTTCTTTATCGACCTTCTCATTTATTGTTAGCTATACTACAGGACGCTCCTTCTCTTCTGATCCCTTGCAATCTTCCCTTTTCCTCCAAAATAATAATGATAGTATCATTGACCGCTTACGTTTTATTTCCCAACAATCCCTTGAAATATGACCAGGTTTGTCACATATCCAATATCTAATTCTAACTTTATTGGTAGCTAATCTTTTCCTGGTTTGTTGTAATTCGATGAGTTATAATTTCCTGGTTCTAATCCGATTCGTCGTATTTTTACCTCTGGAATTATCATCTTGTTAACAGTCTCGATCGTTAAAGCACAAGCGATGGTATTCGCATATGTTGTTTTCGATGCTGACACAACCGGTCGTCTTTTGTCACGAATACCATCAGTAAACGCATCAATTTTTATTCTTTCCGTGTATTCGGGAGTCATATTAAAGCGTGTTAGATGCACCAATCGCTCGATGTTTGCAGCAAATTCTTGAAGTGTTTCTCCGATTCTTTAATAATGACCTTTAAGCTCCATCCTGTATAGCTCCCGCTTATGATCAGCACCATATTTTCGTTCCAAGGCTAACATGATTCTATCATAGTCCCCGCGTTCAGATTCTGGAATAATCTGCATCATATATGCCGCACCGCCTTTTAACGCCACTATGAGAGTTGCGACTTGGTCTTCCTTACACCAATTATTTTTTACTGCTGCCGTTTCAAATTGTAATTAATTTGAAAATGTTGAACGACGTTGTTCCGTCGAATGTCGGAGGCTTTAATTTAATTCCGCTAACTGGTTTCAGGATTTGAGAAGCACCGCCATTAGTTTTAATGTCTATCATCTCTTTTTCAAGTTTTAAAACCCTTTCATCAGTCGCTTCAAACTTTTCGTTCATTTCACATTTTACTGTATCCACTTTGGCATTAAACGAGATGGACATTTCGCGGAACTTTTCACTCACTTCAGATATAAAATGCCGTTGAATATTATCTTGTTCTTTCAACCTGTTAAGCACAGTTTCTTGACCGGTTTTCAAATTTTCTTGGCAGGTCAACATTTCAGTTTTCAAATTTTCTTGGCCGGTTTTCAACCATTGTTCTAAACCACTCATCATTTGTTGCATCGCTGCCATTAACTGCCCCATTTCAAAATTTGTAGGTGATGAGGTAGGTTTATTTATTGTTGTTGGAGCGATGGTTACTCCGACATTTGTAGCCCCTTTCATAGGATTCTCCGCATTAGGTACTCCAGTATTTCACTTTTTATCACTTTTTTCCGATTTTAATTTATCGCTTTCCCGAAGCTCTACGCTATCTCATTATCATTTTGCTCGCTTCTCGGTCATAGTCGAATTTTCCATTTATTTATTATTTCGCCTGTATACTGTGATTCATTTCCAATTACGAGCATTTAGTACTTAGATTCAATAAGAGATGTCACCCGCTTCCGTAACAGTATGTAGTATAGTGGTCAAACGCTAAACCAGTTAAAACAACAACAACGCTAAAAAATTTTATGTTGGAGAAAACTTAAGAAAAGCTAGAGATGATGGACATAATACCCGAAAATTGTTTTTAAATCAGTGAAGTGTTAAACTGACTAGAGTGCAGTGAAGATTAGTGACATAATATTCACAAGTGAGAACCGGCTAATACTTGACTATTTTTGAGATTATTGATTTTAAAAAATTTTGGAAATTTTAAAAATTTTAAAAACCAATTATAAAATTTTTCAGTTACGCTAACTGAACAGCTTACAGCACAATAAGTACTTTCAATTGTGCTTCTTCGTCTTAAATGTTTCACTTTATTATTACTCCTCAAATTCTCAAAGTTTTAGAGTAAAATACCCAATTGTTTTGTGATCCAATTTGTAAATATATTATTTCAGTTTCTCACTCCCTGTAAGTCTAAGTTTCTCTTTATTAGTTAAGCCTGATTTCCATTATGAAAAATACTGACAAAATTGTCAAGGCGGGATAAAAATATAATTTTTCTTAAAGTGCGAGAGAAATAAAAAATATTTTCAGTATAAAAAATTTATTCAGTACTGAATAAACTTTTATGGTTACTGAGAAAATAATTATAGCAGTACTGACAAAATATATCAAGAGAAGTATTTTTTTCAGTACTGGAGAAATATTTTATAAGAAAAATAAAGATGGATGATTTTTTATGGTCAATTCATAATTTTAACATTTCGTTGTTAATTATGATAATTATGTTAAGTTTATTTTTTTTTAAATTTATTGTTGAAGATTCAAAGTGTTTTTTGTCTTTTTTTCAAAAACAAAAAAAAATGCAAATTTATTGGTTGTTACACACATTTGTCAAAATATATCCACAATAAAAAAAAAGAAAAAAGTAAAAAACTATCTCAGTCACCCTAATGGCATTTTTAATTTTTTCAGTAAAAAATACTGACAAAATTTTTTTCATAATGGAAATCAGCCTTTAATTTTCTATTTCAAGCTCATTGACTTTATCTTTCGTTTTTCGTTCATATCTTCTGCCACTGTATTTTTCGGTTCATCGTGCTCAAGAGATTAACCGGTCTCTCCTTAGAGTGGCACTAGAAACTCCGTTTGAAAAACTACTTAAAAACACAACGCGTGATTCTCCAACCGTTTAGTTAATTCCTACGTGCGTGTTTTCAATTTTTGTTGAAACCTCTTGAAGCCCAAACCTATATAAAATTATAAATATGTTTAGCTAGTTTAACTCAATAAGTAATGTTAAGGTGACACGAAGCCGATGATAACAAGTTTGCACTTCACTTTTTTGCGTGCTTCCACGCAAAAAACCTTTAGCATTCAACTTACTCATCAAAATGTTCTACCGTTCCTGTAGCGAATGCCTGTTAAAAATTTTCTAAAAGCTGGTTTATTAAAAAAATTTGGTAGTGGTTCGATGAAGTAGCTCAAATTATTTGGCACTTTAGAACAGTTTTTCACAATAGGATGAATTACGAAGCATCATTGCTTCACAATAAGCTCCATAATCAAATTAAGTTTAAATATCTAGGTAGATACTGCTAATTAAGAAAAATCAGATGCATCTAATAACTTATATTATTTTCACTGTCGGACCACTGATGGAATCATTTACTATAAGTTGGGTTAATTTATTATGATGATTAAAAAAACATATGATCAACTAAATGGTGCAGTGGTTGAGTCTACGGCAGTTAGAGCGGGAAGTACCGAATTTCGATAGAGACAGAATGCAAAAATATTTCTTTGCAAAAAGAACACATCACATCTACGAATCACTGTTGGAGAATTCATGGGTCATTCAGTGTATTGAAACAATATTTGCAATCACTTTCGTCACAGTAAATTCTAAATACATATGTAACGTTAAGTCGAAATGAAGTCTAACATATAATATGTCTACCACTCATTTCTACACATGCTTTGTCATCCTAAATTGAGGCTCTATCGGAATATCTACCTTGTCATCAATTTGTGCCACTCTTCCTGAATAGAATATCTGATAGTTGAATTTCTAAAGGATTCAGTCACCAATTCTGTGTTTTATCCACTTTGAATTTAACGGTGTAAATTGCATCGATCTTTCAAACAAGCTCCATCACAAAATAGTTTAGCTCCATCAATAGTTTAAATGGTTAGGTAAATTCTGCTAATTATGAATTATCAGATACGTTCACGAAAGCTATTCAAACTGTGTTCCAAACCATCTTCTAATATAATATTCTCATATTTATTACAACAAATATAAAAATCAGACCATTGATTTGGTCCATTACTGGACGCACTAAGGTGCGTTAATTTATTAATCAGGATCATTATGATTAAAAAGCAGATGGCCGCAGAAGCCCAATATAGAGGCAGGATGTAAAAAGGATTTTTCACCATGTTCTCGCGAAATTTCTTACAACGACTGTTGGATCGGGATTTGAATCCTGTGAACTGGTCACGAAAAATTCTCCTAGAAGCTTGAGGACTTGTCCATATATTAGCTCTGCTGGGGTGCACTTCAGTTCATCTTTGACTGCTGCTCGTATTCCCAACAAGATAATGGGTAGCTCTGTGCTCCAATGCATGACATTTCCACGAGCTTTAAGCGATGCTATTAGTTGTCTATATGAAACAGTTCGACCATACCATTTGCCTGTGGATGATAAGCAGTGGCACGGATTCTGTGAGCGCCTAGTGAACGCGTGAGTTCACAGAAGAGTTTTGACTAAAATGGGCTGCCTCGATCAGTAGTAATCTCAAGGGGTATTCCAAACCTTGATACGTATTGCTCGACAAAAGTCTTAGCAATAGTGGCAGCGGTACTATCTCGAATGGGATATGCCTACGGCCAACGAGTCACGTCGGGGAGCAAAATTTTGATTATTTTGGATATACTTTACTATTGTGGTGTGACTATTCGTTGTATTTGTGAACGCCACATTACTCATACATGTCAGATTAGGTAAAAATTATGCACCGCTTATATTTTAATAGGATTTTGTAGTGTGCGAACCATAGTAGTCTTTTTAAAACTTCAGCAAAAAATGTATAAAATTCATTTCATTTGTTATGTATACAAGTTAAAATTAGTATTAAGTAGTATAGCTTTTGGCTTTTATCACAGCACTCATTCGTCGAGGCATTGAGTTTATTAAACTTTGTCACCTTTCAAAGGGAATGCACAACCATGCAAATTGATTATTTCCCATAATTGCTTCGAGTTTCTTTTTTTTATATCGACCCACAAATTCTCAATTGGATTGAGATCAGGTGATTTAGCAGGACACTCCATAAAATTATGCTTATTTCACAAGAACCATTCCTTCGCCTTTTTAGAGGTATGTTTCGGAACATTGTCTTGTTGCGCGACCCATTTAAGTGGCGTTTCGTATTCTGCATAAGGTAGCATATAATGGTTTCCAGTATTTCAACATATTTATCCGCGTTCATAATTTCCTTAATTCTATATATCGGACCAACGCCGACCCACGAAAAACAACCCCAATCCATTATATTTCGCCCTCCGTTTAATGGTTTTTTGACCTGTATTGCTTGTGACGTGTGATGTTTTCTAATTGTTGAGGAGATGTCTATATCTAAATTAAGATCTTGTTTGATGTTCGTTGAGGTATAAAAAGGATTCCTTTTCGCACAAATCACGATGTCCCGATCAGTTTGATTTGAAATTTTTTCGTTTTCTTCCTCGTGTTTCTGGTTTTTATTTGTTCTTAACAGCATTGAATATAACGGTAGGTGAACATCCCACCTTTGCTGGAAAAATTTCTATGTTTTTCCTTCTTTGATCCATTTTTTAATTAAATCTCTTCGCTCTTCGGAACAATGTTTTCCCCGGCCCATTATTTTTATAATTTTATTTATCTTATTATTTCCGAACCGCTATTCTTGATCACCTCTATTTTAAACAATAATCAATAAGAGACTACTATTATTTCGAACATTAACATTTAGACTGACAATCGAACATATGGGGAATCCCGAACTTGTTTGAGAAAAAAATTACAAATAGCGTTTGGTTTATGTTCAGTGGACATTAAAAAATTCATTTTGATAATAGATGACACTTAAATCATGAAAGGGTATTTTTATAAATACAAAACCTAAGATACAGATACACACTATTATTATTTCGCACACGACTGTAAATATATATATATATATATATATATATATATATATATATATATATATATATATATATATATATATATATATATATATATATATATATAAATATATATATATATATATATATATATTTATATATATATATATATATATATATATATATATATATATATATATATATGTATAAATATATATATATATATATATATATATATATATATATATATATATATATATATATATATATATATATATATATATATATATATATATATATATATATATATATATATATATATATATATATATATATATATATATATATATATGTATATATATTTCCTTTTATATAAATGGTATGCCATCGTAGACAAGACATTAGCAATAAATAACTGTATGCAAATTATTTAGTTCTAATCCATATTCTGATCTTATTTCTTCTGTATATACATCAAATCCATTCTCATGCAATTACTTATCCGATTAAACTCGTACGCGATTATACATACATATATTCAATTTAGCATGAAAAAGGCTCTGTACCAAATTATTGCTATAAACAAAATACAGCTTTTTTGTACATATTTTCTAATGACAGCCATTTTTCTTTTTATCATAAACAATAAATATACATAATTTTTATTTATTTATTTTTTCCATCCATTAAATGTAATACATATTTTATAATTTTATGTCTGTTATAATGTTCTAAAAGAAGAAGAAGACGAAGTAAAGAAAGAAAAACCCAATCAAATAGAAAAATTAGATGTTATAAAAATATAAATTATTGATCTTCACAGTGACACTGTGAAACAAAGATAAATTATTCTTAATGAAGAAGTTATATAGATATTTTTTTGCCTTCCATTATTTATATATTTTGTCTCTATATATGTGACTATATTTTGTCGATAGGCAAACACCCGGAGAAAATTGTTTATTGGTATAATTTCTAAAGACGATGGGAGAAGCATTTTAAATTAATCGATTAACGCAATAACAAACAAGTTGAATTCCAGGTTGTGTATATACAACATATACACAAGACGATCGATCGTAAATAATATATAAAAATATATAGATCATCCAATAATCGTCTATATGTACGGTTAACGACTTTAAAGATGATTAATTTATGACTCATCGTAAAACTATAAATGACATCGTGTTTAAATTTTTAAATCCGTATATCTATAAACTTATAAATCGTCAACTTATCTTGGCCAACAGCATTAATTTCATAGCATTAGAAATTATAGGAATTTAAGTGTTTTTGGTGCATGAGACATAACTATAACATTACCTCATTGCACCAGCTTGTATTTCGCGAGCTGAAGTAATACATATTGTTGAAACCTAAGTTGCAACCGATGACAAGTTTAAGTATCTTAAGTACAAGATTCATCGATTTGATGCTATATATCTGTTCCCACGTGCACTATCGCAAAACTACCGCCATCTTGTACCACATGTTTAATCACTATGGTATTTAGTAGGCAACACGAGCTTTTATCTAAAAAAAACTATGTGTTTCTCATGTGAACAAGATTTACCCTTTTTGGTGGGTTCGTTCACTTACAAATAATAAAATTTAATCGAATTTTCTTCATAGATTGTCATTATGAATTGACCTTAAACGATCCCCCATGTGGGGAACACAGTTGGGATTTTACATGTAAAAAATACATTTTTATGTAAAAAACAGCGTAAATTACATAAAATGTAAATTACATGTAAATAACAAATCTAACCCAAATTATATTGACATTTTGACATTCAGTATATAGTCGAAAAAATATTGGACACATTTGAATATTTCACAAATTGTATTCGTAAAATAGTAAGATTTTATCACAGATGGCGCTTTATTCACAATTAGATTTGATAAGAGATGGCGCGATAGTTTTTTACATGAAAACATTTTTTACATAAAGAATGTAATAAATAAACTTATGTAAATTAGATTTTGCACATGTAAAAAACCGTGTAAACTACATAGTGTAATATAACCGCCCAACTGTATTGGAGAAGATCCTGCTATAATGTAGATCAAAAAGAATAAGTCATATGGTTGGTTATCATTAACTCTCGCTACGATTCATAAACTGAAGTATAGTGTTGTTTATGTAGCATCTGACTAAAGCATTCCTTACATGAATTTAGCATGTTATATAGCTAATAGCTTGTTAGAAGGTTCCTCAACAACCGCCAATTTTAAGGGCTTGTTAAGCACAATTCTCCAAACTTTTAATGCCTGTATCTTTACATATGCGCTTCACGCAAGCAATTCAGCACCTTTTCACACACTTATTTAAGGGACTTAATCAATTCATTAGCTGCATTGTTTTCGGCGCGTCTTAATAGTTTACAAACTACATATTCAGCCGTCAGTAAAATAAAATGTAGGTAAAAAGGAGAAGTTGCATAAATAAAATTCCACATCTTATTTCCAAATTGTGGCAGATAAGCATTTAATTCCGTGTGTTTGCCACCAGTCCAATATAAGTGAGTAATGCAACACCATACGGCTAATACATTCTGCTAAATTGCATTAAGGAGAATCGAAAGGAGTACGACAGTGTTGGACGCGTATGTTGAAATAAAAGAGGTCGAAGTTTTAGTGAAAGAGATTGCATCCCATTAAATTCTGGAATGGAAAATATGTGAAAAATATATTTTTGCCCAAAGTCGCATTTGTGAAGTGTTATGATTTATTTGAACTCTCGACAAAGGAAATGGTTGCAAAAGCCAAATAAATACTTAAACGAACAAACCCTACTTTCAATTAATTTTTAAGACTACTGTCCAAATTATACAGAGTATATATAATTTCTCTAGCATAAATTCGGCTTAAGAGAACATCATTCAACAAAAGAGCAAGAACATGGGGTTTACCGCAGCCCAGAAATTCATGTGTTTATAAATAATAGGGTTTATAGACCTTTACGCAGATAATGACATCGAGTCTGTCCAAGAAGGCTTCACACGCTGCACGAATTAGGTGTGATGGTATTTTGCCCTATTCTTTAAGGCGTCGACCGTTTCTATAGTTAGACCATTTTCTATAGTTAATCCTTTGGCCTGCAGAACCATATATAGAACAATCCATTCGATTTAAGTCCGGGGAATGAACATAATAAAGTTGAACATATTGTTGTGAACATAATAAAGCTGGCAACTTTATATTTTTAAAAACATTAGATTTCACAAGCTTTATGGGATTGTGTCGAGTTTTGTTGAAACGTTCAATGGTTTCTTCTAAATTGTTTGCATGTAAAGATAACAAAGCATCGTTTAAAATCATTTAACAGTGCTTTGTTGATTAACCTTTACGCTCTCTTTAAAGAAAATGAGGAGAAAGCGTCCGGTGGCCCAAACAATCACTGATGCAGGCGCTTGATTTCACAAAGATCAAATTGACTTTTAATTTTCGCTCTAATCAAACACGATCGTTTTATTTGTTTACATATTGCTGTGCCGTAAAATTCTCAAGCTCGCCACCAACGTGCACTTTTGCTCTTGCTAAGCTGTCTCTTGTGCAAGTGTTAAAACGTAATTTTTGTGCATTCAAGACCTTCAATTGTATACATTTAATATGCTCCCAGTGCTACACGAGCAGACTCATTGAGATTTCTTGCCAATACAATTGAGCTTTATCGAGAATTATGTTGAATTATAGCCACTTTCAAACCATTTCTGGTAATGTTGCTGTTTTGATAGTAGTTATCGTCAAAAAATGAGCGCGCTGCCATGTTCTGTTTGATTACTACAGTATATACCGAGAACACTTCAAGTACCAACCGCTATAATTTATAGTCCTTATGGAATTTATAGTCAATAAATCGATAGGACTTCTATTTGCGGAGATATTTTGGGTTTTAATTTTTTCATATAATTTTGGACCCAGGCACATACAGCTGGATTTGACGCTGATTATATTATTGATGTTCTAGCTGGTGCTGCACAGTTATTCATTGAGCCAGACTCATTCTGTGGGTTCACAAAAGGACATTCCACTGAGGTAACAGCACACTGGGTCTATTCCAAATGTACTATAAAATGGCGCAACGTTCCAGATCCAAAGCAATTGGCCAATGGAACTAAGGAACTTTTAGCACTGTAACTAAATTTAAGCATCGGAAAGATGTCGTTTTTTCGATTCGATGTAGTTGAGCTTCCCTGATAACAAAAATCTTACTTACATGCGATCGATCGATTGCAATTTTGTACTTCGTCCAAGTAAATTAATTTCTTGTTTACAAAACAAGTTTTATGTTTTACCTCTATGTCTCGAACATCTATCTAAACGGATACTCTCTAACATCAAAGCAATTTGATTGACTATTTTATCAATTTAAAAAAAAAAATTAAAAATAAATAAATAATAGCTTCCATCAAATAAAACAAGAAATTGAATATATCTTACAAGAACCACTCAACGGAAACTTGAACTGTGCGCGCGGTGATCTGGACAAAAGTGTATTTCTTTTTCATTTATTTTTTCTTAATTTAAAATTACTCATTTCTACCGATTTTGACTGTTCGTTCGTTGTATTTTTTTTTTTTTTTTGAGTATGAATTATTGAGCTTTTTTACGTTATTGTTGTTGTTCGTAAGAAATATGATTTTTAATTGGTATTCATAAGAAAACTTCTCATCGTCTTACATTCGGTTTGTTATTTCAATGTTCTGGGTTATGATTAATCGAGTGATGTCAGAAAAGTTGATTTGATTTATATGCTCATAATTAGATAATGAGTTTTTTGAATTCGAAATAAAATGTATAATAATAATAAATTGAGTTAAAAAAAAAAGTGAAAAACCAATGATGATCATGATCATCATCATCGTGATATACAAGAAGAAATAGTAAGATGGTGATAATCCATCCCATAATTTAATATAATTTTATATATTATGTATATATATATATATATATATATATATATATATATATATATATATATATATATATATATATATATATATTTAAAAAATGGAGATGAAGAAAAAAATCTTTTTATATACTCATTCATTAAATACATATATGTAATAATAAAAATGACAGACGCATTCTAGTTAATGTTGTTGTTAGTGCTGTTTAAAGCTAAAAGCATACACCGGTTTCTTTGAATTTCAAATCATGCAATACACAAGGGTTCGTTCTGGTTAAGTATAAAAAGTAGTAGTAGTTATATACTCAAACTTGAACGCGATATAATTTTTTTTGGTTTGGTTTTCGTTTGGGTTCTTCTGAGATCTCAATGTCAACCTGATCGTTCAGTAATTTATTTTAATTTATAACACAAAATGTAAAAAATAAAAAAATTATATATATTTTTTTAGTTAAATTATATTGAACTTGATTCGATTTATATATTATACATATTTTTGATATGTGCGCGCGCGGTATTAAAATTAAGAAGAAAACAATCTTTAAGAAATAAATATTTTCTTCTTACTTGGATATATATGTATGTACAACAAAAATATTGATGATGGTGGATGGCGGAGATAAATGGTGTCGCTCAGTTGGAAGATGTATAAAAATTATTATTATTTTTAACTTTTTTTTTTTTTGTTCTTTCATTTTATTTTTCATTCTTGAGATGGATAAAGAAAAAGTTGTCTTATTTTTGATGAGAGTTTTACATTATTATTATCATTATTATTATTATTATCAGTATTACTGTTATTATTATTGCTGTTGGTTGTATGAACATATATATACTTTATATATAGCTGACATGGTATATACATATATAATGTCTAGATCAACCGGAATTTCAAACAGACGCAGATTAAAAATAAATTGGCAGATATTGGGTACATGGCAAAGTAATGGATAATAAATCTAAACGACCTTTACTAAGTTTAAATTAGTAAATATTATAGTCACTTAATCTACACGGTTTTATTTTATCCTGAAAAAATATCATATATCATCTCTTACAGCACTATAGCAAATATTTAGATTCAACCATCTGGAATTCGCTAGAACTGTTGCAACACGATTTCCAATATATATACAATGATATATTCAATCTCTCAATTATTCAGTGACTCCATGAGATCAATACTGGCCTATAGAGCGAAAAAAACTACTTTGTGTGAATATACAAATTACCAATAAACACACATATATCTGCTAACCAGAGTTGGGTTAATTCACTGTTTGGGGAGCTCATTTTGTTTTTGAGTTAACGCGCATTATATTCTCACATAGCATAACCTATATTGGTGGTTACTGCGAGAACCCTGTTATAACACATCATAAACCTTCTTATATAACACCTTCCAACGTTTGCGATATCACGATTTTAGTACACTCTTTTTCTGTCAACATCCTTTAACTTTTACAGCACAACATGTGGGTTGAATCAAAGGTCACAATCAGAAGGGAAAATTAATTTTTCGACAGATTAATGATGCGTTCTTAACCGAATAAAATTCAAATTCACAAATACCATGATCCCTCACGCCATAAAAAGAAATTAACAAAAATCGAAGACATTTCGATTCAACTATCTAGTTCGCTAGAACTGTTGAAACACGGTCACAACTTATGCCTGATAAGATAAAATTGACCTTTACAAGTACTCAATCAATTTCGCCATTAGATCGAAACTGATTATATAGTATATATATATATATATATATATATATATATATATATATATATATATATATATATATATATCCCGATTATATATATATATATATATATATATATATATATATAGATATATAAATATATATATATATATATATATATATATATATATATATATATATATATATATATAAAGACCGAACTCTTCATACTCTTGTAAACTTCTGGAACCTTCAATATTGTTGTTTTTGCCTATTTGCCAAAATGCAGGACACCTTTTAAAGCTTAGTGCACCATTTCCTCTCGGCCCACGAGCAGAATTTGATTGAGCTTTTAACTTTATATGATACGAGGAACGATATGAGGAACTTCAGTTAAATATTTGATCTCGTGGGTGTAGCTCATCCAAATTTGCATGGTATTTTAATTTCAGAAGTTGACCTACAGGAGATAAAGCCCGATTAAGTATCACATTATTTCACTCTGTTGCCGCTCCCAATCACGCGATTTCATCTGCATGTGAAAGAATTTGATTTAATTGTAGCAGTATATGTTTGAATACATATGACGCCTTTTAGTACACAGTTGCTTCTGTTCTGTTCAATATTTACAATGGGCTTATGTAAATCAGAAGATGACCAAACTCCATCTTTTTGAAATCTTAGTTCATTCTTCCTAATTTTTCGTCGTCCTTTAATAGAACCGTTATTGTGTTGGTTCTATATGATGTTCGTTAGCCAAAGTATTTTTAATGGTGTTTGTGCATAATAGGAGTTGTTCATACACATAACATGTACTCTCCTCAGAAATTGAATTATCATACGTGTCATGGCATAATTTATTTGAAAAGTCGAACATCTCTACGCAACAGGCGTCACAATGACTCAATTTGCAGACGCCCTTTTGTTTTCTATTGACTTCAAGTAGCCCTAATTAATACTTTAGATGGTTATTCTGGTACCTTTTTGGAAATTTTCTCCAATTGATCTTCTAAACAAATAACTTATGTTTCAAAATTCTCAATTTAATTGGACATTGTGACCAGTCCATAATTACAAACATTGGAAGGATAATCTATTTGGTTCATTTAACCCCTTTGTCAACTGAGAGTTAGATATTACAGGAAGTCCAGCTAAAGGATCAAATTAATAAAAATTTGTTATTTATTGAATAGGTAAGATTGTCATATCTGATGGCTATGCCAAAAACTCCCATGCAACGCTTTAGTCAACACGAATATCAAGAACTTAATTATGGTGAAAATACTAGATCAATACATTAGGAGTGAGTTATTATCCAGGAGTCCACTCCATAAAAACGAAGCTCAATCAAGCTGTTACTTATGGCCTTAGTTGTATGTCAACCAAAATTCCACACCGAAATGATTGGAAACGAGAGGGTCCTCATTTCTACATATGGAAATCGTACTGATGTATGTATGTAGCTGGGTGTTTTCAAAATACCCTACATGTTGGCGAAACGTTCTAGATAAAAAAAAAATAATCAACAAAAAATCACTATTGGTCAGTAAAACTGAGAATCTGTTAGCACTCAGCAAACCATCAATGAGGCTATTCGGTTGCTTTTTCACGAGTCAGTTGCTATAAGATATAATCTTAAAAAAATAAGGTGTCTGAAAACTGCTGCTTCTATAATTCAAAAGTTATTCTGCAGCACATGTCATGCGACAATTGTCCTTTTCCACTACATCATAGTAACAGTGCAATAAGTTGTACTATGAAATGATGTTAACACCAACGAGGAATATCCTGAATATAGTCTGGATAGCTAAGCGTATAGAGGGACATAGCACAAAAGATCTTGACCAACTTTCGTACATAAAGTAAACTCATTTTTCAATATAATATCCAAAAGCTTCATTTTACCGTCCAGGTGGCGCAGTGGTTTACCCTGCGATTACGATCAGTGGTGTAAATAAACATATCTATGACACCCTGTTGGAGTGTAGAATTCATGGGCCAACCCATCTTCCATGTCTGTACTATTGGCTGTCATGGAGCTTTGTAATGTGCAGATGGTTCTACGAAAATCAGACCTATAGCCGTTCGTCCTCGATTTGGCTGTAATGGCGTAAGGTTAGGACGTTAATAAGCGAACCGCGAAAGAGTTGGAAGTGCCTCGAGCCCCGAAACAGATTATAGATATAAAAACAAACAAACAAACAAGCTTCATTTTATTTACAAAGTCATTCATTTCAATTCAGTTTCATTTGAGGCTTTCCAGCTAGGAATTAAAATAGATTTGGTATTACAGAGTATATCAGAGTAATTTAAATATGGTGAGCACGTTGGCTCAGTTTCCTCAACAATTATGAAAGAATGCTTGGAATCGATTTGACTTTATAATACAAAATGGCCTACCTCTTGCGCAAAGCTCGTTCATGGTAATTCTTCGTTCCAAATATTAAAAATTTGTCCGATTTTCAAGTATGTTTGTAAGATGTTATCGATCTTCTAACACCAAATTATAGATTTCCTGAATGTTAGGCGATACTGTAGAGAGTTTTGGAGGACCTTCATGTTGATCATCTTTGAAGCTTCTACAAACCATACATATTCCATGCCAGTACTGTACTATGGCATGGAGCAAGTAATGCCAAGGGCGGATGGTCTACAACAATTGGTAGCTATACGTCCTCAATTTGACCATAGAAACGACATAAGAAATGCAAATAAAATTAACACACTCGTAAAGAGTTATTCTTATAAAAAGTAACTCGTCCTCTAGTCATCGACTGGGATTCATTATTTGAAATAACTGACTTGCAGCGTTAATTGTATAATGTTTTAACACGCACTGAGAAGTTGATTTGGGCATTTCTCAATTAAAACTTTTTCCCCTTTTTTTATTTGAGAGAAGCCAAAACCATCAATGAATATTTCAATTATAACTATATATAAAGTTAGACTAATCTTAGTTGAATAGTTCTAACAAAATTCTTACAAGTCTAAAGAAAGAAGGAGTCAACTATATACTGCATATAAGCTTTAATTAAAGTCTTTAAACTAGCTGACTTTATTTTGTAACCATACTTCTTGTTTAAGCTCATCTCTGTACATAACTTACTTAAAAACAGCAGTCAGCCCTAGCTCCAATCTGTCTAGATTACAACTGTCCAATTTCGTAGGATCTCGATGTCTCACGCATTGAAGTTTTGAAATTTGACGACCAAAAGGTTTCATTGTTCACAGAGTTAATATACACTCGCGGACAAAATTAACGCATATTTTTGTTTTTGTAATAAATAAAATCCCGCTGGACAATTTCAGTGGAACTGGTATCAAATGATCCCAAATTTATAATTTTCTCAAAAGAGGTAAAATGTGGCATTATGGAATTATAGCGGCTATTTTTCATTGCAAAATGTTAAAATGTGTCGAAATATTTTTTTTTTAAATTTTTAAAAGCGGTTTATAAACATTAAGACTAGCTTAATTACAATTTAATTAATTAATTTAATAAAAAGTATTTACCCTCGTACCCTTATTACAGCTTCCATTCTTCTGGGTATACTAAGTAGAATGCTTTGTATCATTTGTTGCGGAATGAAATTCCACTCTTCTTGCGCTGCAACTCTCAGCTCTGCTGTCGAATCTGGTGCAGGAGTTCTAGTTCTAATACGGCGTTTTATAATGTGCCACACGTGTTCAATCGGATTAAGATCAGGACTCATTGGTGGCCACTTAAGTGCACGAATGCCAATATCTTGGAGATATTGTCGTACCGTTGCAGTAACGTGGACTGGAGCGTTATCATGCATTAACACAAAACTGTCATAACCTATGAAGTCCACATATGGCAAAACGTGATCGCCAAGAATGTTCCGAGCATACCATTCTGCATTCATCCTCAAACCAATCTCCACCAGCGGCCCTCCCAACTGATTCCACCCCAAAACATTATTGAACCTCCACCAAAGCTTACAGTTTGCACCATGTTACACGGTGCGAAGCGTTCTCCAACTCTTCTATATATACGATTAAGTATATACTCTTACAAGATTACGTCCATCTGGTTTTCATAATTGGATTCTGGTCTCATCTGAAAAGAGAACAGTGGCCCATTGATCAGTTCCCAATTTGCATGAGTATGAGCCAATTCTAAACGGCTGGATTTGTGGCGGGAAAGAAACCGTGGAACTTTTACGGGCCGTTTTGGAAATAGGTTCACTTCTTTTCGTCTTCGTCTAACTGTTCTCACACTAATATTCACTTGACGCGCACTAAGTAACTCATTTTTGAGTTGAGTAGAAGTTCGCTTTCGATCTCGTAACGAATTCATTTTTAAAAATCGATCGTCATGCTCGGTTGTGCACCTTTGTCGTCCTTGTCCGGGCTTTCTTTTATACTCTAAGGTCTCACGATACCGCTTAAGTATTAGAGCTAGAAATCCTGACCCAGATTCGACAGCAGAGCTGAGAGTTGCAGCGCAAGAAGAGTTGAATCTCATTCCGCACGAAATGATACAAAGCATTCTACTTATAGTATGCCCAGAAGGATGGAAGCTGTAATAAGGGCACGAGGGGGAAATACTCATTATTAAATTAATCAAATTAAATTGTAATAAAGCTAGTCTTAATGTTTATAAACCGCTTTTAAAAATTTAAAAAAAAAATAGTTCGACACATTTTAACATTTTCAATGAAAAATAGCCGCTATAATTCCATAACGCCACATTTTACCTATTTTGAGAAAATTATAAATTTGGGATCATTTGATACCAGTTCCACTGAAATTGTTCAGCGGGATTTTTTTTTATTACAAAAAAAAAATATGCGTTAATTTTATCCGCGAGTGTATTAATTTTTGACTTCTTTTCGTGGTAACGAAATCTCTGAATAAAAGACTAATGTGAAATTAATCAACCATCTCGAACAAACAGTAGTTAGTCAAAGCGGCAACCATAATTCAGTTGCATACAGCATCGAAATGCATCACGTTCTGAAATTTTTGGCCAGTGATGTGGCTATTTTCAGTATTTGGGACTCGTATAACTAATCAGCATTGTCGAATTTTTGAGTTGATCTAAAGTGGTTTCACTTTAAATCTAATAGATATTTATATAGAGTGATCTTCAGAGGGTTGGGAGCTTTACTTTATTTGTTTTGGGTGGCTATATTATGAATAGACGTATACGCCAGGAAAGACCAGTACCACAGAGTCTAAACATTTTATCTGATATTTACATTAAAAATGGATAATTTTGACAAATTCCTCATCAAATCCATTTTGCATAAACTGTATCTTACAAAAGTCAACATATCGAATATTAATCAATCACTTAATATACAACTGGCCTTAATTAGCCCGACTCGTTGTCGCCGTGCAACATAAAAATTGCTTACAAATTGTCCAAAATATGTATACTAATTAGAAATTCATTACTATATATAATAAACCATCTTCTTATCGTCTTCATCTCAATTTATGTCTTTCAAAATAAAATTTATATACATTTTTTTTTGTATGTCTATCTCTTCTCGACTTCATAATACCACACCTAAAAAAATTATTCAATCTCAAAAACGACAAACAAATCCACTTTGTCATCAACACCACATTGATTACCGAAAATAAAAAAAAAATTAAAATTAAGGAAATCAATAAATTAATCGATCGGCTATCAAAAAAACTAAATATAATAAATAAAAAATAACAAAATTTATAAAAATTAAAATTATAACAAAAATTAAGACAATAATTTATAGATTTGAATCAAGATTCCAGATTGCCATTTTTTTGTGTGTAGTTTATAATTTATTAATATCGTTTGAGACCACATATATTTTGCTGATATTTTACGTTGAGCTTAAAGTTTGTGTATGCGTGTGTGTGTGTATGCTTCAAATCTAATTGGATGAAAATAAATAAAGCGAAGACAAGCGCGTAGCTCTAGATAAATGATAAACTGGCATGTCAATCGATCGATTTGTCCATATACACGAGAAACAACCTTCAAGGCAATCAAAAATATAATTCCACCTTATATTAAGTCTTCATTGTACAAATGGCTTTCATTTATAATTTTATCTTAATAAATTATATATATATATTTTTTTTTTGTTTAAATTGGATTTTATAACAAACAGAAAAAAAATGTATTTGAATAAAAATTTTATTTAGATGAAATCACAATGAAATTAATTTAGAAGAGAAAAAATTATATACATATACAAAATGAAAGGTCTGAGGAGGTTAGATTGATGAGGATTTAGACGGCAACTCACACACACACACAACAAAAAAATCTATCTATTAGTTATTATAAATTAACGATTTCTTTACTAAACAAAACTAAATTAAGTTTCTACACACGGTATGTAGGTGTTTGGATTTATTGAACAAATAAATTGTTGCGCAACAAATTCATTTCCATGTTAGTTTTTAATTTAATTTATTACTGTGTTATTTTAATAAATAAAAAATTAAATCAACATAACATTTAAAAAAAAAATTGTATTTGTACTATTTTTTTGTTTATATAATATAAATTTAATTAATTTAATTTGTTTCGAATTGATTTTTATATTAAATATAATTTGTAATATAATCAACGTATTATTGTTGCATGTTACTTTTGTGTGTATTGCATATACATAATAATTAATGAAATATCATTGAAATTATTTGAATCAATGTACAAGTAATTAATTATTTTTGTATTAATGTATGAATATAAAAATTAATTAATATTTTAATATATGTATCTGATGTGATGTGATTGATTGAACATTCTGGCCGATACTTTGTATTAATTGGATCACTGTCGATTTAATATTGTTTCATGGTAATACTTAGTACATTAATCGTAATGGCGTCTCAATGCTGCAAATTATTTACTGTAGAGATAATTCAAATACATTTCATAAGGTCACACTGTCAGATAAATTTTTGTAATATCGATGAATGTTGGGCCACTGAAATTGGAACATATATTGGTGCTGCGTGCGAATTTACATTCTGCAATTGGACTTTTAGCTGTTATGAATTTTTTTATACATCGTTAGGCAACTTCCAATCAGTTTTATTTGCACTTAAGAAGATCTTGTCTCTTATTAAATGATCGTTACCTTCATTATTACAACTGAGTATTGCGATATGACTCTCTCACTGTTTAACATGAATAATAGATTTTGAGAATACAGTTGAATATAAATAACAATTTTGCGAACCAGCTTCGTTCATCCTCCACATCAAACTGAATATTGGTTTAGTTTTGGTTAAGGCAAAATTTCCAAATTGATGCAAACATATCAATGATTCTTCTCTATAGTATGATTGTGATCTCTAGTAGCCCCGGTATATTCTGTCAGCAGACTTGGAGAAGATTCACGTACCACACATAAAATGACAGAATAAAGGTTGTCACGTAGAGATACTTTTAAATATACCCGACAACGTAAACTCAAACCAATACGCAATCAATGCCTCGTCTTGGTTGTAAAATATATCTGATTCTGGACCCGGGCACACACAACCTCATAATGCTATTCAGGACACTCCTAAATTTCAATCAATCCGTAATTTCAATCGCTAATCAACAGCTCTACAGTTCTATTGAAATCACAGTTACTTAAAGTCTTGACCAGCTAAGTCTGTTGTTTCCATCCACGATTATATAAAAACTTTGTTCATCGACCAAATGGATTAAATTTAACACAAACTGCAACAGTTAAATCTGCAACAGTTGATGCAGATGGAAATTTTGCTGCTACACCAATACCACATTCTGTATTGAAAATATTTATTAAAACGAGGTTCTCTCTCGCCTCAAACGAGGGTTAGGCATGCCTAATTCCAGGGGTTCGCTTCGAAGCCATATATCTAAATTATGGGCGGAATGGGCTTTTCCACCGTATTTCAATCAACTTTGAAGAGCATTTTGGACCGTACATATAGATTATCTTGAGGGTTTCGTTTATCTTTAAACTAGAGCTTATACTAAATGTTTGCACCTTTAAAAACATTCTTTCAAGTACAACTGGTTGTTATTCCTTTTTAGTTCTCCACGTTGCTTCATCTTAACACGATACATAGTCCAGCAATATTCCAACGTTTAGCAATAATAGGCTTACTATAATGTCATCGATATGATTTCGACAGTTTCGTTGATCATATGAATCAGAAATTTGTGGTGTTGATTGATTATTTTTGATTTGGCGATTACGGATTAGAAAGCTGATGCGTTCATAAATCAATATATCTACTGACGCGTCACTGTCGTATTACCAAAAAAATTGATTCATTCTGACCAATATCTGAAGGTAGTTGTGAAAGTTGCATTGTCGCTATAAATTGCATGCAACTTCTCTTTGAGTATATTACAGATGTTGCCATTTAAAAAATCGGGTTAGAAATGGGCTCTGTGATCAGGGCCCAAACAATGCAAGCAACGATTTGAATCCTTCATCCATTTTCTCGGTGCATCTTCTTCAATAGCATACAGCTTTTGACAGGTTGGTAATATTATGTTATTACATAAACTATAACTTGGAAAGTTAGCAACACCATAAGTCTTTATCTGTTGTTCTTTAATGGATTAAAAACACAGTGAAGATATATTCGTATCTATAATTCATGATTCAATTGCATTATTACCGGTTCAAAAGTTCCAGTATAAGAATTTCTCAAAGGAAATGCAGCTGAGACACTTGCACAAAAAGGCATTGCAGAATATGGTGTGATCGGAAAGAAATACACTGTTGCCATATCCATTCGAACATTCGGTTCAATCTATAATCCATTTGAATAGTGGTCGGGCAAAGATCGATGCAGATTCAAAACCTTTGACATTTAAACTTATTTCGAACCCTCGATAAATTGACAGAAAATATAAAGGCAAAATTTAAAGAAGTTTTTGGGAGACATCATATTCAAAACCACCTTTGTCAATTCAAGAAGCATTTTGTATAAGAATTATTTCAAGGCAAATACTGTGCAAGTAAACGATGGTCGATTTATTGTAAATTATCAATTAAGAATAATAAACCTAAGCTAGGAAATTCTTTTGCTGCCAAATGGACCATATATAAATCATTGGACTTAAGCCCGAGGAATTATGAAGATTGGCGTCCATTGATCCGAGTCTTGTAGCAATCTATAATGGTTTCTACCAAATTGTTTACGTTAACTTCATCCACCTTTTAATGAGATGAGACATGCTCCAAGCTCTATAATAATCGACCCTGTCTCTCGAGAACGGTTGGATAGCGTGCCAAAGTATCTTATACATAGGTTAGCGTTATGTGGAGTGTTTTCGGTTCATGATATCTTAGGTGCAATTTTTTTTTATTTAATTGTTCGTTGCTCTTACGACATATTTACTGGGTGCCTAAAGTATTCGAATAAAAAAACAAACGAGTTCTGCAGTAAATCTGCCTGATCTCTAATACTTTTGAATCAATGTCACACTGTTGGAGTGCTGAAGTCATGGGCGGAGTGCTGAAGTCATGGGATACATGGGATTATCCATGTATCCATGTATTGCCGGATGGAATTGTGTATGTAGGATAAGACACATTGTCATTCATATCCAACAGTTCTAACATATTCGTAATACCTGACGTTCGGTTTTTCTTGCCAGATGAGCCATTTATGAAATATATTTTATAAAAACAATTGGAGAACATGTCTGGTGCCAGCAGCTACGGTAATGTCAGCTCCAATGTCGTATATTAAAATTGTTTCGGTTAAAACGTGCGAAGTTGAACTTGGGTCAAACATAGGTGGTACAGATTTACTGGGTGCGTAGATCATTCCTGTTCTTTACCGAGTGCTCGACTATAAAAGAATACAATAACTTTGACCAAATAAGAGTGTTGAAATCTAGCCAGTTGAACTTAAATAATGGAATAAGTCGGTTGTTCTATTTTCAACAAGTTTTGAGATCAAACTGTCATGATTACCAGAATCAGTATTCCGGCACTAGAGATAAAATTCGTGATTAACATAAGTGAAAGTATTTGAACAATATGTTTTCATTTTAATAAAACTAAAGTTAAAGGTTAGAAAAGGAATCAGATACCAGCTAGCAATTATATTGAGCTACATATATATGGATCTTTCAGTTGTTTCGCGCGAAATCAAAACATTCGGGCTCCAGAGAAAGTATGGTTGCAAAGTTAAACCTTAAAAGAATTGATGGAAAGCCACTTCCATTAGTAGAGCCGGTGGCTTAATTTGACTCCACACGGAAAATTTAGCAGGTCCGAACATAAATAAGTATGCACGATTAATATCTTTTGTTGCTTTATTATTATGTTAGCCCAGCTTTCAAAAATAGTATTTCGGATAGCATACAGATACTGCAACCGAATTTACCATTTCATCATCTTAAAGGATCTTTCAAAAATTAAGTTAGTTTTGGAAGAGAATCTTCTAAAAATCATTATTTTTCAACAATATAATGTCTAATCAGATAATCCATTGTGGTCTTCAATCAGTTCTGTTTACCAGATTTTTTTTTATCATATACCTTTCACTATCTGTCGATTATTTACTCATTGTAACCTAAAAAAATCAACTAAATCAACCAAATCACGCTTACCAAGCTCTTAGTTGACGTATTTTTTCTGAGTGAACTAAGATATAAAAGCGTCGTTTCAAATCTATCAAGTATAGATTTGTTGATTAACCTTTACGCCTTGTTTAATGAATACGAGTGGTGTAACCGCGGCTCAAACCATCAATGATGCATGGGCGCTTGATTTTAAATTCTGCTCTAAGCAAACACGATCGGTTTGTTTATTTACACATTGTGAAACCGTCAAATTGGTTTCATCAGAAATTCTCAAATTCTCAAGCTCGCCACTAATGTGCAAGTGTTTTAAAACCTTTGCTCCTATAGCCTATAGGCGAACTGCCTTTTATACAAAATGGTAAATATTTTACTTTTTGTCTTTTGAAGGGCTTATTCTACGAGCAGACTCATTGAGATTTTTTACATCCACAAGTAATGTCGACGATTACGTTGAATTTTGGCCACCACTTTTCGAACCACTTCTGGCGATGTAGCTGGTTTTGAATGACTATGACTTTACTCATTAATTGTGCTTCCCCATCGAGGGTATAATTTCTGTTTTGCTCAAAACTGTACAAATTATAAACAATTAGTCTTAATGAATTAGCACGTTAAAATATTAACGATAATCCCACTGCTTTTTATTATCCACAACACACATTATGTTAAAATTCATTGAAAGGTTTTTTGTTTTATAATAAACACATCTCTATTCTGATTTCTAAGATTAGACGAAAACCTAAAAAGATGTAATAAAATAATAATAAAAAAAAAATCAAATAAAAAATCATAAAATATCAATAAAGTCGCGTGTGAGATATTCTTCCTCCTATAGATACACAATATAACGTTTTAACATCCAATTACATAAACATTTAGTCTCTAGTTGGACATTATCTAACATCTTAAAATCTTTAAAATCTTGATTTTATAGTTTTTTTTTCGTTATTGTTTTTATTTTTATATACACAAAAGTGTTTTTTAGTATTTTTTAATTTTTCGGTTTTAGAATGTAATAAAATTCTAAAACAAAACTATCAAATGTCGCGCGCGACATAAAACAACATAAAACGAATACAATAAAATGTGTGACATTGATTAAGTGATAACCGAGAAAAAATCGATTGTGATTATACGATTATTATCACTCGCGTATATCGACTTGAAACTATATATGCATATATATATATATATATATATATATATATATATATATATATATATATATATATATATATATATATATATATATATATATATATGTATATAATATTATATTTAAACATTTATTTATTTTTTCTAAAGGGAGCAGAAGCACTCATGGGCCCTGTGTTGCTCTCTTACTGACCTAAACCCCACCATCTTCTCCTCCACACGACCCTTATCGTATAATTTTCATAACTCGTCTTTATCATGGTACTTATGGTGTTCTAATTTCGCTCCTCCGACATCATCTACTCTCGATTCCACCGTTCAACAAGGTATCTCTTTATTATGCATTTTAAAGAAATAGTTGTTGAACCCGAAAAGGCCATGGCCGGATAGGTTGATGTTGATTTCTCATGCTTACGTTCCACCAACTATTTGACTATAGGAATCAGCTGTCTTGTCTACGAAGCAGTGTCTGCGTTCTTCCATCATCCCTGTCCTTAACACGAAATAATGGTGTTTGGCGGCTACGTTAGAGCTTCCACTAAGTACTGCGTCTTTGAGTTTAGCCAGTGCCACCATAGGTGGTCTTAAGTTGGGCTGCCTCGTCCGAGATGGTCCTATACCCAGAGTGCAATAGTTAATTGTCAAGTATTGTATAAAATTTAATGAACATTTTTAAATTTTGCAGGGTTGTTTGAATGATTTTTTTTTAATTAGTTAAAACACGAAGAATTAAAGAAAAATAAATTATTTTAAATTTGATTAAGACTGTACTTTATTATTAATTTATAATCAACCCAAATATATAATTAAATTAAACTCAGCTAGAGCAGAGCTTTTTCGTAAATATCAAATTCGTAAATATAATTTTGAATCCATTGCCAGACGATTTCCGATTCTCTCGGGTAAGTTAAGTAAAAAACTTGAAAGCTCTTAAAGCATATGACAAGTGCAGATATAAACGAATTAAGTTTTAGTGTAGGTTAGGTTAGGTAAGGTTGAGTGGCTGCTACAGCACACTTAGACAGGCAACGGTCCGTTGTGATACCACAGGATGTTACTCCCCTTTTACCCCTATGAGAACCAGTTAGAGCTGCTTACGTAGCGTAATAAGTCTCGCACATTACAGTTTTCGAGATTGGAAAGGTAGTCCATTAAAAACTTACCCAAGTTTAGTTTTAGTGTAACTTTATCTAGAATTACCTAAAACTCCTTAATGCAGGTAGGAGAGGGTCCTATTACTAGAATAAATGGTTGAATAGTTGACAGACTTGAAGTAGCTTCAGTTTGTTTTTGCATTTTTAAACGTTTTAGGTCGTTTATGGCATACAAATGGGTTATCATGCTATTTACAGCATCCTTGATACTGGCTCTTTTATGATGGTTACGTAAAGTTGGTCGTAAAATACAGTTTAATGCAGCAATTTTTATATAATTTATAGTTTCTGAAAGAATGAGATATAAAGCAACAACATAATATATGTTTATATATTTAACAAAGTTTAAATTTTACCTTTGTTGTATTTATATAAAATAATATCATTCTATAATTGTTTAAAATGTTTATCTTTGAGTTTTTCCATAAATATAGGAACACGTATTAATTTGTCCCATTTTTGATATAAAGATAGTTCAGACTTTTTATATCCAACGCCAAAATCATATTCTATCTAAAATTACAAGCAATTGGTTTAAAATTATGATATATATATATATATATATATATATATATATATATATATATATATATATATATATATATATATATATATATATATATATATATATATATGTATATATATATATGTATATATATATATATATATATATACATATATATATATATATATATATATATATATATATATATATATATATATATATATAT
Organism: Tipula lateralis; assembly: GCA_963932295.1. Lineage (NCBI taxonomy): Eukaryota > Metazoa > Arthropoda > Insecta > Diptera > Tipulidae > Tipula > Tipula lateralis. The sequence continues at coordinate 149,556,317 of OZ010736.1, read as the reverse complement.
ATATATATATATATATATATATATATATATATATATATATATATATATAATCATCCTATTCATATATATTTGTGCAGTATACATTTTTATTGCAACGCCACACAAACTTCTTTAAAATTGATATAAATAAAAATCATTTTGAAACTATTAATTTTTATTTAGTTAGCTTAATTATTTAGCTTTATGATTCAATAAAAAAAATGTTTAATTTTAGTTATAGGGAAAATTACAGTTCATTTAATCTTATACAAAAGTATTTGTGCACATCAAAAATACTAAAAAAAAGTTAATTTATAATAATTAAATCAGTTATATTTTAATTCAGAATAGACAAAAACACATTAAACGACAAATCCATATGACGTATTTCCTCCTTGTGACTTTGGATCTACTGTGATTTGTCTGGGCATAGAGTCGATTAAAAATCTATGTGCAATGTGCTTCACGCATTTATTATGGCGCTACAATTGGCTTCTTCAGTCCTTTCAACAACACAAGGAATTTGTCTTTCTAGGTACGCCCATATATTCTCAATCACACTAAGATCCGGGCTCTGAGGCGGTCATTCTAAGGTGGCAATTGTAAGATCTGTGAAAATCAATCCAGCAACGACGTAAAACAGTTTACAAAAGTTTATAAATTTTTCAAAAAATAAACCCGTAATCTAACCAACAATACATAGAAGATTAAGGGAGGAGAATAATAAAAATTCCTTCAGAGAAGTTTAAACGTACAGTCGTCGCACTAACGCGTCATTCTGGTGGAGGCCACATAATGATATGGGAATGCGTATGGTATGACAGTGTTGATCAGATTACTTTGTTAAGAGGGAAGGTTATGGTCAAAGCCGTTATTTGGATCTTCTAAATCATGTGGCGTTAGTGGATGGATGCAAATTAATTGAAGAACATTTTATGCTGCAACAGGATAATGCTCCTATCGATAAGGGCCAAATGCTACTAAAATTTCGAAATTTATTTGGACCTTTCTTTATTAGAATGCTCGGATCTTAATATGATTGAGAATATGTGAGCGTACATGGAGAGACAAATTCTTTGTGTTGTTGGAAGACTGAAGATGTCACTTGGAACGGCATAATAAATGCGTAGAGCACCGTGCCAATAGATGTTTTGAAAAATTTAATCGATTCTTTTCCCAGAAGTCAACAGGAGGAAATACGTCATATGGATTTGTTGTTTAATGTGTTTTTGTCTATTCTGAATTAAAAGATACCTGATTTAATTATTATATATTAATTTTTTATATTATATATTATATATTAATTATATATATATATATATATATATATATATATATATATATATATATATATATATATATATATATTTATATATATATATATATATATATATATATATATATATATATATATAAATATATATATATATATATATATATATATATATATATTTATATATATAAATATATATATATATAAATATATATATATATATATATATATATATATATATATATATATATATATATAATATATATATATATATATATATATATATATATATATATATATATATATATATATATATATATATATATGTGTGTGTGTAATAACAACTTGTTTTATACTTAATGTTTGAAATGAGATATGCAATTTAAATATACGGGTATTTTTCAATAACATAATTTAATTAAACTATACTTAAAGTACGGCCAGTCGTTCAAAACTTGAAATAATTGTGTTTTGTTGTTCATAATTTCCTTTCTACGTAAACTGTAAGTTTTTGCCCAAATATCACGGGCCGAATTTTCTTTATCAGACACCAATTGCATTTTATTTTTTAAAATTTCTAATTCTTCAATTTCTGGTTCGTTTTCAGATGAAATATCTAGGAGGCTTTCTTTGCCATCATCAGTGCTTGCTGTTATTTTCAGTTTCTTCATTTTCATTGAGTTTTGATCTCTTAGAACGTTTTGTGATTATCGTGCTCTTAGATTTTCTATTTAATCTAATAAATCTATTGAATAGTCTTACAGAAGAATTTCTGGTTTGGTTATATTTCTTAGTATATAATATATATCCAAACTTTCTTGAGGAAAGATGTTGATTATATCTTGAGCCAACTTTTGCATTGCTTTTGGATCCGGCACTTTATAATTTTTTTTTTAAACGGATCATAAAAATGCTCCACTATGCAAGTAATGATATAGTTTCTCTTTTTTCCATCCAACATATTATGTTTCTCATAATATTGATTTACATTTCGACCCATATCACTTAATTCAAGGATTTCCCGAACGGACTAGAATATTAAAGATCAATCTTTAGTTTCAATCAGATTACATTAATATATAGAATTAAGCTTACTAAAGTTAAGGATGAATTTAGTGGATTTACTTGCTTAATTATTGGTGTATTCCGCTGTGATTCAATATAGAATAGATCTCGACAGTTTTCCATCCATTCACTAACTGTATACTACCATTCACTGTACTTTATGGTGAGATACCCTGAAGATTGCACAAAATATACATATACTGATAAATAAAGGCTAAACCAGTTTAATATTACCTGAGCTTTTTTCCAAAAATTAAAAAACAGCTTTTCTCGAAGTCGTGCTCTTAATCCGACATTTTCACGACCTGGAAACATTATTACTAACTCAATTTTTATGATTATATGAAATGTTACCCACCATAGAATGTAATAAAATGTAATTATTCACCCCATGATTTTAATAGTTCAAGAAGCCCATCATCTTCTAATAAAACGTCATTTGTAGAAATTACTTGTGAATTTTGTGGTATAGTTCACAAATGTTTGTGTTAGAAGTAGGACCTATATTTATGTTTTCGATGTTAACATTTTTACTTTTATTCGAAGAAACTGATTTATCGAATTCTTTATTGATACTCAAATCACCACAATCTACATTACTTTGAGTGGCATTTGTTCCATATAATTGATTGTGGTCGTCAATATCAATATCAAATCCGGCTAAATTTACCGCTTTTGAAACAATATTATTTGATGTTATCACGTCTTTCGATTTTAAGTATAACAAAAACACCCTAAAGTTGAATTTAACACAGTTGTTGATAGTACCATCTAATGTGTTATCTAATATTCACTTTCAGTATTCACTTAATTTAGTTTCCTTTTTTAATGTACAAAAAGCTTTTAGAGTATATATGTAAGCCCGAAATCGGCGAATGTCCGAATTTACCGGTAAATGTCCGAATTTATCAAAATGTGAACCGAAGTGTACCGAAATCCATTAATAGATTCTATATAATCCGTTCCTACGTGTGACACGCAGTGTGACATGTTTGCTTATCCTGGCTCCTACGTCCATCGAAATTGATATCTAAAGCCCCTCGGAGGGCTAAGTGGGGGGGGGAGCGCAGCGACCTCCCGCGTGCCCGTGAGAGTTACCAAAGCCGTTAGCCTTTACAATTCTAGGAAATCATTCTAGGGTCTGCTACGAAATCATTCTAGGGTCTACTACGAAATCATTTATTAATACAAAAAATAAAAGAGCAAATGTGAATATAGTCTAAATTTGCAAGTAAACGTAGATTGAACTTACATTTACCAAAGGGATAGGTAAATTCGGACATTTACCGGTAAATTCGGACATTCGCCGCATTTCGGGCTCTAACCGTAACATATACACCTCAATAAAATTAATTGGACTGAATTGTGCCGTAAGTACGTCTGAAAAAAAATATTGTTAAAACAACAATATTTATTACAAACTGTAGTGAAATGTTAACAAATATCATTAAAGGTTTATAAATTATCACTACGACTGTTAAAACTAGAAAACTCCAATTTTATGTGTTTGCTGGAAAATAACATTTTCAATCAACATCGTAATCTTACAAATTGTTTGAATTACATACAATACACCAAAATTTTGAAATTTTAGTAAAAATATTCGCGAAAAATGCAATTTTATACATTTCGTCAATGCAACATTTTTCTATACAAAATATTTAAAAAAATTGTTAAAATTATCCCAATGTTTTGTGAATACAAATTATGTACGTATTGTTAAATATAAGTCAACGCTTTTTTCTTTCGGTGTATACGTAATCCAATTGATCACAGGTCTGCAGTGTCCAATGCGCAAATCCTAATAGATGACCCATACACAATATGATTTATGTGACTACCGAGTAGAGCAATTTTCTCTTACTTGCGTTTTGTCCGCGGCAAGTTATCGTTATATTCGTCTTAACCACAGTTTTTCTAATATGGTCTTTCAAAGCTTTGGCGATGGTCCAATCACACCCCCAAGTATTATATTTTTGCTGTTGGAACTATTTTTATTCCTCCTATGTTAAATTCCATCGCAGAAAGCATTCTCCTGCCCGCCATAACAACTGCCTTGGTTTATTCTGGCGTCAAGTGCAATCGATGTGTCCTTTACTGCTCCACTCACTCTATAAATGGTTGTTCATATCTCGAAGGGACAAATTCTATCAGGTCATCCGCATATCTTACTAGCTTGAAGATCTTGGGCAGGGAAATCCTGAGAACACCGTCATAAAGAATATTCCAGCGCAATAGTCCTTAGAGTGAGCCTTGGGAGACACTACCTGTAACCTCTATTTGAGCGGTGGCCACGTCTGATCGTCACACTTTCACAGTTTCTCCCTTCCACTCATATAGCTCTGAAGAACTTTTCTAATTAATTACTGAAGATCTGTCAACAGCTTCATCGACTTCATGACTCGAAACCTCATGACTGCCGCCATAGCCCCTACAGCGGAACATACTACTCGAAAACTCTGTCAACCTCGTTTATTAATCTTTGGCACAATAGATGTTGATATAGTTTTCCGAAGGTGTCTAACAAGCAGATCGGCCTATATGATGCAGGCACACCTTCTTGAAGTACAGTTTCCCCTACTTTTACAGTCTAGCTATTTTTCAGTTGTGTGGATATTCTTTATTTTTTAGTGCTTGATGTATAACTTCCAAGATACTTTTGGGTTGACAGATGCAATACTCATCGCTTTCGGCGAGATTCCATCCGGTGCAGATTTTCTTTAAGTAGCTTCCTCCATGATATATTTATATATATATATATATATATATATATATATATATATATATATATATATATATATATATATATATATAAATATATATTTATATATATATATATATATATATATATATATATATATATATTTATATGTATATATATATATATATATATATATATAGATGTTTATATATATATATATATATATATATATATATATATATATATATATATATATATATATATATATATATATATATATATATATATAGAAATTATATGGTGATCTATGGGTACATTGAAGTCCGCGTATGCGGCAAGAGGTCATACGCGCATAACGAAAACACAAACCACAAACTAAATCCGCAACGAATTTATGATTTTTAATTAAATTTTTTTTTTCAAGGTTTTTATTGATATAATTCGTTTTAATAAGTTATAATTTATAACAACAACAAAACAGCGACATTATTACTTTTTATCGAATGCAATCAACTTAAATAACGAAAATAAATGAAATAAAAATGACGATACGAGTATATATAAATTTTCTTATATATACATACATACATAGACATACACATATATTTTTTTTTTGAAATGGAATTATATAAATGACACATTCAACAACCATCATATCTTCGAGTCAAAACCCATAATTGAGACAATCAACTCTCAACAGAAAAAAAAATATATATAATATCGTAAGAAAAAATGAAGAAAATTTTCTTGTAGAAAAAAAACAAAAATTGTTCGTCCTCCATCATCACAGAGAGTTTATACACGTCGAGTATACGTACTAAAGTATATATATATTATGTAGGTTAGACTGGAAATATTGTGATTTAAAATAATAAAAATTCTTTTACTTATATATAAAGATAAGAGACTAAGACAAATTGTAACTAAAAGAAACACCTGTTTTGAGAAATTGGTTTAGGTAAAATAAAAACGCCGTTTAAATGTTTCTATTACTGCAGGTCTCGGTTCATATACAAAATTAGGGGATGTTTCTATATGTTGGTTGTTAGTCTCTCTCTCTCTATATATATATATATATATATATATATATATATATATATATATATATATATATATAGTGTAGAATAGCATCTGGACCGAATTGTTTTTTATGGTCTGTTGAAACATACTTTCGAATCGAACGAGTTAATCAAAGTCAAAGTTAAATCTTTTGTGCTTATGGTTGCTTATGGTTAAATCTTATGGTTGCATTAGATATTGTCTCCGATGTAAATTATTATTATTTGGGAGTGATAGGCCTTTAGAGCTAAAGAGTAACATATATTTATTAAGAAAATTGGTTATACAATCCAAACCTATAACTGAAAACTGTAAAAAATTAAGAATCGTCTTCATGAAGTACGGAATCATTCTTAAATCATAATTGTTCTTCTGACAGCTACAGCAGTCTAGGCTACGAATTATAAACAAGGCTTAAGTTTTAATTGCGGTATTCTAATCTAGGCATGTCTGAAAATTCAACTTTCTCAATATTTCAAGAAAGCTTTCATCTCTTGAAAATTGTTTTTTTCTAATTATTTGTTCTATTACAATCTATAGTTACAAGAAAACCTTGTTGTTTGTTAAAATTTTTATTTATAATGTCAAAACTATTTTAAGATGATTTTAATGCGACAACAGTTTTACTGATATATGTGCTTAGGTTAGTACAAATTTTGGGGAACGCTAGGGAGCATCATAAAAGAAAAAAGGAAATGCAATCAAAAAACGAAATTTCATCATGTGTCCTGGAAACGGATTAAATTCAATGGATCAATCACTCAGAATTCTGAAATGAAAAATATCGACCATTATAGCTATACCATATCCGGACACGAATCTAAATAAGAACATTAGAACTCTAACAAAAACGATCACGCGAGCACAATCTGAGGAAGAAATGAAACGCTACAATATCGAGGTATTGTGCCTCTCAGTGAAGTAAGATGGAAAGTTCAGATTTACCAAGCACAGGAGAAACTACCTAATGGTTTTCGTACCGACACACACACAAAGAGTGTATACATATTTTAACAACAGGTTGAACGAAAGAACACTCATATATTCATAAGAAACACTAAGTTTCTACATAAAGCACCCCTTATAGGCGGCACCTTTATATGGCAGAAACCATACACAAAAGAAGTGTATATATGGTAAAACTTCTAGGGTTGTGCATTATCGGGTTTTATCGGTGCTCTTCAATTTAAGGTAATATCATGAGCTATCAGTATTTGTACGAATGCAGCTAGCTCAAGAGAAACATAAATATGCTTGATCTTCACCAAATGGCACAACCAAGAACCAAATTGATCACGTATTATAGTTAAAAAGAAATATATAACTAAATGCCAAGACAATGAGAGGCGCAGATGTGGATAGCGACCATCAACGGATAATAGCAACAATACAAACAATTGAATAAGAGACAATTCAACATCGATGGAGTAAATGTTCCAACTCAGTCGTTCAGCAAAACTAGAAAAATCGACCAAAAATGGGAATAAATACAAAATACCAGCGTCACAACTACTACAAATGTACAAACGGCTACCAGGACAGCACTAGAAAACTATGGATTACTATGCATTTATGAAGAAGTGAAGAAGTGAAAGAAGTGAAGAAAATGGCAAGAAAAGATCGCACAAAATACACAGCATACATTATCAAGACTGCAGAAAAAGATATGCTCAAAGTTGCAGGGAAGGGAAATGCGCACACCATAACTACGAGTAAGAAAGATCATTGGACAGTTGACAAACATTTCAGGATCAAACCATTAAAAGATCAAACCAGAACCACAGATGAACAACAACTAAATAGATAGAGAGAATACTTTGAGGACAACTGTATAAACAAAAGAACCTGATAACGAAGTTCCAGGTGGCTACTATAACAAAACTATTCCCATCCATCCACAAATGGAGCGGGAAGTTAGAAGCTGAACATCCAGAACCTGAACATTAATAAGGCCGGTATAATACCTCTTTCTTATGGTATTATAGTATAATAGAAAGAGCAAGAAGGTTAAACCAAAACGATCTCAAATATGACCTAAGAAAATGCCAGAACTGGAGAAGTATCTCAAATCTCAAACACAATAAAAACATTAGGGATGATAATCCTTGAGCGAATATCCCCATCAATAAACCAGCAACTAAGAATGGAACAAGCTAACAACCAAAATCATAAGACTAAACACGAACAATAGTACATCAATCACCGCATCAATAAAGGAACAGGTGGCACAAAAGAATACATTAATCAAGGCATCAACAAAGCCAGAAATATATGTTTTATGCTTCACAAGGCTCGGATGAATCCATCCTGTCAAGAAAAACAAAGCTAAAAACAATAAACCCCTTATTGAGTCAGATGGTCCAGTTTAGTGATTCTAAATTGGAGATAAAGAGAAATAATGGGTTTTTTTAAAACGTTCATACGTATCATTCTTTTGAGCCGTCTGACTTTTTCGTCACTGATTATTTCGATTTTCACATGTCGGTTTATCCCTTGTTTGGCAATGCCAATATTCTGCAAAACCGTTACATCTGGGTTTCAAGGGTTCCAAGTCTTATTAACTTCAAGGAAAGTTAGAACTCTAAGTAGGCCACCTGATTCGTAACAAAAAAACATCGGTTCGCCAAAACACGCATTCCAAATCAAAAATATATAAATGAAGCTCCCGTATTTGTCCTTAGGTCTAATACTCTGTCAATCGACCATGATTACTCATGGTGACATAAGCATTTGTTGTGTGAAACGAGTAGTGGTCCAATGAAATCTATATCGCTAATATCGCAAATCTTTCTTCGTACTGCTTTGAATGGAACCCGGTGAGACATTACAGTATAATTTACTATGCATGTTGAACGATGCTTCGGGTTTCTTATAAATTTTATTAAATCTTAGAAACACTTATTTGGTCAACACGTGATAACGTATTCACTATACGTTGTAAATATATAGGTCAGTGTCAAACAGATTTTCTAGAAGACACTTTCTATACATTTTACACGAATTCGTAAATCAAAAGCTCCGCAAATAAAATGAAGCTACAGGCTTCCATTAAGTAATGAAATAATGAATATATACGTAGCCAACATAGCTATCGGTCATAGGCACAGTAGTTTTACTTCATATAATGATTAATGATCTGATAACTTCCAAATGCTAAGATAAAACGTCGGGACAACTTACCTATAGGAATCTTTTCAATTGTTGTAAGAGTTACCTAACTCAGCAATAATTTGACCTTGAGAGTAAAAATGAGAGCAAATAAGCCATATTCTGCTAACCATTAAAATATAACTGTATAAGGTGATAGTATATACGTAGCTCAACTGTATCGTGCTGTAAATATACTGCAACCATCCAGCTGAAACGAGAAGTGTTTAATGTGCGACACGAGAAATATTAGTATTATGAACTCTTACAATACCGACATATATTTTGTGGTAACATTGGTTCGAGTTAACCCTTTATAAGAAACATATCGGTGCACTAACCTGTATCTCGCAGCCTAGGAATTAACATATTTGTAATAAAGCTATTTGGAGTTTATCTGTTGGTTGAGACTTGCTGCTATTATTACAGTGTCATATAGAGCTGAAAAACAATTGCATTCATTTTCTTTGGTTTATAATACGCTTCACCCTGTTTATCTCTGACGTATCTATATATTGTGGAAATTGTGTTGGATCAGAGTATAAGTTCCCTTCTCTATAGTTGGCTGAACAGTTTTATCTTTATCGGTAATACTGATATAATTCTGTATTTGTTGATGATCCAGTGATTTCATATCTAAAAAATAAAACAACAATTAAAAACAAGAAAATTATCACAACAAAACAAATACATAAACCAACCTTGAACTTGATCGCTGTCCTGTACGAAGCTGAAATCAAACAAAATAATAACATCAATGAATGAAATGTGAATTATTATTATATTTAATACTCATCTTAATTACGATTATATTTATATCCATTATGACCGTAGCAATCAATTTATTATATATTAGCTATGGAAAAATATTCGTTTATTAATTAATCTTTGAATTATATAAATTTATTATATTTACCTTTATGAATTTCCACTTTATGTATTGTCAAGTAATTGACATTTATCTAATAATAATTTGTAAAGATTTTAAACCCTCACCAATATTACAGTAGCTCAAATATTCATATTTTGAGTGCGTTTTATACTCTAAAATTAAAATACAACTTAAGCATCTAACGGCGATAACATGAACTGAAATAATTGTAAAATATTTGTAAGCCAATGCAAAATAAAAAATATAAATAAAACCTCTTACCAACCAACCATCGAAGTGTTGATATCTAACCAAAATTAAATTACCAAAATTTCCAAAGTGTTTACTACCAACCAATTACTAAGCATCCGTATCAATAATCAAATTCATATCCAATTAATCAAGAATCCCAATTCCTTAAAGGGAAAGAGTTTATTGAACCAAAACCCATTTGTGCCAATTTAATTTTATAGTTCGTGGTACCCAGATTGGTATAAAACATGGTCCTTCGAGCCGGATTAAAAAACCACACATTTGGAAATACATCATCTAACCAACCGCATGGAAAGGAGCTCATATAAATAACAAGGAAGTTCTAACAACCAAAAAACCGCAAGTATCAATTTAATTACAACAATTAGTAAATAAAGCGTCTTATCATTGAAAAGCGTTGAAATATCGAAAAAACTACGGGCTAAAACACTATTTGAAAGGTTAACCAGTGATAAGTGATAAAAACCAGTGATAAAAAGGTTTAATCTCAATAACATTTAAGTGAAATTTATTACAAATGGCGGACTTAATATCTTTAAAAAAGCGTCGTGCGTATATCAAGGGTAGCATGACGAAGCTGCTTAAATATATAAACGAAATAAAAACTACTACTAACGCAGAAGACATCAAAGTCAGATTATCTAATGTAGAGCGGTATCGTACCGAATTTATGGAGATAGAAAATAAAATTGTAACTTTGGACAGCAAGGAAGAAATTGATGAAGATTTTGAAGAAAATTATTACACGGTAGTATCAGGCTTAAATCTAGCGCTGCGGACAAGAGTGGAACCAGCAATTAACCTTAACGATACGATAGCAGATGCTACTTTAAATGGAACCCATACCGAAGTAAAATTGCCAAAAATCACAATACCCACGTTCTCTGGAAACTACACCGAGTGGCAATCATACCACGACTTATTTTGTTCCACTATACACGACAATGTTAGATTAACACCTTCACAAAAACTCCAATATTTAAAAGGCACGCTGCAAGGTGATGCCGCAGGTCTTTTAAAGCATTTCAGCATAACTGATGCAAATTATATAGAAGCACTGCAGAAATTAAGAAACCGATATGATCGTAAGAAACATACTATCCAAGCATTTATAAAGAATTTTATGACTCAGCCAACTGTAACTACAACAAATAGTGTAAATGTTCGAAGACTGCTTGACACATCCGACGAAATCTTGCGAGGTCTCAAAGCATTAGGAGAAGATTCTGAAACCAGAGACCATTGGCTAATCTACATATTAGTCAACAAATTAGACGACGAAACTAACAGTTTGTGGGCCCAAGCTTCTGCAGATTACGAACTACCTACAATAAAACAGTTCTTCGACTTCCTCATAAAAAGAATAGACGCGCTTGAATCAATAAAAGGTGGCGCAACTGCACGTTTAAGGAACTACAATAAACCGATTATAAAGGCTCATACTTCTTCTCAGTCTCATATATTACAAAGTTTACCATGCTCATATTGTCCGGAAGAGGAACACAAATTATATGAATGTAATAAATTTAAAACATATTCTGTAGAAAAAAGAAAGCAATTGCTAATAAATGAAAATCGTTGCTTTAATTGTTTTAACAATAACCACAATATTTATCGGTGTAAATCTAGGTTCAGGTGCAAGAAGTGTAATAGGAAACACCATACCCTAATACATAGTGATTCACTTACTAAACCCACCGAGGATGATCTTCAGCAAAGGAATGAACCAAACACAACGAGTTTGAACACCAGACTTCAAATTGCAAATTCAATATTACCAACAGCATTAATTCGTGTACTTGATGAACAAAACCAATCCCACTTGTGCCGTGCTCTACTTGACTCAGGATCACAATGCAGTTTCATTACGGAGAATTGTGTACAAAGACTACAGTTAAAACGAAGTTACGCGAAACTAGCAATAAGTGGAATAGGAGGAGCTTTGAGTGGATACACTAGGGGATCGGTATCACTATCAGTCACACCAGCATGTAAACCTGTGCCAAAATTGCAAATAGAAGCATATGTTTTTCCCAAATTAACAGCGAAACAATCTACTGTTCATCATATCGACCTGGCATATTTTCAAAATTACCAACTTGCAGATCCAGATTTTCACAGAGGATTAGAAATAGACGTTATCATTGGTGCTGACAAGTTCTTCGATCTACTTCTACAAGAAAAGGTAATCGCTTCAAACAATTTAATTTTGCAAAAAACCAAATTAGGATGGATCGTAGCGGGACATACAGAAAGTCAACAAAAAATCCAATCCATGACCACAACAATAACCAATTCAGAAGCCAATTTAGACTACCAGCTGCAAAAATTCTGGGAACTTGAATCGTTAGATTACCTAAATAAATATAATTCAAAGGAAGAAACATTTTGTGAAAACTATTTTACAGAGACAACTGTTAAAGACATTTCTGGTCGATTTAAGGTACGTTTACCCTTCAAACTTCCTCCCACATCAATAGGTAATTCATATAGATGTGCTGTCCAACGAATGTATTCAATTGAAAGAAAATTTAAAAAGGACAACGAGTTTGCAACAATGTACAAGGATTTCATGGAAGAATACATAAAGCTGAACCATATGAAAGCAATAACGAAAGATGATGAAGACACTCCAGGTTACTATCTTCCACATCACGGTGTTCAGAAAAGCTCGAGCACTACTACTAAGTTAAGAGTCGTGTTCGACGGTTCATCCAAATCAGATACGGGGAAATCATTGAACGATTGTCTAGCAATCGGACCAACAATTCAATCCACATTGTTTGAAATTCTTTTGCGATTTAGAACGTTTAAAGTAGCCTTCACAGCAGACGTCGAAAAAATGTTTCGGCAAGTTCTAGTTGACAGTGCAGACACCAATTACCAGAGGGTATTATGGAGAAATTCACCAGAGACAGCTTTCACGACATACGAGTTACAAACCGTCACATACGGTACAGCCAGTGCTACTTACCTTGCGACTCGTGCCCTCCACGAATCGACAGTTAAATTCGATCAGATATTTCCGAATGCAGTAAATCAAATAAAAACTAATATGTACGTGGACGATCTAATGACTGGAGCTGACTCAATTGAAGAAGCAACCAAATTGAAAGAAGAAATCAATACCATCCTGTCAGCTTCTGGATTCAATTTGAGAAAATGGTTAACAAATAAAGGCGAAATATTTAGCAGCGAAATCTTAAACGACCAACTTACCCTTCTTGAGATAGAGCCATCCTCATCATTCAAAGTTCTAGGGTTATATTGGAATCCGCAAAGCGATTGCTTCCAATTCAAAGTAGATCTAACAAAGGTACCAACTGTTACCAAACGAGGAATACTCTCAGAAGCTAGTAGACTCTTTGACCCTATTGGATGGCTTGCACCGGTAACCATAAAAATAAAAATATTCTTTCAGAAACTTTGGATGGAGAATTTCAATTGGGACGATCAACTACCCCATCATTTGTCCACAGAATGGCTGAACATACGCAACAAGTTACCTCAAATAAGCGACATCAGAATTGAAAGATTTATCAACAGTACCAAACACCAAATTTCTTTACATGGCTTTTCTGATGCATCGCAGCATGCGTATTCAGCGGTTGTTTACGGCGAAGTTAAAATGGAGAATGGTGATGCACAAATATGGATTCTATCATCGAAAACCAAGGTTGCACCAGTCAAGCAAATTTCTATTCCACGGTTAGAGTTGTGTGGCGCTACACTGCTATCACGATTGTTGCACAAAGTAAAGCAGGGATTACAACTAGAGGTATCTAAAACCATAGCATGGACCGATTCTACTATAGTTCTAGATTGGCTATCAACACACCCTGCAAAATGGAATACTTTCGTTGGCAATCGGACAGGCGAAATACTAACAACGATGAGCAGATCCCAATGGAGACACGTAGACTCACATGATAATCCTGCTGACTGTGCCTCTAGGGGATTAGATCCAGAACAACTACGGGATTTTAGTCTATGGTGGAAAGGACCATCATGGTTAACAGACCCAAACAAATGGCCTAGTGACAAACGCGATACTACCACAACTGAAGAAATGCGTTCTCAGATACTCACCATACAAATTCCTGAGCGAAATATCATAGACAATTTAGTAAAAAGAATATCGAGCTATAATAAAATCACCAGAATCCTAGCGTATGTTTTCCGTTTCCTTCAAAGAAAAGCCCAAACTCTTCCAAAATCTATATTACCTTACCTTACCAGCGTAGAATTACAAAAACCTCATGTAATTTTAATAAAGCATATTCAAATCAAACACTTTAAAGAAGAAATGAAATTGTTGGCATCCAATAAAGAGCTTCTATCGACAAGCAAGATTTTGAACCTAAAACCGTTTCTAGATGAAAACGGGTTACTTCGAGTTGGAGGCAGAATTAGTAACGCATCAATTACCTACAACATCAAGCACCCGTTAATATTGCATGCCAAAGACGAATTAACAGAGTCAATTGTACGAGAGCATCATTTGCGATACCTACATGCTGGTCCAACACTAATGATGGCAACGCTTCGAACGAAATATTGGATCTTAGGAGCTCGAAATTTAATCAAGAAAACGGTACGAAGTTGCGTAAAATGTGTGAAGTATGATGCCAAGACCCTCAACCAAATCATGGGCGATCTACCTACAACGAGAGTAGAACTAATCAAACCATTCTACAAGGTTGGCGTAGACTATGCAGGGCCCTTTCCCATTCACTTGATCAAAGGAAGAGGCCAGAAAACCCACAAGATGTACATTTGCATTTTCATTTGTCTTTCTACTAAGGCAGTTCATATAGAACTAGTCACCGACTTAACATCTGAAGCATACATCGCCGCATTAAGAAGATTTATAGCACGCAGAGGCATATGCAAAGAGATCATCAGCGATAACGGGACAAACTTTATAGGAGCCCGCAACCATTTATATGATTTGTTTAAATTTATAAGAGATAATGCTAATAATTTTTCACATTTCTTACTGACAGATCAAATAACATTTAAGTTTATTCCTCCGAGCTCACCGCATTTTGGAGGTTTATGGGAAGCGGCAGTAAAAAGTGCAAAGCATCACCTGCGCAGAGTAACGAACGGGCACATCTTAATTCTCGACGAAATGATAACACTTCTAGTCGAGGTTGAATCAATGCTGAACTCCCGCCCAATTTGTGTGCTATCATCGGACGATGTCGATTATTTAACACCAGGTCATTTCCTCATTGGACACGCCACAACTCAACTACCTTCTGAAGATCTCGCAGATGCTAAACTATCCACACTTTCCAGATGGAAATTAATACAGCACATGAACAAGCAATTATGGAAGCGGTGGTCGCTAGAATATTTAACGAATCTTCAAAAAATCAGTAAATGGCACACGAAGAAAAACAACATCGAAATAAACAATATTGTTCTCATTAAAGATAACAATTTACCCCCTACTAAATGGTTAATGGGAAGAGTCGTCGAACTACATCCTGGATTAGACTCGCAAGTGAGAGTAGTAACACTTAAAACATCCACGGGAATCATGAAACGTCCCATACACAAACTTTGTTTATTGCCAGTAAGTTGAATCATCCGATTCAAGGCGGCCGGTATGTTGATGATCCAGTGATTTCATATCTAAAAAATAAAACAACAATTAAAAACAAGAAAATTATCACAACAAAACAAATACATAAACCAACCTTGAACTTGATCGCTGTCCTGTACGAAGCTGAAATCAAACAAAATAATAACATCAATGAATGAAATGTGAATTATTATTATATTTAATACTCATCTTAATTACGATTATATTTATATCCATTATGACCGTAGCAATCAATTTATTATATATTAGCTATGGAAAAATATTCGTTTATTAATTAATCTTTGAATTATATAAATTTATTATATTTACCTTTATGAATTTCCACTTTATGTATTGTCAAGTAATTGACATTTATCTAATAATAATTTGTAAAGATTTTAAACCCTCACCAATATTACAGTAGCTCAAATATTCATATTTTGAGTGCGTTTTATACTCTAAAATTAAAATACAACTTAAGCATCTAACGGCGATAACATGAACTGAAATAATTGTAAAATATTTGTAAGCCAATGCAAAATAAAAAATATAAATAAAACCTCTTACCAACCAACCATCGAAGTGTTGATATCTAACCAAAATTAAATTACCAAAATTTCCAAAGTGTTTACTACCAACCAATTACTAAGCATCCGTATCAATAATCAAATTCATATCCAATTAATCAAGAATCCCAATTCCTTAAAGGGAAAGAGTTTATTGAACCAAAACCCATTTGTGCCAATTTAATTTTATAGTTCGTGGTACCCAGATTGGTATAAAACAGTATTTATGTGTTCCTAGTTAAGATATCAGTATGGCATCAGTGACCTTATTTTCTTAAGCCTAAATGAAGCTCTTATCTAATTAGTCAGTTGTATAAAAAGCTTTTTCGAGAGCTTTTCAGGATTTGACTTGTTATTTAATCGTATTCGAGCTTTTTTTGAACTAAAAAAAACTAAATTGAACTATCTCATTTTTGCATGCCTCTTCGTTCTGTATACACCACACAGGTTGGAATAAGCTTTTAGGATGCGTGAAGTCTGTTAATTTAATTGCTTTTTTAAAAAAATTCTGGGCTACTCTCCATCGTTATAGTTTTTTAGTTGACTGTTAGAGCGAGTACTTTGTGCTTTAATAAATTGTTACCTGTAATAATTTCTTGTCTTAAATTTCTCGTTAAAGTAATAAGTGAAAAGTTCTAATTTGATGTCACTTCTTCCCTTTGTTGTCAGTAAACAATTATTATTTTTTTTTTTTACGTTTAGTTTTAATTGGGTGCAGGGCGGACTTTTAGACTGACCTAGCTCCTTGTAACTGTCAGAGCTCCTGCACCCAACGCGCGATCCTTCAAGTAAAGGTTGATAGCTGCCTTGAACTTGTGCATTTTATACTTCAACGGAAACTGAAAACCAGCCAACGAATTTCACTTCTTAGATGTTCGATAAATAAATTCGCGCTTTGCGTCTTCAGTTCGAGGTTTCGGCAGCTTCACCGTAAACCTATGCGCATTAACCGTTCCTCGTGTTACCCGCCCTGGCGTAACAAATGGTGGTATTTTCTCCTTTAATTCTGCAGAACATTTACCATTTATTAATCTATAGAACACGCAGAGTTCTGCAACATCTAAGCGGTGTTGTAGGCTGTCTAGATCTTTCGTGAGTCTGGGATTTCGTATTATTCGGATGGCACGCCGCTGAACTCTATCCAGCAACTGGAGAGCAGTGCCATATGTTCCACCCCAAACTTGACAGCAATATTCAATACACGGTCTAATAAAGGTTTTAAATATCTGGAGAACCTGATGCGATTTAAAAAACCGTCTGCATCTATTGAGGAACCCGAGTTTACATGAAGCTGATTTGGCTAATGCGATAATGTGTTCATTCCATTTTAAATTGTTGCTTATTTGAACACCAAGCAGACGAATTGAGTCACAACCCACGAGAACGTGTCCTTTTACCACAAAAGGGTATTCGTTGCGACTTCTTTTACGCGTGAATGTGCATATTTGTGTTTTTTTCTCGTTAAATGTGACCTTATTTGTAACTCCCCACTCAAATATTGTACTCAAATTGGAATTTAGCGAGGTGACAACTTCCAGCCGTTTGCCGTTTAACTGTGGAAGAGTAGGCTCGACCTCGAATGAAATAGAAGAGTGCAATGTTGCACCATCGGCCAAACTGTGGATAGGGTTTACAGTGCTATCCAACAAGTCGTTAATGTACAACAAAAACAAAGTTGGTGACAAAACTGATCCTTGAGGGACTCCGGCATTTGGGGAGTGTGTCGTTGATGATCTCCCATTTAGCATAACGTTGATCTTTCGGTCTTTGAGAAAGCTTTTTATCCACTTGATGGTCATCGAATCTAAGCCGTATGCCACAAGTTTACAAATGAGATTCTCATGCCAAACCTTGTCAAAAGCCTTGGATATATCCAAGGCGATGGCAAAGGCTTCTCCGTGGTGCTCAAGGGCGAAATTCCATTTGTTTGTAACATACGTCAAGAGATCGGTTGTGGAGCGGCTTTCGCGGAAGCCATATTGTTTATCTGAAATTATTTTATTAATCTCAAGATAATGCACCAGTTGTTGGTTAATGCATTTCTCAAAAACTTTAGCCACGGCTGACACAATTGATATTGGTCGGTAGTTCGAAGGGTCAGTTTTATCACAACCTCGTTTAAGAACCGGCTGCACCATCGCACTCTTCCAGGCGTTCGGGTATTTACCTTGCTTATAAGAAAGGAGAAAAATTTTAGTTAATATTGGAGCCAAGTCACTGGCAAACACCTTCAATATTCGAACAGGAATTCCGTCAGGTCCGGTGGCCTTATTTATGTCCATTGCCTTCAGGTTCCTGAAGACAATTTCCTCCGAGATGTTGACAGGATCCATTTTGGAACCACAATACGGAATTGACGGAGGCGTAACTCCATTTGGGACAACTAAGGTTGAGTTCGAAGTGAAGACGTTTGCCAGTAAGTCGGCCTGCAAATATGGATCCACCACCAAAGCACCATCTGCACATGTCAATGCTGAAATAGATGTTTTGGAAATATTGGTAACCGATGCGACCATCTGGTAAAAGTTGCGATCGGAGATTTTCAACTGGGAAGCCTTAGCGGCTTTCTTGTTGTCAGCTCTTTTCGCTTCCTTAGCACAGATTTTTTTACAGTTGTTACGTGTGGCCTTATATACTTCAAACGAAATTTCGTTGCGCTTATATTTCTTGTGAGCAGATTTATTTTGTCTGGCTGCTTTGGCGGCTTCTTTTGAAAAGATTTTAAAATAAGGATTGGGATTGGAAAAGGATGATGGGATATATTTATTCATTCCATGTAGAACGGTTTCGTTGAAATTGGAAACGGCGTTGTCTATTTGATTGTTATAAAAACAATGGCTCTCCCACGGGAAATGTTGAAAAAATGACCGTAACCCATCATTGTCAGCCTCGTTAAAATGCCATAGACGCCTAGGTTGCTGTCTAAATTCGGGTGGTGTTACGACAGATATTTTTACTGTTATAGATTTGTCTGTTAGATTTGTCTGGAGAGTATTTCCATTACCTTCGTTTTGATTTGAGGACTTGAATTTTGGTCGCAATTTGATTCATGAAACAAAATTTACTGAAAAGTTCTTGTATTAGTAAGTGTGTTAGTCTGCGTGCAATGTTCCATTCTATTTTAGAATGGCATTCGATTTTGCTATTAGCGTAATTAAGGTTTTTGGTTAGCTTCTTATTGAGAACATTCCTACTGTCGACAAATACACAATAGTAGATACTAGATGGTATTAAGAGTCAATTCTAGTCAGTACAAACCATTTTTATTCCAGTCAATACAAACCAAAATTTTGCATTCCACCGCACAAGAAATAACCAATGAGTAAATGATAATTCGACTGCTTAGCAGCTATAGGGCAACATGTCTCATTCGCACCATAACTTTTTACCGATTCATTATTTTCTTACTCGGTTCAATATTTTTGGTGCTTACTTTTCCAAAAAATACACTAACACAGAGAAAATATACGACTCTATACAATCACAAAATATACTTCGTATATGTATAGACAATTCTTATGGTTCAGGAGTGTTTTTCCTCACTGCGTGTTTACACTTCATAAATGTATCTCAACCGCAGTCTGTATTAATGGAATGGTTAGGACGATCGGCGAGTAATAAGAATTCATGTTAAATTTTCTCACTGGCCTTGGTCTTCCTGCTGAGTTTGGTTCACATTGGTATTCTTTCATTCTGATAATTAACACTTTTCTTTTGTGGCTATTAATCTGGGACCTTATAAGCTGTTTGTGTATTAATCTCCAACACAACGGAAAATGTATAGTGGTTTTATTGTAATTATACTGGCGAGACCTCTCAGTAAGGATTAGCTGGTTTTCATAGGATTTCCTTCAGATCTTCAATGGTCTCACTCTGGTGTGGCAACCATCAATTATAAAGGGTGTTCAAATTTGAATGAACTTTTCAAATTTGTCACCATTTCTATTTTTTGATTATTTTAAGTTTAGTGAAAATTATTTTAAGTTTAGTGAAAATTATGCAGAAGTTGGAAAAAGATTTCGTAGAAAATATAGAAAAAAATTGTCCTACAAACTCTCCACCATTCGAAATTCTGTGTATAAATTTGAGGAAACTGGCTCAATTTAAGATCACAAAATAACATTTGCAGTCGTAGTGGTCGCTCCCAAATAAATATTGCTGCTCTCAGTGAAAGTATTAGTGGAGATTTAAAAACATCAATTCTTCGTCGTTAACAGCAACATAGGGTTTTATTCAATAATTATGATCATGGATTATGTCGTGCATGTCTTAATTGGGCTTTTGCAGCCAAATAGGAAAATTATGATGTTTTAACAATGTGATCTTTAGTGATGAAGCACATGATAAAATTAGTACAAACAAAATTGTCGAACCTAGTGTGATGAAAGCCACGAGTACTACTGGAAAAACCACTACATCCACAATAAGTTACTGTTTGGTGTGAGTTTTAGTCTGGTCGATTGATTGGTCCATATTTTTTTTGTAAATGAAACTAGACACGCTGTTATTGTGGATGGGGCTCGTTATCGAACGATGATTACTAACTTTTTGTTTGTCGAATTGGAGCATACTGATGTGCAGAATATTTGGTTTCAACAAGACGGTGCAACATGTCATTCAGTAACAGAAACAATCAATCTTTGGAAAAAGACAAATTTGGTAATCGAATAATTTCTCGAAGAGGAACTGTTAATTGGCCATCATGATCATGTTATCTTCCACCATTACTCTTCTTTTTATAAGGTTTTTTGAAAAGCAAAGTTGACGCTTATAATCCTCAAACCATAAAACATCTGTAAGAAACATAATCGATCAAATTACTTAAATTGAACCTCAATTATGTCAACATATTCAAGACCTGTAGATCTACTAAAGGTGGTCACATATCTGACATTCTTTTCCTTTATTAACTTCCATAAGCGGTTGGCTTATACTTAACACCTGATCGATTTCGTACGACTATAGGTCCGATTTACGTAGAACCATCTACACATGTCATAGCCCCATGCGAGCCTATAATCTACTAACATGGAATGGGTTGGCCCATGGATTCTGCACTCCAACAGGGGGTCATAGATGTGTTCATTCATATACCACCAATCGTTATAAGATGGTAAAAAAATTATTTGTATCCTGCCTCTATCGAGATTCGAACCCGTCCCGCTCTAATTACCGCAGCTTTAACCTTTATGTTATATATTGGTCAACTTTATATCATTCCCGAATGTCGGTTCATTCCAACCGATCTTGGTTATCATCGAATGGAACCAGTTTGTGAGGATTTTCGAATCCAGTTACCCTGTTCCACATAACAATAACTTGCATTCCTGTCCTGTGGGAATCCAATTATTATTTCTCAAACACATATACAGAAGGTTATGGGGTCAAATATAGAAATCAATCAAATAAATTGAACGATATAAGACCAGAGGAACCCATTAATCTTGATCTAAATCAATTGTCGTTTTAATTAAATTTATTCTAATATTTTTTATATGCACACACATACACTCATATCCAAATATAACATTGTATCATTCGTCTTTTATTTTTTTGTTTTATTTCTAATCAGCACATAAGTAATGAGACTAAAACCAACAAACATGGCATAAATTTTATCCAAATAAAAATCCCTTATTTAATCCTCATTTATCATTCTCATAATTGAACCCAAAAAAAATTTTTTTTTCACATATTATATTGTTTTCCTCTCCACATGTATACACAAACACACACACACACACACACGATAGATAAACACATAAAAACAAATTTTCCGAGAAAAAAAGAAAAATGTTATATTTATTCATCTCATCAACACTTTGGGATTTTTCATTTTTTTTTGTTCAGTTTTCGCGTTTCGTGGTTATTAGCCAACATCAAAGTGTTGCTCGTACACATACATACATGTATGTTACACATTTTCACGCATTTTTACACATACACTTTTCAAAACTAAAGTGGATGGAAAAATATTTGATTTTTTTTTTTTGTTTTCGGGAAAAACATTGTTTTGGGATGTGAGTTGTTTTTCCACTCGTTCACCTCAATTAGGATTGAAGACAAACAAAAATGTTTATAATGGAACGACAAATTGTCACACGTATTTTTTTTGTGTGTGTGTATATGTGTGTGTGTGTATGTTATGTTGTTATCGTTCTGAGTATTGGGAGGGTTATGATAATATAATGATAACCGTAAAGTAAATGTTAAAGAAAATATGCGACAAATACTTGGGAAACAGATTTTCTTACAAATATATTTTCTTGTGTGTGCTTTGGCTGGTGAACGAAACGAACGACATAGATTAAAAACAATAACGAGAAAATGATTGGTATTTTTTGGAAGAAAACTGAAAACAAAAATTTTTTTGTGTGTGTGTGTGTGTGCGGATATAGCTCTATTATGCACGAACCGACGAAACACTGCCATAGGTACACGACGAAATGTGCGGTAGCATAGTCATCAATCAAACTGGCAGAAGCGAAACAATATAATAAATTGTGTCTAATTAAGTCTTTTATCTTCTCTAACATGATCATTTTTTTTTTCACGGATCGTCATCTTAATTTTTCTTTAAAAAAATAACCGTTGTCTTTTGTGTTTCCTTTTGTGTTTAGGTCGATATCCATAAGAAGTTAAAAAAAAAAACGCGAAACGTAACATTAAAAAATAAACCAACATAATTATCATCGGTTATGTTGTTGTGTATATACGAGTATATGGGGGTCATGTTGAAAGATGTCTGTATATCGAGTCGTGATCACCATCAGGCATTTTTGTATATAGGTAGTTAAATTGCCATAAAAATCATTATATGATTAAGGATTTATTTTATGTTGTATGTATTTTAGTTTTATTTTATTTGTTTTGGTTTGATCTGAAAAATACGTTTAAGAATATTTAAAGATTTTTGTTTGCTTTCGACATTTATTTGACATTTTAATAGTTTTTCTTTAAGCTAAGTGGAAATTTGTATAAATATATGTTTTATATACTGTTTATTGTTTTTTTTTTTTGGTTGTGGAGTGTAAAAACATATATGCCAAATACACATAAATTTATTTAATTTTGTAAAATTATTCGTTATAATTGTAGTGATTATTTTCTTAGAGTGAAGTGTCATCCCCATCTTATTTTCACACATGGTAATTGTCTCAATTATGGTGTGTATACTATTCAAAATTCTGAAGAGTTCAATACCTTGCTTAATCGGAAATTTCTGTTCCTGGTCTTTTATTTTATATATTGGGTGTAAAAACCATCATGGACATATATTTTTGCTTTGATTGTGCACATTCAACCGATTTCAACGATGGAAAATAAATAAAGTTGGCGAAAAAAACAGCATTTGCGGGAAGTTTGGTTGAGTCGTTTTTTCGCAAACAAAACTGCAGCTGAAACTTATCGTTTGCTCGTGGATTTGTATGGTGAGCATGCATGCACTTGCAAAACACTATGCTTTGAGTGGTTTAGTCGCTTCAAAAGTGATGATTTTCACATCAAGGACAAAGAGCTTGCCATTGATTGTTCATGTTACGTTGAGCATCTAGATGATGCTATAAATTTTATTACCATTGGCAAGTTCTCAAATGACGGATGTGAAGTTTCCGACAAAATTCGACAAATCAACAAAAATATATGTATACAAAATTTGTCGAAATAACAAAAATATGTAAATGTATTGGTGAAACAGTAGGTAAAAGCAATGTTAAAACTTTTCACAAAAAGGTTATGATTTAATTTATAAAAACACGTTAAACAAAAATAACACAATAGCAGTTTTAATAAAGTAATATTTCTGATATCAATATTGAAACTAATTTTGCTTAAGCTTTAAAATTGTTTCATAATTTATAGAGAAGACCACTAAAAAATATATCCTTAAATAGTGGCCAAATAAATACATATATCATTTAAAACATGATCTATCAAGCCATTATAGTTCGGCAAAAAAACTACGATAAATTGTATCCAATTATTGAGTTGGAAAAGTCGTAACTTATATGATTTTTTAGATTTTAGTGGTTCACTGTATTGAATTTTGGCCAAATTAGCTAGTGAATATTAATATTTGGAAAAAAAGTCTTATCTGGTTAAGCGAATGATTAGAGGAATTGGGGCCAAAACGACAACAACCTATTCTCAAACTTCAAATGTGGTTTATCCTCGACTTTCTTGATTGAAGTCATTAGAGGTTCTTTAATGATATATTGTGCCTAGTGGGCCACTTTTGGTAACCAGAACTGGCGCTGTGGGATGAATCAAACGTTATGTTATGGCGCCAAAATAAAGAACTCATTTAGATACCATGAAAGGTGTTGCTTGCTTAAGACAACAGGACGGTGGACATAAAAGTTGTAATTCGCTAAGGAGTGTGTAACAACTCACCTGCCAAAGCAACTAGCCCTTAAAATGGATGGCACTCAAGTCATATGCATGTACATAACCGATATGGCAAATTTAATTATACTATTAAAATCAAGTTATATTGAGTAGGAGGGTACAATGATATGCATTGAAGTGTTTGGTGTAAGACTGCATGGAGCTGTCTGTGGCACAGATAGCAAACAATCGAATGAGATCTTGGAGGACTGATGTGAAGAAGGGTTTCGTGTGAACAGTTATTCATCACGAGTAAGTCAGTCCTAAGCTCTATGCGAAAGCTGCCATAAAAAAACGATAAACTTATAGGGTAATTTTCTTTAATCTCAGGCCCGTATATTTAAATTCTTTTAACAAGGATCAATTAGACAGCAAGTCTGGCGCCAGGAGCCACGATAATTTCAACTCCAATAGACTAAATATTACAGATTTTGCGGTTAAAACGTTCGTAAATGCGTCAAGCAGAGGTGGTATTATTGTAGTGGCTTAAACGCAAGTTTATACACGCAATAAATATAAATTAGTGCTCTTTACCGAGTGTTGGTCTAGAGCTGGTACAATAACTTTGTACAAATAAGAGTGCTTAAAGCAGGCCATTTGTGCCTAAATATTCTCTGCACAGAATAATGTAATAAGACGAATGTTCTAGTTTCAATTGATTTTTATTTAAAGACGTTATGATTAATAAAAGCAGTTGAGGGAATTAGTATATAACGGCGCGAGAGGTGAAATTCTTGAACCGTCGACTAACATATGCGAAAGCATTTAATAGTTCTAACCATAAACAATGCCAGCAATTGGATTGACCTACATATATGGCACTTTTAGTCACTTACTGGGATGCCATACCCCGACATATGCCATACCTCGGGAACATCTCTGAGATTTGGCCAAAATTCAATACAGTGAACTATTAAATTTGTATATACGTATTTTAAAATTTGTTTGAAAATATTAAAAACGACCAAATATAATTTTAAAAAGATATATGTAATTCATTTAAAACGATTTTATACTTTTAATCTTGAAATCATTTTAATATATCATTTTTAAACTGTGATTTCAGGTGGTAGTATTTTAAAATAACATTACAATTTATTTACCTACTGCACAGTTGTTATAACAATACATTCATATTTTTGTCGATTTGTCGGAATCTTCACACCCGTCTCAAATGTGAAATGCACTTTGATTATTTCATTCAACGATGAAGTAAGATACAAAAGAGCGTTGTCGTCCAGATGGATTATTGACACTCCATTGCCTAACGTAGTGAATTCATTAGTGGCGTTAGATACGGAAGTTATTCCAGAATTCCGACTTACTTTTCAAATGAGAATAATGATCATTACTATCTGAATTCAACAAAAGAAATTCTTCATTTCATGAAGTTTTCCAATATATTTATATGTGATCATCTAGCAAAGTTAAAACGAACTATCGTACTATTGCTTCTTATCTCCTAAATGGTACTAAAAAATATAACACAGTGTATATTGACGAGTACATGATGGTTCATGCGGGCTTATTAGGTTTGGTAGGTCGGTTGAGTGAATGTCGGAAAATGTTTATCCTGGGAGATCAAAATCAAATACCTTATATAGACAGATTGAATTACGTCAATATGCGATTTTTTGATGCCAATATGTACTCAACTAACTCAAAATATCTAAGAACAACTTATAGATGTCCAGCTGATGTGACATACGCGTACCACTAACATCGCTTCTAACACCATTCGACGTTTACGAAGACTGATATACGGGAATTAACTAACAAATGTAAACTGCCGGAGTCAAGCAAAATTCTAACTATCCATGAAGCTCAAGGTTTAAAATCTTCAAATGTAATTTGTGTTCGATTTTCGGGTAAAAAAATTAAACTGTTTGACAGCTTATCACATGCAATAGTAGCACAAAGCAGACACACACTCACATTTCAATACTTTTCTCCAGTAGAAGGTGACCAACTTCATAAGTTGCTAAATAGAGCTATCCATGCAAATCTGAAGACAAATCACTAAGTCCAAGTCATAGAGCCTTGTAACCCGACGCACTGAGGAAAAGAAAACTTACATTTTATTTTCAAAATGTAAAAAAAATGTCGTCGAAAGCTGCCATGTTTCATAATTTCGTTTTAAAAACATTATTCCCCGTATATATAATTTGTGAGACGCCATTCAACAAAGAGATTCTGAGTTCTGAATTTTTCCCAACCAGTATGTTGTCTATACAGATGTGATCGTTCACCAGAAACCAGTACTAAAAAATCTAGTGGTGGAGTATTAATAGCTGTTGACACTTCTATACCCTGCGTAAGCTCATTGAATTAAAAAGCGTGTCTATTGAACAATTATGCGTAAAAACATCGATTAACAAAACGAATATATTCCACCTGACCCATCGATATTATCATATACTACATGCTGCGACTCAATTGTAGAAATCAACAATATGGCTAATCAATCCGACATTATCTTAATCACGGGTGACTTCAATTTTCCTTCTATTGGACTTTAATTGGACCTTAGACGAGGAATTGGATGATATTTTACCAATGAATATTACATTGGATGAGGAACATTTGTTCACTGATACTATTTACGACTCAAACCTGAGCCAGATTTGCCAAACACAAAATGGCTTAGATAGAAGTCTTGACTTAATTTTTACAAATGAACGAAGTGCATTTAAGGTAAATCAATCAGTAACGCCTCTTGTTGTTAATGATGTTCACCATAAATCAATTGAAATCGAGAACATAAACAAAAAATTCAGTCACAGAAGGTCGAGGCCTTTCTACAATTTCAGGAAGGCAGACACTATTAATCTCCATCATTACATTGAACGTGTCGACTGGATGAAAGAACTTAACAGCAGCAATATAGAAGAAAATGTATACAAATTTTCTTCGTAGGGAACCTGTCTATTGAAATATCACATATCATAATAGAAGATATGTATAAACAAGGCTCTTAAAACATTCGGCGATGGTTGCGGTCCTGACCAAATACCAGCTTCTTTTTTTAAAGATTACACCAGTTTGGAACTACCTCTTTGCATGCTGTTCAATCAGACGCTGAGATTGGAAGAGTTTCCTAAAAAATGGAAGATAACCAGAATAACCCCATTATTTAAAACTGGGGATAGAAGTGATGTATCATGTTATAGAGGTGTAACGTCGATTTCATCTATACCCAAATTATTTGAACTAGTAATATGTAATTCCTTCAAAGAAGTGGTGCCTCGACATGTTTCACCGTATCAACATGGGTTCATGCCTAAGAGATCAACATCTACAAACCTTATTGAATTCACCAGCAGCACGACGTTGCCAAGGCGTTTGACTCCATCAGCCATTGTAAATCACTAGAACAGTTATATACTCATTTGGATTCTCAAACAACTATGTGGCTTGGTTTAAATCTTACTTAAGCAACCGCATCCAATGCATCGACATTGATAACAGCAGGTCCAAGCCAATTCAAGCTACATCGGGTTTTCCACAAGGTTCTCATCTTGGCCCTTGGATTTTTACCATTTTTATCGACGCAATCACTGGAGTCATTCTACACTCTAGAGTTTTAATGTTTGCTGACAACTTCAAAATATACAGAGCTGTCGAGAACTTAAGCGGTGCTGAGAAACTTCTAGAGGACATTGACAATTCAGCGATATGGTGTGAGTCAAATCTTAGTCTGAACATCAATAAGTGAGTATCAGAGATCAAAGACCTCGGTGTTATTTTTGTGGAAATATGAACAGTAATTAACATATAGAACAATGTGTTGCTAAATCTAATCCTATGTGGGGTTTTATTAAACGATGGACGGGAGATATTTATGACCTAGAGACAATTAAGATTCTGTATTCCGCATACGTGCGTTCGCAATTGGAATAAGATGTTATCTTTGTTACTCTTTGGAATATGATGTTACTCGTTATATGATGTTAGCCGAAAAAGTCTGAGAATGAAGAATTGGAAGCATTCTTCGATCAAGACTCATATCAAATGCAAGAAGAATTTGCAGAATCATTGGGAGTTGATCAAGCAACAATTTCCAGACGGTTGAAAGCCTTGGGATTCATCCAAAATATGGGAAATTGGGTACCATACGAGTTGAAGCCAAGATACGATTTTGCATATCCGAAATGCTGCTCGAGTGCCACAAAAATAAGTCGTTTTTGCATCGTATTGCCACTGGCGATGAAAAATAGATGCATTAATATAATCCCAAGCGTAAAAAAGCGTATGTCAAGAAAGGTGAGGCCGACCCATCGACACCAAAGCCGAATATTCACAGAGCCAAGGTCATACTGTGCATTTGGTGGGACAAGCTAGGTGTGATCCACTATGAGCTGTTGCCAAGTGCTGAACCAATCATCCAATTATAGTGGAAAATCCAGGCAGATCGGCCAACGTATACGACCAGACACGAGTCAATCATTTTCCACCGCACGATAACGCATATTGCGTTATCTACATATTGCGGCGCCGGTCAAAAATTACTTGAAGAATTCAAAGGATCAAATTCCAATAGACGATGGCAACATGTTTATACCTTGTGCGTATTAGAAGCTTTTCGACCCAAGCTTTTGAAGCTCAACCGTCGACAAGAGATATGTTTCAGATGCGTAACGATTCGTCTCGATAAGCTTTATCATTTATTAAAATTATCTCTTTAAATCGACTGTAATAAGCAGCAGTACTAGAAAAAGAAGATTGGTAGAAGGTCTGTAGTTTTTATTTATCAATTTTTAGTTCAAAGTACATACATTATATTAGGAGTAAATTGTGAGTCAGCTGTATCAACTATCATTCTGAAGATATATATATATATATATATATATATATATATATATATATATATATATATATATATATATATATATATATATATATATATATATATATAAATGCCGCTTATCCATAACCTTAGATAATATTTGAAAAGTCTTTTGGTTATATTTTAGAAAATAGTTTCATTGATTAAGTTCAATAGACTCTGCGTGTTCAATAGACGATGAATGCGTCTAAATTTTACAATTTTTATCCGTTTTCCATCCATTTGAGGTGTTTTTGGAAAACATAGATTATTTTTACTTTTCATATTTACTAAAGGATGTTCATTTTCTCAAAGGTTAATGACGTATTCCTCATGAACCCGATGGTTCACAAAATAGACTGATATACTTCGTACATTTCGGTTTTTAGCCAAAGGTTCCTGCTGAATCATTAACGGTGGTAACACGAAGATGCCAATGGATTCATTATTTCAACGGACAATTCAGGCGTTGGGTCACTTTTTTTGTATCCATAGTCAGAATCAATAAATTTTTCTTTAATATTAGTTTCAAAAAGTAGTGGTGAAGAAGTTGGAAATAATACGCAGAATTCTTTAAAAAGCTCTGGAGCATAATAAATTTTAAACATTATAGACGTTTATAGTGAAACAATTCTGGCCTTGATAAATGTTGATAATATTTTAATCACTAACTGATAAACTATTATTTTCATCATCAAACCATGAAAATAATTAATTTTTTAGATTCGCCAACAGTTTCTCTACTGTAGGCATCGACTTTTCATGAAGTACACTTTTCACGAATTGCGACCGTTGATGATACCAATGCCCTCTTGAGGCTCTTGATCAATCAAGATCGCTTTGTGATGCTCATCCAGTGTGATGGTTGATCGGCTCTGATTTCGTCTCAGTAGTACCTTAGACTGGAATTTTAACAGCATTAGGGGAGAGTGGAACGATATGAATGGCATCAGACCTGTATAGTACCGTTTTTATCAAGGAAAAGGAATAGCTAAGATGCTGCTAATATGAGATGATTTATAATTTCAATCGATAATTCAGACGTTAAGTCAGAATTATTCTTTAATATCAATCCGGAAAAGATTGACGAGAAACTGCAGGAACTTATACACAGAATCATAGTTTTTTGAAATTGGTTTTAAAAAATATCTGGAATACAATACATTCCAAATATTGAAAAATGTCGATAATATCTCTGTATTAATCAGTTTTAAACAGGCTTGTTTTGATCATTTAAACACGAATTTTTTAATTTTAGGCATTGACTCTATACTTTAGGTATCGTCTTTTCATAAATTGTGTCCGTCGAATATCGATGATATTCACCCAGTGTGATGGTTGATTGGTTCGTATATGTTGCTTAGAATGGAAATGGAACTGCATGACTTATAAAGGTGTTATATTCTGTTGATTGTGGAATTGTGGTTGTTTTCTTCCTAAGCGATGAAGCTCAATAAACAAAATGCATGTAATTTGGAAGCTCATAAATTTGTTTATAATTATTAAAGGTACCAAATAATACGCACAATCTTACCACAAGTGTCTTTATTTATTTTTATTCACAAATGAAAACGAATAAGAACAAATAAGAGATAATAATTCTGATCTAAATTTTTTTCGGAGATGCAAACAGGGGTGGCGAGCTTAGAATCCTAACAATCTCCTTCGTGTTACACGAGCAGTGAAGCATTGTTTTGTCATCACCCAATTGTCTGAATATGTTGTAGTGATAGCAAAGAAACTAGATTACAAACTACAACATCGAGTAATTGTATCTTTGTGACTCCTAAATAAATTCAAATCCTTGACATAAGTGGGCCTTATCTTTAAAATCTCACTAAAAAGCTTGTTTTGCTTTGAGAAAAATTTCACTTTTTAAAATTTTGTTCTTGCAGGTTCACATCTCCGAAGGAAATATTGATTTGATTCTAATTTCTATACTTACTGCCATTTATTTGTCTCAAAAATCTAGTTGTGTTGCTACAAGTGTGTTGCTAAATGGCCTAGTAATTTTCTCTTTTCGTGTTAGTCATAAATTATTGCAGGCCACGAAATAACAATCGCATAGAATAATGTAGACCTATAAACGATTGAAGCATCGGGGCATGAATGACCCTTTGCCACCATCTTTTACGTCATGCGCTTTTACTGGACTATGCACTGTACGCTTTCGTGAAAAGTCGGTGCCTACAATTTCTACTGTATATAGGCAACGACATTTCATAAAGCGCAGGTTAGAGCACAACTTATTTAATAACATTATTGGTTTTTCAAATTACGACCGTTGATGATACTCACAAAGTGTGATGGTTGATTGTTACTTATGTCCTTATGTTACTTATGTTCTGTAAAAGCTCACAGTGGGATTATAACTGCATGACTTATACAGGTGTTCTGTTCTGTCGATTAGAATACATTTGGTAATCTTTCTAATCAACGCTCATCAATTTGTTACTAATTACTATTGTGACAAAATTTCCGGTACAGTGTTACTGAAGTATAGTCGTAGTGAAGTATTATGCTTCTATAGTGTGAATATTTTAAGGGTAGCTAATAGTCTGAGTGCGCTATCGAAGAAATAGTTTTATAAAAAAATTCAACAATTTAAATGAGCACCATGTTGAAGGACGGGCTGAGTTAATAGCCTAGATTTTTCTTCCCCACACTTGTCAATAATATAATATATATATCCTCCCAGGCGTGAGCTTGTTTGACGAATAGAGATTCGCAATTTTACTTCTTAAGAAATGATTGAAAGAGATCATACATATAGCTAATAATTATGAGCTATTTGTTTCGTTATTGTAAAGTCGGATAGCTACTAGCTCTAACAGACGTAACCATCTGATTGATGCTACACGCTTATTGTTTTGCCATTGCCTCAATAGTTTCAAATCTTGTAGGAGTAATAAAGAAACTAAACTTATAAAATACATCATCGAGTTTAAAGAGAGCGCCGATATAGTTTATATTCGTTAATGTTGGACGACTGAGTCATCGTTGTGTTAGTCTGCTCCAATTAACAATTGGAAATTAACAATACTCCAATTAATAATTGAAACGCAGAGAAATTGTTATTATATTGGAGCATGTAGAACATAGTGGCCTCACTCACACTACGATGAAGATTGTAGAACCCAGTACTGAAACACGAAAAAATTATGATCAAATCAAACATTTTTCCAACCGAATGATGACTACTGAGTTGAAATGAAAGTTTTCCAATTTATCGGACAGAGATTTAACTCTGGGTTGACACAAAATAAATGATCGAGGAAATGGCGGCAAAACAAAGAAGAATACCTTCCCGGCGGACCCCCTGTACCTTAAGAACTAATTGGACCCTCCTATACATACATAAATTTTTCAAAATTCATCAAAAGATGTTATAGAACAGTGCTGTACAGTAAAGCATTGAAGAAGATCCAAATCAATCAAATCTTTGCTGTGTTCAGCAGCTAGGGTTGTGTCCTTTAAGCCACGGTTCAACTTGCTGCTTTCAAGATTTAACTTGTGAAGGAATTAAAACTTAATGACCATCAGATACGGCGCCAATTCGTCGAATGGTTTGATGCACTGAATTTCAATTAAAAATTATCTTCTTAAATGTGGCCAACTTTTGATTGAATGGGAACGTAAATAAGCAGAATTGTAGCATTTTAAGTGAGGATAATCAACAATCTTCTGTCGAAACACCAATGCATCCACAGAAAATTAATTACTTTTTTCGTACCTCAATTACCCGGTATTAATCTTGCTGACACGTTGCTCAAACAGAACGGAGCCCCAGGCCCACTGTTGTGATTTTACATGTAAAAAACGTTTTTTACATTTTTTTATGTAAATTATGTAAAAAACAGTATAAATTACATAAAACGTAAATTACATGTAAAAAAACGAAGTAAACATCTTTCGCAGTGCCATCTATTTTAAAATGTCAAAAATTTACCAACGTCCGCTTTAATCATATTTTACGTTTTTTACATATAGAATGTAAAAAATAAACTTATGTAAATTAGACGGTTTTTAGATGTTAAAAACCGTGTAAATAATATCGTGTAATTGGCACGCCCAACACTGTACATGCCACACAGCGCTCGCGATGATTTTCTTTGGGGTTATGTAAAGTCACTTTTCTACGTCGATAAACCAGAGACATCCTCAGGGCTTTTGGCGAAATACGGCCGCAAATGATTGCGAAAAGTTTATGAAAATTGGTGTTCTAGATAGTGTCTTGTTCGCGCCACCCGTGGCGGCCTCATGGCGGAAATCATCTTTAAACAATAATGTCATTAAATTGTCTTTAACTTTATTTTAGCAGAATGGTGTCAATATTGTGACCAATGTATGATGATGAAAATTCACTGCGAGCGATACGTAGTCGCAGGAAAATGCAGCAAGAATTTCGATGTATCGATTGATAGTATCGATATTATTGGTCGATTAGAACACCCTAATCCTCATGTCTCCACGCAACCTCAAAAAGCTCATTGGCACTCATTCCATTCGAATGCATTTATGAGCACATCCAATAAATGTCTTTCAACTCTTTTGCCATCGCCAATTTTTTTTTTTGTCTCTCGATTATATTATATAGTTTTTATTATTTGATTGAATTATTTGGACATTTATTTGTTATTTTTATTGAATTTCTTTCAAAAATTTATTGTCATAAAAATAAAATAGTTTTTTATTTTGACTCATAAATAAATAGGAATAATTTATATCTAGTCCTTAGGTGGGAGTTTTTTTTCATTTCATCGCTTTATATAGTATGTATACGAGCAAGAGCTTTTTCAAAAATGAAAAGGGGAGCAAAACGAAATACCACACAACCAAAACTATATATACAAATTAATGTCAATGGGGTTATAGTTATTTAGTTATTTTTATTATTGAAGAAATAAATCAATCTTAAATATTTCTTCATTTTGTGCTATACGAAGAGAACTATTTATAGTGTATAAACAATAAGAAAGCAAAATATAAAATAAAGGTTCGGCTTGACGATTTGAATATTTCACTCAAATAGAATTCAATATACGTGTATGTATTCAACAAATAAAAATTATTGATTGCTCCTTAGGTGTGGCTCATTCTTGTATATACTCGTGTTTATATAAATTTCATCTAAACACGTTGAGATTTACCTCGTTCCCGCTAATACTCAACCCTTCTTCGTGTGTATATACTGTAATTTGTCGGGAGGAGAAATCGGTTTTTGCTAATTTTTGTCTTAAATTTTCCACTATTTTCCTTTATAGACAAAACGAGTACTGTAAAGCAGCAACAAATATAATATGAAGACGAAAAAGATGTTAAGGTGCGTAATGGTATACGTCGCCATGTCTACCAGCGCATCCGACATCGATTACATATATATGTGTATATAGTAGTTAACGTGTCGTAATAATAAAAGCTCATATAGTGGTGAGTGAGCTTATTGTATCATAAATATGTACTTTATTTTTTAGACAACTTCTTAGAAAACTTATGCATTTATAAAGTTATAACTTTTGAGGTCATAACAATACAACTATATCGAATAATATTTTCTAATCATATTCGCTTGTTATGCTTACAACGATGACGATGATGATAATACTATCTATTGATGGTATGGTGAATATTGATGATGATTGCCTTTTCGAATAAAAATTGTTTCAATTGTGTCTGATTGACTTTATTAGATGTTTTATGATTATTTTATTATCCGGTTTATTATTGTTAAAGTTGTTTTAAATAGACTCATATCGTATTGAGATAGTTGATAGTTTTTTGGTCAATAGAATTTTTAATTAATTTCCAAAAAAAAAACAAGTTGAAATCTAATCTAAATTCAAAAATTTGAGATTCGAACTAGAAAACGGCGACTTTTTTTTATGAGGTTTTTGAATTCGTGCTGTGATCACAGAAGTGATTAAAAGTAATTCGGTGTAGTTTTACGGTTTTATTGCAAAATTATTATGTATTTACCGGTATAGTCTCGCTGCGGGTTATAGAATACGATATTTATGTAACTGGATATGAGATAAGTAGAATTGAAAACTGTTTTCAAAAGAATTCATAAGCACAATTTTAGCGATATACTAAAAGCTAGAACTGTCCACTAACATTGAAATGTGTTATCTTAAGTAAGCAAACGATTGATTTATATGATTCGATTAATCATTGGAATCATTATTGCAAGTCTCAAATCGTATCTATATATATGGATGATATACAGAAAAAAGAGGAATTATGCTCCAATGTCTGAAAAAGTTTAAAATTATCTAAATTGATGCAGTATTAGAATACATGACTAACGGATTTAGATGATATATCTTGAAGAACCAAAATACTATAGCAATAGTAACTAATTTCATTTGTTTGTTATTTTGATCTAAAGACTTGAGCCAATCATTCATCCGCAACGAAATTGTAAAATTGATTTTTCCTACTTCCTTTGTGTTACTGATTAACTAGATATGAACTTTTACTTGACAGTTTTGATTTGATTTACTGAGATGCATGTGATCAAGCATAAAGTCACAGCTTGTATGTGCTGGGCAAATTAACAGGCTCTATAATGTAAGTGTATTATTTTTTGTTGAACATAAGCTGATTTATTTTGTGTTGGCGGTTGAATGATGATTATCGGGCGGTTGTTGCAGTTGGTCATTTAGCTGGTCAGGCATAGATCCGCTTGGTTTTGAAGTGTTGTGAACTCTCGAATGAATGTAAGATACTCTGTTAAGATTGGCTCAGAATTGTGTTGGTATGCTTAGGGTAGTCGTTGTGTTAAACTTATTGCCTTAATTTTTTATAGCGATAATTACGGTTGAAGAGAAGTCACTTGAAAGACTGTCTTTATCAGGGAATTATTTTGTTTCTATCGAAGTGCTATTCTGCTATGTAAATCAAACGTAAAAAACTGAAACAGACTAAACAGTCTTCAAAATCTTGTTTTAAGCTTATCAAGTTCAGCATTAACCTCATCAATTATCTCGGCGTTCGTGATAAAGACCTTTCTCCTCAATTTTTTTTTAATTTTTGGAAATATCCAGAAACCACAAGCTACTAGATCACAAGATCGTATTTCTTCAATGCAGAGATTGCAATAAAGCTACTTGTTATTTTAACAGTGTGAGTCGCGATGTAAACAGTATCGCCGAAAATCATCTTTCTTATGATTTTTTCAACGAATTTTTGGTAAGCAGTCTTCGGTATACCATTTTGCAGTTACCATCTCATCCTTTTCGAAGGGTATAGCGGCTATAATTTTCGATCGACATCATTACTTTTGTTGCTTAGCTTTTACGGGTGGTTTTGCTCCTGTTGGACTCCATACCATGGACTACTGGTTAGTTCCCCAATCGTACTTAAAAAACCAAGATTCGTCACCTGCAAGAAGTTTACTTAAGTTGCTAGACTGCCAATTTTCGGATTTAGTAGTTTAGCAAAATGCACTTGAACCTCTATTTCGACCTAATTTAAAATTCGTGGAACCCATCGAGCAGATTGCTTCATGTATCCCAGATGGTTATTTAATATTATCGTTTCATTAAAAACCAATTCATCAGCAATAAATTCTTGTGTCAATTGTGGAACTTCGTCAACTTTGGACCTCACTATGTTGACGTTATCAGTAGAATGTTCGTGGCTCATCCTCTACAGAAAAATATCTCGTCTGGAATCTTCGAAACCACTAGAATAAAATCTGTATAGAGACGGAGCAATCGTTCCATATGCACATTGAATATATGTGTAGTGTGGCACATAGCGAATTTCTGTTTGCATTTGTGATGGAATTTTGTCTGATGCATTCTCAGTTGTTTTGTGTTTTCTCGACTCAATTTTAACCGATCATTTTGAATGGAAAGACGTCTCATAAAACAATTGCAAAATATTTGGTATTTTTGGGTTTTACAAAACAAAATATTTGAAACTGCTACTAAGCGAACTTTTGTTTTAACCCTCGTATATGAAATACTGTCAGGTCATCGCAAAATAAATATTGCCCGTCGTTTTAAATGGTGGTGGATTGAGACGTAGAGGGATTTAAGATTAAATATATAGAATATGATGAGCAGAATCTAGGATATATTTTTAATATACTCCAGTTTTAACTGTTAATGTAACACAAACACATATGAAACGATAAGAGCAGGCAGGACCTGGAGTTGCATAATTCTGGAATATATAAAATTTTCGATAGCTATTTGGTATTCTGTTAAATATATTCCATTACTATATGGTAATAAATCTATAGGATCATCGTTATGGTTGTCTTGTACTTTTATCATCAATTTGACAGTCTTTATCTAAACCCAATTCAATGATAGTTCCTCCAAATTTGTGTAATTTATTGAGAACTATAACTTTACCAGTAAACCATCGAACGTTCCCTGTTGACATAGTATTCTAAAAAACGATTGTTATTCTCTGCCAATATTCGAAACCTCAAAAGCCATTTGGTTTAGAACACCAGGAATCCTGATATAGAACCGCCATTTCTAGTAACAGTCACTGGTTTTCAGGCTTTCGAATACCTTGGACCCACGTAATGGTTCATGCATCGGAAACTTCCACAAGAGAACTCCAGTCACATAAAAGTATTTAAAAAATTGGTGTATTCGTGAAAGAGGTATTTGATTATCGCTATTGAGTTGGAAAAAAACTTTTCTTTAGAACATCATCTAATGCTGTCCAGTATTATTCCATAACTATAAGCTTCAAGGTTATGCGGCAGTGCACATTAATAAGACTTTTCGTGCTTATATGAATTAACAATTTTACTTTTATGTGCCTTAATGGAAGGATACATATCTAATTCTTAATCCGAATGATGATCTTATTTCGACATCATTTTAGACTCACGACGAATAGAGGTTATGTCTTCATCGTTTAGCTTTTGGAGACATATATGCATCGAACCATTTAATATTCTTCAATGATATTGATTGTGTAATTCTGGCAATTTTCCAATCTTCGGAAAACTCACCCCCCGTGATTAAAGGATATTCAACACCACCATCCGTGATAGAAAATTATTGAAAGCTCATATAATATTCAAATGTGGTGAAATGTGTTCAATAATATATTTGAACTTTTCGTTAAGTCGATCGCAATTGTGTATTTTACAATTTTAGGTTTGGGTCTAAAATATAATTTCATAGTTTGAATTTTTCTGGATGTCAGATAAATTGGAATTGTGCTTAAATAACATCAAATCTGTATTGCAGAAAGGACAGTTTTATTTATAGGGACAGCCAATACTATTAATTTATTTAAAACCTAATCCAATAATGATGGGGACGTGTTTATGTCACTAAGGACTTTTCTCAGTATAAGGAGACATATGGTACATCTAACTCTATTGCCGCGAAAAAGTTTCTTATTCTACCAGAGGCTTTTATTATAGTCACCTTGGACATTTGCTTCCAAATATCTGGGCCTGTTTGTTTTCAGATTTCTCAACCATAGTTCTTCTTGATATATTAGATGTGTTACAGATCGTATATGGACCTTAAATATGATTTGTTACTTCATTATTTATGCTTTGGAAACATACGCGGATTATTTCCTTGCATTCAAACAGGCGAAACTAAAACTCACTCTAACATATCGTTAGATACAATTTTCTTTCGGGTTTCGATTTATCAGCTCATCCAGCTATTGATTAAAATAATAAAAGACAATTGACTTGTGAGAATTTTTTAATATTTGGAGTTATTCAGAGATATGATCCCCGGAACTGAAAGACAAAGTATGTAAGTCACACTTATAAACTAGATTAACGAAAGGCTCAGTCAAGAAAAATTATTAGTGGCTTAGGTAATCATAGGACTATACGGTTAAGTAAAGCCTTATGTTAGAATTTTGGATCCTGTTTTGTGGTATTCTGCGTTCAGCTCGATTGCTAGTGCACTAAATAACGATGAATTCTAATCACAGGGTTGATGAGATAATTACTGGTTAGTAAAAATATAAATGTACTATATGTTATAAGGGCAGTGTGATAACCTTGGGTATTGAACTACTTGCCGCTAGACGCAGAACGAAAAGCTTACTACTTTCATAAATTGAAGATAGTGTCTTATCGCACTCTGAATAAATCAATTGTCAAGGTATCTGATAAAATCGAAACAAACGTTATGATATCAGACCTACCCTACCGTTCATATCTGATGGTATTAATTGATGAAAAAGTTACTTTTAAAGACATGCTAGTTATGTTATAAACTGTGTTAGAGCTATATGAATAACAGCAACCTGAATCCGAAGATGTTCAGATATTTATTTATTCGATCGTCATGTGCCAAATCTTATTCGCAAAGTAGATGTATTTATTAGACATATAACATATAACACGATACATTTTTATAGTACTATATGAAAACCATTAATGACGACATCTAACTTCAACGGATTCTTTCAAAAAGAGTACAAAACGTAAAAATACATCAAAAAAGTGGGTAGCATGACGGCAACCGTAATAGTTATAAAAGTATCTGCAGAAATGTGATGATCATTCTCGGGACTATACAGAGAGGCCAATTGCGATTATCACATATAATACCGTTTCTCATCACACCGCGGTCTCGAGTTCGATTGTCGCCGTTTACCAAGAATTAACATGAACCGGATATCATAAAAAGCGATTGCGTATTAAGCATTCGTTGGGCTGATCACCTACAATGTGCACCAATACGTTGAAATGGTTCGTAACCAGTTGAGACGCGGTTAGGCCTCTCAGCCATAGATTATATATAGATAGGCCAAATAAAACTAACCCTATTACAAATCGAGATCCTTATAAAGGTTCTAACTGAAACTCGTTGCAACATTCAAATATAGAAGATGGAAATCATCTTACAAGCCAATTAACAAGTTTAAGCGATTGACTCATGGAAGCTATCAGGTATAAAAAACATACAATTCGATAGCATCTCTTTGTTCACAAAATTTGAATCACCAGGTCTAGACGGGATTTTTTTTATTCTCATACAGGTGGAACAATAGAAAAGATCCTACATCACCTTCTATTTTAGAGCTTATTTTACTCTGGGATACGTTTTGCATCTCATCATGGCAGATTGAAACATTTTAAAGGGCCATAAGAAGGTTGCTTTATGCACAGTTGTAAATCAATAAAAGTTACTACTTGGGGTAGGAATGTCCTTATCATAAAATTTTATGGTGTTTTGTGTCCACCTCGTTGAAAACGGATTCTAATCACAGGGTCGATAGTATAATTAATGTATATACTATAAGTGATCACAGCAAATTGAGAATACCGTAGTGGATTTTTTTTTGTTAGGTGGCTGCTACAGCACACTTAGATGCGTCATTTGGGCGGCTAATGTAGCGGTTACCTGAAGTCTTGAGCAGGTGCTTACTTTTCCAATAAAAGAATACTTGGTGAACAGGAACACAAACATATCATATAGTTACTTTACCTGATAGTCTCATTCTATGAAAAAGCCTCTGAACCACTTTCAAAAACATGTTTGTCTGGCATTGTTAAAACTATATGAATTACAACAACCGATAGTAGAAGATACGAAGAAACATAACTGCTTGCCACCAGGATGGAGACAATCGTTCTTCTAAATATAGGAATCTGCCAAATATAGGAGAAGGTGGACAACATAACTCCACTTTTTACCTTGAATCGAGTGAGCAATCTAAATTTTACTGTGTTAGTCAATAACACTACCCTTGTCGCTAAATGTTCCACTGTTGTGTGACTAAAGGCGGAAAAACGTATTATTTCTTAGAAACATACCAAGAATCACTTGAACAGTATATACATCAAGAGACATCGGCCACACTACGTCAGGTCGCGCTAGTAACTCAAATAATTCGCAAACACCAATTATCATTACGCTCAGTGGCGTAACTACAAATTTTTGGACCACCCTCCCTCCACCTTGCATATATATTTCCCTTCAGAGTAATAAAAAATGTTGCTCATCCAAAATTAATTTATTATTATTTTCAATTTAGAAAAAGATCTTTCCACTGTTGCGACTGTTGCAGGTAACATAAGAAACAATAGTAAAGATGTCAATACTTGCGAAACACTGGAAGCTATTAGGTATGCATTAAAAACCGGAATTTGAGCCTTTATTGTGGAGAAATGTCACAAGATTTTTTATCCAAAGTATTGCCCATCGCTACCCACTACTTTTTCCCATCTTTCCGGTAGGCTATGGATTCCATCCCAGAAAAACTGCACCGGCTTCGCGGCCAAAAACGAATCGAGCCAATTTTCGATTGAACTGAAGTGAAGCGTTTTCTTGTTAGGGCATTCTGCATGCATCGAAATAGGTGGTAGTCGGAAGGAGCAAGGTATGGACTATAACGGTGTTGAGGCAGAATTTCCCATCCGTTATTCTCCACGTAATTTTTGACCAGCACCGCAATATGTGGCCGAGCGTTATCGTGGTGGAAAATTATTTACTCGTATCTGGTCGCATATACGTGAGAGCCGCTCTGCCTGGATTTTCTGCTTCAATCGGATCAATTGTTGACGATATAATTGGGGATTGATGGTTTTTTAGCGCTTGAGATTATCGTAATGGATCCATTTTTCATCGCCAGTGACAATACGATGCAAAAACAACATCTGTTTGTCGCGCTCGAGCAGCATTTCGAACATGTTAAATCTGGCTTCAACTCGTATGTCACCCAATTTCCCATGTTTTTGGATTAATCCCAAGGCTTTCAAACGTGTGGAAATTGTTGCTTGATCAACTCTCAATGATTCTACAAGTTCTTCTTGCGTTTGATATGAATCTTGATCGAGTGATGCCTCCAATTCTTCAGCTTAAAACTTTTTCGGCTGACCAGGATGCTCTTTGTCCTTGATGTCAAAATCACTACTTTTGAAGCGATTAAACCACACAAAGCACTGTGTTTTTGCAAGAGCATGCTCACCATACAAATCCACGAGTAGACGATAACTATCAGTTCCAGTTCTGTTTGCGAAAAAGTGACTCAATAAAATTTCCCGCAAATGCTGTTTTTCTCGTAAATTTGATCAATGAACATGGATGTGCACAATCACAATCAAAACAAGACATATCTGTCTATGATGTATTATAACGCATAAACAAGAAATGACATCTAGTATCAAATTTCGGTTTTTAATGCATACACCCAATATTATTGGAAATTTTATTATTGGAACTTCAGCTAATTCATGAAACAAATCTTCATGACAATAACATAGGCCACGGGACCACGTTCCGCGTTATTGCGGGCTCCCCATTCTTGTGGGTCTCCCCGCAGCGTTGAGTTTGCGCTCTTGTAGTTACGCTACTGATTACGCTACAATCAACATATATTGCACAGTACGAACATGAAGTCCGACAGCAAATGCCTGGTGGATTTGATCTTTTTGGTCGCTTATTCATATAATGATATCATCATCAGATCGAAACCGGCGTAGCGAATTACAACATACAAGCAACAACTCGAATTACAACTCACTCAAATGCTATTCAAATTATATCAGGCTTCGCATTCTCTCCGCGCAAACTTTTCGAATTGCAATAAACTAACTTACGATCTTCACCATACAGAAAAAGATCTGTAGTCAGTTGTCAAAACTCAAAGTCATTGCAATTGCAGCACATTTTTGATTCCCTAACTATTTAATCACCATGACTGACTGAATAAGTTGGCCTATCAGTCGATGAACTTTTGAATTTTGAAAAAAATGATGACATATTTTTGCAGCTTATGCACATCCAATTGCATGTCATCAAAGCAATTTATCCCAACAAAAACTCTATATAGCATATAACAAGATGCATACATACATAAGACAATGTAGGAGTCGAAAGTGGTAGCTGGTACATAAATAATAAAATATTTTTTTTCTAATTTTATTCCGACAATTAGACAAACACAACTTTGGCCATTCATCAAATCTTAGATGCTCGTATTTTCGTTTAGTTTTAGGCCAAATTTTTTTTTCATCTACTTTGTCTTATGTAGTCGAGCATATGTATGTATATTATGTGAGGGAAGCAAAAATAAAATCTCTCTATCTCGGTCTGTATCTGTTCGTAAAACAACTAAGAAGTTAGAGACTCTACGATATGTGTATGGAATGGTCGGATGGAATGAGAATAGATGTAAGGTGGTTACTAATTTTCCTATTTTTCAAAAATGAATTATTGTTAAATTTTTAAAATATTTAAAATAAAATAAAAAAATAGTTTTGCCTTTTTATATAATTTTTTTTTATACTTTTGAAACAGATACGAGATTATATAAATTCTTATTAGTAATGGAATGTAGTAGAAAGTTCGAATAGAGACAGACCAAATATGACATTTATGTATGTATGTATAAACCGAATATCCGATTTTTTCTTCTATCATACATGAAAATCCTTAGGGATGCTTCTTATTATGTATATATGGGGTTTTGTATAATTTTAATGTTAGATTGGGATAGAATTCTTTTCTCGTATATAATAATTTTGTATTTAACTTTTTTGACAAATAATTGATTAATTACTCACATGTGAACGATTCTTTTTAATTATTATAGAACACTGTGCACATACCAACCCAGAGAACTACCATAATCAGTATTGTATAGCTGAATCTACCATATTTAGGTATATATAGACGTGTATCAACAACAATATGCATCTCCAAGACGATGAGGACGAAGACTTGTGCGATAACGACGATGAGGATGATGATACACATTTGTGCTATAAATGTAATGTCACCATAATTGGATTAAATAATTATATAAGGCATCGAAAAAATAATTGCAAATATTTGGTGGCAAAACGAAAATATAATGAGTATGAAACAGATGATTATGACGACGAGGACGACGAGGAAGACGACGAAGATGACGACGATGAAGATGAGGATGACGAAGAAGAAGAGGACGAAG
This sequence comes from Tipula lateralis, assembly GCA_963932295.1. Classification (NCBI taxonomy): domain Eukaryota; kingdom Metazoa; phylum Arthropoda; class Insecta; order Diptera; family Tipulidae; genus Tipula; species Tipula lateralis. The sequence continues at coordinate 149,511,670 of OZ010736.1, read as the reverse complement.
ATGAAGGTGTTAATAAAAATATGATAAATATTGAAAAGACCGACCATAGTTATGGATACAATTATGGTCATGGTGCTGATGTGTTCTTCTCGTCGCTACAACTGCAAAGCATATCGAAAGAGGATGATCATCATCATCATCATCATCAACCACAAGCGTCGAGTAGTGCACAAACTAAAAGCCAAATGGAAAATCGTTCCGAAAAATTAATGCACGCCGTCAATCATATAAGTGGTAGCAAAAAAGTTGAATTATCCCATCTGGTTGGATATAGTCATGCCCAGCAAAACGATGAGTCGTCTGAAGATTCAGACGACGAAGACGACGAGTACTATAATGCTCCACCACGAACACATACCGGTGGAAAATGGAAACCCGCCAGCCCGGTTCACCAATCGAACACATCGAACGTGACCGTTACAACAACGCCGAGCACTTCAAATTATAGTCCACACCATCAAAATTGGTCGTCAGTTTTTGATCCGTCGACCTCGGGCAAATGGAAATCACCGATCGATGAATTCGTTCCAACCGATTTTAATCAACCCATTTGGATGACACCGATATATAAATCGAGCAACGATGACAATGATAAAATTGTAATTAATACCGAACAGTTTTGGTGCAACATATGCAATCGAAAATTGGCGTCGAAAATCGTGTACGATCGACACTTGAAAACTAAACTGCATCTAAAACGATCACAACCCGAAAATGATTTAGATCAAGTGATATGTAGTTCAAGTGATCAACAACTTTCTAAACGGTTTGTCAAGCCATCGGTCTATTTGAATAAGGATATATACGAGATTAGCCATGATAAACCGCAAAACCGAAAACGTAAGACGAGTGTGTCGCCGAAAATAAATTCAAGTCGAAAAAAGCTTCGAACACGTCGTAAACATTTTATAAAATGCGGTGTCTGTAAGACTCGTCTACGTAGCTATTTGATTGGCAAACATTTAATATCGCATTTCCACTATCGGCGAATGGTTAAACATCCCGAAACATCGTTCGATTTGATATTGGAAAATATACGCGAAATAGTGCTCCAATCACCGTTCCAGTGCCAAATATGTCGTTTCTACACGAACACCGAAGAAATGTTTATGATGCATTGGAACTCGGACGAACATCGCACCCGAATACAAACTCAACCAAATTCTCGATATTGGTGTTCGTTTTGTAAATTTGAACATTGTGATCACGATAAAATGACCGAACATTTGCTCGGACTCGATCACCAAGAAACAGTGCTCGCCATAAATCGATCCGTTCCGATCGTAATCAAACGAAAAACGATTATTTCTTGTACACTATGCGAGTCGCTAAAAGAATTTCGTTTTAATTTTGAACTGCGTCGACATTATTTGAATGAACATCCGGAGACGAGTTTAAAAACGATTGAATGTGGAACCGCATCAAATCGATATCAATCGATACACACGTGTAACATATGCAATATAATTAAACGATCGAAATATTCGTTGGAACTGCACAAGCGACACGATCATAAAGTTTTCGATTTTTATTGTGATCCGTGTCACATGAATTTTGAAAGTAAAGTCGTGGCTCGAAAACATCGTCAATCGCTCGAACACAAAATCAATGTGAATAAAAATAGGAATTTATTGAAACGACGATGTCGCTATTGTCGCAATATTTACGATAATTTGATTGAGCTGAAGCAGCATATGAGCGAGTGTCATCCGGATAAAAACTATGATTGTGTACAGTGTGGGGAACATTTTACATTTTCACAAGGGTTGAGTATACATATGAGGGAGGGAAAATGTCCTTTTAACAAGAATTCAAACGATGCGGTTAGCGATATCACGACGACAATTGTGGCAGTTGATCGTGATGAAGAGGCAGCCGAGGCGAAGAAATTTGTTTGCGATATTTGTCCGTATGGGTAAGTTTATTCAATTTGTATTATTCACAATGTAGTCACCGGCAGTATAAATGTTAGATATTATACCTGTGGCGTCCAGAGAACCTCAAATAAATTAGCTCACACCACACGCAATTCATATAAAAAATCGATATTTCGAGTTAAGTTCTTGTAATTTACTAGTACTGTCGCTTCACGACTGAACGAATCGCACAGTAGTGTGGATCAAGTTCGGTAGCATATGCCTGATGAGATGGATTTGATCTTTTCGATCACGCAGTCATTCAATGACGTCATCATAAGATCGAAACCGGCCTAGTGATTGTACAAGATACAAGGAACAACTCGGAAGAACAACATATTCACGTGTGGGGACTACCGCCGACTAAACGGCGGCTACGATACCGGATCGCTATCCAATACCCCACCTCCAAAACTTCTCCATGAATCTACATGGAAACACAATTTTCTCCAAAATCGATCTCATCAGGGCTCATCATCTAATTCCCGTTGCTACTGTAGACGTTCATAAGACGGCAATAACCACTCCATTTGGTCTTTTCGAATTAACTCGAATGCCTCATGGCATCGAAAAATGAGGAACAACACAAACTCCACCTGGAAACGCTTTTCCAGCGACTTACTGAGTTTGATGTTCAAATCAAGAGCTCGAAATGCGTTTTCGACAAAAACACTACCACCGATTTATTCGAATGTAAAGCTGAAATACTTGCACCAATTCACTCGTCCTTGGCAGCTTTACTTTAAAAGCCAAAAACGATCAAGTATTTCTCTTGGCCCGAAGAATGTCAAACTGCATTTTCAAAGCTTAAAAATTAATTTACTACCATAATCCTGTTAGTGTATCCACTGAACAACGTAAATTTCAGTGTGACGACTGATGGATCGAACCCGGCTATATAGTGGAGCCGTTCTGCAACAGTATCATAACGATTGTTGGAAACCATTAGGATTTTACTCTAAAAGCTATCGGATGCCAAACGAAAATACTCGGCATTCGATCGGGAGTTACTCGCAATTTATCTATCAATCAAACATTTCAGGTATTTTTTTGAGGGTCGGGACTTCACAATTTACACCGACCATAAGCCATACTGACAAGAGCAATTCAGTCTAAAACTGAGAGTAAATGTGGTCGCGGATAAGCTTTCACGCACGACCAACGAAATAGCAACTGTCGAAAATCACTTCGATTACGACCAAATAATCAAAGCACAAAAAGCAGACCACACAAAAGTAGGCCACACGCAATTAATAAAATCGATATTTCGAGCTAAGTTCTTGTAATTCACTAGTACTGTCACGTCACGACTGAACGTATATATACGAATCGCACTGATAGGAATATCAAATCTGGTAGCTTATGCCTGTTGAGATGGATTTGATTTTTTCGATCACGCAGTCATTCAATGACGTCATCATCAGATCGAAACCGGCCTAGTTGGATTACATGATAAGCAACAACTCGGAAGAACAATAACACGTTCTCAAATTTACAGCAAGCTTACACGCTTCATACCTTTCATACTTATCCGTCAAGGCCATCGATATTTATTTATAGAATATATAGGGTCTTACTGTATATGGGTCCACCTATGTATTCTTGTACTCTTAACTAATATAAAATACGTAAGTAAGTGCTTGTCAAAGTACTTAATCAAAAAGATCCTCTATGACGGAAAACCTCAAAAATCGTTCGAAGAATCACTTTACCTTTAGAGCATTTTTCACTAACGGTATAGGATTATATGCTTAAGCCTCCAAAAATAAATAAAGAAATTTTTCTCTACTTTGAATGTTTAAAATTTATTCGAGCAATTGTGCAGGGTTCATGGAGATCACTCATAAATTGACACATGAATTAAGACCCATTTTTGAACTTCAATTTATTAAAACAAAGGATGATTTCTTAATTTAACATCTGCAATGGATTCACGGTGGTGAAATCGGATCAATCCAGAAATGTCCGTCTCTATTCGGATAAGTGATTATGCAATTGTTGTTGAAGTCAAGATAAAGGCTATTAAGCGTGAGGTCGTTCCTGTAGATACCACTTTCCATGGGATTTGAGGTCTAGTTGACTAAGAGTTGTTCTGTCTTGGTTATCTTAAATCGCTATGTTCCACATTCTCAAAGTGACGATACACCTCAACTGATAGAGGATTTAGTGATCCTAGTGAGGCAGACTAACGACACAGACAAGAAAACTGTTGAACAAAGGCATGAAATCTGATTGTATGGAAAACTGTAACTTGCAGAGACATAACCTCAAATGAGCTCAACATATGAATTCGTATAGTGACAAGACATCAAAATGGAGATGGTGGTTACGAAGTGGCCAACCTTGTGATAAACCTAAAAATCTCTGTGAAGATCTGAAAGTTACTATCTGAGCTCTAGACAAGCCAGATGGCGGCAAATCATGAAATATTAGATTCTTATTAAATTCATTTATCTGAACATGAGGATTACCAACCGTTATGTTTCAGTGCTTGTAACCTGGCACCCAAAGTGATAGCAAAAATAGCATGGCCTCGCTTCATTCTAAATATAAAAACCTTTTGCTGGTTTATTTTAGAAGAGACTGAAACTGATCTGAAACGAGGAGATACTTTTAGAGTTATAGTTCGGCAAGTTAAGGAATTGTTGAATAATGTCAGGGTGGTGTACACTTCACGCTATTCTTCTGTTAAAAAATCGGCAGTAACGTTATCATGATTTCTTTTTGAAGCATAATTAAGTTTGGAAAAAGGATCAAAGAGACAACATTTTATAAAGCTCTCTCTGAATATCACGGATACGCCCTATAAGCTCCGATCATGGTAGTCCGATTAAGTACGATTTGGGCGCCATAAATTTGTAATCAGACAGTGAAGTCCCATTCCATAAACACAGCTTTGACCACTGAATTTTGAAAATGATCAAAATGACAAAATATTAAGAAGCTCTCTCTGATTATCATGATCTCTAATTTGATTTCACTTACCAAAATGACTAATTTTTAGGGGCTCGAGGTACTCCTATATCTTTTGTGTTTCACTTATTTACATCCTACTTTAAGTCATAAGAGACAAATCAAGGACATATGACTTAAGTCCGATTTACGTAGAACCATCTACACATAACATCAGTTACAAGCTCCTTCCCAGCTTATATAACGTACTGAAACATATTTAGTGGAGACATACTGAGGGAGACATAAATTTTGTCAATCACACCACTTTACAAAATAAGAAGACGCTTAACGTATCCTACCCAATGAAAGTTAGAGCGTTGGTAAGAGAAAAGCGACGGGCTCGTAAAACCTGGCAAATTAATCGAACAACAGTCCTAAATCCCTTCTTAAAGAAGTTAAAAATGAATCAATCAACAGATAGCCTAACTGATGAAAAAAATTAATTATTCACTGTGGAAGGCGACGAAGGGACTTAAAAGACCAAAAATTCAAGTATCTCCACTTAAAAAGGATGATGGGACCTGGACAAGAGGTCACAAAGAGAAGGCTGATTTGTTTGCTTAGTATCTCCAGTAAACCTTCCAACCGCTACCGAGACAAACAACCAATGAAAATATAATGCCAATTCACAAGCTGAATGAGTTTGACATACCGCCAGTAACTCTCAAAGCACTAAAAGAAGAACTGAAAAGTAACATGAATGTTAAGAAAGCCACAGGGTATGACTTGATTACTTGCCAAATTATCAAAGCTCTACCAGACAAAGGATTTCGTAATTCCTGGACGTCGCGCAAGCATTCGATAAAGTTTGGCACAGTAGTCTGGAATAATCTCTATGCAGCAGAGATCTGGCGAGGCAATTCTACGCCATACTAAGATCTTATTTATCCAAATAGACATTTTCGAGTGAAATCTGAGGATGTATACTCTGAGCTAAAGAAATCTCTGCCGGTGTCCCGCAGGGGAGTGTATTAGGACCAATCCTGTATTTACTATATACAGGAGATATACCAGCCACAAATGAAGGAACCATAGCCACCTTTGCAGATGACACAGCAATTATGGCAATTGGAAGTAATTTCGCCGATGCAAACTCCAGAGGATGACCAATGCGGTTTATAACTGGACAAAGTGTTGGCAAATCAAGCTTAATGAGACAAAATCCACGCATATTAACTTTACATATCAAAAGGATTACCATCTACCTATAGAAATTAACTCGCGACAGGTGCCATATGCAAATACAGCTAAATATCTTGCCATGACCCTCGACGCCAAGATCAAGTGGAGAGGGCAAGTCAAAAAGAAAAAAAAAGAACTTAACATAAAGTTCACAAAAATGTATTGGCTCATAGGTAGAGGCTCCGAGCTTACAATTCATAATAAGCTGCTGCTATATCGGCAAATTCTGAAACCGATATGGACCTACGGTATACAACTCTGGAGATGTACCAAGCAAACAAACGCCAAAATGACACAAACGTTTCAAAACAAGGTTCTTCGTAGTATCGTCAATGCTCTGTGGTACATAAGAAATGAAGACCTTCACAGGGACCATCGGATGGAATACATCAAAGATGAAATAAAAATGCATGCCACAAAACATGACATAAGGCTCCAAGAACATGGAAACTCTATCGTTGAAAGCATACTCCAAAGAACGAGGCCACTTGACCAAGTTAATTAATTATGAGACTAACCAGTGGGTTACATCCTTGAGAGCGCAATCTCAGTTGCAATAAAAATAAAGCAAAAAAAGAATCACACCACTAATCGCGGTAATCAGTTGGTGAAAAATCCTCTATTGAGATTCAAATCCGGTAACATTTGCTCCATTTTTTTGTCATCCTTCAATTCAGGTTTAATTTGCTCTTTGTGACATCCAACTTTTAACTTGACGTTCACTATAGGTACGATTCTACGTAGAAACCATCTGCACATTGCATAGCTCCATACCAGTTTATAGTACTGACATGGAAGATGGGACGGCTCATGAATTCTAAACTCATCAAGGAGTCTCAGGGGTGTTCATTCACACCACCGATCACACCATCCAAATGATCGATGGTGAAAAATCTGGGCGGTTCGATCCTTAGACACAGCTTTACAAAGAACCTTCTCGTGTACGAAAAATAATGACTGACCAATATGCAAAAGTATGGTGCAATCTAACTCCCAAAAATTTTAACATTATATATCTTATATATTTTCAGCACATCATCGCAAGCCGATCTAATCTTCCACAAAATACTACACTCGACCGACACAACGTCGAACGACAAAACGGCCAAACTATCGTGTCCATTTTGTAAATATTCATTTTCAAAACATTCGCTACGATATCATATACGGCAGCACACAAACGAACGTGATTATGTATGCGAATTGTGTTCGAAACGATTCACCCGCAAAGTTAATCTACGGAGCCATATCAAAGTGATGCACGAGGAGAAGACGAATCGCCAACCATGCTCCACAAAAGAAACAATCGTTAAGTTTTCATGTCAAATCTGTGGAAAATCATTCAATAAAAAGTAAGTACATATACCTACATACAATCCTAATTTATTTTGACTACACATCCAATGTTTTTAATTATTCAGCTAAAATGTAAATTATCCTCTTGGAAAATTTTCCTAACCCACACAAAAAAAAATAGAACCAGCAATAATTTTCCTCCACTTTCCTCTAAAAATTAATTTGACACCATATGTTTTTAAGGTTGTTTGTTTATTTGTCGAAATTTTTTTTTCTGTTTTCCCTTTTTTTTTTTGCTGGCTTTTGGTCACATAAACCTATCAGTGATCGGTTATCCTCTCTATATATATAAAAAAAATAAAAATAAATAAATTTTCTCTCATTTAGCACACAAAAACCAAAAAGACAAAATAAAATAGAAAATAGATAAAAATAGATAGATAGATAGATAATTTTTTGTTGTTGTTTGTGCTTTTACCAATAAAAGCACAAAACAAATCCTAAATCTCTAAATATGTAATCACACACATGGACAAACACTCATATGTGTACACAACAATAAGATATACAGCAAATATTGTAATTGTGACCCCATCGCACACCGATCCGGCCTGGTGTTGGTCGCACTTACAGCCATGAACCCTGTACATTTTACTATGTACGCCACTGGCTGCCCAAGTAGTTTCTAGTAAATAAATAAAAAATCGTTAGTCAATTTTGAGTTGGTTCGGTTTATAATCGTGTTGTTGTTGTTATTTATCTATTAAGTATCCAACATAATGTACACATAGATTTTATGTATATATCTGGTGTTGGTATCTCAAACCACTGAATGCCGCCACATTAATTTGTGTATATCGAAAAAGGCAAGCAATATGTATATTTTTATCGTATAAATCGAGAAAACTAACACACAAAACATATCGAATCCATTTTCTGGATATATAATATAGTAAGTTGCAAATTGTGGATTTGGAAAAACTTTTTTTTTTCGTGACTGGCCAACGTATGCATGTAGGTATATGTATGTAACTACCGAAAATTATTATTTCCAATTTCTCAATCGGAAAATCATTTTTATATGCTTGTTTGGGTTGTTTGCAAAATACAAAATCGTGGAAAATTATTTTAAAATGAAAACAGAGTAGATTTGTCATCCCGCACTCATTCCAAGTGGTTGGTTGGAGGTGTATATAGTATACATAGTGTTTTTCTTATATACAAATTCGTTTCCCTTATTTTTGCGAAGATTCCACAACAACAATCAAAATGAAAATTAAGAGAAATGTAATTAGTAGTAAATCTTGTTTTTTTTGGCTATATTGGAAAATTCTTAGGGATGAGTTAATTGTGATTGTTTTCCTTTTTTTTTTTTTATTTTATTTTGTGTATTTTATTTATTTTGGGGATGATAATGATGATAATAATAATAATGATAATATTCCTTTCTATATTTATCCTCGTGTATGATGATGGATACAAATTGGGGAGAGATAAAAGTTATTGTTTGTATTATAATGGGTATGAGTTTGTGGGCCCACCACACGGTCGAAATTTTCTTTCGTTAATTGAATTTCCATCGAATTTGATTGATTGTATCTGTACCGGTTATTGATGTATTAAAGCTTCGTGGAAAATTAATCATAATTATTTATAATTGATCGTTTATATAGATTTTATTGTGATTTTTCTATATATAGGACTTCAAGATGATTATCTCGAACTATTCTAAAGTCTGATAAGTATTTATAGAGCTTTTAACCCAAATCTCTATAAACATTATCTGACGATGATGATGTGAAAAGTGATATTCTGGTGCTAGTTAATTATGTTTTGTATAGTGCTCCAGAGGTACGATCAGTATTACTATAATATATTCAAAAGGGAGCAACATTAAAAAATACTGTTAAAGTTGATAAAAGTTGTCCTTGTATAGCAGGAAAGATGGCAGCAGCTTCTCAACCCAAAGTTTCCAATAATAGTAGTAATATAAATAGTAGTAAAAATAATAATAGTAATAACATTGGAAATGATGGGTCCAAAATTTGGCGATATTTTTGGAGGAATGTCCACGATGCAAAATTCCAACCTGTTGGAACTCGCTAGATCCATCACCACCAGCGATATCAAAAAATTTAAGCGCAAATAATAGTGGCCCATTAGATTTTAGCACAGAATTACAAAAAAAAAACATTTAAATGACAAAAAAAGAAACTAAGTCTCGACCAAGTTTTATAAATCGTGGTTCACCACCTCAACCGCCTTCATAAAAAATATGCTAAATAGCACATCTGATTCTATATTGGGTCGTTCAAATTTAACAACGAGAAATACTGTGAGCGCATCAACACCATCACTTATAGCTGGGAATGGTAGTTTTTTATACAATATAGGTGCTGCTCCACCAAATAAGTCGCCAACAACAAATGAATTTATGAGCTTCCCTGATATCAATCATTGGAATCAATTAATACTGGACGTGAAAACCCATTATTATACCATTAAGAAGTAATGGTATAACAATGGATTTGGCAAATAATTTAAACCGTAATGGAATGTGGGCCGATCACCACCACCCGCATCACATCACCTAAACAATGCAATTTGAATCGGAGGAGCACTGCCACAACGCATTTCATCTAAACAGCGAGAAAATTCGGCCAGCTCTACTTGTTAGTAAAAACAACAATGTGTCCAATGCCGTGTATCGAATTATTATGGATTTAGACTCGAAATTTTCAATGTCCATAATGTAACATAATTCCCAGCATCCCACAACCATTTTTAAATTTATCTAAGGTATATTCTAGTTAACAACAGAAGTCAGGTAATGCCTAGTTTTTTTCAAAAAAATTAGAAAAAACAAAACCACTGATCTCTTCAAATAATTTAACATCATGATTGACATCCAACCAATCGCATGATCGAACAAAGTTACTGTAGGGTAAAAGTAAGACTGATTGATGGAGGAGATTAAATATTGTAGAATGATTAACTAATAAACTATAATTTTAACCACCCAGATGGCGCGGTGGTTAAAGCTGCGGCAGTTGGAGCGGGAGGTACCGGGCTCGAATCCCGATAGGGGCATGATGCTGGCATGGTGGTACAGCCATACATCCTCGAATTGGCTGTAATGACGTAAAAGTAAGGACGTAATAAGCGAACCGCGAAAGAGTGGGGAGTGCCTTGAGCCCAAAAACAGATTGCAAAGAAAAAAAAATTTCAAGAACTAAATTAATTCAAGAATATGCTGAGTTTGTGCATTGTGCTAGACATAATTTAAAATCTAAATGTTGATTGACTTGAATGATACCATAAGCTTGATTGTAATACACGAACTTTATTTTCAAAATTTTTTTGTTCAAAGTATATCAATCGTTGGGATATCATATGACAAATTACTACAGAATTCTAAGTTACGCACTAAGCTTCCTGAAGTTTAATATTAAGCTTTCTTTATGAAGCTTGAGGAACCATATCTGTTCTGAAAATCCATCGTTTACTGCTTACGCTCCAAAAAGGCTTTGGTGGTAGTTCTTGTCTTATTCCAAATAAGTCGTCTTATTCAATGTCGCTGTATAAAAAACTCAATTGGCAATTGAACTGAAACCAAGCCAACGTAGGTACTAACTGTTCTTCGATTTCATGCATGAGGTCAGGAATTCGCATTAAATTCAATCTAGTGGCAAACTGCTCGGTATTTGACATCAACATCGTGTTTTGGCCGAGATCTGACTAATATAATTCTTCTTTCAAATCTTCGAAGCGATCTGTCGTACTCATCCATAAGATTCAACTCTCACATTTTTTTTGTAGTGTTATCGGTCACCCAGGCTTTATTGGCCCATAGTGACATCCCACTATACTACTTTACGTTCCAGATATAGGTTCAATTTACGTAGAAACTATTTGCATATTGCATAGCTCCATGCCAGCCTATAGTACTGACATGGAAGATGGGACGGCACACAGCTTCTAACTTCAACTGGGACTCAGATGAGTTCATTCGCACCACCGATCGCACCGCCCAAATGATCGCTAGTGAAAATTATTTTCGCATGCTGCCCCTATCGGGACTCGAACCTTGTACCTCCCGCTCCACGCTGCAGCTTTTTAACCACTGTACAACCTGGGCGGTCAACTCTCACATTCATAATGACAACGGGTCTGATCAAAACTCTTTCAAGTGTATCTTTCATTCCGTGTTCATGTGTTTCACTTTAACAAAGGACGTTCTCTTATATAAGATTAAAATTTACTGAAGACCGCGCATACTAACTTGCAATTGCTCTCGGTAGCCTCTTCTCAACTTTAACACTGCATTGTGACTGTGTTATACTACCATTTTATAAGTACATACAGTAGTTTTCGCTTATAACGACTTCGGTTATAACGACATATAGTTTATAACGTCGGAAATTCAAAATAATGACTGATTTGTTCAGTTTTCCTATTTAACAACATTCGCTTAAAATGACTTCGGGTATTACGACAATTTGGATACACCGACCTATATTGCACTACAATTGTAAATATTTTTCGTTTATTACGACTGAAAAATTGCGACATTGAAGAATCATTATTAAAATGGTTTATACAACAGAGAAATAAGAATGTATATTGGTCCAATTCAAAAAACCAAGGAAGAAGAATTAGAAAGAATAATGAATAAGGAATTCAAATGTACAGAAAATTGGGTTTTCCATCACGACAGCGACACAAAATTGTTTTAGGCAAAATTTCTGGCGAGTCAGCAGATGTTCAGCAAGTTGTACTTGATGAGTGAATAGTATCTGTGTGGCCAAAACTTCGAGTTGGATATACAGCAAGTGAAATTTTAAACATCGACCAAACCGGTTTCTTTTATAAAATGACACCAGAAAAAACAGTTAAGTTCAGAGGTGAAAGTGCGTAGGCGGCAAAATGTCTAAGGAGAGAGTAACTTTGTTAGTAGGAGCTAACATGGCTGGTAGTGACAAAAAAAATTGATTGTTATAGCAAAAACTAGATCACTCAGGTGCTTTACAAAAAATTAAAGCTTTACCTGTCGAATATACAGGTAATTAAAAGGCTTGGATAATGTTCGAAATTTTCGAGCGCTGTTTACGGAAATGGGACGCTGATCTAATTAAAAATAAAAACAAAATTTTATTACTAATCGACAAGTGTCCTTCACACTTTAAGTTAGCATTTTTGACACCAAACATATCATCCGTTTTACAGCCGAAGGATCAAGGCGTTATAAAAAGCCTTAAAGGCCATTACAGACGTAATCTCCTATTAAAATTGGTCAGAAATTTAGATAGCGGTCAAATCGACACTCATTTATACGACGAAGATGATGAAATTCCACTTAATGAACTGACCCAATGGTCTGCTTTCATAGGAGCATATGTCCAAGATAAAAACAAATGGGTACATTTTGTGACTGTTGATTATTTAGTATTAACCGATGAAGAAGCAACATTAGAAGATATTGTAGGCGAGGTGATTGACACTAACACGGAAAATGATGATGACACTGATAATAGTACTGGGTTTATTCCTCCTTCTTATTCCTCCCTTTATTCCGTTACTGAAACATGCGAAGCACTATCTACTATCAAACGTTATGTGCAATTCATGTCGCAAGCCCACTAAATTGGAGCAGGAATATATATACGGAACAAATCTATGAAGCAATCAACCATGTCTGAATATTTTACAAAAATACAACGAAGTCAACAATATTCCTCATTTAATAGTTTTAATATCTTAACAAAATCTTAGGTACATATGGTATGTACTACTACGAGTAAGTTAAGACAAGAATTTTTTAAAGGGTTTTAAACATTTTCAATGTCGTTATAAGCAAATGTATTTGTTTGGAACCCCCAAATATTAAAACGTATATCATAGACTCTCTTGATTGATCTAGTCATAGAAATATTATGAGATGGGTTCTAATAGAATGATTATTCCTCAAATAATATACGTTAATAATTTGTATGCTGTGCAAAGGGTAGCCATACCGCGATAATACTCGCAGGTTAAGCGATCTAGCTTTTTAAAGATTGAGCAAAACACAAACCTTTCGTTCTTCTGACAAAATTTTATTTTGTCATAACAATCTAGTAAGATCAAAATAACAGTTCGACAAAGTTACTCTTTCGAATATCAACAATAGTTTATGACACATGGGAAACATTAATAAGGTCATAAAGATGTATCCCAGTGGTTTCAATTCTGATTTCGAATGGAAACTAACCGAGGTTTTACGGTATAGTGTTGTAACTACCTGAACACAACATTTTTTCGTTTGGCTCATTAAGAAATTCAACTCTACATAAGATTGCTGTGATCATCCCCGCACTGTCTTACAATGTATATATCCACTTCAATAACGACGGTAAATGCTTCTGGTTTTCTATAAGTGATTTCACTCTGGTGTTATGTTGGCGATATCCGATTTTTTTTTACTTTGTTGACATTTTTACCTGTTGTTTTTAATGGATGCACGTCAGCTCAATGACCAGGACTAGATCTAGTCTTTTGCGACAACTCTGTTTATTGTGCTGGTATTCTTTGAGAACAGGTTGCGCCTGAAATATTTACGTAACATAATCTCCTTTACCTACAGACCTACTTCAATATTATCCTGAAAGTAGTTACCTTAACTAACAGTGAGCATGATCGTTTTGATAAAGGTCCTGTCGAAAATTCAGTGGGAATATCAAAATCTTAAACTTGTAAAGGGTATGGCTATAGAAGACTAAGGCATATTCCACTGTTACACAGTTATATTTAAATCTATAAATCGATTACATTATAGTATACACACACTGTGCGTGATATAGTGCATTATAGTTTAGAGTGTTGCATACATTACCGATCATAGTCGTAAATGAAAAATGTCTCTTCTATATAGATGATCATCTTAATGATTTAACAGTGTCTCCTGAATTATGAGCTCATCCCTGTGAGAAAATAAAGCATATTTAAGTTGGGTAACGAGCATATTAAAGTTGGGTAACGAGTCTGGTGGTGTTTCTGCTTGCTCAAAAAAAATATATTGTGTATTATAGCGGACACCCTTATTCTACTACTTGGCGATACTGTAAGTTTCATATTCAGACTATGAAAGAGTAACAAAACAATGGTTGTAATTACTGTTAGTTGACTTACAAGCTTATAATATTTATGTATTTTGGTTTTCGAGCTACGAATAGTATAAAACCATCTCATATTATTCCTTTACATGGGACCTAGAATTTACTTATGTTTTGCTTTCTGTATCCCTTTGTATTGATTACACCTCCCCCTTATTTAATTTTCCTTTAAATGACATTTTCAATTAGTTTACTATCAAGAGAAAATATTGAAATTGGTTGTTATGAAGTGGACGACCCCTATTAAACGAAAAATTTTGGGGTGGAATTCTTTATAAGCGATTGAGCGCCAAAATTAAAATAATTATCGTTTCTAAGCTCATAAAGCGCTAAAGATATTTGATTATAAAATAATTTAATTTTTCATTTTGAAAGTAAATCGATTATTGGTTGATTTCAATTGAAGAGAGAATTTGGTTTGTGTCTCCCGTCACTCACTCTTAACTGACCCATTGTGTCTTCTCCTCGACGTGCGGTTATATAACGTCCGATTTTCGTATAGAGACATCTGCACATGAGTCGGCCTATGGATTCTAGACTCAACAGGAAGTCACAAATGTGTTCATTCACACCACCAATCGCAATCAAATATTGAAAAATCCCTTTTGCACCTGCCCCTATCGGTATATTCCAGATTTCGGTACCACGCTGCTCTAAGTCAGCGCCATTTGGTCGGAAGAGAGGGTACAACTTATCGAATAAGATACATCTATTCATTTGTTGAGAGTTTAATGTAAAGACGAAAATATTGTTACAGCAATTATTTGAAGAAGCTTTCAGAAGTCTGAAACCAATTATAGAGTATCGAAAATTTATTTCAGACACTCTACTTATTTTTTACTTTAAGCTTTCATGAACGATGTCACTATTGCAACAATTGCTGACACTTATTTATATTGTGCTGCAGAAATTTGGAAACCATCCAGAGCTTAACTATCTACTAAGCTTTTGATAAAATTGACTTAATGATCAGTTTGAATAATATTGTTATATATAATGTAGTAGCTTAAATGAGCCTGACCTATAGGGCTTAAAGTATCAACATATGAAAATATAATTACGTGATGGATGTATTTATAAGTTTTTAATCCACAGCAAAATTTTGGAAATTTTCATTTAATTTGAAAATCTAGAACCAAATACTTCCCCACAGTGTTACATCCAGCCCAAATATAGCAGTTTTGAGGCTACGGCTTCTGGTTGTAAAAAGACCAACTCCGAAAGAAATTTTTGAGCAGATACGGTCATAGAATATTTTGACTATTATACAATTGTTCAATTAGTCAATTTTGAAAAGCTTCTGATTTACAAAAATTCTGTATTTGTTTTTAATCGGTGGGGTCAAAATTTCCGGAAGAATATGAACTTTTCGAAGATTGTACGAATATGTATTTGTTAAGGTTTTTTCTGGTTTACTTGACATTATAACACCCAAAATAGGAATTTTCGTCAAATTTCGCTCGTGGCGATACCATCCTTAAAGAATATTCAAACAAATTCAAAGTATAGACATTAAAATATTTTTACAACTTTCACGTTTCGTATCCGGATTATTGATGCCTCAGACGCTAATCAAAATTAAAGTGAGTTTAGTCAAAGCTATGTCAGTTTTCACTTCACTTTCAGGTTAAAATAAAAGTTGGCCATTTACGCCGCCGTAGGGTATACAATAGGATGTTACAGCTCGCCCATGACAACCCCGATTTTCATGAAAAAATCATAATGAGTGACGAAGCACATTTTCATTTGAATGGATATGTGAATAAACAAAATAGTCGGTTCTGGGAAATGGAAAACCCTCAAATTATTCATCAGTCACCTTTACATCCAACAAAAGTGATAGTCTGGTGTGCAATTTGGTCAGGAGGAATGATTGGACCTTACTTCTTGGAAAATGAAAACCGAGTAATGGTAACTGTGAATGGGGAGCGATATCGTGATATGATTGAAAACTTTTTAACACCACAACTGTATGCTTTGGGCTTGATTAACATGTGGTATCAACAGGACGGTGCCACATCGAATACAGCCAGAATTACAATGACTTACTGCGAGACCTCTTTCCACAACAAGTTATTTAAAAAAATGGTGATGTTGATTGGCCTCCACGAATTTGACTGCTTCAGACTTCTTTTTGTTGAGATATCTGAAAAGCAATGCTAATGCAAACAAACCAGAGACGCTTGAGCAACAAACAAAATATTCGTAATGTAATAAATGAACTACCGCGTGAAATGTGAGAGAATGTAATGAAAAATTTGCTCAAATGAGCTCGCATTTGTGAGACTAACAGAGGCGGACATTTATCTGATATTGTATTCCATACATAATTGCTGACATTAAATAAAACATTCATCAATATAAGATCCATTCTCTTTCATTTAATCAAAAATTATAAACAAACAAAGAAGTACACCTTCCTGGCGGAAACCCTGTACAAATCAGTAAGTTTATTGGACTCTCCATTCTACTTGCAACATTCAATGCAATGACGCATAAATTTCAGTATAGTATATTTCAAGCTGCTTCCGTCCGTCACTATAGTAGTTTCTACTACTAGTTTCGATTCACTCGCTGTATTCTTATGATGTTGATTCGCTTGTTGTACTGGACTGTATACTGGTGACTTTTATATCTCTTTCCTCATCTGACAACTAATTCTCAAGCTGAAATCAAATATAATAACATCGCTGGAAGCGTTGAAAAGATAACATCGCTCGCTCTCCGAAATAAACACAATCATAATAATATGGAATTGTCTTCGGTTGGTTTCATATCAGCTTCTATTTTAACTACTACGTATACCGCGTACTATAACCACTCGGCCATTGAATGATTTGATGTTAATTGCGTTGATATAGAGATTTCAGTCAGAATATATCCAAATGAGGGCTATCCAAATGAACTTATTTTTATTGGATCTAAAACTAAGGATAAAATTATGTCGATATTAAGCCATCAGAGAGTTCAAATTGTGTATCAAAATTGAGCTCGTATATTATGATAGTGTTTACGTAAACTGGTTGTATCTGAATGAAAGAAATGTCTAGTACATATAAGTATGGAAATATATTGCCTCTTGCGTAGTTGTTCCGGAATGTACAGATGAATATTTTATCCATGGAAATTTTAGAGAGATAAATTTAACAAAAGCTCCTAATGGTTATAATGCTTTAAGTTGAACTATATATTTTAATCAAATTTATATACCTTTATTGTCCAAAGGAAAATGTGTCGTTTTTGCTGTGTATGACCTTATCGAGCATCTCTGATTGTACAGCACTGATTTCGGTGTGAGTTTTAGCCTTGATTTTGTCAATAGTCTTAAACTTGCTCGAGTACACTTTGTTTTCCAATAACCCCACAAAAATAAGTCCACAGGAGTCAAATTTGAAGATCTGTGTGTCAATATCGTCTCTTGTTGATCTCAGACGTCCAGGGAATTTTCGTTACAGAAACTGAATTTTATGATTTGCAATGTATCATGTTGCACCATCTTGTTGTAATCAGTAACCATCAAGACTTTTTTCACGCATTTGCGGACAGACATAATGAATCAACCATCACCGATTTTAATTTCCATCGACTGTTTCGTTTCTTCTAAAAAGTATGGCTCAGTGTTTTGGCGCAAACAATAACACTTTGGTCATCTGGAAATTTGGTCAACTAATTTCGACACTGTATTAAGTTGACGTTTTATATACACTTGTCTAATCAAATCAATCGGTTGACAAATGTCAAAGTAATTCAATAATTAGATACCGTCATAAAAGATGGAGCACCCCGTATTTAATGAGTTAGTGCTTTCGATGAAAGACAATGAAGGTATACCAATGTGATTATTTTGAGAACTTTCAATGTAAATTTCTTGATCGGAATTCAGTTCTAAACAAGGTTTCCTCTTGTGATAAATTTGATAAACAAACAATTTTAATTATACCTGCGAACAAGGGCCTTAACCTTGAAAGTGAAACTAAAAAAAATTAATTGGGTTTGGAATATGAACTGTAACTGCCCATGTGGCGCAGTGGTTAGAACACTGCGGCATGGAGAGGGAGGTATCGGGTTTGAATCCCGATAGCGGCAGAATGCGAAAAGGAATTTTTAACCATCGATCGTCTGGGATGGTACGATCGGTGGTGAGAGTAAACTCATCTGAGACCCGGTTGAGGTTAGAATCCTTGTGCCGTCCCATCTTCCATGTCAGTACTATAGGCTGGCATAGAGCTATGCAATGCGCAGATGGTTTCTACGTAAATTGGGCCTATAGCCGGAACGTACAGTAATGTAGTGGGAAGTCACAATGGGCCATTAGAGCCTGAGTGACAGACAACACTACAACAACAAAAAATATGAAGTGTGATGGTGACTTGAATTGCCTGGATGTTATTTTTAAGTTCATATCCGAATGATGTTTGGCTTCTTGTTTCAAAGGTAATTGGACAGTTATATAATTTGGGAAAACGTGTGACGTTTGAATATTGTTGGTGTTGTGTACAGCGTAAGAACATTTGGCAGACGATTATCAAAAATAATTTCCAGTGGAGCTTTTGTTCAGATGAGATTCTAGTGAATTTTAAATGCAACGGTAAGGTTATATTTGGGTTCGCCACATGTTTTTCGTAGAGGTGCTTCTCAGTTGAAGTTGAATAGAAAATATCTTTTCAGTTGACAATCAGTCTGCGAAATTTGAAACATATTTGCTGTAGTTTGCAAACATATGTGTGACTAAGATCAAAATTGTATGCTTGTCGCAACATCTTTATTTCACGCAACATGAGTGGTTTCTTAGAATATTGGAACTTATACTATGACTTTAAACAAAATCTAAGGTTTGAATTATTATGCAGACTATAATTCAATTTAGGATGAACGATAATTAATTTTGACTCTAATTGTGTCTGACATATTTTTTGTGTGTGTTATAAATAAATTTATATTTTTGACCATCAAAACGGAAAGAAAAACGATTCACCTCACTGCATCCCTATATATATATGAACATCTATCTACATATATTATAATGTTTATCGTACGAGTAGTTGTACCCCGCATAAATGGTTTATGTATGTTATATACCATATGTACATATATACATACATGCTGCCTGGTGTGGTGGCAAAAAAGTTTCAAAACCATTCACCAACGATATTTTTTTTTATATCTCTACACTCATACACCGATTTTTCTAAAAAGAAAATGTTTTTCGACTGATAAAGAGATGATTTGATTTATGAACAAGAAAAATAATTTTATTTATTTCGATATGTTGCTGTGTGTGTGTGTGTGTGTGTTAGATTCTGTGCATGAGAAATATTTAGCGAAAGAAAAGACAATTTTTAAATGTTGGGTTGGTGGTTTTAATCGGAATACAGTGTTTTTTTTGGCGTTGAAACAAATAAAATTGTGACTACGCTTAAAAGGGTTATGTACAATATGTGTACAAGGGGGGTAACAAAAGTTAGCTTAGTTTTCGTATTTATTCTTAATCTTCGTCTTTTTTAATCTTCGTTACATAATCGCCATTGATTTCAACACATTTCTTAAGCCTATAGATCCACTTCTCAAAACTGTCTTCGAAATCATGCTTATCAAGTTCAGCACAAACCACATCAATTATCTCCATGTTGTCCTTTAAATTTGTTTTAATTTTTGGAAATAACCAGAAATCAGGTTCTAGCGTTCCGGGGAATATGGTACGTATTGTACGTAATACTGTACGTATTTCGTCGATGCCAGAAATGGCAATTAAGTTATTTGTTTTTTAGCCGTGTGTAACCCAGATGATTCAAGGCCAATTCATCCGAAATAATTTTATCTTATGGGATGAGAAAAATCGATTCGTCCCAGTTCGTTCAGTCTTTTCATTTCAGTAGTTCAGGGAACCATTAATTCCTAAGACTTGGAACTTTTTAAGCGCTTTGGTCCATTGGTGTCATAGAGTAGATTCCGCAGCTCTTCGTCATGTTGACTCCTTACAAATTTCAGTATTTCATCGCTGACCTGTTTCGTCTCGATGGAGGTTGTCATTTCTAATATACCATGGAGCATTCAAAATACTACGTAGTACTTTGTTTTGAAATGTTTGTATGATCTTAACTGTAGTTTTTTTTACACCGCCCCAAAGTTGAATGCTGTATGTCCAGATCGGTTTTAGGATTTGTTTATAAGCCACTGCACTTTTCAGAAAAAAATGTATTCTTGCCTTTTATTTTTAACATCCACTTTCCACCTCAGCTATGTGTCTAGTGTCATGTCTTCTTTCTTGTTTGTGAAGTTGATGTGTGTTGATTTTGATTCGTTTAGCGTTATTCTCCAAGTGTACACTGTATTAATAGCATTTTGTAGTTTCTGTGTTGACTCAACTAGACTAGTTTCAGTGTTCATAACTGCAGTGTCATCAGCAAATATCCCTATTCTGGCTTCTACTATATTTGGTAAATTATTTGTATATAGAATAGGTATAACACATGGCCAAGCACACTTCCTTGTGGGACTCCTTCCTGTCTCACCCGAGAGCAACGGTAATTTATGTAAGACTTTAGCAATCCAAAATATTGTTTTGGTAGATCTCGTGGAAGCCTAACTTCCAGACCATAGTGCCAAACCTTATCAAACGCTTGGGCTACGTCTAGGAATACTGCTGAACATACCTACTTCTCCTCCAGCGTCTTCTCCTCAATCGTATCAGTGATCTTATGTTCCTGTTCTATTGTTCATTAAGATTTTTTACTTCTTGGTTGATTTCTTTAACAGTGACTGGCAGGAGAAGTACCTCGTCTATTTTGTTGACCGGTGTTAAATATTCATTCTCTACCTGCCCAGTTGGTGGTTTCAAGAGCCCAGGTTCCATTAACCATTTTTATAGCTGACACTTGCTGTTTAGGTCTTTTCAGACCTTTAGTGGCCTTCCACAACAAACAGTCCGAGTCAGGTTTACCTGTCAGGTTACTTTTTGAAAGCAAGCTACTAACTCATTCTTAATCTCTTTTATAAGCGCAGTTTAAGTTTGTTGCACAAATTGTTTGGGATTGATTTATCTTAAAGGGCTCTAGTTCTCTGCCAAATCTTGCAGGCTCATCATTTTTCGTGAACCAAGTCTCTCACTTCAATTGGGTAGCTTATTATTTTCTGTAATATACCTTGCTGGATGGGAGAACTTTCCCATCTGTATACTTTCAATGAGATTTTCCAGCTCTTCTTCTAGCATTTAAGCGTTCGAGATTGGCACCTGTTGATTGACGCTATCTTCGACTAGCTGGAGAAAGTATTCCCAGTTTGTTTTGCTATTTGTTAGTCTTGGAGGGCTTGCTTTCCTTATTGCCATGGAACTTATTGTCATTTAGACTGGAGAGTGATCCGATGATAGTCTTTCTTGATTTTCGACGTCTAAGTAATTTTCGGAAATACCTTTTGATTTATAGAAGTCTAAAAGGTCAGGAATTTCATTTGGGTCCGGAGGCCAGTATGTTGGCTTTCTACTGGAGTAGAACTCATATTTTAATGTTCTGCTTGCTTCAAATAGCTCTCTTCCTTTGGGAGTAGTTCGATTCGAACCCCAGAATATGTCTTTTGCATTAAAGTCGCTTCCAATAGTGAAATTGTTACCAAGTGGATTAAAATGTTCAATGTATCCTCTTCCTATTTTGGGTTACATCTGTTTCAATAGAAACAGTTTCTTCCTCTATTTTAAGTTCTCCTTGATTTTTAATATTTTCCTTGATGAGAATTGCTGTCCCGCCTCTAGCTCTCTCAGCTGAACGAAGAGCTTGATAGCACTGGTATCTCCGTGTAAAATATCTAAATACGAGATCTTTTGACATTTGGTGAGCTAAAACTACACCATTAACAAAATGATACAATACACGCTTCAACGACGCATTGATTATGTTAAAAATCACTACAAAAATGAAAAATATTTTGCAAAAATGTCATAGTTCGCACTTTTTGGTCGACGTGAAGCGCCTACTTGGCCGGCAATAGTGAAACTGATAGAATATTTGAGCTGTTGGGGCAAGTTAGTGATGTGAAGAATCGAAATCATATTCATCGCTCATGAACAACTGAGAATATTGCTGCTGTAGCCCGTAGTGTTGATGAAAATCCAGGGTTTTCAATTCCTCGCCAATCCTTTCACATTCCACAATCGACATTACACCGTATTTTGAATAAAGACTAAGATCTTAAGCTGGTCGATCACTATAAACGTCGGATTTTCCTTGATTGAGTACTTCAAATGCATCAAAATGATCCGGATTTTCATTGAAAAATTATCTTCAGTGATGAGGTTCATCGCTTGACTCCCGAGATTTAGCATCCTTAGACTTTTTCTTTGGAGCTGCGTTAAAGATAAGATCTTTGCCAATGCTCCACAATCCTTAAAGATGAAATTCGTAAAGTTATCGAGAACGTACAGCCGCAAATGTGCGAATTGGCCATGGACAGCCGTGGCGGCCAGTTGACTGATATCGTTGTCAAATGTTAATGGCACTCTTAAAAATACTCGTTTTTTTAAGTATTAAAACCTCTTATTGATAAACCCTTTACATAGTGATCAAATTATATGGTAATATTGTGCATATACGCACATATCGTTACAATGTTTTAAGAAAGTTTAAGTTAATATTATTATAAACCAGTTTAAGATGAGGTTGATATCAATCCCGTACAAACAACCGCGACCAAAAAAAAATAAAATCATCAATTACCAAAATTTATATTAATTTTGAACCGAACTAATTAGAATTTCGGCAGATTTCTTCAAATATACATTTTTTTTTCTTTAATTCGTTTCTCATCATCTTTATAAGTATATACATTTGGTCGGAGCAATAACAATAACAATACATTTAAAGGACACCCGCCGAATTTGACAAGACCCCAAAAAATAAAGAATCATAAAATTTTTTTAATGGTAATTGGATTCCTTAAAGAATTTCGTCTTTGTGACATGGTATTATTATAATTTCAAAATATTATTTAAAACGTGTGCGCTTTCAGAATACGGTGTACTCTGTTCATCTTCAACATATAAATTTTGTTGTCTTTGAGATATGAGAAATGGGACAAGATTTTAATATTTCGTTTTAATTTATCATAAAAAAAAATATACAATAATTGTGTATATAAAATGAGAGACGCGCGGGAATTTTTTTGTTGGAGGGGCCCATTGCAAACAATTTTAGTTTTGCTTATTTGTAACGCTTTGGTGTTGATAGAAGCACAAAATAAAATATTTATGTGATTAACATTTTGAACTTAGCTGCTTTTGTTGGGTGTTGATGATGTAATCGATTTGAACTTGTACGACTTGAGGAAAATAATTCAAATTAGATTGGTGCTGTTTAACCGAGACTAGGACTGGCAATACTCAGATGTGCCTTCAAGGTGAGTTTTGGATATTTATAATGGAATAGCGTAACCAGAGCTCTAATAATGCGCCAAACATGGCAGGAATATGTGTTTGACTTTAAGCATTCATAGGAGTACACTGCTGTCGGTTCTACTCCATATGAACTTTTTGGTTAGTTTTCTTAAGTAATTAAACGAACTTTAGAACCAAAATGCTACTTGTGGGCAGCTTCTCTATGGTTGGCACAGTAAAACTCAGCAATAGTTTAATTTTATATTTAAATTGTATGAGAAAATCGCTTTAGTGCCAGTATTTCGTAACCGTCAGATTAAGTTCTCAAATAAATGAATGGGCTACAGTTTGAGAGAGAAACGACTGAAGTCTAAACATTATTCTTGGGTATGAAGTTTTCTCTTCATTTCTAAACTTTTCAAAGCCACATTCGGTTTCTCCTGTCCTTTTAACTATAATAACTCACGTGTTATATCTCCACTTTCAGAGTTTTGGAAAAATGATACAGGATGAGGCAAAAGTCCCGCTACTTGTAGTTAAGCTCAGTTTAGCTTTAACCATTGTGTTGTGTAGACGCCCCAATTTTATAATGATTAAATATAAGCCACAAGAACGAGCAGAAATAGTGTAAATATTTATTGAAAACAATCGTTCTATTATTGCCGCTCAGCGGAAATTGCGTCAAAAATATCCTAATCGTCCAGTGCCTCACAAAACCATAATTTATCGTTTACATGCGAATTTTCGACAGTACCGTACGACAGCAGACATACCTCGTTCTGGACGACAACGGACGTCTCGTAACGCTAAAAATGTGGTTCTGGTCCGCGATAGTGTTGCATAGCTTCCAAAAACATCAATTCGGAGACGTGGTTTCCAGTTGCATATTACTGCACGCAGTTTAAGGCGAATTTTGAAAACCAAATTGAAAATGTTGTCGTATCAAATTCAATTATAGTCCAAAAATTGCTACCGAGTGATCCTGATCAACGAGTTGAGTACAGTAATGCAATCCTAAGGCTGTCTGGTGAAATTGAAGATTTTTCGTCTAAATTGATAATGAGCGATGACGCCCATTTTCATCTCAGTGGCCACATCAATAAACAGAACAGTCGGTTATGGGGAACGCAGAATCCTCAATTAATTCTTCAAACATCATTGCATTCACTTAAAACAACTGTATGGTGCGGTATTCATGCTGGAAACATCATTGGTCTCTATTTTCTTGAAGATGACCAAGTTTACTGTTACTGCCGAACGGTACTAAGACAAGATTTTCTTGTGCCCGAAAAAGAAGGGCAAGGACTAGAGGACATGTGGTTTTAGCAAGATGGAGCCACAGCACACAGCCCGTTCAACAATTCAATTATTGAATGAGGTTTTTTCACGAAGACCAATTTCGCGAAATGGTGATTTAGCATAGCCAGTCAGATCTCCGGATTTGAATAAGCTCCAAACGAATCAATATCTTAAAGACAATATTCGTTACGAAATTGAAGAAATTCGGCCTGAGATGTTGCAGGATGTCATGAAAAATGCCTTAAAAAGAGCCGAAACTTGCATAGTGAATCGTCGCCACTAAGTCGATATAATTTTCCAATCATAACGAAAAAAAAATGTAAAGACCAACTAAACTTTATATGAAAACCAAACTTACTTATCTTTTCTTTGAACACAGTTAAAGGCAATCAAAATGGTAGCGGGACTTTTGCTCCACCCTGTTTAACATCTAATCGTTATATTTGGTTCGGGTTTTATTGGTATAGTTTAACAACTGACATGTCTCAATTTGCTCCTTCAGTGTAATTTTCGAATGTTGATAAATCCCATTTTTATAGTAGTTTATATAAGAAAAGCTCAACAAAATCTTAAATTAAAAGATCTGTTAAATATAGAAGCCTGTGTACTTTGCATTGTACTCAAGACTATATATTAAAGATCAGGACAAGAGGATTACTTTCTTAATTCCTACTTGTTATATTGGATCAAAAGGTACAAAAATGCGAGATAAATTTGGACCAGTTTATAATTGTAGAGCTTTGCAAGCTGTATCGCTGACCAATATCGCTTTATTCACATGACATTCGGAATCTGATTTTTGATCTGTGTATAATTTTAGAAATGAATATTGGGTTTTTGAAGCGCAAGTCTCGTGTGCATCAATGGTTGAAAAAAGTATTATTTTAAACAACTGTACCCACTGGTATAACCCGCAAATTCATATGTTAAATTGTAAAATTAAACCCATTATTCAAGAAGTCCGCGATCAATTAAATTCGAACCAGTATTTCATATGAAATAGCTACTAGTTTTTAGAGGAGACGGTGTTGCTACTCTTAGGGTGGCTAAATTTAAAGACTGAGGAATATTTTTCAAAGCGGTTTGTTTTATTAGAAACATTGGGCCATTAGCTATGGAACACAATTTAATTCGAATAAGTTCCACGGCTGGCTTTACAATATACCCAATTACATTTTCGATATTATGGGCTCTTCTCCTATCTCATTATTGGCAACTTCGATTTGACCTTTCAAGACTTCGATAGTCTCTGGATGATAGAGTTGCGCTATTGCATATTAAAACGAAATGCCGTGTGTGTCCTCTTGAATTCTGGTTAGCAAAATCTCGTTTATCATTGACTTAAGGAGTGGCTACTTGCTCATTTTTGAAAAGTACATCGATCCAAAATGCACACCAAAAACTGACTCGTTGTGGAAGCATCTCTATGGTTACGAGTATATTTCCATAGCGACAATATTACTTGTTGACATACCCTTCAAGGTGAAAATGAGTTTCGGCGAAAAAGAGATTTTTTTTTGGTAAAAATGCAATTTTTAGCAAGCGTTCCACAGGCGAAATAACGAACTCGACACGTAGTGGATAGTCGTATTGCTTCAGCTCTTGTACTAATTGAATTTCTTTAATACCGAGGTCTTAATGATAAATTTTTATCACAGAACTGCGTAAAATGTTCTCTTCTTGAGCTCGATGGCGAGTTGATGTTGATTGATGGTTATAAATAATTTTAGCACCCGCTAAAATTTTCTCGACTTGACACGATATAAATGCTCGCTCTAACGAATGACATTAGCGTTCACATATTGAAATATCCAATAGATGATATTGCAAACGTTATATGAACGACCTTACTTAGTCTCTTAAAACGATGGCGATAAACAACATTCAAATTTAAAAATAAATATATTATTGTTCGATGAGGCCAACTTAAGCGCAGATATTAAAATCGGGTCTATCCGAGAAGGCTTCACATGCTGCAAGAATGTGGTGTTATAATATTTTGCTCCATTTTCAGTGAAGAGCATTATTTTAAGCAATAATAGGCTGTAGAATGGGCCATATGGAAATATCAATTGGGTTTAAGTCCTGGGATTATGTTGGCGATTGTTCTGAAGGAATGGATTTGTGTACTTTTTCTTGTAAAAATGTTTGGTTTTACGGGGCTTATGGAGTGGCATCGAATGTATTTACCTTTACGCACTCAATGAAAATGAGTGGTGAGAGTCTTGTGACAGTTATCACGGCCCAAACTATCATTGATGCAGGCACTAGCTTTTGCAATGTCTTAAAGTTCTTTTGATTTCCACTCTAAACAAACATGATCGTTTTGTATATACTATATTGCTGAATTGTAAAAAAAGTTCATCAAAAAATACCAAATTCTCAAGGTCACCATCAGTATTTGTTTATAATGTCAAATATTTGAACTCATTTTCTCTTGCTAGGTGAACTATCTTTTTTGTAATTCTTAAATCTTGCACTTCAACAGCATAGTTAATTTATTTTGCGCCCCATGCTACGAGTAGGTACATTGAGAAGATCATTCGCCAATTGAACTAAGCTGTATCGTGAATTACGTTGAATTGTGGCCTTCACCTTTGAATCACCGTTCATCTCCATGACTTTTTTATGATACCAGTTTTATTGTATCGTACAATGGCCCGTTGCATAAACCTACCAAACAAACATACCAAACTGATGTTCCTCTTAAAATAAGCGCGTTGAGTCATGAGTTTGCATGGTTGCTACAGCATCGTAAAGTTGGTAATGAATATATTTTGGATCTATTTTTTATTTTAACCCGAGCAAGTAGATTAACCCATAGTGTACCTGAGCAAATGTTTTACGGTGTAGAATAAAAACATGGTGTAGTGGGTTAAAATTACTCAGGTCGAGTATAAAATACGGACATAATTAACGTTTGGCTGCATTAATAGTTCCGTCAGTTCAATGGTGATAGTGAAAACCAATTTGGGACTTAAAAAAGTTTTGAATACCTTAATTGTATTTTATACATTGCATTCTGCGTTAAGACACACATAGAGCTTTTATTTTATATGAAAATTCCTTTATACCATATTCACCATCGATGTGTTTAATTTAAGTGCTCTGCAGTGTTTATGATTTTAGATTGTTTTAAATTTAAACTGTTCCCAAATTGACCAATACCTTTATATGATTCGAACATTTATACATTTGTTTACTAAATAGTTTTCATTAGTTAGAGTACCTAGATACCCGCATGTACTCATCAAACTTACATAATATTAGTAAAAGAAAAATATTCATATTCATAAGATTTTGGGCATCGTAAACTAAACAAAAAAAAAATTTTAGATTTTTTTCCATTCCATATGATATTAGCTAAAAGCTCAAAAAACGTTGTTTTTTTTTGTTTTTGGTTTCTATTGTACACAGTTAAAAGCTCTAAAACAATTGTTTTCAATTTTTCTAAAACATCTTTTCTTCCTCTCCATGTATTTTATAAAATCACGTTCAACACAAAAAAAAAAATGTTTTCTATTCTAAATGAAAATTTTATATATAAATATGTACATATAGTACGAAGCTTTTTGTACTTTGCTTTTATTTCAATCACCAGAAAGAATGGGATTCTTTTTTTGTACCAAAATAATTTTTATTTATTTTTTTTTATCTTTCATAATTTAATTTTTCCGTAACGTAAATTTTTTTTGTTGTGTTTTGGTTCAGTGTTACTTAAAAGTAAAACAAACAAGAAAATCCTCTCCTTAAATTAGATTCCTATTTCAATAGAGCTTTTTTTTTGTTTGCGATTTTCTTTTAAAAATCATCAAAATTCAAATCCAACTGAAGGAAAATATAATTCAATATATCCATTAGATTACGTATTTTTTACGTGTGTACCAAGTATATACCACTCTACGTATCCTTTTTCCCTCAATTTTCTTTTTTAACATCACTTAAAATTTATTCAATGTATTTTCATTTGTTGGTTTATATACGTTTTTTGTGTGTGTGTGTGTGTGTGTGCTTTCGTCCCACATATATTTTCTAAAAGACATGACACTAAATGATTGTAAAATGTGGTAAATTAAGGTCAGTGGGAATAAATTTATCCATTTTTCGCTCCGGCTCTCTGATAAGTGTCCGCATTCATTTTATTTAGAGACAAAAAAAACAACAAAATATATGCCGAGGAATTGAAATTTATGAAAAATTTTAACCCTTTTTCGGTTTCGTCGTTTTTAATGGTACAGACTCCGCATATATCCATACATTTTTAGAGGATCCTTTAAAACAACAAGTAATTTTAATTAGACGATCAATTTCTTGCTGATTTGGTTCATTATCTGAACCTTTAACCAAAACTGAAAAAACAAAAACGTCTATATAGTATCTAAAACAAGCTCATAACATTATCTTTCAGTATATTCTTCACAAACAAAAGAATAAAAGCTTTAGTTTTTTTTCTCTACTGTATGCTGATTTTGTGTTGGGTGGTGTGTGGTATAAAATGTGTGATGGTTAACCGGATAAATGCGGATGTTTTAGGTTACCTTCATCATAACATTATCATTATCTTTTTGAGTTTTTAGAGCAACAAAAAAAAATGTAATCATAATAATAAAATTAAAATTAACCAAACAGAAATGAATGGTTTGTTTGAAAACAAACAAGAAAGCCACACTAGGAAAATTCATCCTTTTCAAACAAAAGAATGTTTTTTTTTTGTGTTTTTTAAATGATTAGATATCTCGGATCTGCCCATATCTTATGCTGGACACACACTTAACCATGATGGTTATAGTAAAATGTGGGTGTTATTCACGTATATTACAATTGTTGGAATTCGTATAAATCCAGATCCTATTCAGTTTCACAAGCTTTCCGCAAGAGGCGATTTTACATCGCACTATAAAGTTAATTGAGAGAAATAAATGCCAGAATTTTAATAATTAGTAAAGTTCTTTTGTCGTATCGAAGTTTGAAAAGTCATGGTAGTTAAGAAGACGATTAAAGATCACTTGTTATTATTTATTTTCCCAAATATTCAAAAGTATGTATTACTCTTAGCAAAATATTATACACAAACTAATTGAAGACACAATTTCTTATATTCAGTATAAATCAATTTAACCACTATAAGGATTAGTAGGAGCACTTTTGAACTAATATTTTTTTTGTTCTCACCCTCTTGGGTCCTCGCACGCTCCACTATTTTTTGACCCAAGGATATTGTAAGATTTAAGCCCATACACAATTTAGCGTAAATTATACAACAACACCATCTGTTTTGAAATGTTGAAATAAACTCTTCGCTATCGGTTCAGAGATGGCACTATCAAAAAACAAAATTCAATCAATCAGAAGTGTTAAAATTTTCGCACAGACGAATAAAGGTGAATTATAGATCATATTTTTTTTTTTTTTTTTTAATTTTTTATTAAGCTTTAATTGGGTGCAGGGTGGACTTTTAGACAGTCCTAGCTCATTGTAACTGTCAGAGCTCCTGCACCTAACGCGCGGTCCTTCAAGTAAAGGTTGATAGCTGCCTTAAACTTGTGCATTCTATAATCCAAGTGGAATCGAATTCCACTTCCTGGATGTTCGATGAATGAATTCGTGCTTTGTATCTTCAGTTCGAGGTTTCGGCAGCTTCACCGTAAACCTATGCGCATTGACCGTTCCTCGTGTTACCCGTCCTGGCGTAACAAATGGTGGTATTTTCTCCTTTAATTCTGCAGAACATTTACCATTTATTAATCTATAGAACACGCATAGTTCTGCAACATCTCTGCGGTGCTGTAGGCTGTCTAGATCTTTCGTAAGTCTGGAGTATCGTATTATTCGTATGGCACGCCGCTGAACTCTATCCAGCAACTAGAGAGCAGTGCCATAGAATCTAATACTCGTTAAACTATACTTAGTGCAATATTAACGTGCCCCTTTGCTTAAGATGACCTCAAGTTTAGTAATATGAGCCAAAAATGAAACAAATTTCATACATTTTGACCAAAAATGGGCGATGGTGGATCCACGTTTCTTCAATGAAAGCAGCAAATACTCGCTGTCCATGTCAAAGGTTCAATACAATATCTACATTTGAAATTGGTTTTGCGTCTAAGGGGCACATTGCGTATCACTATAGATCTTTTTGTTTAATATGAAACAAATAATATAAAATATTGTTGTGGTTGAGTTTCTAGCAGTAAATGTAGATAGAATTCATCTTAACAAATAATTGAAATGTCAAAAAGTAGTTAAGATTTGAACCAAAAAATATCGTCTACTTGAAATGAAGACAAACAAAGAATCGCTTACTTAAAAGTGAGAGTTATGCATTTTTCCAACCCGGTAGATGTGCGAGGCCTATTTTTTTTTAGATAGGCGTGCATAAAATAGAGACACTCAATCATTCATTTTGATAGCCTAAAGAGTCACAACCACTAATCTTCCCCATTTTCTTTGTCTACTTTTCAATAATTCCTGATATCTTCATATTTAGAACTCATGCTATCAACAAGATTAGTAAATCTACCTCCTCGTCTATGACAGATAATACATGTACTGGTTGAAGACAATCGAGAAATGCCACTTAAACTGGCATCTGGAATGTTTTCGTTGATAGAAAAATTATTATGACGCTCATTTGTGACCATCTTTCTCATTCTGATGTCATCGAGCTATATCCAAAGTTAGTCCGCAGCTCTTATTCTGTAAAACTCTGAATTCATTGAAGATCCTTGTGATCCATTGGAGATCCTTGGAATTGCAAATCGTTGGAATATAAGAAATGGATCCCTTACATCTATTATTATAGCAAAGTAACATTGAAGCAGTCTCTAAGAAAATTTATTTAGTTACTCTTGATCACCAAGGTCGGAGTAGGCTTTCTAGAAAATAGTAGCAGATTGATAGAAAACTCAATAGATTATCAAAAAATATTTTTTTTATTTTTTGATTCAAAATATCATAAGGAAACTGTGCTGATTTGGAGTCTCCGAAGGTGTATACATTCTTACTGAGGAACTCATCAGGTCATTAGCTGTTAATTTCAGTATAGTCGACCATTATTGAGATATAAATAGATGCAATGTGCAGTGTCTAGATCATTGCAAAAGCAAACTTATTCCTACATGACAAGAGATCAGTATGGGGAGTTTATTTTATTTTTCGATAATATGGTATAGTATATTTGGAAGTTCAGAACGAGATATCCTGAAACACCACTCATTCAAAATAACAACCTTTGTCTGAATATAGTTTCATTGGTAAATAACGATTTTTTCAATTGTGTGCCACGGCATTATCGAGTTGCTATTTTATATACTTCCATCTATTGAGTACTTAAGCTCGATCACTACCAAGAAACCATCGAAATGAGCTGTATTGTCATGCAGATGCATCACTACGTTTTGCAGATCCATTTGGCACTATTCTGATACTTGTAGATTTTTCGCGATGTTATTTCATTATTTTTCAGTCATATTTCTGGAATCCGAACCAAGACTGATTTGTCAGAATTTGGATTATAATTGATTTTGGTCCCATTGTGACATCCCCTCCACGTTTGATTTATGTAGAATTATCTGCACAGGTCCCGGTCAGCTTACAGTTCTGAAATTAAAGATGGGTCGGATTTTAAGCTCAACAGGGGATCATATACACCGTTGATCGTAATCGGATGGTAAAATATCCCTTTTGCATCCTGTCCCTATAGCGATTCGAACTCGTTTTATCTGCCGCAACATTAATTCCTGTGTCATTTAGACGGTAAAAGAATTGATTAGTCCGTATTTCCAGCTTGGTCTGATGCATTGACAAAACTATCGAATATTATCTATGCTGATCAAACTCCTTCTTTAAACTATTTAACTTATATCCGTATCTACAATAAAGCTTTTAAGCAGATACCTGTGTGGTGCTTTACCAGTTCTTACAATGGTTATTATTTAGCTATTTGCAGTGCCAGCAATCACACTTTCAACTATTCATTATAAAATATGCATAAAGATACTTCCGATGTGCTAAATATGTTGATGATAACTCGTTTGTCTTTCGAAAGATCAGAATATTATATACTCATACATAGTTCACTTGAGCAGCATAAAGTCTGTTGGGTCGTAAAGCACTCACATATTGAACATTTATGTAATTCGTGGTTTGTTTCGATTTTTTGAGGAACAATTATCTATTTAATGCGAGGTTTTGAAATAACGAAACGGCCGGACACGGCATCTTTTAAGCTAAGGAATATCAACACCTGTCCCTCATTACTGTACATAATTATTAAACAGTAGTTGTATTTTTTATCGAAAGCGCTTTTTAGTTTCGTCTCCATGATATAGACAACTTTAAATATGAGCTTACATGATAATTCTGTACGCTTATCTATTCACCTAAATTACCATCATACCTTCTCTGTGGAAAACAAGCCATTTAGTTAATTTCATTATCGCAATTTGCATATAATATATAATGGACTGATTTGGGATTCCACCCATAACACAAACTATACGAGCTTACAATACATATACATAAACTAAATTCTAACACATACAAAAATTAAATTCTAGAATCACAAAAATGTCAGATTTCATTTTAATTATAACTTTTTTCATTATTAAATTTATTTATATTTTTATTTTATTTATAATATAATAATATAAACGTACTCCACTGCAGAAGAATGGAATAAAATATTAATGAATTTTATTTTATACAAAAAAATAAAATAAAAATTATTGATTTTTTCAAAAAAAAAAAATTAAATTAAAAATAAAAATAAAAAATAAAAATAAATAAAATACAAAAAATAATCATAAATTTTGATTTCAAGACAGAAGAAGTAAAATAACGTATATAAGTAAATATACAAACTTTTCGTTACGAAAACTTTCTTATTTTTAATGACAACTTATTTAATTAAATTAATTTAAGAAGAGAAATGGGAAAATTGTGCTTAAATCTTATAAATTTATACATGTATATATTTATACATATATACATAATAACCAAAATATAAAGATTATAAATTAATTTGATTAATTATGACGGGTTTATCGTGCGGAATCGTGTGTGGCACATCGCGTATCGTATATGTGAAGACACCTGTCCAATGTTAAATACTTCACTGGTTATATTTAATAATCGTTTACAAACCTTTTTATTACAGATGAACCTCGATTAACGTCATTATATAAATTGAAAATATAAAATGCAGGTGCGTTTTGTTAAAACGTTTTGTTTAAAATAAAATGGTTATTATGTTTCAGTTAGTGTGATTCAGTTCTAATTGGTTTATTTACAATTTTGTGAATTAAGCACTATAACAAGGTGTGTGACTCATAGATTACAAGAAATATCTTGAATCCACCATTCTTCATTACTTAATGTTCCACATTCCAATGGTGATCATATTCCTAATCCACTTCACTCGTTTTTTAAAATTTGCGTTGGAAGCAGAAGTATTTTTAGCATACAAGACTTAGAATTAATATTCTCTCTTGATCTGAATTATAATATAAGTTTTGAATATTTTTAAAAGTCTATAATGTCTTAGGATTCAGTTAAATATCGTATTTTTAGTTAATTATCCAGTATTGAGTTCATTAGACCAGAACAAGGACACAGTATCGATTAAAAAATTGCTCGTTATGAGCAGGTGTCGGTACAGGGTTTAGGTTGTTTATACCGGTAGTATTAAAGTCTGGATAAGTCTAAGGATGATACTTTATGTATGTAAGACAATATATAAGCACATATACCTAAATGAAATATGATATTTAAGAAAAAACCGTTCAATTATTTTTTAAAATTTGAAAATAGTTTTAAGCTCGAAAATTGTCCTTCTATATCCACATTTGTAAGGATAATGTTGAATATTTCCTAATCACTTTGTAACGTAAATGTTTTGCTAAATATTTTAGCTTAAATAAAGTATGTTATAAAATAATAATAAAGTGTTAACCCTTACAGTTTTACTTAATTAAAGCAGATACAGTAATGGAAAATAGTATTTGAAATTTGTGTACATGTGTTTAAATTAATTATTTGCATACCAAATAAAAAACTCAAATCTAAGTAGTCGTGGCTTATTTCATCGACGCATAACTAATTGGAGTTTCATTTATTCACGTCGCGACATGATTTTGTTTCATTGGTTTGTCCTTTGTTTTACTTGGAATATTGTTTTAGTCTTGTTTAATTGTTCTAATGTGAACCATCCAATTATAATTGGTGATCTTTCAATAGCAGTACGCCAAGAACAAATAATCTATCAATTTGAATGCGAAAAATTAAGTAAACAGTTAAAATTGCAGAAAAGTACTATTTATTCCAATATAAACCATAATATAAAAATTACTGTTATAAAGAAAAGGGATGTGGGCGGGAAAGGGTGAGTAAGAATGAAGTAGTTTAGTTAGAAGTTTTGCAGCATGTTTGATTATTGGGAATATTCATATATTCCCGAAAACAAGTATGAAAATACATTTTCATGTATGAAAAATTACCGATTGTTCATCGTGTAACTAACAAATTTGCATTTTGGCATTGTATTTCGTACAAATTTATTGTTATTGTTGGTCCTCTGGTTTCATAAAATTGATAAAAATGTATTTGACATTTTAAATATTCATTCAGCTGTTTGTGGTGAAAATTACATTAAGAAAGACTTGCTTAAACAAAACAATGAAATAATTCACACCACAAATATGTATTTTGTTTCCGAATAACAATGGCTGTTATAACAATGGCTTCTTTTTCGTTTTGGTGGCATGTTGTCTCTTTTACTCAAGGTTCGTTCAGACAGAAAGTTAAAGTTAAATTATCTCTTGCGACAAAATGTAAGAACAAAACATTGTCATTTTAGATTACTACGATTGGCCGAAAAATTGTTTGAATGAATGAATTATCGAAGAAATTGAAGTATGAATCCAGCTTTAGACTTTGAATGCCATAAAATCCAGATTTAAATCAAGCAAAGCATAGATGAACATATTTTATGATTGTTAGTGTTACACATTAATCCTTATAGTTTCGACACAATCTAACGTGTCTACAATTCTAACTGCGCGGTTATTCTCTGAGATATGAAAGTTCGATTAAAATATATATTTATCAATATTGCCAATAATTTTAATATATAATATAGTTATCTGAACTGCGTTGGTGCTTTTGATTTTATTGAAACGTTAAACAAATTGCGAACCCTTTAATTAGTCAAAATTGTGATGATACTTGGAGGAACAATTTATTAGGGCAAGCGTTATACTTTATTGTATGCATCGGGATACTTAATTTTACTTGAATTTTCACATTAGGACAAAATGTAACTCTGAAGTGTTCCCACACATCTTTCAATAAATTAACTTTAGTAGAAGTATTAGAAGTTAATTAAGGCTCTATAGCAAAGATTCAAATTTAAGGATAAGGTTATGGCATACTACGCTTAACTTTGTTGGTTTCTGCCTCTTCTATCTGTTTTGGAGCACTCCCGACTCATTCGCAGGTCCATTTAATACCCAGCTTTACGTCGCAGATACATAAAGGAAATCCGTCTTTAGGTTCGATTTAGTCTAATTCTATGCATAATGCACATTGCATTGCTAGATGGCTCACACCGAAACTTGATGCCTATAGTACTTACATGGAAAATCACTTTTGTTTTCAGGCACTAGCGGGATTCGATCCCCGACATCTTTTTACCAAGTGATATAGGACTAAGATTTTATAAATATTTTGTAAGAAAACTTTACTGGAACAACATATACATTAAGACAAAATGTCACAATTATTTAGGTGTTCTTAATGTACAAAATCAAAGTAAAAGTCGATACCACAGTATTATAAAGATTAAGTTACCAATGCAGATAGAACAAATCGAGACGTCAACTTTAAAGCTCGAAGCACTCGATCGAAATATTTAAACAATGTATATTGTTCTTTATTAAATGTATACAATTGTCTATTTTTATATTCGTCCTTTAAATGAATATATCAAATGAAATTTAATATTCAAATCAGCCTTTGATTGGTGCAACAGTATATTGATTACTCAGTTAATAATAAGTTGACAAATCAAAAATATTACAGTAACAAACACACCATCTAGATCTTGATTTGGGAATCAAAATGTTATTTTTGAAAAAATTGGATATGTTCTTATATCCTGAGATGAACTAGAATATTTTGACGATGGTGAAATTATTATCAATTTTGTATCCCACAAATCACAAATTAACTGAGTAACTGAACTACCTATATGAGATAATTTAGAAAATCTATTAGAAACGTATCGTCGGTCACTCAGCTAGATAACGCATAATTAGACAAAAATGTATCCAGGTCTTTCACACACATTTAGATAAAAAGTTGAGTCGGCTCACAAACTTGATGAATTTAGGAGTAAACTTTCACAGGTTACTTGTGTTTGATGTATATAATTAATGTAATAGATAGAAGTTTTTTTTTTCTCGAACTTTATACAAGTAATATCAGCTTGTGTTTTATATCATGATCGTCAACACTTGAGAGGAACATTTAGAATTTTCAAATTTTAATTTTAAAAATTATTTATTTTAATTTTAAGAATTTTAAAAATTTTGAATTTTTAAAATTATTAAAAGTTCTTTGTCATGAGTTTAATTTTAATTCTTTCGCGACAAAGTGGTAGTTCAGATAGACAAATTGGTACTTTTTAACTTTATATTTTAAAATATTTAATTTAAAAATATCCGTCTAAAATTGGCCATCAAATTCACGAATTTTTGCAAAATCGCTACAACTTTAACTTTATGTTTGTTTTACTTCAAAGGTTATGCTTCTTCTAGCCTCGTGGGTCACATCGCGACGAGAAGGAAAATTTCGTATGGAATAAACAGTTGTACGCCAAAATACAAGCTTGTACATCAGTATGGCCGTACTACTACAGATATCATATGACAATTCCCAAAGATCTCATAACCATTAGCTAGAAAAAGAAATCTTTGATAATAGCCTTGTAGTCCCTCAAATATATTCTGTTGAGTTAGCTGGTTAAATAATAATCTATGGTAACCTAAAGTGATACAGAAAATAGCTTGAATAATGACGGTCTAAGTCCTGACTCAGTAATTTTAAACATTTGATAGATCTCTCAGTGTATACTGCATTGAGCAAACGTCCAAATCCAAGGTCTTACATTGTAATCTGTATGAGTTCTCTATCCCTAATGTTGTAGATAGAATCACACCACTGATGATTGGTGCTTGTTTGTGCATAGACTTTATTATTATGGTGTCCTTCGCAACTATCATTGAAGGTTAAGAAGCTACTTCAACGACTCTTTTTTTTTTAAAAAAGCTTTCATTTTGCAATAGAGGATGGTAATCCTAGTTAGGTCATCATAAAAAATGAAAGTTGTAAATTCCTGATTTTAACGAATTTTTGAAGACTTCCTCAAATTCATATAATTGTTTGAATGCCATGGATAATGACTTCTCCGGTTTTACTTTTTTACAAACTTAGCTGAAGGCTCTCAATATTAAAAAAGGATAAGAAAGGAGCGATAATTTTCCAATTCGAAAATAATCACTCTTGAATATCACATGTAGTTAAAGGCTTTTGAGTAACACATAATTGGATCTACCCCTAATTAGAAAAATATTAATCTTTAGATTTACAGTTTAGTGGCTCGCTTTAAGTTTCAACACCAAACAAAAGTTTATGATTACATTATGCAAAAATTTCCGTCAAGAGACGAATAGAGGACCATCTTCTATAATAAATACTGGGCATTATTTTATTGATAATCGTGAACTGTTTAACAAGACTACTGTCGCATGAAGTTGTAATGATGAAAAGAAGATTAGAACCGTCTGTATCATGCAAAACCGACGAAAATTTTTTGGAGAACACTTTCATCACATTCCGATGCATCGCCATAAAATGAGCTTAACCATATATGCATATTGCTTCTTCAAATGCTGAAAATAGTTGCAAAATCTATAATTTTCTAACTTGAACCATTCTGATACTGGAGCTAAAATGCATTTTATATACGACGTGTAAATCGAAGATTACCTGTAAATACATATGGGGTTGTTAGTAGTTGTCATTTCAAAGAAAAGCTACTGTAAATATACAATTTTGTTTATATGTCGGTACCGTCGTTGTTGTTTTTTTTTGTGCCTCATCTTAAATAAAATTATTTAACATAACATGGAGTACATATATAACATGAAAAAACAGTGCCTCTAAGCTATTACATATATGAATATTTTCATATAGAAAAAATTGTACGTGACATAACGTAATTGCTTGGTAATAAAATGTTTTTTTTTTCATCTGAACTTAAACTTTCCAGTTTCCACTAAATATTATTTTTCTCTTCTATACTACTCTCATACAGATACAATTTCTTTTCCATCTCGAAACAAGGTTTATATATACATACTTTCAAGTTAAATGAATCATGATTTTTCATATTTTTTTTTTTTGCTTTCGGTATATATGTATACAGTATTAGGGTTTTCTGGTCATCCCAAATCATCATCATAATCAAAGTATGATCATGAAAGATACCGAAAAAGAGGACACGACTATATATAAGTAAAGTTTTGATTTTGTTTGTAATTTGGATAAACGAAGGTTGACATATTCCGAAAAAGCATTTAAATATAGGGAGACACAGCCACCTTCACATATTTTGATGTACCATATACATGTACATAATTTAATTATAAATATTCATTTGAAGACGGAATGGGTGGAAAATGCATATAAACATAACTCTAGCTATGTATATGTAAAAATCTAGATCAGACTCATTTTATAATAAATGTGCTCTTCTTGAAAAAAAACATTGATTTGTTTGGTACACTATACAGTGTTTATTTTTTTTGGCAAAGGAAAATCACAAATAAATTTTCATAATTTTCTTATTTTGCAACAACAATCCGCACACAAAATAGATAATAATAATAATAATAATAATAGTAACGACAAAATGAAAATAAAAATCCATAACGATCAACCATGACTGGGGAAAAAAAAGAAAACAGCACTAAAAACCATTTGTGTTGATTTTTCATTTTTTTTATTTTATTTTACTGGAAAATTTATTTAACTTTTTCGTCGTCGTCATAACGTTTTTTTTTTGGTTTTTGCTGTCTTATTATTTTGCTTTTTGCATGAAATGAAAATGTCATGGAAAATCCAGATCCAAAAAGACATAGAGTACTACTAACTACTATATATACTTTACTCGAATACTGTATATAGTCTCGTATAGAACGAAAGAAAATTGAGAAAAATTATGATAATTGCACAATTCTGGTTTGACTTGTTTTCTTTTTTTTTTGTTCGTTGTGTTTGATTTAGATTTATCATTTTCGTCAGCCATTTTGCAAGAAAATCAATCCATTTACTGCACTATATATATATATATATATATATATATATATATATATATATATATATATATATATATATATATATATATATATATATATACAGTATAACCTCTTTAATCGGACCACTTGTCGTGCTATTAAAAATTGGTCCGATTTAGAAGTGGTTCGATTATGGAGGAAAGTAATATTAAAGAACAATGTTAGTTATTGTATATAGCTATATGTATTTCGTAGCTATGTACATACATATACATATAAACAAATTTATTCAAAATAAAAAACAACAAAAAAATGAATCATACAATTTCAGTTCATTATGTACATACGAAATAAATATGTACGTGTATAATCAATAATCAAATTTTATTAGTTTATG
Source organism: Tipula lateralis (assembly GCA_963932295.1). Classification (NCBI taxonomy): domain Eukaryota; kingdom Metazoa; phylum Arthropoda; class Insecta; order Diptera; family Tipulidae; genus Tipula; species Tipula lateralis. The sequence goes on along the minus strand of OZ010736.1, from coordinate 149,470,754 downwards.
CCGCCTCGGTAAAATAGCTCGTTAATTTTGATTGAATTGTTTTATTTAAAATTTCCTTCTCAATTAGTTTTTGCTCAGCTTTTTCGAGATGGTAAAATATTTTATCTAAGCCTTCATCTTTGTGTCTTGCATAATCCTTTAGTTGTTTCATCTTTTTTTTGCACTTTGCTAAAAGGAATTCGTGTTCACGGAAGTGGATCAATAAAAAGATCATCTCCATCAGATGAAGAACTCGTGTCATGTTCTATTAGGCTTGGTTACTTGGTTAATAGATGTAAAAAAAATTGTCGTTCCAATCGTCAGGAATTTCTTCAAAAATTTGCATCGATACCAAGAAGTTCTGTTTCGGATTCTTTTGATCCTGCTAAAATCTCCACTTCTACCTCCTTAATTCCATCGCTAAATCCAGCTTTTTTTAAACAATTTTTGATTGTTTCAATTGTTACTTTGCTCCAAGCTTCCGCAAACCATGAACATGCATCTAACGTGTTTATTTTATTTGAAAGTTCTTCTGCCCCATTTGCTTCGTCTATAGCTACCAACAAGCGATTCATCAAGAGCTTCCGGTAATGTGTCTTGCAGCTTCTTATTATTCCCTGATCTAAGGGTTGCAATGCACAAGTTGTGTTAGGGGGGAAAAACAGAAACTTTATATGGCTGTATATTTTATCTGGATGACATGTTGCGTTATCTAAAAACAAAATCACTTTCCGCTTTTGTTTTGCCATTTTTTGTTGAACCTCTGCATCCATTCTTCGAATATAATGGACGTCATCCAGGCCTTTTTATTGAATCGCCAGTTAATATTGAATGTTTGTTCAATATTTAAATTTTTAAATGCCCTTGGTTTTTTCGCGTTTCCAATGATAACAAGGGGTTCTTTTTCGCCAATCATATTACATAATAATGCAACCGTCAAGGTTGACATAGTTCTCCCCCTGTGCCTTTTTAATTCCTTAGTTTGATTGTCCGAGTTGGTGTTGCGCTAAAAAAGAGGCCTGTTTCATCCAAATTAAAAATATTGCGTGGCTCGTAGGTGTTTGTTAAACTTTTTAAATTGTCACGATAATTTTCTATTACACTCATATTTACTGAGGCGCCTTCTCCACTTAAACTACCAAAATTTAGGTTTTGCCTAGTTTTAAATTTTTCCAGCCAACCATTTGAGGCTGTGAAATCCACAACATTTAGCAATTAGCTGAGTTTTAGGGCTTTTGCCTGCAAAATTGACCCTGAAATTGGCAAATGTTTTGCTTGGGCCATGGTGAGCCATTGAAATGTTTTTTCATCCAACACTCCATATGTAGTGCAGGTTGACACGCTCTTTCTTTTTAAAGGACCAAAATTATCGACCATAGATTTTAATTTGTCTTTATTAGCCAATATCCTTTGACCTTGCGATTTGCTAATCCCAAATTTCTCACCTAACTGTCGTCGAGATAATTTATCACTATCAGCACTTTCAATTAACATTATTATTTTTCGGAAAATGTTAATTCTTTGTACAGTATCTTTTGTTTATCCATATTTCAATGAGAGTTACAAATTTTCAAATTAACAATCAGTAAAAATAATGTTTCTAATGGTATATGAATGTTATGTACATATTATGTACTTACCTTAAGAAATGTTTAGTTATGTGAATGTATAACGACTTGACTCATCTACTTCCTTTTTTAAACTGACTACATACTAGATTATAGATTTATGAAACACATAAAATATGAACGGTAAAGTTTGGCCGTTACTTTTTGGAAAAAAACATTCCCTTGGCTATATAACATATTATGTACATATTTACATATAAATTTCAGTTCATATGTTTTTCATACATATGCACAAGATATCTATATTAATCTAATGTGGATGGTCCTAATAAGAGATGAAAAGGTCTAAATTAATAAAAAAAATGCGGTTCAAAGGTCCAATTTGGAGGTGGTCCAAATACAGAGGTATTTTACTAAGAGAAACCTTTTTAGGATATTGAGAACGGTCCTATTTGGAATTGGCCCGATTAAAGGATGGTCCAATTAGGAGGTTATACTATATATATATATATATATATATATATATATATATATATATATATATATATATATATATATATATATATACATATATATATATATATATATATATATATATATATATATATATATATATATATATATATATGTATATATATATATATATATATATATATATATATATATATATATATATATATATATATATATATTAGCCAGAATAAAGCATTACTGTACCTAGCTGCTATAATAATAGACCAAAGTATTTGAAGTTTGTATACGTATGTATGTTCAAATCAACTATTTGCATACCAAAAACACAAATCTAAGCAGTAGTGCATTATTTCATCGACGCATAACTAATTGGAATTTCATTTATTCACGTTGCGACATGATTTTGTTTCATTGGTTTGTCCTTTGTTTCGATTGGGATATTGTTTTAGTCTGGTTTAGTTGTCCTAACGTGAACAAGTTAATTCAAATTGGCGATCTTTCGATAGAGATACGTCAACAAATAATCTAATAATTTGAATGTGGAATATCAGTGCAAGAACTTAGTAAACAGTTAAAATTGCAGAAAAGTACTATTTATTGCTATTTAAACCATAACATAAAAATTACTGTTAAAAAGAAATGAGGTGTGGGCGGAAACAGGTAACAAATGAAGTAGTTTATTTAGAGAGTTTTGCAGCATGTAACAAAAAGTTTTTGAATAAAAAACTTCTACAAGACAAAGTCAACAATCGATAAATTAGACTGACTTCCATAAAATCTAGATTTATCTCAAGCCAAACGTAGAAGAGAGTGATTGATTCCAAAATGAAGATCTAGATGGTATCATTTTCACTAGACCTAACTTAAAGATATACATTCTAGTTTATCCAACTTTAGTATATACAGTATAAATTATGATAATTGCACAGTTCTGGTTTGACTTGTTTTCCTTTTTTTTGTTCGTTGTGTTTGATTTAGATTAATCATTTTCGTCAGCCATTTTGCGAGAAGAAAATCTATCCATTACACTATATATATATGTGTGTATGTGTATATGGCGTTTTTGGGGAGTATAAAATAACAAGCTCATGCGGATAGTTGCACATTGTCCTGTCGTCTTTACCTCCTTCAGCAATTAATAACGTTAATATATGTATATACAGGATTTTACTCTGTGATATGCTGTATGCTCTGAAAGATTATATAACAACAATACACAAACCTTTTTTTTTTGCTTCTTTGTCAAACCAATTTTAGTTTTTCTCATGTTTGTGTCTAATCTCAATTCAACAATCTTTGTGTTAGCAGAAAAAAAATATTATATTCGTGTGATATTTTTATATTCTTTTGTACATTTCGAACAAAAAAAACAAGACAGGTACCCCTTGTGCCATCCCAAAAAATAACTAAAACCTGCACACGAAAAACCCATGTCCCGCACCTCATTCTAATGGCGTTTAACTCACCATTATAACTATCGTCTCTGGTGTGTTCAGTGTAAATGAAATAAAAAATGTTGTTGTCATCATCATAATGTATATATATGAAAGAAAAGTGGAAATGTTTTATAGTCTCGGACACAAATCACTATCAGAAAATGTATATTTTCTTTTTTTTTTTGGTTACAACTTATACTATCTTTTGTTCATAATTTACGAGTAAGATTCTCGATATATTTTCAAAAATATAAATTTTCACTAGTCTAAAAACGAATGGAACACACACAAAAAAAATTAATGTCACAAAGATCAGAAAATCTATATTTCTAATTTTCCTCTTCTTTCTCTCCGGAACAAAATTATCGAAAAGGAAAAATGCACATTGCTGTGTTTGGTGTGCTTATCCTTCTTCTTCATCTTTATCTCGCCTCGACTCTGTGTATATATGTGTGATTGTATGTTTTGTTCATTCTCGCCCTGATATGTAGTAAATTTTAATGGCTTTCCACCAGTTTTTATATATTCTGGTATTTGGTTTGTGTATATATTTTATCTGTGTGAAAGATGATGATGAAAAGGAAAAGCGGTAAAAATCAATGATGGAAATAGAAATAAATTAAATTATAACCATCATATATAGTACACAGCATCCAGCAGTAGCACCTATATATATATATACACAACACAGTGCAAACAAAAACATTTGGCTAATCTATTCTCTCTCGCCTCTAATAAATAATTAAAAAGTCTCAATTGTGTTATTAAAAATTTAAGAAAATTTAAGTGGCATGAAAATGAATGTGTAGATGGGGATATTTGTATGTTACGTCTATATATAAGATTAAAATTATGGCATGGCACCAAGAAATAAATTTGCGAAGAATACATGCGGCCAAATAAATCCATCAACATGGTTTTTGTTTTCTATTTGCTTCACATGTATGCACTTAACGTTGTTTGGGAACCAAAAAAATAACTGCTGTTGCAGTCATAATGGAACATTAAATCTTTTTCCTAACCTCAAACTCTCGCACCGTTATTGAAGTCAAAAGAAGATTTTGGAATTGTCTTATGTAATTTAATTAAATGGATCGAATAGCACATACTAGCATATGGAATTGTTTTCTCATTTAAATTGGCCTTTAAATTTTGTCTATAGCTTATCGATGAAGATAGCTTTATTTTGCGATATCGCTACATCATTCGATCCGGATCATTATGCAGAACGATTTATTTTAATTCCCGTTCTCGCCGTTTTTAAAAGGCACGGTATGGGCCAAAGACATCTATGGCTCCTGAATCTTATAACAAACATGTCATCTGTGTATTTGCAAGAACTTGATGGGATTATCGGAATAAGATGTTCTCTTGAGATGATTCACTTTTAAGGTGAATGTTATACAACTTTAACGCCAGTATTAGATTAATGACGTTTTACACATATGTATATATGTGTTTGTTTCGTATCGTTAAATATTTTAGATCCATTTATAGATTGGTCTGAAATTTATATCAGGTTAAGACCATGAGATATTTCATCGTACTTGGAAAAAATCATTCGTAGTAACAAAAATATGATCATGACTTACATTTTATTGAAACAGCATCGGTTTCTGAATTGCGTCAGAACCCGAATGACAGTTGATCGAAATTTTAAGTAAAGTGCTAAGTTGAGTAGGAGTGCTTCTAAATGCACTGCTCATACAAAAATAGGATGTTCTCTACCTTTATCATATATTATAAATTGGCCAGTGTGTAGAGCTTTTTATTTTAATATTTCCATTATGTTACGTTTTGAGCTCAGTTTACGGTCTAAGATAATATCTAGGAATTCCGCTTTGTTTGTAAAGTAGTCCGAACACTATATAAAGTCGGCTTTAACTTTGTTTTATCTAAATTTCCGTGCAGCTTACCATCCGCATACCAGCAACCGCAGGCATCAAGGTTTCAGTACCAGGTCATAGAAGAGGTGAACAAGTTTTCATCTAATTAATATTTCGGTGCTTCTCTAACTCAGAAATCACAGGCGAAATAATTACGTTATTAGCGTTACGATGCTGCCCTTAAGCATTTGAGCTATCCTACCTCCAAGTGCAAACCAGACTGATCCACCGTCAGAGTTACAAGTTCTGGCTTAACATTGTTAGAGACCATTTTTATGCATAAATGTTACCATTCAGTGCAGTTGAGAGATTTTCCGATAGGACCAATAATGAATGAAGAATTGATTTCATAGCTTTCACTTTACACTTTACAATACGGTCATGAAACTTCAACAACTTTCCCCAACTCGATCGAGTCTCTTATGTTAGCTTTTATTTATATGCATTTTCGCTGATTTTTGCAGAAAGGACGATAAGCTTATAAATCTAAGGTCCTTAGTATTGTAATGATCACTGTTTTTCTGCCTTAAGGATAAAAATGGCATTAGTGCATTTCCCTTGTTTGGAGTATGATTGATTCCAAACTTTCTATGGAGATATAGCTTCCATTCAAAATACTGAATATTCGTGGTTTACTGAATATCAAGAAATCTGTTTATTATTTTACTAGAAATATTAATATTTGGCTTTTCAGGAACACTTTCTGAACAAACCTATAAAAGTGGGTATCTAGTTATAGTTTCAATGATTCAGTATAGGTAGCAGTCCAGGGCTCATCTGGTGATTGGAGGTAACTCGAAATAGTTGGTATTTAAGATAGAACCTTACATAGTATAGATGCCTCGGTGGCCTCCTTCTCAATTTATATTTGTATGTTTTGAGGATTTCCTTACAGCAATTTCACTCTTCAGCAGGTTTATTCCTCTTGCTTTTTTGAATAGCATTCTGCATTCTTGTCAGCATTTTAAATATCTCTTGCCACTAAGGTGACAAATAATGCCAAGAGCCCTTTTGTTTTAAATTTAGCTTTACTTGGGTGCAGGGCGGACTTTTAGACACTCCTAGCGCCTTGTAACTGTCAGAGCTCCTACACCCAACGCGCGGTCCTCCAAGTAAAGAGTGATACTGCCTTAAACTTGTGCATTTTATATACTCAAACGGAAACTGGAACCCGGCTAACGAATTCCACTGCCTGGATATTAATATAAATTCTCTAAAAGTCGTTCTGACGTCTCGATACACTACTACTGACATTTGTATAACGCCTGACCTGAGCGCATTTACAATTTTTGCTCTCATATTCGCAGATTGTTGGTCTTAAATCTTGGTATAACTGTACTGATAATCTATCCCCTGATGGCATTATATTAAAATTATTGTATTAATAATTTATATATTGGTTAAGAAATAGAATCGGTGTAGTTCCAGCCATCATTCTGGCTACGATGTTTGTTTCTCAGCTCATAAATATATGAACAATTTTAAATTCTTCTGTTTGGAACAAAAATATGAGGCAGAGGTCTCAAGCAAATTGAACTCAGCCTACTTCTCCAAGTAAGACATTCAATTACCGAAGGGAAGTATGAAATCAAACTGTATGCGTATACAGATTCTGAAGTTCATAAATAGAACTTAAAGTGGTAGCTAAACTAAGGTCATTACTTGTTAGGCACTTCAATTATTAGATTAATTGATGCGACTATTAAGTACTAAGCATCATCGTAAGAATCTTGTAAGAGTTTTGGTTTACTATAAATAAACCACTGAAACCATTAATTTGGATAGCAAAACGATTGCGCATAGTCGTGGTATATTTGAGACGTGGTAAGTTTCGATATATCAATGTAATACTGGTTACATGCTTACATTATGTTTTCCATTTGCTTAGACCTGACGTGCTATTTCCAGAGATTTTTCCATAACTTTTCTTAGAATTTCAAGATTCAGCGACCTCACTATGCTTCTCGTATATTGGTTTTAAAATTGTTGGCTTATTGGCATACACCTCACCCGTTACATTGGAAGCCGTTAAATCGGTCGAACTCGGTGGCCAGTTGAAATCTACAAAAATATGATATTATTCGACCTACAAAATGTTTGCGCTCTAGAACCATAACTGTGTGAATTGTGGCGTCATTTTGTTTGAACCAAAATTCTGGATTGTTGTCAACCTCTGGCCTTAAACAGTTTTTAATCACTGCCCGGTATTGAATATCGTTTTCGAATTTATTCCACGCGTCAAAAAAATACGTCAGTAAAAATATATTCACTATTTAAATCACAACGTTACTAATGCCCCATCTTTTATTATCTGGCCAATTAATTGATTTGTCAAAGGCTATAAATTTACTTGAGGGTTAGCTTACCTATGATGACGGGCAGCAACAAAAAATGCAATAAACTTTAAATATTTCAATCACTTCAAATATTCAATTCCACTATTGTTCTTCCCTATTGTTGTTCGTGCACTAGTGGCAGTGCCGCGATCTTTATTTCATGTTTTTTTCGTTATGCGTTTAAAAGCTTTTGTCAGTATACTACGAGGTAATAAGTTCTACAATTAATTCTAAAAAATTAAGCAGCTGTTTGATGGGCTATACAAAGATTGAATGAAAATATTTATAGGCTCCATCATGTTGAGTGAAATTCTCCCCAAATTCCTTCCTTATATAACGTCATATAAATATTATTTATTTTGTTCTTTGTAACCAAGCATATATGTACTTTTAAGTCATGCTTTGAGGAGTATTAAGGTTTGTGAATGACATTTTCTCATATTTAATTTAATATTTAATCTACTACAAACAAAAAATTAAATAATCCAACATTATACAAAGGTACTACACATTTATATATAAAAGTATCAAGACAAAAGACATTGCTTCTAGATACATATAATAGTAGTTAAGCTCTGTTGATGACAACGAAAGATATGGGTCTTCAAAATTCAATCGAATACATTTTAAGGATTGTACACACTCGTAATGTGTATGTGTATATGTTACTCGTATATACAAAAAATTACAAATTCAAAAGAAAATTATTTTATCTGCAATTTTCTTTTCTTTATATTTCACCGTTTTATATTCGTTTTGGTATAAAATGAAAATTTAAATCTTTCTGATAAATTGTAACATTCCATGGGAAAAAAAAGCTCAACCTAAAAATATAAGCAAAGTGTTTTTTTTGCATTCAACTGTTATTTATTTTTCTCTCATCTCTTAATTATACTTCCAAAAAAAAAAAAAAACAATTTTTCACTACTTTTCCATTTTTTTTTTTAATTTTTGTTGGCAATTTTCATTATTTACATTCTAAAATTTTAATGCTTTTCGTTTTGCAATTAAAAAAAAAATAAAATAAAAGTAGTAAAGCACTAGTAGTTTATAGTGTATAGTGTGCATATATAGAGGAGCAAAATTCTTACTAAAACCACGAAAAAATAAATCTTTTAAGCAAGAATTACTACAAAACAAAAAGAAAATGGGATTGTATCATGCAAGAATTTTCTGCTGCTTCAATTTTTATTAGTTATCCCCTTAAAAATTCACAACACAATACATGTATGTATATAGTCGTCGTGACGTTCATGTCTATATCTCTTGTACACACGGTTGGGTGTGTAAATTACACGATGTAATTTACACGGCTATTTAATGGTTAATTTTGACATTCGACATGTTAAAAATGATTTTATGTAAAAAAAAAAGTTTTTTTGTAACTAAAGCGCCATCTCTTATAAAATCTAATTGTTAGTAAAGTGCCATCTGTTATAAAAAATTTGTTACTACTTTACGAACGGAATAGTAAGATTTTAGTTATTAACAGAATAATTTTGTTGACAATCAGCTAAACTGGCTCGGATGAAGGCAAAAGAAGAGTTTGCTGCATTCCTTAGTTCTAATGTCATTGAAATAAAACTCGTATAACCCAAAAGTTGTTACGGTGGCCATGTTTGGAATGTCAAATGTGCCCATTATAATCTCTTAATATGATCCTACTAAAGCTAATGTAGTAAATATGCAGTTACCATAAAGGTAATATGTAAAGACCTTGAGATGTGATACTGGAATGTTGATTTATTGTAATCCCCTCAAGGTCACCCTTCTAGATTCTTTCTTCATACTAGTTCAACATAGTAAAGGTGACGCACTCAAACTGAGTACTTATTTCAGAATAATCGTAGACTATAATAACCTTATCGGTGCTAAATAACGAACTTTACTAGCAATAGGTAGATCACGAGTTTATATTTGATGTCTTACGCCATACATCTGCAGTTTTACTTAGAGAACTGTAAATAATTTCATTGTAATTTATCAAGAACTTAAAAACATCTAGGTATTATTCCCGCGTCTTGGACCCACAATTTGTAATGACGTTAGGGGATCGATTATTCGTTTACGTTTAATATCTACTAACAAACCGGTACCTGTACACCTGTAAACACACATATTTGCGACGGCTTTGGTGTAGATACATCAGCTATTATAAATTTTCATACAAGAACCCTTTGCAACCTCAAATTTATCTTTGATACTCTGGTTCCATATATACTGTATTTGAAACGTCCGCTCTAGTGTTAATCGATAAGTTTTTGCATATCTAAGTATAGTAGGTATGTGACTCGACTATATATACTCCGTATTTTGCTCTTCACCGAATGTCTATCAAATCCAATTTTTTGACTGCAGAATTTCTCTACTGAATAAATATGGTAGGGCATGATGACACATTCATTACGACCTTACGATGTAACGTGATGTAATTTTTAATATAATATTTACATTTGGATCGTAACAGTGAGAAATCGTCTCGATATACTGATACAGTACTGATAACGACACATTCAGCTCATATTTACAGAGAAGAATAAATACGATAAATATTCTTTTCGTATATGTTCTAACCCTTCGTCCTTTTTATCTGGTCTACATAATCGTCAATGATTTCAGTGCATTCAGTACTGTTGAAGATCTTCTCCTCAAAATTGTTTAATTTTTGGAACAAACCAGAAATTACAAGGTGCTAGATCCAGAGAATATGGTGCTGGTCGTATTTCTTCTATGCCGGACATCACAATAAAGTTACTTGTTATTTCAGCAGTATATGAGCAGGCGTGTTGTCATGGTGTGAAAAGAAGCGCCGCAGTACATCTTTCTTCGGTTTTCCAACAAATTTTTGAAAAAGTTTTGGTAATCAGTCTTGAGTATACCATTTAGTATAAATCGCCACTTTCGGGTTTATATTTCACAAAAGAACATTGCGAGATAAAAAAGATTTTGGCAGGAGTGCCGTAGGGTAGTGTATTGTGACCTATTCTTTACCTGCTCTACGCCATAGGTCTACCCCAAATAAACACTGCACTTTTCTCAGTAGGAGACATTATATCGAGGAATATTCAACAAAACTTCAAGAGCATGTGACAAATTCATACAATAGACTAAAATAGACTCCACATGAGTATCGAGCTCAATGAATCGAAATCCTCGAATGTTAATTTTACTAATCTATAAATAAACTACAAACCTATAATCTTTAACGGTCAGCAAATTCTATATGCCAATAAGTCTAAATATTGAGAGATGACCTTAGAGATACCAGGCTAAGATGGAAAGAGGACATTAAAAAGAAAAAAACTGAGCTTAATATCAAATATCGAAAAATGGATTGCCTGCTCGGGAGAAACTCGGAATTGTCAACGAAAACAAATTGCTATTATATCAACAGGTACTAAAGCCTGAATGGGCTTGCGGAATACAGTTCTGGGGCTGCACAAAGAAAATCAACACCAAAATAATACAAACTTTTCAAAACAAAGAGCTACGAGGTATAGTTAACGCTCCGCGGTACGTTAGGAATGATGCCCACCAGAAGAACCTTAATATCCCTAAATAAAAAAAAATGTGAAGAGCTTCATGGTATGTTGGACACTTCACATGCAGTAAGAACATTGCAGAGAACGAATCCAGTTGATTTAATTGATTAAGGACAACAGTGCAAAGACTATACTTCAGTAAATAACCTTTAAATGGATCTGACCAATGGGCCTCATCATATTCACAAGTGACTAAATTAAAAAAGGAAAATTACTAGATGACAGTACTTATAGAACCATGTTTTGCTGGACCGCCCATTTTCGAATTTATTTAGCAAAAATTTAGCAAAATGCAATCGAGCCTCTTTTTGGACCTCATTTATAATTCGTGGAACTCATCGAGTATCCCAGTTGATTATTTTATATTCGCGATACAGGCATGACATTCAAGGCCAATTCATCAGCAATATTTTTTTGTGTTAATCTTTGACTTTGGACTTTATAGTCGAAGATTCTGGTCGACCTTCTCGAGGCTCATCCTCTATAGAAAATATCCCGCCTGGAATCTTTTGAACCACTTAAAAATAGTTTAAGCCGAAAACCATAGAGAATCACATAGCAATTTCCTGTTTACGTTGGTGGTGAAACTTCGTCTAATGCATTGGTGAAACTTCGTCTAATGAATCATAAAACAATTGCAAGGCTTGTTTCGCCTACTAAGCTTCCTGATTGAATTTTTGACATATAGGTGTCGTTGTTTACATGTAATTTACTTTTTATGTATTTTCGCAGTTTTTACATAAAAAATGTACTGTTCACATGTATAATCGTTATGCTCGTACATCTTTATGTATATCCTAATATCGTATTTGTACGAGTATACACACATTATATACGTAATCGTCGTCATCGACCAATCAAAAATGTTGAATCTCGAAATGTGCTTTTTGTCGTTTGTTCTATTCTAAATCTAATTTGTCTCTTGTACATAACTATTTTTGTGCCTTGACTCTCATCTACAGATATGTGTATATAAAGCATATCGTAATATGAGATTTGTCTTCGTGTACATACTTATACATACATACGAAAGCTGTATATGAATGCTATAAATATATAAATGTATGTTCATCTAGTCTCGCCAAACAAAAATTATAATGTAAAAAAATTTATGAAAAATTGCAATTTTCATTCTTTTTTTTTTGTATGAAAATGTATGTATGTATATGTATGTGTTATGTTTTTGCCCATTTCTGACAAAAAAGATGAAAAATAAAATAAAAATGCAAACAGAAGATAATATAATATTTTTCCTGTGTGTCACAAACTAAGTAGCCTATAGAGATGATGGGATGACCAGAAAAAAGTTTAAAATGAAAAACTCTATATGAAATTATTATGTATGAGAAAGGAACTCTAAACGAGAGGAAAACCTATCCTCGTCCAACAACAACACTAACAAAAAAAAACGAAGAAAAATTGTCTCTGAAATAAAATTATGTCTGATATCAAGTCAACGGTGACCATATCCAGAATTAAAAATACGTTTACCAATTTTTTTCCTCTCCACAGAATTCTGCTTTTCATATTTTTTTTTGTTGCAGTGTGCCACCTATCACCTATCCACCCAACTACAGTTGTGCTCTATAAATATATATATTCTCTGTGTGCAACACCATTTTTTTTATATTATTTATAAGCTCGGACTGTAAATGATGAGATGTGAAAAAAAAGTGAACTAAAAGTTTTGCCATCTTAACGGAAAGAAAATTCAATTTGACTCCCGAAATAGAGAAAAGCGGTATACCTTCACAACTTATCAAAATTCATATGTCAAAGTGGCTGAATAAAGCTTAAACGACAACAACAACAAAACTACACATTGTGTAAAGTGTCGACAAGTTAAAAGATTATGACCTCATCTTATTATTTTCTTGTTCTTTTTATTATGTTTTGTAATTTTTTTTTTTTGTTTTATTTTATTTGTTAGTTTTGTATTCTGCTTTCAAAAATATAAGAATGTGTGTAATGTCACACGTAAAGTGGAAAAAATAACATTTAACAGCATAAACGAAAGAAAAGGAAATAATAATTTTCTTTTGTTTTTACTAATGTTGTGTTAGATGTTGTATTATATAGTTGGATAGGAAGAACATATAGAATTGTTTAAGCTGTATACGAAACGCTTTGTTTTAAAGTCAATTTGTTGTGTATTTGTGGGGATTGGGTTAGATTGGTTTGTTTTATAATACATACATATGTGTCTTTGCTGATATTGACTAGCACTGTTGGTAGTTTTGTAATGTAATATTGATGACAAAAGTGATTGGTGAAAATTAGATTTGGCTTGAATGAGTTGAGAGATTATTTTTCAAGTCGAGATGCATATTATACGATAAACCGATTGATCGGCCGACGATCGGTTGATTTTGTTAAACATCAACATGATGGTTTTATAATAGTGAATCTTGAAACCCGGACCAAGTCTAGTATAGATGCAAGTCTAGTAAATGAGATTCCATGTAATTTTATATAATTGCATCTTAATCTATGGGCGTTTCGCTAATGTTTTATACCTGAGGGAGTGAACTATAAGAAACCCTGAAGGACAATCGTATATCAGCTCTAATAGGCAAATAAGAATTAAATAGATGGACAAAAAACCAACAGAACCATCTAGGAGCTGGTTCCCTCTGAAGTTTATCTACTTTCGGGGTCAAAACGACTTTATTTTTAAATAGGTAAGATCCCATCAATTTTCTTGATTGATGCCATTAGAGGTTTTTTCATAATATATTGTGCCTAGTGAGTCTCCTTCGGTAAACAGTTTTGTGTAATGAACCGAACGTTATGTTACGACAGCCATTAAAGGTAGATACAATAAACGGTGTTGCTTGCTTAAGACAGCAGGACGTAGGACATGAAATGAGTGTGTAATAACTCACTTGCTGACTCAACTAGCCCTTAAAATGGCTCACACTCTAGTCTATGTAAAGCCATATCGAGTAGGAGGTTTTAATTATATGTATGATTATAAATTTACCCGATCCCACTATTTTAAATAATCCCTGACAATTGTGTGATTTCGAAAATTGGGAAATACGTACTAAAGAAAGACGAAGTTTATTTAATTATCGATAGTAGAAATTGTCCACACAGTATAATGAAATTTAAGCGACAGAATCATGTACTATCATGCTGAAATTGATGGTTCACGGGTGATGTTGACTAATAAAATTTGAAATCGTATGCTAACATTTTCGCTATTTGCTAATATTTATATAATTATTTAAATACAGCCTGTTGTTAAAATCTGTTCGAATTTATTGAACGTCGTTACATTTTAAAATTACGACACGGTGGTTCCTATTAATCATCAATATAAATCTTTACTTTATGTATAATATTTGGCTCACATAAACATATAGACGAACTGCTTCTATCCCTATATACAGCTAGTGAAAAATTTTGTTATTCATTATGACACTCATAGTGTCATAATGAATAACAAAATAGTGATGGTATCTTTGTGTTCATGGGTACCATTGATTTAAATTAGAATGGTATATATACAATATAAATATATATAAATATATATATATATATATATATATATATATATATATATATATATATATATATATATATATATATATATATATATATATATATTTATATATATGTATATATATATATATATTTATATATATATATATAACGGGTGATTTTTTAAGAGCTTGAGAACTTTTTTTTAAAAAAAAACGCATAAAATTTGCAAAATCTCATCGGTTCTTTATTTGAAACGTTAGATTGGTCCATGACATTTACTTTTTGAAGATAATTTCATTTAAATGTTGACCGTGGCTGCGTCTTAGGTGGTCCATTCGGAAAGTCCAATTTTGGGCAACTTTTTCGAGCATTTCGGCCGGAATAGCCCGAATTTCTTCGGAAATGTTGTCTTCCAAAACTGGAATAGTTGCTGGCTTATTTCTGTAGACTTCAGACTTGACGTAGCCCCACAAAAAATAGTCTAAAGGCGTCAAATCGCATGATCTTGGTGGCCAACTTACCGGGCCATTTCTTGAGATGAATTGTTCTCCGAAGTTTTCCCTCAAAATGGCCATAGAATCGCGAGCTGTGTGGCATGTAACGCCATCTTGTTGAAACCACATGTCAACTAAGTTCAGTTCTTCCATTTTTGGCAACAAAAAGTTTGTTAGCATCGAACGATAGCGATCGCCATTCACCGTAACGTTGCGTCCAACAGCATCTTTGAAAAAATACGGTCCAATGATTCCACCAGCGTACAAACCACACCAAACAGTGCATTTTTCGGGATGCATGGGCAATTCTTGAACGGCTTCTGGTTGCTCTTCACTCCAAATGCGGCAATTTTGCTTATTTACGTAGCCATTCAACCAGAAATGAGCCTCATCGCTGAACAAAATTTGTCGATAAAAAAGCGGATTTTCTGCCAACTTTTCTAGGGCCCATTCACTGAAAATTCGACGTTGTGGCAGATCGTTCGGCTTCAGTTCTTGCAGGAGCTGTATTTTATACGGTTTTACACCAAGATCTTTGCGTAAAATGTTCCATGTCGTCGAATAACACAAACCCAATTGCTGCGAACGGCGACGAATCGACATTTCACGGTCTTCAGCAACACTCTCAGAAACAAACGCAATATTCTCTTCTGTACGCACTGTACGCATTCGTGTGGTTGGTTTAATGTCCAATAAAGTAAACTGAGTGCGAAACTTGGTCACAATCGCATTAATTGTTTGCTCACTTGGTCGATTATGTAGACCATAAATCGGACGTAAATCGCGAAACACTTTTCGAACCGAACACTGATTTTTGTAATATAATTCAATTATTTGCAAGCGTTGCTCGTTAGTAAGTCTATTCATTATGAAATGTCAAAGCATACTGAGCATCTTTCTCTTTGACACCTTGTTTGAAATCCCGCGTGATCTGTCAAATACTAATGCATGAAAATCCTAACCACAAAAAAATCACCCTTTATATATATATATATATATATATATATATATATATATATATAATATATATAAATATATATATATATATATATATATATATATATATATATATATATATATATATATATATATATATATATATATCCTACGTCCCCCGAAGTTGAAATCTAAAGCCCCTCGGAGGGATAAGTGGGGGGGAGCGCAGCAACCTCCCGCGTGCCCGTGAGAGCTAGCGAAGCCGTTAGCCTTTACAATTCTAGGAAATCTTTCTAGGCTCTACTACGAAATCATTCTAGGGTCTGCTACGAAATCATTTTTTAATAAAAATAATTAAAGAGTTAATGTGAATATAGTCTAAATTTGTAGGTAAACGTAGATTGAACATACATTTTTGTAAATTCGGACATTTACCGGTAAATTCGGACATTCGCCGCAAATTGGGGCTTTAACCGTAACATATGTTACATTGCCCAGTTTGCGCAGTGGTTAAAAAGCTGCGGGTTGGAGTGGGCGGTACCGGGTTCGAATCGCGATAGGGGCAGGATGCGAAAAGTGATTTTCACCATCGATCGTTTGGGCGGTGCGATCGGTAATGCGAATGAACTCATATGAGACCCTTTTGAGTTTAGAATCCATATGCTGTCCCATATTCCATGTCGGTACTATAGGTTGGCATGTAGATATACAATGTGCAGATGGTTTTTCGTAGAATCGGACCTTTAGCCGGAACGTCAGGTACTAGTGGGATGTCACAATGGGCCAATTGGATCTGAGTGACGGATAACAAAAAAGAAAAAGTTCTGACTTATGTCTGATATTTGCTTTACGGTTGCTCAAAGATTTTGAACACACCACCCCAGTCTCGAGATATAAACCCAATAGAGAATTTGTGGCACCTATTGCATGCGCATATAAGAAAACGTCATATTTCCAACAAGGTTTAATAGCAAAATATACTTCAGGAAAAATGGAACAAAATTAGACCAGAACTAACCAAAAAACTAGTAAGTTCAATGCCAAAAAGATCAAAATCTGCGTTAAAACAAAACAGGTGTGCAACAAAGTGCTAAAACATCAATATGGAAATTAAAATTCATAAAATATAAGCTAAAGCTGTCCTATGTCCGAATATTAAATTGTGATGAATTTGTGCCATTTTTTACTAAATCTATTATTTTGATAATTTATAAATCAATTTATTTATTATAATTCCCACCTCGTATTACAGTAATAAATAAATAAACATATTCTTATAATAAAAATTATTTTAAGTTCGATATGATAGTAGATAATCTAATAAATAATTGTATGCTACGTTTGTCCGAATTTTAAATAGTCTCACTGTATATATATATGTATATTATATATATATATATATATATATATATATATATATATATATATATATATATATATATATATATATATATATATATATGTATATATATATGTATGTATATATATGTATATATATATATATATATATATATATATATATATATATATATATATATATATATATATATTATATATATATGTATATATATATATATATATATATATATATATATATATATATATATATATATATACTGACTATTCCACGATTCTAGAGCGTAATTTTCGGGATGTTCTAACAAAATGTATTAGAACTGGTGATTGCAATTCCGAGATCTCTGTTAATGTCGCAATCCTGAAATCACGAAGTATTGAGGTCGGGATTCTGCTATTTTATATGTATTATTTGTACTAGCTCGACCAACAGTTAATGATAGACTTTCTTTTAACGTAACAGTCCTCTCTACTAATTTACGTAATTCATTCAGATCACAGGGGTCATACAAAATATTCCTAAATCATCAGTTAGTTTGTAAAATAGGAAATTTACGAGAAAATACTTAACGGACGCTAATTTATATTAACGTACACGATTATTTGATCATGTTATCCAATTGGAAGTAGTTGCTCCTATTATCAACAGAGTTAGGAAACTTGAGGAATACCATACAAATTAATTCACTTGAGCATTCAAGTAACGAACATGCGATTATATCAGATTTAATTTATACATTATAGGTCCAGCTAAAGTCACGGTATAGAGGCTCTTTATCGTGAGGATTCAAACTTAGTAATAGATGATATTGTCATTAAATGACAAAACTACTAATGTAAAACAGTTAATTTAGGCCAGCAGTTATAAAGCGTTTTAAAGCAGTTATAAAGACTTAAGTGGGATGTCCACTAACTTACATCCTACTAAACCAGTACAATACTACGGGTCATTATGCTGTCTTATAATATACGAAAAATATAATTCTACTTTCTAAAGTAATCGTAGTGCTCCGTGATGAAAAATAAGAGCCTGCACAATTAGATGATGGCTTTGTATAGGGATGTATCGACCGAGGGTAATTTTGTTTGTTTGGCCACTATCATAAGATGAAGCCGTGTTTTTATAACTATTTCCTGTAATTGTTTCAGATGGTTTCAACAGCTTATAATACATTTCACCGGCTGGTTTGGGCAATATAAAGAGCATAACCTTGAATTCGTTAATATTTAGTTTGGTCGTTTGACATCTCAATGATTTTCGAAGTTTGGGACTATCGTAATTGCCTGTTTTTCAATCCGTCACAATACGTTTCAAACATCCCTTCCGTTTTTGTGGTTCAATCATCTGTTCACAAACAAACAAACGCTGTTTTAACTTTTCTCGGTTTAAACCGGCATTGCAATCAATATTCTTGGTTCTGAGTCGTTCTGGGATCTTTGTGGCGTTTTGAAGTTGTTTGATTAGTTTTGACTATCGTACCAAATCTTTTTGAATTGAACACAACTGTTGGTTCAAGACTCTAAATATTCATCTTTAAAAACTTTCTCTTTTCCACATTTATGAGGATCTTCGATATGAACAAAATAACAAAAGCAGTCGTTTGTGGTGTATTTATTTCGACTACTACTTACTGCTAACGCTATCTTCAGGAAAATGACTGAAAAGTTGTAGAGCTATAGTAATAAACTTATGGTAATAAACGTAAAATCTTGTCAGCAACACCATTTTGTAAACTATTTAGCCATCTAATGAAGTGAGCTGTTTTAATAACGAGGATAACTAAACGAATTGTTAAATGCACAAACCCTGAAATTGTATAAAGATTTTGATTCAAAAGAAAGCAAAACTGTCATTCCTTCTTATCAAATTTATTCCCATTTATGTCACATCCTGATACGCGATAGGTTCATGATAAATAGGATAGTAAGAAATTATGTTTTGTTGATGTTTGTTTGAACCCAATCGGGTAGCATCAATCAATTTTTTATATAAGGAAACAACAATTAATCGCTGAGATCAAATATAGTGGATGCGCACGCAATTCGTAACCAAACTCATAAATTTAATTCAACGCGATTACACACTTCCATTGTCATATGAAACCAACGTTTAATTTCTGTCGTTGTACATTAATTTGAAATTATTATTCGTTAACGTTTGTTATCAATTGTACAGAGATGAATTGTGTCACGGTCACCCATTTCGCGAATAGCTTTGTCATGTCCACATATTTCACTAAATGTTTTGCTATTTGATCGAACCATTCAGAAAAGGATTGCCTTTATTTCAAATCTTGTAGCATTATTAAAAATAAGTTCTGCCCTTCACGTTACGTGATGCCAAGGGATTATCGAAAAAGTTTACAAATAGAAAAGAGACTTTAACAAATCACTCATATAAGTTTCTAAATTCATCAAAAATGTGACATTTTAATTCATGAGAGCTATTTAGAATTCCGTAATGATTGGGCTGGGTCTAACGCTTTGTGAAATCTGCCATAAGCTGAAAGTTCGCGGTTCTAAAATTTGACAAGTTTAACTTTAAGATGTGGGCACTGGTATGTGTCACCAAAGTCATCAACATTGTCAAAGTTATTCCCGACTGTGCTACTTTAATGGACACCAGCAGAATTAGTTTATGATCTAATCAGATTTCCATATCAACTTTTCGTATAAACAGCTCATAATACTGAGTCGTGAAGATTTGGTTTTTGATTTGGACACTTGGAATTGTTGTTGAAACCCCATTTTTCGTCCCCAGCCATAATGTAATGCAGTATTTACTTCAGTTCTTGTCTTTGCAGCATCTGTTCACGAACGAACAAACGTCGTTCAACATTTCTCGGTGTTGACTCGTATTGCACCCAATATTTTTGCTTCTAGATCATTCGCAGGTCTTTGTGGCATTTCAACCGTCGTACCAAATTTTCTTGACCTAGACAAGATTTTCATTAAGATCTTCGACATCACCGGTCTAGAAGCGTTGAAAATACTCACAACACGTTCGTTTACTAAGAACGACCTCATCATAAGTATACCTGAGAGCATTCTGTGAGACGCCAGTGACGAGAATTTGGCTGCTACTCTTAATCGCAAATAAGTTTATGATGTAAATACAAATCCACCACTGAAATCAAACGTTTCATTAACAAAATAATCCAAGAATGTGGATTACGGTCTGTGTCTATTTTATTTTGACAGCTTCTTCCTACTACTATGTAGTGAAACGGTGGGAGCAACCTATAATATTAAACTTAAAGATCTGGTGAAAAACTTGAAATCTAGTCAGCAGTAGCATTTTACAAGCTAGTTAAGAGCGTGATGAAGAAAACTCTGAAAAATAAACCCTAAGAAGGAAATTATGTATTAATAATTTTTTGTTTCAATAACCACCTCATATTTTAAATCACTCGGCCACCACGAAGTCATTTCGTTGAGACCATTCGTATCCAAACTCTTGAAATTAATTCAATACGATTACAAAGGTCATTTGAAACGTTCTTGAACATTCCTTTGAAATTATCACTTGATAATGTTTGTGATCACTTGTTAATGTTTGTGATCAATAAAGTCTAATTGCTCCACACATTGTGCGGATAGCTTTGTCATGTCTACATATTTTCAAATAACTTATAATACTATGTATAAGAAAAATCGTGTCAATTTCCATAGTAAATGCCAACGACAGTATGATTTCGTTAAATATTAGTTTTGGAAAAGATTTCTAGATGGCATACCATACGTTTTAACGAGAATAATAGATGGCACGTTAATTAATTTATAATGAAATGACATTATTAAAAAAAAAAAAATTTTGTTTTATTTATTTATTTTTATTTATAAATGTAAGCTTTTTTACTTCAATGATTCCCAATTTCGATTATAAAATTAAATTTTTGTTTTTAGATTTTAAATGTTTGGTTTCGTTAATAATTCGTTGAATATAAAAAACTGCAGTTAAAAAATGTAAACATTTCGTTCGTCTACTACTAGTGCCATCTTTTAATCTTCTCCGGAATTATATCATGTTGGCAGATGATATCGATGCGATTTCCCTTATAGTTATTACAAGTCATTTGCATATTTTACCAAAGGTTGTGTTGTTGCCAGATTGAAATTCATATACAATTTTATTTTTTCGATTATCCAATATTTTAATTTTTGTAATTAGTACGTTAAAATCAAACATTTTAAGAACTGAATACAAAGGAAAGAATATTAGCTCAAGCCACTGTCAAATCATTTGCGGTTCGCTTATTTGCATCCTACTTGACGCCATTTACGCAGAACCATCTGCAGATTGTGTAGCTTCCATGCCAGCCTATAGGACTGACATGGAAGGTGGGTAAGTTCATGAATTCTTCACTTCGACCATAAATGTGTTCATTCACACCACCGATCGTAATCAGATGGTGATAAATCTTGTTTTCAACCCTACACCATTCTACTAAATAAATTTTGACAGTTTTCTTTGAGCTTAGACAGTTTTCTTTTAGCCTATACAGACATGTGTCAGGATTGAGCAATCCATTTCATTTTAAGCTCAGTTTAAACTTACATATGAACTTTGAATTGCACATTTTATAATTGAGGCAGGTTTATGTTATGAAGCAGGTGTACACCCCAAAATCAATCCAAACATAAGTTAGCAATTGACAAGAAAGTCACGGCATACTGTTAGAGGCTAACTCCATCTATTATAGTTATCATGTCGATTTAGATGCCATCTATTAGATTTATCATTTACTTTATGATTAACTTTACCTTGTATTTGATATACAACTCTGTTGCGTAAGATGAGTTCGACTGACAAAGAAAAAAAAATACAACAGACATACTTAATTATATAGTTATAGTGTAGATTGACTACACCATTAATTTAGAGGTTTTTTTGTTCTAACTCTCAATCTGTTTCGCGGCTCGAGGCACTTCCAACTCTTTTGCGGTTTGCTTATTAACGTCCTTATCTTGCGCCATAATAGCCAAATCGATGACGTACGGCTATAGGTTCGATTTACGTAGAACCATCTGCACATTGCATAGCTCCATGACAGCCTTTAGTACTGACATGGAAGATGGGTTGTGGCCCATGAATTCTGCACTCCAACAGGGGGCCATAGATGTCTACACCTCTAATCGAAATCGTATGGTGAAAAATCCCTTTTGCATCCTGCCCCTATCGGGATTCGAACCCGGTACCTCCAGCTCCAACTGCCGCAGCTTTAACCACTACGCCACCTGGGTGGTAAATTTTGAGGTTGATATCGTCCATAACGTAGCTATGTTATAATAATACACGCATAGTCATAAGATTGACCATTATTACTGAATTTGGGTATAGAAACAATACACATTCTAACCAAGATTAATCACATATTGTGGTTTTGCATTAATCTGGCTTAACTGTAAGCGCAAAGCTATATCTAAAATGTAAATTACAAAAGATCAAAAAGACCTATAAATCGTTTTTTAAACAAAACTGAAATAACAATTTGCTGAATAACCACGAAAAAGTCATCTAAACGATCAATTCAAATACATATATCACCGCCAACATATAATGTCAAATCCCCCCAAAAAAAAAAAAACAAAAAAATCGAAAAATCTATTTTAAATATCACAAATCAGCAGTTAACCGTAAATCAACCAAAAAGCACAATAATAAACTAATGATCACCGGCATCATGATCATATCATCTTCAAAATATGTAGATATTTATTACATAAGACATTTTGATATTTCGAAAAAATTATAACAGCCGCCAATATATATGTGGTGTATCCATCGATCGACGTCCAACAACAAGCAACAACAAAACCTGACCGAGTTCTAAATAAATTTTATCATTCACATAAATTAGAAAATTTTAACAAAAAAATGTCAAAAAACGATCATAATTTATTAATATTAAAATTTTTTTTATTTTATTAGTTTTTAATCAACTAATAATAACAATAATATTAGTAACATCGGAACGCAACAACAACATTTCAAAGATCTTTTTCTTTCAATTTTTGGATTTATTGTGTCGGCATTGAAGAAGATAAAAATTAAGAAAAAAAAAATTCAATCAAAAATTAGATATTTTTGAATATATAATTTTCCAGCAAACCGAACGATCGAACGGTTAAGGAAATATCATTGATCTTTTTGTTTTTTTTTATTTCGTAAAAGTCGATTTCATCGATCACGATCATAAAAATATCAATTTGATGATGATCTTGAGTTATAAACAATATAAAATCGATCGCGGCTAACTGTATCGAAATGATTTCATTTTTGTTTTTGTCATCATCTTATATACATATTCAAATGACACTATTGATTGTGAGTGATAAATTAACGAAATAAAAAGCAAAAAAAAAAAACAGATCGAGTGATATAAAAAAAATCGATTAAAATATTTTGCAATAAAATTAAAAATTAAGGTATGGTTAGGAAATCGTACGACAAATCTTTATATTCATCACCAACATTTTGTGTTATATTCATTAAAATTTTTAATGATCATCAAACGAACACCGGTCAACGCCGCGCGTCAATCAGAAAACAGAATTTTTTATTGATAACAAATTAAATTAAATTAAAAGACGTCAAATTTTTTTTTTTAAAAGACGAACACAAACATAATCTTCGAGTAATAATATATAATAAAGAAAATAATAGGTTTAATTTCGAACCTACTCTCGCTCGATCGTATCATAAAGGGTTTTCGAATAAGAGATTTCATTTTGATATTTAAAAAAACAAATGGTTATTGTTATATGTTTTATATACTAACGGGTGGGACATCTATCGGTTTAAATTGTCAGACGAAGTGGCTTGCTGTTTCGCATATTGTTGGTGGTGGATTTATATTTGCAGGCCGACCTACTGGCTTACGTTTTCACTTCGAACTCGACCTTAGTTGTCCCCGATGGAGTTACGCCTCCGTCAATTTCGTATTGTGGTTCAATACAGGAAAGCAGGGTAAATACTCGAACGCCTGGAAGAGTGTGATGGTGCACTGGTTCCAATATCAATTGTGTCAGTCATGGCAAAAGTTTTTGAGAAATGCATTAACCAACAACTGGGGCATTATCTTGAGATTAATAAAATAATTCCAGGCTTCCGCGAAAGCCGCTCCACAACCGATCTATTGACTTATGTTGTAAACAAATAGAATCTCGCCCTTGAGCAACACGAATAAGCTTTTGCACTCGCTTTAGATATATCCAAGGCTTTTGACAAGGTTTGGCATGAGAATCTCACTTGTAAACTTGTGGCATACGACTTGGATTCGATGCCCATGAAGTGGATAAAAATCTTTCTAACGACCGAAAGATCAACGTTATGCTAAATTGGAGATCATCAACGACACACTCCTCAAATGTCGGAGTCCCACAGGGATCAGTTTTGTCAACTGTGTTTTTGTTATACATTAATGACTTTTTGGATAGCACTGTGAACTCTATCCACAGTTTGGCTGATGATGCAACATTGAAGCCTTCTATTTCATTCGAGGTTGAGCCTATACTCCTTCAGAGTTAAATGGTTAAGGGCAGGAAGTGGTCACTTTGCTTTAATCTGATTTGAGTACAATATTTGAGTAGGGAGTAAAAAATCAGGCCAAATTTACGTACGAAGGATCACGCGTTGAGTGCAGGAATCTGACAGTTACAAGGAGCTAGGAAGTCTAAAAGTCCGTCCTGCACTCAATTAAAACTAAACTTGACAAAAAATTGAATCTGGCAACACTTATGTCATTCTATTCTGTCACAAATTCAGTAAATTATCTCCAGTGAGCAAAATTAATCGATTTACGCTTGAGTAACGTAAGAATTTATTGGAAAATTATTTCCAAAACAAAGACAATTGGTCGGGAATTGCACGAAAATGTCGTGTACAATTTTGTCGCAGACTTACAGTGTCCGGTATACGCAAGTTTACTGTTAAAGTTCATCAAACTGGTTTCACTGTCAATGCGCCAAAATGTGAGTGTGCTCGTACAGTGCGTATATACACACAAAAATATCGAAGCTGGCGGCGCAACCATTACGATCAATGGAGACACCTATCGCACATGGTATTGAGGTGAACGATGTTTGGTTTCAACAGGATGGTGCCATTTGCCACACATCTCATGCCACAATCGATTTATTGCGTCAAACGTTTGATGGCCGTTTAATTATCCGAAATGGTGATGTCAATTGGCCGGCATGAAGCTGCAATTTAACACCATTGGACTATTTTCTGTGAGCCATTAAGGACCAGTGTTATGCCGACGAACCAGAAACAATGGAGCACTTGAAGGCAAACATTCGGCTTGCCATCGCCGAGATACATCATCTATATATGTACATTAGGAAAACAGTAAATGCACCAGATATATTAATATGGCCTATGACATACTTTTACAAACCCTACAGCTTAACACTTTTCTCGTTGCCTTAAATAATAAAGTTTTTAATGCTGAGAAATATTTTTACACAGAACCATCTTATCAACAGAGACGGGTTATCATTCAGTTCATTTCATGCGAACTTCGAACAAGAGACGAATTCTAGAACTTTTTAGAATTCCGGTGAATTTTTATTTCCAGACAAGTCAGGCATAAGTTTGTAAGATTAGCTTTCACGTTCCGTCGATGGGAAAAAAGAATCAAGAATAGAAGGTATATTTACGTCCACAGTCATTCGAGATGCTCGGCCGTGGACTATTTCGAGTGTAGCCAGATACTTTTTCAAAATTCTTGCCAACATGTGAAAATTATGCTTCAATTTCTTGTAAATTGTTTAAGTGTTTCAAAAGGAGTTTAAGTCAAGTCGAGAATATCAAATATATATTAGACGTAGCCAAACTAGATTCACCAATCAATAAAGATCATATAACCATCAGTTCCGACGCTGAATTGTAATCATCTCTGGAAACAAAACAAGATAACAGTACAGTACATCGATCCAATAATTCTATCGTCTTCGTATACAAACATCGAAGATGACTATATGGTACTGAGAGGCGCTAAGAGATTAACAACGGTTGAGATAGCTTACCAATTATCAAACAAATGAGAAAACAGTTCGTTTCATAGTTCGTGAAAATTTCGAAGCTATACACATAAGTGTTCAGAAGATGGTACTGGTACATCTTAGTAGGACGATATTCCAACTTTTTTGTACAATGTGAATAATACGATTTCGGGAACCCCTCAAAATACGTGTAAGTTTCGATAATCACTTCTTCGTTTGAGATGAATCTTTGTCCTGCGAGCCATTTTTTCAAGTTTGGAAACAGGAAAAAGTCACTAGGAGCTAAATCTGGACTATAAGGTGGATAAGCAACCAACTCGTAGTGTATTTCACCCCAAAATATAGTGGCCATAACCTTGCCAGCCGATTTCACTGCCTTTGCCTTCTTCGGAGCACTTCCACCAGCTTCCACCCATTGTTTCGATAGATTTTTGATTTCAGGTGTGTAGTGGTGGACCCACCTTTCATCAACAGTAATTAATCGACACCAAAAATCAACAGGATTACGCTTTATCTTGTCCAAACACCGCTGTGAAGTGCTCTGTCGAACTGCGGTTTTGTGCACCCATCTTGTCGATAGCTTTTTCATATACAAATGTTCATGCAAAATGGTGAACACACATTCATATGATATAGTTACCATTGCAACAATCTCACGCAACTTGAGTCGGCGATCTTTAAGTAATCACCTTTTTTGGCCTTCCTGTTGATGGTATTGTTGCAGTACTTATTTGGCCGCGTTTAATTTCAGCAAACCAATGTTTTATCATGTAATCTGACGGAGCAGACTCACCGTAATTTTTATCGAGCTTTTCAAATAATTTTTCCTTTTTTCAAGAAACACAAAAGTTGCTTACTTCAAACGACTATAACAAATAAACTAATCGATGAATTTGGGTGAAATTTTAACAGCTGACGTTTGATAGATCGGGATTCCTAACAAACAAAATTGTTTGTGCGTGTGCTGCCATCTAGCGCTAGGTTGCTTGATTTTCAATCCGCCCTCGTATGTGAACAAGTATAACATGATCCGGGCACACCTAATAAAATGGTGGGATTAACAAGAGGGTTTGTTGAACTTATTCAACTTTTGCATATAAAAGATCGAAAATTTCCAGAGTAATGGAAAGTTCAGCGGTTGGTACCGCCAAATCTGCTTGCTAGATATGGCAGATAAAATATTAGAGAGAATCATATCTGAGAAACTACAGAAAACCACAAAATGGACTTAGACAAAAACCAAAACGGATTGTGTAAAGCTCGCTCTACCATTGAAAATATTAAACTCATATTGTGAGTACGACTCAAGAGGCAATATCTATTATAATTGAAGGAAAGAAGATTTCAAAAAGTGTGGTAGTTATATTGGATATTATTGATGATAGAAGATCAAAATAAAGAATCGGAGAAAGAACGTATCGATTCACCAGATTAATGAACCTGTTCCATTCTTAATATGACGACATTTATTACGTCGCTTGCTGAATGCCCTCGATAATAACCAGACTGAATTTCGAAATTCGAGTCAGAAATTCGATGGTGATCTTCCAAATATTTCATCAACCGGAAATTGATCACGGACTCCAGTTTTTTTGCAATAGCGATTAGACTATATAATTCAAATGGGCTAATTTATTGCCTTTATTGGCAAATGGATGTAATAATAATCTGTTGCTTATAGAGGAATGTTTATTTTATTGTAAAGAGGAAGGTATGCCATTAATATTTGAAAACGATATCATTCAAATGGCAGCCACGGCTACGTTTGCAGCACCTTACACTTTTTCATGACCAACGGCTCTATGTACTCGGTAACTTTACGAATCGATTGTGGATCATTGGCCTAGACCTTATCTGTCACGTGGCCACGAAAAAAAACAAAAGGTGTTAAATCACAAGAAAAATAACACGGCACGTTGAGGATGGAGAGGCTTATCAACAATAATTCTTCTGAATATGATTTTTCGATGAACCCAATCAGCAAAGAAACGACGTTTATGGTGATCGACCGGTTTGAGTTCTTGTGCGTTAACTGATGTTTAAAGGCCTTAAGACTTAAGTCTTAATGCAAAATATGGCGTAATATCGTTTGTGGAATGACTAATGTCACGGATGGACGAGAAATCAACAAACCTAGGTTTTCTTTAACACTATGGGGTACAGCTGTACGGTACAGCAGCAATAACCTCACTTGTTGTTAAGCGACGCACATGGTTTCGATTCTTCAGATCACTAACTTGCCCCAAACAGATCAAATTTTTTGCCAGTTTTACTATTGCCGGCCGACTAGGCCAAGCAATTTTCACCATTTTTTTAGTGAATTTTAACAATTTAAATGCGTTGTTGAAACGTTGATCGTACCATTTCTTGTCAAATGGCAAAACAGGTCCAAAATTGACAGCCGGTCAAATAGCAGTCTATTCAAAATGAAACCTCTTATTTGAAAACCCTTTATATATACACACACACAAAAAATCACGACAACCAACAACAACAATAACATCATCAGATTATAAGAAATTTATCCGGTCGATCAAGTTGAACGATACGCGTTCAACTTATCGTTAATCCTGTTTGAGTATGTACGGGTATCATCATCGCCCATCGCATGCGCATATCATTTATACGATGAGAGAGAGTTAATAAATGATTTTCGTGTGTTAATCAGTTTAAAACTTAATTACTTATTGCTTTTAATTTGTTTTTTTTTTGGTTGGTTGAGAGGCAGATGGTCCCATCTTAAGATCGAGACGCGATCGTTAAAATATTGATTTTTAAATTTTTATTTATTTATATATCATTAGGCTTTATTGGCAGCTAATTACATGTTTATAGAGCTTAATTTTTGGTGAAGGTCTCCTGTTTATATTTTTGCTTCATTTCGGTTGGAAAATCATTACCACAATGCTAATGATGGCGATTAATTAGTTAATCGCTGTGATCGTATCGAAAATAATTTACCCGCGTGCGATAGCGAAAGATGTGTTAAAAAATTAATTTGGTTTATGCACATGTGGCGGATATCGAGATAACGTCGATGATTTGGGTATAATTATTTTAATATAATAGTAAGAGGCTTTGTTTGTCATCCGATTGATTAGTGGTTAGGCTTAAAGACGATTTTGACGTTAAAGGCCAAAATTTACAAGATCACGTCAACATTTAAAGAGACAATGGCTTTTATTATTATGTATGGATTGAACATTAAGATTTGATAAATGACGGTATTACGGTAATTTTGTATTTGGTCTTTGGTTCGACCTTCATATTCACTGGTTTCACGTTGAGTAAGAATCCTGAACATGTCACCCAATATTATGCTGGTTGCATCTCCAAGGCTCGTTTGATGCGTTGTTTTTTATTCTTATTATAGTTTTTGATCTCCTTCCAATAGCTGCTCTTGTTGTATTGAATTGCCAGCGTCCACTCTATAGCAATAATTTCCAATTTACCTAATTTTTCAAAATAGACAGTACACTGAGAGAATATAGCCATGGCTTATAGGTGATTCATCGGGCCTGTGGTTTTGACTCGGCGGTGAGGTTGTTGTCTAGGCTTGTTCTCGATGGAAGTTGTATTAGCCCTTGAGGAATCGGTCATTGATACAGTTGACTAATTAGGTGATGAATCATCAATAATAGGTTGGTTACATAGTTTTTTTATTGGCCGTTGTAGATGGCATCTTTACATTTGACTGTCACGATTCGAATTAAATTATCTTTCCCGGCATTATTGTCATGATGTCGTCCTAGCTTTCATCTTGTAGCAGGTAGTTAGTCATCTTTAAGTAACACCAGATGAAGACCATCGGTTTCAAAAATCTTGCACCATCTTTTTGACCAAGTGCCATCTTGTTTTTAGCCTCATGTTGTTAATCATCGCCTCTGGCATAGCTTTTAGTGAATCCCCAATCAAAAAATGTCCTGGTGCTAGCACTGTTGCATCAGATGCATTGTTGGTTATTGGCTGAGAATTAAGGACGACTTTTATTTGCGTGGTGAGAGTATTTAACTCTTCGAATTTTACAGTTGATTCTTCTATCACTCTCTTAAGATGAGGTTTACGGATTTTATTCCTGCTTCCCAAATTCCACCATATAGTGTGGAGTGTGCGAAGGAATAAAGTGCCAGGTGGTCCCATCATTAGCTAACAGGAGTGCTATGTCGTGAAGTAGTGTTGTCATAGATGCACGGTATGTCTTTTTCATTACAAAATTTGCGCCAGTAAAATAGATTCCATTGTCCGAGAATATAGCCTTTTGTATGCTGCTATAAATGTCTCTGTTGTGAGACTGCTCACTATCTCAATGTGGACCACTTTTGTCACCATACATACAAAAAGGGCGATGAATCTCTTGTCGGATTTGTTGCATCTACCGTTGGTAGTTCTACATAAGTTGAATAGGGCCTGCATAGTCAATTCCCGTTTTGGAGAACGGTCTTCCCGGCCTTTTTCTTGATGATGGTATACTGCCCTTTAGTTGTGCCGAAAGCATATTACGCATGTTGGATTTGCAAATTTCTTTTAAAATGCGGAAGCACAGCATGTAAACGTCAATGTCAGAGGAATGATCAATAAATTTTTACTGCCCAAATATCTAGATATTGGTGTAACCGACTCGTAGTTTCAATATGATGGTGCAACGTGCCCCACAGCAGGCAAAACAATCGATTTATTGAAAGAAAACTTTAGTGAGAACATCATATCAGGGACCCGTGAATAAACCTCCAAAGTCTTATGATCTGACACCGTTAGATTTATTTTTATGAAAATTCATCGACACCTGCATTAAATCGACTCTCGCGAAAGACTGCTGGAAAATTAGAATGGATCATTTAAGAGCCAGTCGTGGATAATATTTAAAAGAAATTTTTTTCAAACATTAAATGTCATAAACCGCACTTTCGTCACAAATTTCGATTATTAAATTGATTTTGATTTAAAAACAAACTGCGGGAAGCTCTTATTGGATCGCCCTTTATGTGTAAAAAATAATTTCATGTAAAAAAACGGATGCGCCATCTCTTATCAAATGAAATTGTAACTAAAGCACCATCTGTATTAACTGTATTACTTAAATGTTCTTGCAGCTCTATTTGCCTTCAATCTTTTAGTAAAGTTTTCCAACACATGTTGGCATAATTGTGGTTCAATTTGAGTGATTTGCTGATTTGTTTCAGATTTTGAAAACCTCCTATAAAGAAGTCTAATGGCGTTAGATCTTTGGGGTCAACTAACAGTTCCTCTTCGAGAAATTTTTCGATCACCAAATTTCTCTTTGAAAATATTAATTGTTTCTGTTGGTGTATGTCATGTGTTGAACTGACATATTCTAAGTATCAATATGCTCCAAATCATCAAAGTTAAAGTAAGTAATCATCGTTCAAAAGCCACTCACAGTAACAGCGTGTCCAGTTTGATTTACCAAGGCCAAAATATAGGCCAATACCAAAAACCACACCAAATAGATATTTTTTGTGGATGCAGTTGTTTTGCCAATATTACTCGTGGACTTTCTTCACACCAGATTCGACAAATTGTTTGTTTACTTCTACATAATTTTCACCAAACTCAAAATAATTCTTAGCGATGAAGGTGCGTTGTTCAATCGTATACTTCTCCATATGCACGTTTCGCAATGATTATACTTGACAGCTTTCAATATCGGAAACCATTTTCGTACAAAAAATACAAATAGCGGCAAATTTAAAAAGTTAACTAAATTTGATCACCCTTTACATTAAGCCTTTCGTATTTCGGTCGATTTATGCAATGATGCACCGAATAGTCTCACTTATATATGTTGGTCATCGATTTATGACATATGCAATGGCTTCAGGAACTGAATATAATCCTTTAAAAAAAATAATTTCTAGGCACCGTCCTCGTTTTTTCGAATTTGGCATCGTCCTCGCTTTAACGAATGTTTGGTGCTATCTCATACAAAACGATTTGTATATCCTGAAGCGTTGTAATCGAATTGAGCCGGTATTTAAACCGCTCAAAACATTGATGATCCGGCAAGCTTATCACCTTCGATTAGTTTCCACGAAACAGAACTAGATGGCGACGTAATATCAACGGATAATAGCATATACATACTAATACTACCAAAATATATACATGGCTGGAACGGATATAGTCAATGTTCGCTAATAAGACGAAATCCATCCTGTAATTCAGCAGAAAATATATTATAGGACCGCAACAACAGATTTGAAGCGTTCAAAAGAGAACAAACTGCAACGTAGAAATTACAACCAAATCGTTAGTGGATGCATACAAAGTGCATCAAGTCTACAGATATTATTCCTGCCAGCGTTTTGTTAAGTCTAACTATACAGCTGGTAAGCTATTAATTTCAAGATTAACCAAGAGGATCTCTGTGATGATCTCATAATTCTTCTTTAATCCCAATAAGTCTGAAAATTCAATCTCCTGGCTTTTTTAACCTTAACTAATAGTTAGCCTGTTTAGAACAGAACACAGGTTTGTTCCGAGTGTTTTGGTTAATGATAAGTGAACACGAAATCTCAAACAATTGCTTGTGATTACTTTTGACAGTACAGAAGCCTGCAATTCTATGTCCAACGTTGCACATCGTGGATCATCAATTTGCAGTTCTAATTTTGTAACAGCCAAAAACATAGTGTATTTCAATCGATCAAAGAACGACCATCTATCAAGAGTTTGTGAAACATAAATTAAGTCAAATAAAGAGAAGTAAAACGTTTGTCCCATGTTGGGCGCAATAAATAAATCACATGGCATCGATGATTTTCTAGCATTGATAAGGATCACAAACGGTATTGTCTTGCAAGATATTTTGAAAACGGTATACTTATATAGGACCATAGACCATAGATCTATTGGTTAAAAGCTGTAACATTTTTTCGGTCATATGTGTGTATGTAAAATTTCAAAAACTAAAGTAACAGTTTTTACAGTTTTGGACACAATGATTTTGAGTGTATACTGTCACACTTTTATGTCATTTAAGAGGTCTTCTAACGCTTTCCAGTTATGGCCTAGTATTATTAAAAATCGACGAATCTCCTGAATATCTATGAAATGCATTATTTCATCTCATCAATTTTCATCAGATTTAAATTTAAAAAAAATGTTGGAATACTCATACAATTGCCTGTTGGATCCGCACCTATTCACTTTTGATCCATTAAAATACAATTTGAATGGTATATCAAGATTCGATTCTAAAGTTTTCCATATAAAAGCGAAAGCGTATCCAAAAATGAAAGAGGGCACTTCAAATGTTAGACTGGATGTGACCTCCTAAAATACGCAATGCAAACACTATATTTAACTAGAGCATCCAGGTTGGATAAGTAATCTATACGATCACTTTATTTTTTGGCTAATTTCTACTTCCTAACACTCTAAGATATAAGTTTGAACTTGAGATAATTTACTTAGAAAACTGACACGTTGGTTAATAATTTGAACCAACTATGGAACTGTGAAAACTAAATAAGTAATCACTTCTATACCAAGTTAATTGTATTTCTCACAAGATTGCTTGCTGGGAATTTGTTTAGCTAATAATTAACAGATTGTTTAAGTGCACAAGTCTATATTCAAATATTTTGGAAATGTTTTCCCCAGATAATGTTCTGTGGCGGTATAACCTCGGCTCAAATTATTGCTGATGCAGGAGATTGAATTCGCCGATCAAATTGCTGGTCTTTTGATTTGCACTCTTACACATCGTTTTGTTTAGACTGATACACAAACATTTTGTTCACATGTAAATGTCGTATATAGCTCATTAACAATAACTGATTGTAATTCCATTTCGACAACTTATTTTAACTACGATGTAAAACGATATGCTTCATTAAGCTTGTAAACAACATAACAGACTGACGATGAGCTCGCTGTCATGCACACTGTTTGACTGTCACAGCAGCTTGAAGTTGCTAACACTTACAGTGCCGACTCCTGTATATATACATGGATCATCAGTGAATACTTGTTTCATTTTGTAGCAGTCAAAATGATAGTATAAAATCAATCGATCAAGGAATGACCATCTATATCCTAATGACCCAAATGCGCAGTGGTTAAAGTTGTGGCAGTTGGAGCGGGAGCTACCGGATTCAAATCCCGATAGGAGCAGGATACACTCAAGGGGCCAACCAATCTTCCATTTCAGTACCACAGACTGCCATAGAGCTATGCAATGCGCAGATGGTTCTTCGTAAATCGGACCCAGCCATACGTCCTCGAGTTGGTTATTAAGGAGTAGGAGATAAATAAGCGAACCGGGAGAGACTTGAGCCCCGAAACAGATTGCATAGTATAAAATATAAAAAAATATTGGTGAAACATCAAATAAAGAGAAGTAAAACGTTTACCCCATGTTGGGCGCCATAAATAGAATACATTAATAAATCGCATAGCATCGATGATTTCCTAGCATTGATAAGGATCACAAACGGTATTGTCTTGCAAGATATTATGAAAACGGTATACCTACTTATGACCATAGATCAAACTGCATTTGATCATCGATCAAACCCACAACTCATTATTTATTGGTTAAAAGCTTTTTGTAACATTTTTTCGCTCACATATGTGTGTGTGTGTAAATTTTTAATTTGGATTTTTTTTTTGTTTTGAATAAAATAAAAGATCAAATCAATAATTTGAAATACGAAAAATAAAATTAAGAAAAAAAAAACAAGGTGAGAGATGGGAGAAAGACAAAGACTTCTTACCAAAAAACTTACCATTAAACAAGACGAAAAAATACTAAATGCACGAGAAGTCAAAACGTTAAAAATCTCGCCATGCAAAAAAAAAAAAGTATAAATTTTTTTGGGTGCCTTTGCTGTCACAATAAATAAAGATTTCGTGCACGAAGAATTTTTTTTTTCTTAGTTTGATTCTCGAAATAAAAAAGCGATAAATTAAATTTTTGTGTTATTTTTTGGATGAAAATGTCAAATATTTATTTTTATAGTTTGTGCATTAACGAATGCTAAAAAAAAAAATGTCTTAAAATACGATCGAACAGAAAAGATCATCTCATGATGATCACCACCGCATCAACCAAAATGTATATTACAATAATATCTTCACAGGATGTTGTCCTTCATTAGAGGACACAACACATTCATTTTGCTCTTGTACGAAGCTCACCCAATCTTATAAATTGTTTTCGAATCGATTTTAATTAAAATGTAGGATTGAATTGGGAAGCAGCTTATCAACCTGTTTTAAATATTCGATGTAAATTGTTTTTTTTTTTTTTTTGGTTCTTCGTCTGAAATTATAGAATTATTGTAATTGGCTCTGTTTGATTGCCAAAAATTAATTGTGTTGGGGCGGCATCGATGTGTGGTGGTGGCTGGTTTTGTATATAACAAAACAAATTATTTATTTTAATGACACTTAATTTATACAAAAACTGTCAATAAATTATTATTTTATATATTTAGGACATATTCGTGTTCAATAACGAGTCAAAAATTTTGTATGAAATGTCGGTCGCCAGGCGAGTCTTGGATCACGTCTTGATCGATATAAGCACTTGGAAACACAAGCATATATTATATATATATACACGAAAGAGGCGTATACACATACATACAATTTAATTGTTATCAATTAAATATGCTAATTAATCACAATCAAGAGACAAGTTATAGTTGCCGTTTCGCTTTTAGCTTCATCAAATTGACTTCTTACTTTGTTTTGGTATACTTGAATTATTTGGCGCGATATAATTTATGTGAATTTATTTATCATTTTTTTTTATTTATTTTTATTACAGGAATTATTTAAAACAGCATTTGCATATACATCGCGACCAATGCATTACCAAACGTCATTACTGTCCAATTGCCAATTGTATATTTTCGGCCCGAAGTGAATCACAAGTAAAGAATCATATGGCAATACATTCGGAGGACAAGAATTTTGTATGCGATGTGGCTGGATGTGATTATCGGGGAAAGTTGAAAGAGTATTTGAATAGGTAAGTGTTTATATATGATGAAGAGTTGCACTCTGCACTCTCGTTGGTGTAATAAATTTAGAATGACTTAAAGCTCTTCTACTGTCAAAGTTATCCAGTATTTTTAAAGTCGTTAGTTGATCCTTAAATTGGAACCACGATCCTACGCAATGTAGTCTGTGGAAAGAATGAAAATTTTGGGCATGTGACATAAGATGAGGTTGTCTAGTCTTTGGTGCAAACCGCTAAAATGAGTGCTGATATCCCTTTTAGAACATAACAACATCACACCTTCAGCTAACTCAGCTCCTTCAAAAATAAAAACTACATCCACTTGGTCTAGCTTATGGGCCAACACCTTATCTCTGATTGACTGGATATTAAGTAAAGTCTACTTTCAGTTAATTGCTTAGTCGATTAAAGGTAGTTAGGTTGTTTAGTATTTTGTAAGCACCTTACAGTTTTCGAGATCAGAGAGGCAGACCAACAAGAACTTCACCAAATATTCATGTCTTTTGTGTGCCAAAGCCGGGCACGAGCATAGGAAGTAGACTACTGTTTTTTTTCTCCTCCATATCCATAGAGCTTCTGCAAAAGTCATTTGCTTCAACACCTAGCCTCCACGCAGGTTTTCCAAGTAGGCAGTGTCTTGTGAGTCCACGATCGTTTTTAGTTCACACCTTCGCAAGGAGATTATTGTCTTCAAGCGTTTCAAGTCCAGCTTTGGCCAGACTTGCCTTGCTACACTACATGAGATGGTCCACCTTTCATTCGCCGAGGCTACTGACTTCTTAGTTAGTACAGCTTTGTGTGCCTTAATGGGCCTCCACAACTTTGCTCTTTCCGGTAGCAGTTGGAGAGTTGTACCATGCCTCGTTAGTTCGTCCTCCCTGCAGTTCCTCATGGCATGAGTTCGTGCTTAAATATTTCTCAGAGACAGCTATCGCAATACGTCATCTGCATAAGCAATCACTTCGATCCCCTCTCTCTAACAACAACCCATTGATTGCTATGTTCCAGAGAAGAGGAGAAAGGACACCTCCCTGCGGGGTTTCCTTAGCCTTTCCTTAGATTCCCCCAGTTCCGAGTTAACCATCCTGCATCCAAGCATGTGATTGATTAACCCACTTACAGGATAATCCACTCCTAGGAACGACAATCCCTCCAAAATTACCTCCGTCTTTACAGTGTTAAAGACGTCGTTAATATCAAGGAACGCCACCATACAAAACTTTTCCGAGAATATTGATTTCTCAATTGTACTTACCAGGGCGCGCAGAGCTGTGTCCAAAGATTTCCCTTTACAGTAAGCCTCCTGAGTCTGGGCACAGTCACCAAAGGCTTTATTTTTGAACGTATAAAGATATCCATCAGGCTTTCAAAGGTTTTCAGTAGAAAAGATGATTCAGTTATGGATCTTAAGTCCTTTGGGTAGCCATGTAAGCATTTACCCGCTTTCGGAATAAAGATCACTCTGACCCCTGTTCAAACTCCGCGGAATACAGATCATTTTTAAACACCATTTGAAGATTAATTCCAGCCAGGGGAGAGTAATCGTTGAGTTGTTCTGAATCTCCGCTGGAATAATTCGGTCAGGACCAGTCGATTTATAAGGTATGAAAACTTCAAGTGCCCACAGGATCCGTTTTTTGGTTACCATTTCCTTTATATGCGTAGTGTGCTTCTCGTTTCAATGAGAACTTTCAAAGATTCCTCACTAGAAGCAGCCCAGAATCCACCCGGTTTAATTAAATAATTGGGACTGAAAGGATTAGTAGACAATATCTTCCTAAGATGAGAGGTCTCGGCGACTTCTTCCATTTTATCGCAGAGGAGTCTCCATGACATCCTTTGTGCCTTCCTCAATTCTTCTTTGTATACTTTGAGGTCCTCCTTATAGGTGTACCAGTCTTGAGCCTGTCTCATACTTTGGTTATATTAAAGACTAACCTACACGCCTTCCGCTAGGTCCCCAGTTCCTTGGATTACCATGCCAGTTTATGCAATTCAGTTCCACCACTGTCGTTGGCGGCTTAGAGGCCTTTGGCGTTAATAGTTCTTTAAGCGTTTCCTCATACTTGCTCCAGTTTGCCCTTCCAGGGTTCCTAATAGCTAAAGGTTATATAACGATGGTCAGAGAAGGAGAGCTCTTCCATTCTCCTGCCGGTTTTTAGTAATAAATGAGGGTGCTTGCCCAATATTACACACCTTAAGGTTATTATTTAATAGGTAATGAAAAAATAACTCATCCCTTTCGTTGAAATCAGTGCTGCCCCAGATTGTGTGATTTGTTAAA
Organism: Tipula lateralis; assembly: GCA_963932295.1. Classification (NCBI taxonomy): domain Eukaryota; kingdom Metazoa; phylum Arthropoda; class Insecta; order Diptera; family Tipulidae; genus Tipula; species Tipula lateralis. The sequence goes on along the minus strand of OZ010736.1, from coordinate 149,431,974 downwards.
GGTAGTTAATGTCTCCCAAAACAAGTTACATTAAAATGGCTTGGCTATATCAGAGAAATTGCAGATAGGACGATCTTCCATCCACAGAGTGCCACTATCGCAATATTCATCTGAAATACAGTGACGTACGTGCCCAGATGGATAGATAACGTCATCTCGTAATTTAGCACTTACACTAAATAATTTTCGAAAGTTTTATGTCGACTGCATTATGTCTGAACGCGGATTAGCTGATATGTGACCGTCCACCACATTTTCATATTCTTTAGAGCCCAAAGTGCTCGATTTTTTGTTTCGATCCTGCAAGCAAGCGGCTATATATGCGCTACACAATTTCAGGTTCAAAGATCAACTGGTAGTGTAGACACACTGCTATTACGAGTGCTGCAATGGGGGATGAATGATGATGTTATAATCTAACCAGATCTCCAAATATTTCACTTCTAAAAAAGTGGAATTGCATGATCCATATGTGGAAGACTAATGTTTTCCAGAACGTGTCTAGTGAAAAGTACCAATTTATTTTTACCGTTAACTAATTGGCCATGATCGTGACATCAGGTTATCCCAATATTAGTCGCCATGTATATGTGAGTGACCACACATGTGATATCATAAGTATAATCTGAAAAGTTACAACACTTGTCGTTTAGTTGGACTTTGTACCAGTGAGTTGGCCATATCACAACACTAAAACGAAGTCAGAACTACACGTTGAGAATATCCCCTTGGGGCAATCGTTGGAGTCGTATCATTGGATAAATCAGCAGTAATTCTCCTTGATAATTTCAAGTTGACAGAAACATACCATTGGAGGACGCGTTATCCAACGTAATGTTTAAAAAATCGTCCCAAGGCATATTCTATATTATCCAGCGATTTATTAATCCGTCAAACGACATGAAGTGCTGTTTCAACAGATATACCTTTCTGGAGTCGCTTTAAACAATTAAGTCGAAAATGGGTCAGTCATATAGAAGTCAGAAGCTCTTCACATAATCCTATATCAAGTAATGTGAAACGCTAGTCATTCAAGAATATTTCAGGTTTGAGAATAGATTAGAGATCAGAGAGCATCTAAAACGATCGATCCCTACGCATTCGATCGTGTTTTAAGTCGAATATCGCAAACACGTGGCAGTCATGTTTATAATCCACATGCAAATATTTATCATAGTTTAACTTAAGCTTTCTGAGTTTATCGATGGTAATGCTGATGATTTTGTTTAAATTGGGTTACACTTAATACTTCGGTCAATCCATTATAAATTGTTCTATGAATGTACTGTAAATGGTCTCTGGATGAAATGATTCCTGCTTATTTTTGGAAGTAAGCCTTTAGCTCAGTGTGCGTCAATGTCGTGTTGTGATCCACAGTCGCCTATTGACTAGTAACTACTCATTGAGGTAATATCTATCCACAACAACGGGCATGATACAGTATATAAAATTCACACAAAGCACGATTATCGGTGACGGAACCCTCTTATATTTTTTGGCTGTCCATTGTTCGAGTGGATTACGGATAGTCTTTTGTTCTTCTGTCAGTTAATATCACAGATCATCTATTTATGGAATCACTTGATTGGACTTTCGGTATAAGAAGGTGTTTTTGATTAGTGTCAAGTTCGAATATATTTTTCGAATTCAGTCGAAAGGACTTCTCCAAATATCGAGAGGTTTTAAATATTTTTTTTTCGTGCTCCACAGCCATAAAACAATACTAAAACCAATAATCCACTCTTTAAATCGCTTTTTGTCTACATCTCGAACTCTTCCTAACTATTGAGTAAATTTCCAATTCCTATAAATATTAAGTTTCGTTTTGGAAGTCGATTTCCCGATTTGAAATCAAGTGACATGCGGTTGGCATTTATCGTAAATATTTTTCCTAATTAATGTGCTGATATAAAGAAAGAATGTCCCAGCTACTTTCAAGTCATGAGTAAATGAGATCACTGATCGATCACATGTCTCAGGTATAGGTAGGTAAAACTGAAGTATACATAAGTTAGTCTGGTTTCTGCATCATAGGTCGAATACTAACGCCACGAATGATTTTATTTACACTGGTCGGCAAAAAATTCCGGACACTTCGACATAAGCACTAATCTGACAAGTTTCTTTAATAAAAGTAACCCCACATATCTTCATTTTTATTTAGCTCAAAATCCACAATCAGTCTAAGCATTTGGCACTATAATATCGAGCTTTTCCTCCACGGGCTCAAATTCCATCTTTTTGGCAAACTGTACTCGAGGTGCAATGTACTGCTGGGCGATCATTTTCCATTCTTCTAGCAGAGCTGATTGATCTTAGGTTTCTGGAACGACTTCCCTGTGCCTTAAACGATACGCTAGCATACCTCATTCGTGCTCAATTAGATTTAGATAACAGCTGCGAGAGGGCCAAACTATTCGATCAATTCTCACTTCATTCCAATTCCCACTTCATTCAAAAATTAAAGACAATGTTTGCAACATGACGTATGATGTTGTCATGCATTAATTTAAATTGCTGTCCATTAAATGGGGTATATGGAATCACATAATTTGATAGATTAACCAGTTATTGTGCCGCTGCGTAGAAACACAAAATGTCTTAAAGAAAAGTAATGCCTGACCAAACCATTAGTTAGGAGCATCAAAAGGGACTAATGGGGAGATGAAACATTTCATTCGATTTGCATATCACTCGATTTCTTTTGGACTTTTATTCGTCCGAACTCGACTTTTAGTCATTGTAATCCAATCGAAGCTATAAGGGTATACAAGTAAAATGGCAGTTTTGAGGGGCTGGAAGAAGTTCTAGTTCTCTTAAAGTAAGTATGATGCTGACTGAAATATTGACACTATACCTAGCTGTGCGAAACGTTTGTCGTTCAATAAAAAATACAATAAACAGCCGCGCGACAAAGGTAGATTTAAACCTTTTCGATCACACAGTCATTGAATGATGTGCCGTCATCAGATCGAAACTTTTATGTAGCCTATAGCCAACCAGTAAAAGAAAAACATAAAGATGATGTCACAACTTGCAAAATAGATTCCCAAACATCAATGTCTTCTCAACGAGGCGAGTTGATTCAGCCGCCCCCGCCAATTTTGTTTTTATCATCAATCAATGTTACCTTTGGTTGGAGCTCAAGTTATATAACTTCGATTGCTGGTAATGTTAACAGCATTAGAAGCAGCTCAAATTACATTATGATAATGGACAAAACGACCGTCCCGCTGCTCTATCACTTTTGAAACGATTCTATCGAATACGGTTTATTACATCTTTTTATCCATGTTCAACGGTTTAGCAGGTCCTGTGAGTAGGGCCATCCATGTTTCGTAAATATCTCAAACTAAACATGAGACCCATAGAATACCACCACAGTATCCAGAGCTTGTCGTAGGAGGCGACTAAATCTGGTTGGGTCGCTGGACTGACGACCCGCATCCGTAAAAAAAAGTGAAAATGTTAAAAATGTCAACAAAAATAAAAAATCGGATACCGCCAAAATAACAAAAAAAAAGGAATTCCCGCTTAAGTCCCGGACATGAGATTAAGGATCGGCACGTGGAACGTGCAGTCATTAAAAAAACCTGGGGCGTTGGACGTCCTTATCACATGCATGAAAGAGTATCGACATAACGAATTTGTAGACTGAAGAAGCGAGAATGGTGGAAGGCTAAGGTCTTAAGAGTACAACAACTCAGCAATGAGCACAATTCGCGTGGTTTCTTTAAAGGAATCCCCGAATTGCACCATACCATAAGATCTCGGTCAAATGCCATTCGGGACCAGGATGAAAACCTCTGTGTAAATGTCGATGCGGTACTCGATATATGGCGTGAACATTTTTTTGACCTACTTAATGTTCCACATGTATCACAAGCTGTGTTTGAATACCCTCAAATACAGACCGCGGAGATGTTCATTGTGGATCCATCCCAAGAGGAATCCACAATGGACATGTAGAGATTAAAGAAAAATCGTTCACCAGGAGTTGATTGCATTAATTCAGAGCTCTTGATATTCGGAGGGCTAACTTTGTGGAACTGTCTTTTCGACCTTGTTCGATTGGTATGGCGAAATGAAGTTATGCCTGAAGAATGGAAAGTGGTCGCGTTATGCCCAATTTTCAAGAAGGGTGATCGCTTGAAATGCGAGAATTATCGCGGTATAGCTCTCCTTTGCACAGCATATAAGTTACTGTCATACATTACCTTGGGAAGAATTACTCCTCTGGCGGAGGAAACTGTTGGTAACTACCAAGGAGAATTCCGTCCAAATCGGTCAGTCACTGATCAAGTGTTTTCGCTGCGGATGATTCTTTCCAAGTACTACGAAACATCTTGCGATGTACACCAGGTATTCCTAGATTTCAAGCAAGCCTATGATTCGATCAATCGAGAGAGGCTATGGTATGTGCTTCAATATTTAGGAATACCGAAAAAATACATACATCTGTGTAGTATGACAGTAACGCAATCACAATGCTGTGTTAAAGTTGAGAACAGGTTATCGAGAACTTTTGCAATCACTACTGGTGTTCGACAAAGAGATGCGCTGTCCCCGATGCTTTTTAATCTCATGTTGGAACACATCCTTCGTAAAAGTGAAACACCTCAGAACAACATATTATTCCGACAATCCAATCAACTGTTTGCATATGCAAATGATATCTGTGTGATTGGATTAAATGGCAACGGAGTGAAAGAGATACTTGATCCACTGGAACAGTGTTCAGCTTCCGTTGGTCTCAAAATCAACGAGTCCAAAACCAAATATCTGATCTCTGGTTTTGGAGACCAAGACGCAATTGATTTCATTAGTGGTAACCACACGCTTGAAGGAGTGATGAGATTCAAGTATCTCTCATCACTCACGATAATAGTGTATGGGAGAGGATATCAAGGTCCGCCTTGCCGCTGGGAATCGGGCTTTGTATCCTCTACGTCCACTGCTGAAATCAAAATATCTTGCAAATACGGATAAGCTCAAACTGTACAATGTTAATCAGACCCGTTGTCATGTATGGATGTGAGAGTTGGACCTTGACGGATGAGTAGGAAAGATGGCTTCTAACATTGGAGAAAAGAATCATGCGTGTGATATATAGCCCAAACCGTAACGTCGATGGCACTTACCGAGTTCTTTTCAATCACGAGATCAGGAATTTAATTCTCGTGCAGGAAATCAAAGGACAGCGAGTACGCTGGCTCGGACACGTTCTGCGTTCTGATCCGAACCGAATGATACAGCGAACCTTTAAGGGACAACCGCCTCTATGTAAACGAAGAGGTCGCTGTCGGCGACGATGGCTCCACGGCGTAGAGAGCGATCTGGCATCTTCAAACTGTCTACAACGGTTTGAAGGGCTGGCTCATGATCGAAACCGATGGAGTCAGATTGTTGACACGATACAGGACAATAATGGCCTGTAAAAACCGTTAAAAAAAACTTAGCATTTCTAAAAACGGAAAGCTACTAAACGATACAAAATGCCAATAATCCAAGAAGCATAAATGGAGAATGCGTACGATGTAATGAAGAAAAAGCAGTACTGTTTGCACAACATCTGACATAAGTTTTTCAACCACCCGACATACAATCTAAGGTTGATCCTTAACCAGTCTTTAGATCTCCATCAAATATCAGAAGTGTCACCTGACTAGAACTTTCACAAGATATGAAGATATGAATTTGAATCTTAAAAAGTCACCTTTAATTGATGAAATTTCGCCAAGGTTGTTTCAGGAATTATCAAAGAGAGGAGTCACTATGTTACAAAAATAAATAATGCTTAAAATATATAATGTAAGTCGGAACCTTACACATGTACCTGAGTGTTTCAAGGTTGCAGAAATAATCCTGATAACAAACCATACAAACCAGCAGAGCAAATTGCATCATGCAGGTCAAACAGATCTCTTTGTTACTATTTCAAAATGTTATTGAAACGACTAAAACCAACGATCATTGTACCTGACTTCCAGATTGAATTCAGAAATAAACATTAGACACTTGATTTTATCGCGAAGTTTATCGCGTGACTCCAAAGATAGAACAAGCATTTGAAGAGAAGAAATTTAAGAGAAGAAGCTTTCGATAGAGTGTGAGGATCTTATCTACAAGATATGTAAAATAGTGAAAAAAATGAACTGCCAATTGTTTGAGGAGTATCTCTCCAAACGAAAACTTAGAGTATCTCATGAAGGAACATATACTCCAACTTTTACCCAGTCATACCAGTGGTGTCTCATGGTAACGTATTAGAGCCCATCCTATATCTACTTCCGACATACCGACAATGGAAACAACCTTCATCGGAACTTTTGCTGATGATACAGCAATATTGGCATCAAGCGATTCGCAGAATCAAGCAGTCAAATTTTTACAGCAAGCGCTCGATAAAAACAGCCAATGGACCAGGAATTGGAATATAATGCTTCACGAGTTAAAATCAGTTTATGTAACATACACGTTGCGGCACAAAAGTAGCAATCTCAACGAGTTACAAATTTCCCATTCTGAATGTGCTAAATATCTCGGATTGCATCTTGATTCAATTGAGATTGAACTAGAAATACCACGTTAGACAGAAAACAGAGCAAATTAAAATAAAACAACGTGAGATGTACATTCTAAGATTTGTATGTACTGTAAACGCCTGATCTACGGATCGATTATTAAACCAATTTGGACGTATGGTAACCAACTCTGGGGCTGCAGTAAACCATCAAATCGTTTAATTGTTCAAAGCTGTCAAAACAAATTTCTACGTGCAATACCGAATGCTTATCACTACGGTACGAACCAACAAGGAATTACACAACGACCCTTCATGTTAAATGGATTGATGAAGTGGTCCAGGAATTTGGTATCAAATATGAAAGAAGATTACTGCAACATACCAACTTTTTGACATAACGCAAGAACTGAGACGTCTTAAAAGAATTAAGCCGCATGAGGTAGTCATCTAATAAGTAAAGGTTCACTGATGGGAGCAAAATATTAATTTCTTGTAAGCCCATCCTCGCTCCACTTTTATGTTTGAAATCACGACAGGGCATTGCAAATACTAAACACATATGTTTCATCTATGTTCAGATAACGATACTTTACAGCTTCTTAGTACAGATTTCAAAATAATAATTTACCATAAATGCAATTCCTGCGTTATGTTGTTAAATGCAAAAACGGCCGCGCATTCGACCAATTGTAATAATGGTGGATTAATAATCCATTTTAATTGTATTACACATTTATTGTTCTGTAAGAAAATATTCTTTTTATTTTACATCACGATTTTTATTTGTGTACAATGAGATGCACGTACACACACACACACATAATATTTTAACATATTCCTAGTTGAGTTTGGCCACGCCGTCGTTTTCTTGTTGTACATTCATATAGGGTGTCCCAGTAAAAAGTTCAGATTAAAACATTTAATAAAAAAAACGTCATCATTCCGACTGATAATATGGCCAGCTGTAACCAAACGTCGTCCAAACCAACATATTCAAGGCATGGTCACAAAAAGTTGTTAAGATGTGGCGGTCGATTCCGTCGACTGTAATAGTCGCGCCAGCCTCTTATTCGAAGTAATACGGCCCAATAATGCCGCCAATCTCTCTGCCGCTCTGTCTCGTGCTTGCTCTGTCATTCGGTGGTCTTGGGTTCGATTTCTTGAGGGGTGGTGACCAAGGTTAGGTTAGGCTAGGTTGAGTGGTTGCTACAGCACACTTAGATCGGCGGCGATCCGTTGGGATAAAACAGGATCTTACTTCCTCATTACCCTTATGAGAACCATGTTGTACTACTTATATAGCGTGATAAGTCCATTAAGAATTTACCCAAATATTTATGTCCTTTGTATTCCAAAGCCGGGCATGATCATAGGAGGTGGACTACCGTCTCTTCCTCCTCGTCGTCCATACAGCTTCTGCAAAAGTCATTTGCTAGTCTCGTCACATGTTCTCCAAGTAGGCAGTATCCTGTGAGTATCCCCACGATAACTTTTAGTTCACGTCTTGTTAGGGAGATCAGTGTCTTTGATCGTTTCACGTCCAGCTAGCTTTATCCAGATTTGCCTTGCTATCCTGCATGAGATGGTGTTCATCCATCTTTCATTCGCTACTGCCTCCTTGTTAGCACAGTCTTGAGTGCCTTAATGGGCCACCCCAATTTTCCCCTTTCCGATACCAGTTAGAGAGTTGTACCATGCCTCGCTGATTAGTCCGCCCTGCAGTTCATCATGACGTCCGAGTGGCCGGTGACCCAGACTATCTGAATATTGAAATGCTCACTCATCTCAAACAGAGAGAAATAGCAACCCAACGCCACACTAGGTGTCAGTTAAACAGAGTCCTGCGACTTGGTTACCACTGACTGTCCACATAGATTGCGATATCAGTCGAGGATACCACATTATGTCTGAACCAATTCAGGACCTCCTCAATCGCTATCACCTTTGCTTGGTACACGCCGCAGTGATCAGGGAGATGAACTGATAATTTGTTTTTCTCCATTTATCACAGAAGACTCTAACTCCTTCTTTACCGTGTAATGCATCCGTTTCCGCAACAGACCCGCTCTGCCAAGATTCTCTTGAGAGGCAGGAAGCACGGATTCTTTTCTCGAAGCACAAATTCGGTGGAATGTAGTCTAGATTCGCCGGTTTTTCCCTTGGCGATCCTTCCTTACCATAAATATCGACGGGTCGAAGTTGAAACATAATCTCAAAGGTACGTGTTGGTGTTGTCCTCAGCGCCCCGGTTACTACCATACAGACTTATTCTTTGCACCTTCTCGATTCCTTTTTTGTAAGATACTTTATCAAGAACTGGCCACCACACGCTGACCCCATACATAAGTACAGGTCTTACAACGGAAGTGAATAGCCAGTGTACCAACAACGGCTTCAGACCCCATCTCTTTCCGATGGCGTTTCTGCACGTGTACATGGTTATATCAGCCTTATTTACTTTTTTCAAAATGTTGGGCTTCAAACTAAGCTACTGTCCAAGATTACGCCTAGAAATCTGGCCTTGTCAGTAAAAACTAGTTCTGTAATTTAAGAGAGGTCGATCTACTACCGGGATTTTATATTTCCTAGTAAATTCAGTACCAGTTCAGTTTTGGACGAGCTAATTGCCAGCCTACATCTGATGGGGTGATGACGAAATACCGATTGAGTGTTTTTAATCTGGAACTGTATGTGGGAACCGAGGGCCCTAGTGGCATTGAGTTCTGAAATAATTTCCGTCTCCTTTATTTTTTTTATTTTTAATGCCGCCACGCCACAAGCCGCACCTAACAGTTACAGGAAATGAATGCATTGGCTTTCCCTATATGATTGTTGCGATCGTCAAATGCGACCATTTTGTTTGTTTACAAACCCATCGAGATGGAAAAGCGCGTCGTCCGAAAAGATTGTTTTTTTTACAAAAATTCTCATCAATTTCGAGTTTGTCGCAGGCCCACACACCAAATCGATATTGAAGGAGATGGTTATCGGGCTTCAATTGCTGGATCAATAGAACTTTATAGGGCCACAAACCTTAACGCAAAATTCGTTGCATGGAAGGCAAAAGAATTATTGTTTTCGGTCGTTGGCAAACATTTTAGCCACTGCGGCGATACTTTTGGCTGAACGAACACGATGAGCAGTTATGATACCGTTGGGCGTGAGTCCCGTGTTTTGACCAAATTTTGAACGACATTTTCTTGCGATTTCGAACCAACTGTCTTTGTTGTGAAAGAAAATTTCCAAAATTTCCCACATTTCTTGGAGCATTAAGTAATATACTGACATTAGTGTTGCCAGAGCCAAAATAACCGATATATCAAATCTGTACCGGATATTGGGACACCCTATACACATATTATAATCTTATTACAACATATATGTATATAACTGACCGGCGCAGAAAATGAGCAGAAGAAAATCGATCGTTTATTGAAGATCACCAAAATATAACCTCAACGAAACAAACAAACGTAAGATTTAAGTAAGTAAAAAATGAGCATTTAAAACAAACAAATAAATAAAAAATCAAATTTAAATAAGACTGAGCCATGTAAAAAAAATCGAGACGAAACTTTAATTGGAGTGCATTCCAAAAATGTTGTAACGCAAATCGCGCCGAGTGAAATTGGATACATATATATAGGCAGGCACTCAAGTCGTGTTGCGCGGCGATCGATAGAAAGTCCTAAAAGAAGAAGCAACGATTACGTACACAAGATTTTCCATAATGTCGGTCGTTTTTGTGTAATCTTTGTGCTTTTGCTGTTCTTGTGTGTATATACGAGGACGAGCATATTATGAAAAAGATCAACCAAAATCGATATTGAAAAATAATTACAATAATTTTTTAAGTTAAAATTTGCGAAAATCGCGGACAATTTTTTTTCTCTCATTCGCAAATTTGTTGTTGTCGTATTACAATTATTTTGCGTTCAACGGTTTCGCATCGATAAATTTATTCGTACTATTTTTGTTTTCTTGTTAAGTTGTATGTCTTAAGCAAATTTTTTTTTTGTCTTGAGTTTCGATTGGATTTTGATCGCACATAGTGTCTTCACATATATGTATGTATGTACGTAAAAGTGCTTAAGAAGATACCAAAGGGGAAAGAAAATTATCGCGCAACTGAAAAATATTTATTTAACAAAAACCGTAACAAACTAGTAAGAAGAAGAAGAAGAAAAGTTGATCACGAGAAAATATGTAACGCGCGCATTACTCTCCATCTTATTTAAGGTTTCTCGTTTTGCCTTTTGTAAAAAATTGCAGCTTCTTAAAAAGGGAATTTATTGTGCTCGATGATATCAATATTTTGAAATTTAAATTTTTTTTTTTTCATTTCGTTTTCTTCAATTTTATTTTGTTTCAACGAATTTTCTTGAATATCTCTGTTGGCTTGGTGCTGCGTTAACAAAAATCATGAAAAACGATCAAAGAAAAAAGATGGTATATGAATCATATGCAAATGTTGCAATGCAACATTTCGTGCAACTTTTGTACTTATACTTGATATTAACTAACTGTTTTGCTAATTAGCACAACGCACGCGTTCGAGACGTATATTGATATCAAAAATACGGATATCAAAAATTAAATGACCGCAATTCTGTAAACTGTGAAATATTAGCCGCTTGTCTCTGGTCGGAGCTGTGACAGTTTGCACTTCACTTTAGCCTCGTTATTACTTCGCAATCCTAAAGGTACTTTCATACTAGGTACTTTAAAGGAAGATATAACTTCTCTAAAAATGATCAGCATAAAATGTTGCATTGTCTCCGGTTGGATTTAAACCAGCTTCTCCTTCTATATAGTGTAGAACCCAATCAAGCTTTGATAAAATAACAGACAGAACATAATGCGGCTTTTTTTTAACACATTAACTCAAAAAATCAAGTGGACGGTAAGGCACATGTATGAGTGAGTATATTAGCTCCATTTGTAACAGCGCACATTGTACTAGTATAACGTTCAAAAATTATATCGCAGTAAATATATAAATAGTAGACGTTCTCAAGACCACAGAACAGGCAGAGACCAATATGTAGGAAAAGTTACCGCCAATGAACGGTTTGACCGGTCACATCACACATGTAGCATAATCAGAAGCCAATCAGAGTACGAACTTTCAAGTGGATAATATAACGAAATTATCAACACCCAACACCACAAACGGCGCAGGAAGTGAGAACGGTCATCCAGAAGCTGAACAATAATAAGATCGTTCGTGTATAACAAGAAAGATCTTCTCAACAGCACAATAAAAGTATTACAGATGATAATCATTGAGCGAATTTCTCCATCAATCAACCAATAACTAAGAATGGAACATGTTGGCTTAAGGCCAAAAAAAGATGGATCAATACGATTTGGGACTAATGCGACTCAATTATGATATTACTCTCCATTGACATTTCCCTGATAAAGCAGATAGACATGCCGATATGTATAGCAAAAAGTACAGGCGGTGTCAGACCTCGCAAGGGTTAATCAAAAATCATGAGACTAAACACTAGTATCGCCAATCACCATCAATACTACATCAGTTAAAGAGGTTGAGAATTACGTAATCCTGGGTTGAACTGTAGCAAAAACGAGTGGGACGGAAGAAGACATCCAGAAATACGTTCAACATGTTTGACAAGGTTTGGAATGAATTCGTCCTGTGGTAAAAAAAACAAAGCTACTTTTGTTCAATGCTTGTGAAATCAGTTCTGCTGTCTGAGTCTGAAACATGGAAACACAAACAGAAGATCAAACAAAAACTACTGGTGATGATAAACAAGTGCCTCAAACAAAGAATAAAACACTTCTGGACAGGTAAGATCAAAAATTAAGAATTTCTGCATCCAAAAAACCAAAGAGATATTAAAACCGAAATCAGAAAGCGCAGTTGGACATGGATCGGTCACACAGTGAGAAAGACCCTGAATGATATAACATATCTTTGGAATGGGATTCAGAAGAAAATAGGAAACTCAAAACTCCAGTTATAACCTGGAAGAGAACATTGCCAGTCGAAGCAGTGGAACTCGGTAAAGCATGGGGAGAGCTGAAAACAAAAACCGATTACTTCTAAAGGCGGTTGAATTACGGCACATGGTTGTTCGGAATATATATCAAAATGTCAACATTGTGTTATGACAAAAAGCTCAGTTGCAATCAATTTCTCTGAGTTCACCAAGACACCGATTAAAGAAATAGAACATCACAGCAAGATTATGTGGTTTACGTAGACTGCTCCTCTTTGACTTGTTAATTCGTTGCAAGGTACTGGAATATTTGTATAAATTAAGTTTCGTGAACTAGTTTAAATCGTACCTGAGTAATCGCACGCAGTTGGGTAAAAAGTCGCATGCAGTTGGAATAATATGACCTCAAAACCATGCAGAAAAATAACGATACCCATAAACTGTATTATGACATGGACTTCCCTTTTTTTACAGTTTTTTACAGGCCATTCTTGGACCGTACCGTGTCAACAATCTTACTCCATCGATTTCGATCACGAGCTAGCTCTTCATACTGTTGCAAGCAACCAGAAGATGGCAGGTCGATCTCTACGCCGTGGAGCCATCGTCGCCGACAGTGATCTCTTTCGGTTTGGATCAGCTCGCAGAACGTGACCGAGCCAGCGTACTCGCTGTCCTTTGATTTCATGCACGATATCAGGAATTTGCATTAAATTCCTGATCTCGTGATTGAACAGAACTCGGTATGTGCCAACAACGTCGCATTTTATCGAATGTTAGAATCCATCTTTCGTACTCATCCGTCAAGGTCCAACTCTCGCATCCATACATGACAACGGGTCTGATCTACACTCTGTACAGTTTCAGCTTATCCGTATTTTCAAGATATTTTGATTTCAAGAATGGACGTAGAGGATATTAAGCTCGATTGCCAGCGGCACGGCAAACCTTGATATCCTCTCTCAAACTATTATCGTGAGTAATGAGAGATCCAACATACTTGAGTCTCATTACTCTTTCAAAAGTGTGGTTACCACTACTGAAATCAGTTGTGTCTTGATCTCTATGACCAGAGATCAGATATTTGGTTTTGGACTCGTTGATTTTGAGACCAACGGAAGCTGATTGGATCAAGTATCTCTTTCACTCCGTTGCCATTTAATCCAATCACACAGATATCATATGCATATGTAAAAAGTTGATTGGATTGTCGGAATAAGATATTGTCCTGATGTGTTTCACTTTTACGAAGGATGTATTTCAACATGAGATTAAATAGTATAGGGGACAGCGCATCTCCTTGTCCAACACCAGAAGTGATTGCAAAAGTTCTCGAAAGCCTGTTCTCAACTTTAACACAGCATTGTGACTGCGTTACTGTCATTCTACACAGATGTACGTATTTGTTTGATATTTCTTAATATTCAAGCTCATACCATAGTCTCTCTCGGTTGATCGAGTCGTAGGCTTGTTTGAAATCTAGGAATACCTGGGATATCAGTGACTGATCGATTTGAACGGAATCCTCCTTGGTAGTCACACTTAACACTTTAAGATAATGAGCGATCGCAAAGTACATCACCCTTTCCCCAGTTTGGTGTTAGGTTGCGGATATCGAATTTAATGTATACAGATCTAGTCATCTACTAAGAAAAGTTCTGGTTGGTGTGTTCGATTCGAATCTGCGGGTATAATATTTCGCTCAAAATATTTGGACATAACAACAAACAACTCCGGACGCAAATACTCTAAAATAAATACTTTGTTCCGTTGAAATGACAAACTGGTTGTTCTAAACAAGTTTTAGTAAAACCACAGATATAATTTAAGATGCTGTGTCGGCCATCATACTCCCACATTGATAATGAAGGAACAATTACGTCTATATGTTGATAATCATCGGTTGTAGCATAGATGGTTAAGAGATTGTTTTATATGACTTGGACATGTGGATAATCAACAGAGTATGCATGCATTTCAATATAGCAGCAATATCTACCCTCACTTCGATAATAAGGTAACAAGATGTCTAATGCTGTTCTTTTGTTTTAAATTCTGTTTTTTATTAAGAATCTAATAGTCCAACGCAGTCAAGCTCCAACCCAGTTTCCTATTTTTGCAATTGGTCAGATCATACATGTTTATTCGAAAGTGTGTCCAATCTGACGTTGACTGCAATACAAAATGTGATATTCGAGTATGGTTGGAAGTGATCGTCGTATGAATTGCAGTGATCGTCGTATCTTCATTTGAAGACGACAATTGTCCTTAATCGACTAGGCAGTCTGAATTTAGTTAGACTTTACTGGATTCCCAGTCACATGGGTATCAATGGAAGTTGGCCCGTTTGGGTTCAGCTTTCACGTTTATGGGACCTGATCCCGGTTTAGAAGTCACGACATTATCTTTTAAAAGTGATATCGACTGCCACTTTTAGGATCTTGCTTGGCACTTTCACGGGGCATTGTTTCCTAATTAATCACATGATCCGAATGAAATTTCGTAACATCACAAACTGCGGACAGTGTAACTGAAGAAACTGTTGAGCACTCATTGACTTGGGTATAAAATGGGTCGAAGAGCTCGTGGTTAAAGCCGATTAGAATTTCTTGTATGTATATAGTAATTCCATTTTCAAATTCATCTCGCCAAAGATGAATTGTCAGGAATTATAGAATCTTTCAAAATTAATCGAAATCAGCATAATGTTCCTCCATTTGATACTCTGAAATTGGTTCCCATATTTTAATAAATATTTTTACAAATTTATTTTCCAGACACATGAAGACAGCCCACAATGCAGACCTGAAATACGATTGTCCACATTGCGACATGAAATTTAAAGTGTCAATCCATTTGAAGCGTCATCTACTAGTGCACTCAGGCGAAAAACCATTTAAGTGCCCACACTGCGAATATTCATGCAACAATATCGTAAGTATTTCAGCTGCTAGTAAAGCTTCAAACTGAACCGATTAACAATAAAATTTATTTTTTTAGGAAAATTTACGCAAGCACATCATGTCAACTACGAAACATGTCGGTAAATATTTATACGAATGTAAATTGTGCGCTGACAGCAATGCGGATAACATTTTTCGAACCAACTACAACAAGGAGTATAAAGGGCACTTGTTGAATGTTCACTCGACTGTGTAGCGCCATCAAATTATGGAGATATGTTTGCAAACTCAAAAGATTTTATCACTAAGTTGTCTTTATGTAGTTAGTAATTATAATTAATAATAAATAAATTAATTAACTGATATATAGTCTCGTTTACTTGTGGAAACTAAAAGGATCATCCGAATTGGTCAATGCATCTTTATTTATTTCTATCTTTGCAATCTGTATTATAGTTATCTGTCCAAATTATTAATCCCGATTTACGTCCATCTGCACATTGCATAGCACCATGCAAGCCTACACTAATGACATGGACGATGGGTCCGTCCATAATTTCTGCAAGCCAAGAGAGATGTGTTTATTTACACCACCAATCGTAATCAGACGATGAAAAATCAATGGAAATGCAAGTGGAAATTTTTATCATCTGATTCTTCGCATGCATACAACCAATAACACCGCATACATCTGGTTTCTATAGGGTCACGGTCTTGTCACTTTATTTTTACAGTGGCGTATGTTTTATCAGTTTGGTTATGCTTTGCACATCTGTATCTCAGGTATTCCGTTTATTGCCGGAGTTTTTCCCACCACACCTATAGCAGCTCTTGAGATGGCTATGGGTCGTGCAACGCAAACGGCCGTTCGCCTACAAGGCAAAAACCATCTATTTGGTCCTTCTTGTGCATTGTAAAATATGGAGGGAGGTGATTCGACACCCAACTGCTCACGTGCCCTCGGACAATTGTGACGAAGTATGTCTTCGGGAAGTTATTTTGAGAATTTATTGCCAAAAAGCACATATGGGACTACAACAGCCCAACCTACCTCTCCGGTGACGATATGATGAACTTAACTGGTGGATCAGTAAGATGGAATTTGGCTATGGTGCCGGGTTAAACATACAAAATCTTGAGGTCTAATTATCTATCCCACTTGATAGGTGCGCTACTATCTTTTAGACAGAAATTCTTACAATTTATCTCTTAAAAGAGATATCGACTATTACTTTGGTGATCTACCAGAAGAGATTTGACAACCTCATCTCTTGTCGACTGTCCAAAATCTTCTTTGGATCAAATAATCCCAGTTCTTCTTGAGTAATGGAAGACACACTATGAGGATCTTTGCTGGGCATTTTCATGGGAAAATTCAATCTCTGAATAATCACATGCTCCGAATGAAAAAAAGGAATATACATAACTGAGAACAGTGTGAAGGAGGTGAAGTTGAAACTGTTGAGTACTTCTTGTGATCACAATTCATATTTGAGGATCAACTAATGACGTTGAGGTTACCAGATTTCTTTTGTAGGATTAAAAATAATATCATTTTGAGTCTGCATTAATCTTTAAATATAGTCTGCAATCTGTTCTAGATATACTCGATGTTGACACAACTGTTCCCATTCAGCTCCATGCGGCTAATTGAGCAAGATCTAAAAGTATAAATCCATTAACGCCTATGAAGAAACAGCTCATTTCTGAGTTGTTTTAACTATCTCGAATGGTTCCAACCAGTTTCTTCATTTAAAAACCTTCGAATTAGTTTCTATTTTTTGCTGCCCTTCTCAACTTGTGATCACAAGTCCTGGTAACTCGAGTGTATTCATTTAACTCTCCAATTGGGCATCGCTCCCTAACACAGGATTATACAATAATCCAAGGATTGGCAAAGAAGTTCAATACAGAAATTCTTATTGGGCCGAATGAGCAATCCACCAGATACCCTGTGGTCATCTGCAGAGATGAACAACATCTATTTTTAGGACATACATATATTGTTTTAATCTAGAAAACTTGTATAAGTCGATAGTTGACCATTGAACCATTTCATTTATTTGACACTTTTGAAACCATTTTTCTCGTGAGGTTGTGCTGTTCTTTCTAATTACATCCCTGTTGCAGTTTTTGAAATAAAAACTTAAAATCAATACCCGTAGCGTACTCTTTTACACGGTTAATTAACTAAAATAAATATGTAAACGTCCTATAAAAAAAAGGTTTTTATCTTCGATAAATTCAAAATTTCTGTTCGTTTCTTCGATTAATTTTTAATATTATTTACTTTAAAACAATAAATTATGATTTATAAATAAATCATGTTGTAATATATAGTGTATTTAATTTATTAATATAATTTATCTCGTTATTAACGTGCTATAAATATTATGTGCTATAAAATTATCTTCATCGTAAGATGAATCATTGAAGTACCCTGAATGAATGGACGTGCGTTATCAATAACCAATATTTTCATTTATTAATGACATAGAATAACTTGTTAAATTATCAAATCGATGTTAAATTTACGATAACACAACAATCAATTATTTGAATACTCTGTTATCTAAGCACTGATAATAGAAATTCCCAAAACGTAAATTCCATTATATATTAGTAATTCTATTGTTGTTGTTATTCAGCGAACGAAACGAAAAACAAAAAAAAAACTCAAATTTTTGTGTAGTCGCCATATTGACGACAAGTGCTTCACGTCGTTTTCTTGTTCTGTCCGTGTTCATGTTCAGTAGCGAAAAGCTGTGTTTATAATTTCGATTACAGGCAATATATGTGTTAATTAATGTGAATTAAATAACAAGTGATATTATTAGAAATGAAAATGTTTTTAATCAAAGTGAAAATAATATATTAAGAAGGTTGAATTAATTAGAATACACGAATTCGTGTGTGTGGTGTGGTGCGGTTGAGTTAAAAAAAAATTGGTGAAGGAAATTTCGTTTGTGTGCTTTTTAAGGAAGATTAATGACACCTGGATACAACGGAATGGGGTAATTAAAGATTAAGATTAATTAAGTATTTAGTTGCAGTAATTCAATATTACGATTAGTTTTTAATCCAATTTGAATTAACAAAATAAAAAAAATGTTCTCGATGTCAAAAAAAGGGGTGGATTTTTTACCGTGCTGAATGCTGAATTCGTGATAATTTTTTTCTTCCTATTCCTAAATGAGCGATAATTAATAAGCCGCTCCTTATTTTATATAGATGTGTTCAAACACATCACACACCAAAATTCGAAAACCACGGCAACATAAAAATTATAAATGATTATGTATTTAAATTATGGAAATATTTAATTTATTTTATTAATAAAAATAAAACCGGAATTTATTCGACGACTATATATATTTTGTGAACGAACACATACACACACAAGCGCTCAGAATAAAAATAACAACAAAATACAAATCAATTGTGGGGTCTTTAAACTCTCTTCCATCTCTCTACAAATACACACCATCATCGACTTAATAATTTTCGTTTCACACTGTAGGAATTTTATTATCGGGATATGAATAATTAATTCGGAAAATAATATCCTTTTTGATTAGAATGAAGAAAATTGAATAGGGCAGGTAAGGCTATAAATAGATTTGTCACATGGATATAGTTTTCTTTCCTTGTGTAGTTTTAATGTAACATGGCGGCATTGTTGTCTCCAAAAAGGGGTAGCATTCAGGGTTGTCCATATGAATATGAAATTTAATCTTTTCTTGAGTATCGATACTTAATACAATTTCTTATCTTTGATGACTGAAGTATCGATTGACTCGTTGCTGATAATTAATTTTAAACAATAGTATTAGTTACACTGACTAATGGTTATTTATCGACAAGTGTTAATAAATGTGTTGTGTTTGCAACTAATTAAAATATGTTTTCGGAAACTCTATCCATCCAGTGTGGACACACATTCCATTTATATTTTATTACGCCAGTGTTAATACACTTGCATAGTAACTGATAATCTAGAATGTATGTTGAGAACAACACTGGGCCTTTAAGAAAGTTTTGGAATGTATGTTCGGAACAACATTGGTCTGGTTGGATGGCATTTAGAATGTATGTCTATAACAATTCTGTAACAGGAAAACAGAATTTCGAATGTATTTCTCGAATAACATTGACATGGTTGGGTGAGATTTCGAGTGTATGTTCATTACAACATTGGCAGACAAAGTGTCGTGTAAGCGCATTCTTGAAGCTTAATTTTACCATGGAAGTTCTAGAATGGCGTCTATCAAAATGTATCGAATTTGTTGGATCGAATTAATTAGATTAAGGCATTGTTTAAATTTAGTCTTCCATTCGGATTATCGCCATTGGTAGTTGGTGCGAAACGTCTTTATATATTCAAGCATCCCCATTAAAGAATCCTAACCCCAATAAATCATTCATCTAAGCTGGTTCTTATTCTTACCTTAGTGTTGTTCAGACTGCACAAGATATTTTGAGGATTAGTTTTCGTATTGGTGTTCACGTTTCAGCAGTTTCTTATTAACCGCTTCGAGAAGTATGTGGGATTTGTTAGAATTCACTTTATGTTACACTTGGTAAATGATTTCAAGACAATCTAGCAAGTACGAGGTCTGAGTGAGAACCTTGTTGGAAATGCATCAATGAATTTTGTTTTCGACCAAAAAAAAATTATTTTTCAACGTAGTCGCCTTTCCTGCCTCTGTTTCTATCTTTGCAATCTGTTTTGGGGATCAAGACTCTCCCATTTCTATCGCAGTTCGCTTATTTAGGGCCTGCAGTACTCCATCACAACATAATTATCGAGGACGTACGGCATTATGTCCGAGTTACGTTGAACCATCTGCACATTGCATAGCTCTATGGCAGCCTATAGTACTAACATGGAAGATAGGTTGGTCCATGAATTCTGCACTCCAACAGGAAATAGATGTGTTCATTTACACCACCGATCGTAATCAGATGGTGAAAAATCCCTACCTCCAACCCTTTAAAATAGGCGTTCATAATATCCTCATTAGAGCCGAATCTCTTTCCGCCGAGTCATTTCTTTAAGTTCAAAACCAGGAAACAGTCGCAGGTGCGAATGTGGCGGATGTGCAAGCAATTCGAAACGTAATTCTTCAATGTTAGCCATGGCAACTATACACATGTACACTCGTGCATTGTGTTGATGGAAGAGAACTGTTTTCTTCGCCAAATACGATCGTTTTTCTTTCAAAACGTTGATGTAGTGGTCTAATAAATTACAGTCATATTCACCGTTGACTGTTCTCTCCTGTTGAAGATAATCGATGTGGATTATACGTGCATTCAAAAAGCTGTGACAATTAAACTGTTCTTTGATTTTCGGTGTATAGTGATGGATCCATGTTTCATTCACGGTTATGAAACGACTCAATAAATCCTTTTTATTTATCTTGAATATAATGAAACATGCCTCTGAAGCGTCACGTGTGCGTTTTGGCCGATTGTAAGCCAACGCATCATAGCCTTTTCATAATCAAATGTATTTGGCGCACTAAAGATGACTACTTTCTCAGCTATCACGCTAACATTCACTCTGCGGTCTTGCAATATCGTATCATGGAGTTTGTCAACCATTTTTGTTGTGGTGACTTCATTTGTGCATCCTGAACTTTCGGCATCAGTGATGCTTGTACGACAACGAAAACGAATAAACCGCTTGTGAATCATTTTAATCGATGATGAAAAGCTGCCATGATATTTATCAAGCTTTGGTTTTGTTTGCGTAATGGTTTTTCCACTTTTCACTATTTTCCATGTTTGCACAACAACAATGTGTGTCTGTTTTCAATGGCTGTAAAGTTAACCTAAATGGCAGATCTATTTGAAAATTTTCATTTAGTCTAGTGCCAGATGGTATTGATACATGACATCTGAAATTTGCGTATGTGGCGGCCTCTGTTGTTTTTGGCGCTCTCTATTGAGATCATTCCAGTAGTACCAAATATTAAAACTAAAATTTATTTGTACGCATATTGCTATTTGCCAAAAATTTTGAATCCATAAATTATTCTTACTTCCAATCTTTTTTCATACTTTTATCCTTTCGATATGCCAATCTCCGTATCATAAATAATAAAGCAGCTTGGAAGCTTGAACCACTTCACTTGTTAATTCAATCAGCATCATAGTCTATTCAGTAGTGAAATCTGAGCTTCAAGGAAATACTCCTGTCTCTAGTTGACTTTCTAGCTGCATCTTACAGTTTAAGAGACTTCCTAACTTAGCTTTCGCTTAAATATTGATGTTCTCACAAATATCTTAGGATGTAAGAGTTTTATCTCATCCTAACTTGTGTTTTGTATTAGAAATACGTTTATTTATGTTCACAAATAGTAGTGTTCTCATTTACCTTAACGTAAAAGCAAATACTTACATTCCGTTTAATAAACATTTTTTAGATGTATTGAACTGGAACCTAAAACAGTTTTGGTTTGATCTAATACTATACACATGATTTACTTCTCAATTTTAGAAATTTGCCGCATAATATTGTTTTAAAGCTCGATAATCACGATTTTGATATTTTTCATTTCAATTTTCTTCATATTCTAGGGAACAACCGATATTTAGTTGCAACGCACATGTTTTTCATATTGATCCAAAAACTAAACGAACATGGATTACAGCGAGTACAAAGGCCGTATCGGTTAGCTTCTTCTATGACTCATCACGTAATTTATATCGAATAATAAGCGTTGAAGGCAGTAAAGCAGTTATAAATTCAACGATAACACCAAATATGACGTTCACGCAAACATCACAAAAATTTGGACAATGGAGTGATGTTCGCGCAAACACAGTATATGGTCTAGGTTTCTCATCTGAAGCTGAATTAGCAAAAGTATGATAATTAGTCGATAATATTTATAAATTTGAATAATATTTACACTTTATATTTTGTAGTTTGTTGAAAAATTCCAAGAGGTAAAAGAGGCAACGAAAAGTGCTCTAGCTAAAACAGCAGCGAATGGTAAGTAGATATCACAGTCGTTATGAGTAATTAGTATATATTGACGCTTATTGAAAATTCCTTAATATTAGGAAGCTCTGTAAATACACCAATTACATCAGCAAATACCTCACCAGTTATAACAAAATCATCAATAGTAACACAAAATGATAGCAATGATGCACAAAATGATTCAAAAATTGAACCACCAACAAATTCACAGGATTCTTATTCATTTCATGTACCGCAAGCGATTAAAATGGAATCACCATCGCATAAAAATGTTGTTACAATAAATAATTCGAATTCGGTTGGTGGTGGTGGTGGCGGTGGAGGTGGTGGAGGCGGCGGTGGTGATGGTGGAGGTGGTGGTGGTAGAAGTGGTAGCATTGGCGGTATTGATTTAACTAGTGTTGGAATTTCGGCGTCGTCTAATATTGGTTTGCCTAATGTTCAAAATACAGTGACAAATACTGTTAAAAATATTGCACCACCCGGTGGAGTACTTCCGCCTGGTGCTGCCGATAGCTCTCTATCTGCTGAACAACAATTGAAATATGAAAATGAACGATTAAAATTAGCTTTAGCACAAAGGTATGTATATAATATTAGGAATCGATTTAAGTTTGTATTTATTTTAAATGAAAGCGTACTTAAAGTAGACGATTACTTTAGCTTTTCAACTTAATTGTAGTGTACCTACTGTCAGCTCTTAGTTTATAATAACCGGTTCCTTCAACTGATACGTTTAAATCTTATGTTGGTATATATCCTTCATAAAACTGAAACACCTCAAGACAATATCTTATTCCGACAATCCAATCAACTTTTTGCATATGAAGATGATATCTGTATGAGTGGTTAAATGGCAACGGAGTGAAATAGTTTCCGTTGGTCTCAAAATCAACGAATCCAAATCCAAATATCTAATCTCAGGTTTCACCACACGTTTGAAGTGATCGGATAAAAGTATCTTGGATCTCTCTCACGATAATAGTATGGGCCTTGCCGCTGAAAACTGTAATCAAAATGTACAGAGTGTTGATCAGATTAGTTGTCATGTATATATGTGAGAGTTGAACCTTGACGGATGAGTAGGAAAATGTACACGCATAATCTGTGATATATGGCCTAAAACGCGACGATAATGCCACATACCAAGTTCTTTCAATCACGAGATCAGAAATTCAATGCGAATTCCTGATATTGTGATATTGACCGCGAATGAAACTAAGAAGCAAAATTGAATCGGATTGTTCCGAACGCACAAGACAAAATCCAACTGCTATTTACCTGACGTTAACGGAAAAATCCGAGTCAGATATATTTTATAATTGTAATCCTAGCCATATGAAATTGTGGCGTTCAGAGAAACTCAAATAATTCGTTAAAACAATTAACTCAATTAATACTATCGATATTTCGAGTTAGGTTCTTGTAATTCGCTAGCACTGTCGCGTAACGACTAAATGTATATATACCGGTAGCATATGCTTCATGAGATGAATGTGATCGTTTTGATCAGTCATCCAATGACATCATCAGATCGAAACCGGGCCTATCGAATGACAATATAACTCGTATTACAACTCACTACCAAATACTATTCAAGTTTTTTACATATTCACTGTTTGTTATCTTGGTGACACTGATACGCTACAAGGTAACACTAAAAAAGTATTACTTTTTTGATAATCATTTGTGATATGCATTTATATACGGTTTGGCTAAACGTTTTATGTATTATTTTAACTCAGTTGTGTGTTATATAAATTTTATTCTTTTAAAAATTTGAGTAAACCGTCTATTTCATAAATGCGGCTACTAGTCTAAGATGGGCTGGGCTGGTTTATAAGATTCTTCGATCCACTTTTCGAAACATTGAAGTTTCATATCATATGATGTAGAAACATAGATCAATAAACTTTGTTTTATTTCTAGTTCGGCAAACGCCAAAAAATGGGAAATTGAATTGGCAACCCTTAAAAACAATAACATCAGATTGACTAGTGCCCTACAGGTAAAAATTGTATTAAATTTAATTATGTTAAAAATATTCGTGAAATTATTATTTTCTAAATTTTATATTATAGGAATCCACCGCAAACGTAGACGAATGGAAGCGACAATTGCATTCGTACAAAGAAGAGAATCAACGACTGAAAACAAAATTCCAAGAATTAGAAAATTCAAAATCCGACGAAATTGCCGATGAATTAAAATGTGAAATAGCTTTATTAAAAAATCGAATCGAAAGTTTAGAAAAAGAATTAAAAAGTCAGGACATAGAATTAAAGACTGCCAATAAAATAATAAAAGAGAAAAATTCAGATCAAGTGGTTAAACAGCTGCAACCATTGTGTGGCCAATTTTTAAATCATTTGACTGAATTGAAAAATGTGCAAATAGAAATGGAGAAAATTTTACAGTTTACGCGTTCGACCTGAGATTAGAATAAAATTAAATTTTTATTTGTTATTAAGAAAAAATGATAATTATTTTACACACACAAACATGATAATTATTTTACGCAAATATTTTATTTTATTTATTTATAATTAATTTCATAACAAGTGAGTATTTTTTTGTAAATATTATGGTTTTTAACAAAAAATGCAAATATAAAATTATAATGGTGGGACAATAATAATAAAACGACGATGGTTTGATCCCTCCGATCTCAAATCACACACTCATCCTAAATGTAGCATAGTTAATAAGTATAACACAGATAATTCTATTGTAAATTTTACCTAACAAATAAAAAATCAAAATGAGTCGTGTTCGTGATATATGAAGCGTTACAACGAGACGAATCGGTATTGCCATTTAAAGGGATAAACTCAAAGTGTATCACACAAGTTACAATATGCCAGTTTTGTTTTTATTTCTACACTATTTATTTTAATTTATATAATTATTTTTTATTTAAATTTAACAAACGGAAAACATACTTTCTATTTACACGATATTCGTGTAAATTAAAATTAATAAATCAACGAATATTTAAACAAAAATCCGTATATTTAAAATATAAATTATATAAAATTAATATGTACACATTATTCTATATATATATAAATAATAAGTTATAAGTAAATACAAAATGGATATTAATTTAAATTATAAAAAATAAAACAACAACAAATAATATATTTTACACAACGTTACAAGATTAGTGTGTGAATATGGAATAAAATTGTCAGCTAAAATAGATAAACACACTATTCTTGGATACAACCAATATCGTGGCCTTCGATTTTCTTATTTAAATAAAAAACGAAACAAAAAAATACCAAAAAATTAATTCGAAATGGTTTTTAGACGTTACATAATTTCGGCGCCGCGAAAATCAATTTCTTCTTAAGATTTAATCAATACTGATAAAATAACAAATTTTTATGATAAAGGAAAAACGAAGGATCAACATGATGGACTTCCATAAATAAGAAATTATAAAAAAATATATATATTTATAAAATAAAAAACATATATTCGTAATTTAAAATATATTATTATAAATGTAATAATAATTTTATATAACAAACAATTGACATGAAAATTTGACTTACTTATATAATCATCTGTGTAACCATAAAAAAAACGTCAGTTTAATTAAATATTTAAAATTTAATAGAACATACGTAGAATAGAAATACAAGAGTAGTACAAAGAAAACCAATAAACTATTATGCGGATCTGATTCTTGTTTGTAAGCCAGCATCTCTGTTTAACTTAAAGACACTTCATTAAAATAAATCCTGAATATTCCTCATTTTGGTTACTTGACAAGATACCTCATAGCTTGCAATTCGTTATTGTATTGCCATAACCATAAATCCAAAAATACGCAAACTGTTTTTTTTTTTCTACTAAATTAAGTGCTTCGTTCAATTTTATATCTCGATCATTATTATCCCATTTAACAAAATATGAGCTTTTGCAATAAGTCTTAAGTTGTGCCCAATTGCATTTTATTTCTAAACAACTTTTCTGGTTTATTGATTAGGAAAAATTTTCACTGCATTTAAGTCGGTGTTAATTCCTCGAATTCCACAAATATTAGAAAAATTAATATGTACGTTTCTTAAGATCTACAATATTTTGCTTAACTGGTATAAAATTGTTTAAGTACACAGTAGGTCATAAGTAACTGAACATTGTATTTTTGAAATAATGTTTTCTATTTGATTGAAAAAAGAGTAGAAATATAGTTTTAAGAAAATAAAGTTTAAAACTAATATTTGCCATCAGCCTCTTCACAAGCTGATGCTTTTTGGTGTACCTGGTTCATAACAGAATCTAAAACTGGTTGATCAATTGCAATAATTTCATTTATTATGTTGTCTTTTAGCTGTTGCAGTCCTTGTTGTTTATTTGCAATCTTTAAAATATCCCCACCAAAAAAAATCTGGTGGTGTTAAATTAGGTCATCGTGATCATTAACACCTCCAAATCGTGAAACGATCGTCGCCTTGAAAAAAGTACGGGCCATAGATCTTGTCTGGTAATATTCCACTCCAATTGGTTGCAACAGGATCAGTCTTAAGTTTTCAGTGTCGTCCCAAATTCTAAAATTTTTCTTATTAACTTAACTATTTAACAATTATAATTTGTTTCATAAAATTAGTATCATTCGTTAATAATTCGGACAATTTGGCACAAAATCTTAAGCGAATTACATAGTCTTACATAGTAACCACCCAGGTGGCGCAATGGTTAAAGCTGCGGCAGTTGGAGCGGGAGGTACCGGGTTCGAATCCGATTCGAGGCAGGATGCAAAATGGGTTTTTTTCACCTTCGATCGTTTGGGCGGTGCGATCGGTGGTGAAAAATAAACATAATCTGGATCCTCAATCTGGATCCTCTGTCGTGTTTAGAATCCTTGGGCCGACCCATCTTCCATGTCAGTACTATAGGACTGACATGGAGCTATGCAATGCGCAGATGGCTCTACGGAAAGACTCGGACCTATAGCCGTATAGAGTGGTATCACAACGGATCAAATTTGGTCTAAGTGTGCGATAGCAGCCACATCAACTTAACTTAACTTTTTTTTACATAGTCTTGCAGGCAGGTTTACGAGTCGCATTTTGAGGGATTTTCTTCCCAACTCGTTCGATAATCTCCTTGCTTCGTCCTTCAAGCGGAATTCCACTCCAAGCTGTCATTATCACCTCTCGATGACTAAAAACGTGCGACTAGATTGCGTACTTAAATTCGTTAGAGTGCATGTCTTATTCAAGTCTCTTCACATGCTGTAATTGGTTCATAACTGAAGCCAAAACTTTTGATCAATCGAGGCTCTCATTTATGCTCTTCCGAATTCGTTCGATATTGACTTTGCTTCGTGCCTTAAGCAGTATTTCACTTCGATATAAGTCATTAACATATCCCGATGACTGAAAACGAGCGACAAAATTACGTACTTGATTTCGTTATTTTTCGAAATTTTATTTGGATATGAACTGTTGAATTTTGACCAGCAAACAGTTTTTGTTCGTTCCTCAATCACATACATGGCTACTGAATCTCCCAAACGTTGTTTCTTATACTGAAAAATAAAGAAAAAAATACTAAATATGATATGTTTAATGATTTATGCCCCACCCTGTATATGGTTTAAAAAGTTTAAACTCAACGTTTGTTAGTAACTATCTGATTAGAAATTTAGAACGTACGGAATTCTTATTTAAGGTGAAATATTTTACCATGAAATATTTAGAAAATAACAACGCGTCAAAATGACATGAGCTTTCGTTAATTATGTTAAATATTCGAATATTTTCAAGAAAAGTTTATTTCATATAATACGTTTTTTAATTTTGTGAGGTTGGGTTATATATCTTTTAGCAACCCTTTTGGAACAACTTAAAAATGAATGAATTATATAGGGTTTTTCATCCAGCTTATTATTATTATTTTTTTTTTATTTATTTTATTCTGTTATCTTTTTTGGGGCTCAAGGCTCTCCCAGCTCTTTCGCGGTTCGCTTAGTTACGTGCTACTTTACGCCTTAACGGCCAAATCGAAGACGTACGGTTATAGGTCCGATTTTTGTAGAACCATCTGCGCATTGCCAGCCTATAGTCCTGACATGGAAGATGGGTCGGCCCATGAGTTCTGCACTCCAACAAGGGGTCATAGATGTGTTCATTAACATCACCGATCGTAATCAGATGGTGAAAAATCCCTTTTGCATCCTGCCCCTATCGGGATTCGAACCCGGTACCTCCCCCGCTCCAACTGCCACAGCTTTAACCACTGAGCCACCTGGGCAGTATCTAGCTTATTTATTTGTCGTTCAATTTTAATGTGCGTTTTATGAACTGTGTATGGGTTCTATTATGAAATTGATCGGAAAATACATTGTTGTAAAATCCGATCCATATAGATGTATTTTATATGGATATTCGTACTCGTATTATGAAACTGGAAGTCTCGCTTCGTTTAATTTTATTGTAACTTCTATGCGAAAGTCAATAAGTTTTTGCTTGGCGTATTTAGTCGGTACTAAAGGCCACCTACAAGTAAATTGTGCAATGTACTTCTGTGACGTCAGTATTGCACAATATATATTGTGCTATTTTTTCCGTTAGCGCAATAAAACGATTGATGTTAAAAATTCGAAAAATTTGAAAAAAAAAATTGAGTGTATTGCTCGATATGAGCATAGAAATCTCAGTGATTCAGAATCAGCTTCTACTAGTGCAGTAATTACTGAATATAAAGGAGGGTATTTTTACCCCCAGTCACTCAGGCTCAATTGGCCCATTGTGACATCCCTTCCCAGGCGTACACTCTGAGTCCCGGAATCTGTTTGTTCTTCTAATGAAGTCCAGGATATCCGGTATCGTCAAGGTCGTCAATTGATCCTTAAATAGGAATTATGAGTCGAAACAGTGCAGTCTATGGGAAGAGTATGAAGAACATGAGCACAAAAAGTGCTCATCAGTTTCTTCCTCTCCGTCCCCACACTGTTCGCAAAAAGAGGTGTTCCGAATTTTCATTCGAAACATATGACTATTCACGGAGCAGTGCCCCGTGAGAATGCCCAGCAAGATCCTTAAAGTGCGTCTATCATAGTTTAAGAAAGACTGGGATCTTTGCTAGTTTACTGATCCAAATATGTTTTTTTGGATAAACGACAAGAGATGGCGTTATCCCATCTCTTTTGGTGCAGATCTCCACAGTGATAATCAATTTCTTGTTTAAGAGATAGTGATGTCACTCCTAAAGCGGGCTCAGGTCCCACAAAGGTGGATGTCGCACCCAATCAGGCCAATTTATGGGCCAAAATATTCCCTTTGATACCCATGTGATTGGGTATCCAGTGGAGTCTAACCTTATTCAGCCTGCCTAGTCGATTTAAGGCACTTTCGTTTCGAAGACAAGTTTCGATGAAAGAGTATTGGAACCAATCGCCTTTAGGGTAGCCTGGCTGTTAAAAAGAATGCAGATACGACGTTCTCTGCAATTTATCCCTTTTATAAAGAGTGCTGCTTTAAAAATTGCAGCAGTTTCTGCCTGAAAAACAGTACCAAGCGGGAAAGATAATTCAACCTCAGGATTTTGTATGTATAACCCAGCACCAGCTAGGTTACGGCATACTGATCCGTCGGTAAAGATTAACATGTCGTTGCTGGAGGGGTAGGATGGGCTATTATAGTCCCATATGTGATTTCCAGTAATAGTTACATGAAATAATTTCCCGAAGACGTGCTTCGTCACCATAATGTCTGAGGGCATGTGGGCAGTTATGTGCTGGCCTATATCTCTCCATATTTGATAGTGTCCCGAAGGACCAGAAAAGGAGCGTATACACGTACAAGTATATTGTACAGTTAAATTGCGCAAGAAAATGTGAGAAATTAATTGTGCAATTTTCAAATACACACGATAATTTTTATTGTGCAATGTTAGCTTTTATCACCATAGGAATGGTCATATTACGCAAAACAATGCAAAAGGCAAGAATTATTATTTGTGCCAAAATAACAAGATTTTAATATTTATGAAAAATCTTAGTTATATTCAGTAATCACTGCACCGTGATTTCTATACGCATATTGTACCCTCAATACCCTCAATTTTTCAAAATTTTCGATTTTTGTCATCAATTTTTTTATTGCGCCAACAGAAAAAGTAGAACAGTGTATTGTGCAATAATGACTTCACACAAGTATATTGCGCAATTTACATGTAAATATAAAGGCCTTTAAACCTTCATTTCTTTCCATTGACGAAATAAGAATTTCTAAATGTTGTTCATTTACGTGTGTCTCAATAGCAATTTTTCGCGGCAAATTGTAGTTTTTAGTTGCATATGAGTATTCAGCGCGAAATGGATTTTACGGCGCCGGGAAACTTTCATTATAAGCCCCCCCGGGCCATATTCTTGACATTTTCAAAAATATTTTCAGTTTTGAGAAAAATTTCCTGAATTTTCAATTGTATTCCAACTGAATTTTTTATTCTCTATTTCCTCGATATAGTTTTACATCATCCGCGAAAGTTTGACTGAGCAATCGTCAAAAAATCGTTTGTTCGTTTATAATTATGGATTACATGTGTTTTCAACTTTTTATGGTTTAGCCTTATTGAAGTTAGTAACAATTGTTTAAAAATTATATTTATTTAACTTAAATTTTATAGTTATTTTTCCATCTATTGATTTTCCAATTCTAGTTAAAGCTTTTATTTTATTTTCGGTACATTTCAATCTGGTGTTTTGTAGTACTACTCTTGTATAATTTAAACTACGTTGGAAAATTTAAGGTTGTAATATTAAAATAAAAAAAATTGAGATTATATATTTAAAATTATGAGTGAGCTAATATTAAAAAAATATAAATTAAATTTGATAATTTGCTTATAATAATTCAATAAAAAAACACAAAAACTGAAATAAACAAACTAAGTCGCCGCTTCCATTACAATAAATAAAAAATACAAAAAGCAAGTTATTTATGCAAAATAATAGTTAAAACTTCTAAATAGTTAAAAATAAATAGTTAAATAGATAAAAAAAAAGGTTTCGGAAATATATAGTTCTATTTCTGTGTATAAATTAGAATTGTCCCCAGTCAACAGACACACTCTCAGACCCATTTTGAAATAGGATTTTTATTTCATATATAGTATATGGAATTACAAAATAATTTAATTTTTCGTTTTAATAACACAGTAAGTAAAATTAATTTGTAAATAATTTTTAAGACTATAAACAATTTTTTCAAAGCATTTATATTATAAAAAGCCCCTTTTTGAATTAAAATTCGATTATTTAAATAACTTACTATTAAAACAAAAACTATATAGTGTGTATAAAACTTGTGTTATTAAATTGAAAATTTAATTATTTTATGCTAGTTAAAAATTCAACTCAACCAAAAATTATCTTTATTAAAAAAACTATATAATATAAATAAATAATCCAAATTCATTATAAAAAAAAATTAAAGTGAAAATATTAGACTACTATTAATTATAATTACTTTTATTATTTATATGACAAAAAATTATTAAAAACTAAAAAAAAAGAATTTAATATAAATTTATTAATTACTTATATTAATTAAATTTAATAAGAAGAATTAAATAAACAAACATTTTCTAAGTGAAAAATATAGTAAATTAAATATTCAAAACATTAATTAAATGGACACAAAACAAAAACCGATAATAACTAAAATAATAAATTAATATTTAGTTATGTGAATTTAAATGACAAACTACATAAACTAAAAAACAAACAATGGAGAATCCAAATAAAAGCAAATTTAATTGTAATAGAAAAGATGAATTAAAAATGAAAATTATTAAAAAAGAAAACACTTATATATTATATATTATTGTGTGTGTAATTTTACTTAACCATTTTCCTGATTCCCGTTTTTTTTTTATCTTATAAGTAAGCAAACCCATGCATGATGTGTTAAGAATATTTATTACGCCAGATTTGTTACAATGAATTTTTACTCGTATCGATAACAACATTTTTGTTTTATTACTACGGCTGTGAATTTTGGGTTCTAAAACTTTCATTTTAGGCACTTAAAATAGGTCATACAAGTTTTTATAATTAGCTAGTTATAAGATAAATTTGGTTTTTAAATCAAGTTTAAAGATTGGAGGTTCAAGTTTAGAGATTGGAGCACTCAAAAATCAATAATTAGGTATAATAAATATTTCATCATTGTTTAGTCTCCTTTGGAACTAGCAAATATTTCTTTAATTTTAATGAGTTGAGCGAGTGTTCTTATGACAGCTACCCAACGTACTGTCAATTGGTTCAAAGTTTGTACTCGCATCTAGTTATGACTGGCTTTGATGGAAGTCCAGCTTTTGTGCAAATTTGAAGGCGATTTAAAAATAATTTTTTGACTGAACTAATCATTCTGTCAACATCGGGGTGTTAAGATCTTATAGTTTCGATATCTCTTTGAAACATGTTGAGTTCGGTACTTTAATTAAATTCAATTTCATAACGTTTTATAACTAAATACAAAGAAAGTTAAGTGAAAGCTTAGAAAATAGGTATTTTGGTCAGAAAAGGATAGAAACCACGGAAAAGGTTTTAAATTTTGTTTGACAAAACTATCAAAAACTTCATAATTCATATTTCTATTTCATCATTGTAAAAATCAATTTAATAAGAAAAGGTGTTTACCTAAAAGTCGCAGGGGCAGCCCTAATTATTACTATATTAATTTAATTTATTTGTTCGGGTTATGTACATGTTCAACAATATTTCGAATTCAGCTAAGATGAATTAACAATCCCTGATTTTCTCTAACGAACGATGATAAATAATTTTCAAAATAATATTATTAAACTAAATTCCACATTTATTTATAGTATGGTCGCCGGTTGTAGCTTAATGGTTAAGAGAGTTTCTCATCACGCCGCGGTCTCGAACTCGATTCCCGCCGTTGACCAAAAATTAACACGCAACTGGATGACATAAGAACACGTTTTGGTCAAACAACTTCGTCAAGAACAGAATATGCGTTATATATTGGTCAGGTGAAAACCCTCATGTCCTTTATAAACACTACTTCATGCACATAAAATAACTGTATGGTGTGGTTTTCATTCCGGTGGTGTCATTGAACCGCTTTTTCGTTGATGAAAATGACTCACGTCACAGGAGTTCGCTACAGATATATGTTGCAACGTTATTTCTTTTGGTCAATTGCATGAACTAGACATTGATGGTATGTGGTTCCAACAAGACGGTGCTACATGTCTGACAGCTGGTCTAATAATTGAATTAAATCTAAATTCAAACAACGTGTTATATCCAGAAATGGTACTGTCGAATGGGGGCTCAGAGCCAATATTGGACAAACGTAAAAAAGCGGCCTTTTCCGCCATCGCAAATTAGGTTCAACGAATCGACACGTGCAAATATGCCCGTGGTGGAGATATCATATGAACGATTTCATAAATATTTTGATTGTAACTACTTGAAATAATAAAATTTTTGGTAATATCCCAAATGGTTTTCTTCTTGAAATTCTCCTTATGAGATAGGTACGATATATGTTTATTTTAAATTATTGAAAAACACAACCCGGCATTGACTGACTTATCGACCAGTGACTACTGATAGTACCAGTGACATGTACACGTTGCATAATAGCAGAATTACGATTAACCTCATCAATGTATCATCTGAATTTTAAACAAAACGCCACTAATAAATAGGCAATCCCATATAGCTTTTGGTAATTCTTGTCAATTCTTGATCGGTATAGGATTCCTCAAAATGCTATATTTTATTTTCAAATCATTGGTTCTACAAATGCTAACTTATACATCCGTTGTTTGTTGGCCTCTTTAATTGGAAACCTTAACTGTTTGTCAAATATCGCTTGTCGGGCTGTAACTGGAGCTATGTATTTAACCCCGCTCCTAACTAATGGAGATAATTCTCTCCCTTCCCCAGTTATAATCCTTCATTCTCGATACAGCTGTTCGGCTGTCTTTCGGTTGAGGCGTGCTGGGGCGTAGAATTTATGGCACTACTTCGAGCCATAGATCAATTCCTAATTAATTTAAAGAAGCAATGCCAGAAATCGACATGGTTAGTGATATGCTTCTGCCTGTTTTTAATATTAACAAAGCATTTGAGGTGGTTTATCGATCCAGGGATATGTATAGTTCTCACCAGACTTGCTCAATCCGAATCGTTTGTACTGTTTATAGATGGCGCTCTCTAAACAGGGTATTGGCTTTTGATTCTTCTGTCCATCGCATGATTTAAGAATCCCTAGCAGTTGAGGAAATTCTATATCAAATGATTCTTGCTCATTGTGACAACGAAATTGCAAACTGTTTCGCTAAAAGTGGTTCTCGCTCATATTTTATAGATCCTAAACAAGCAGCTTCTTTTCCTCTTCACATAGTTAAGAGAGTTCAACTTCACATAGTTTTGAGGATGTTGATGATAGCTTACACTTTATCAGCAGTGGTCCGGCTTTAAGTCTTACTGTCATCTCTGCTCTCGTTCAAACTACTCCAGTTTGTTAAAGTTGCAGCACTATACGCGTTTGTGAGCTTTGATGAAATACTAGTTTTGCGCCATGGGCACTTTGTGACATTAGTGCGGAGTTTTATAGGGTTCCAACCCACTTTAATAATAATAATAAATAATAATAACCTTGACGAACACTAGATACTGTGTATTTCTTCCAAAAAAAAATTACGTAGCAAATTTATTTTCTATAAAAACAGTCAACATTTATTTTGTGTAATTTCTTAAATTTACTTATTTCACAATTAATATAATTATTTAGTTAAAAAAAGTTCATCTTAACACTAATCGTGCGCACAATATGCGCGTAGGATTATTTGTACATTTAATTTACGTTTCAGTATTCTCAGATAATTTCTTTCACTTCACTAATCATCGTGCGTCTCGAATCACTCTTGACAAATTCTTGGCTGCGCTTTGTTGAACTATGCATGAGGCTCATCTAAAAATTGAAAAACGAAAACTATGATCAGTTTTTATAGGAATATGTGGATGGCAATTAGTATTCAATGTTATATTAACCCTTCAAGTTCTTTGGATTGAGAATGCAGCTTGAGAAACAAAAAATTTATACATAATTACTTATTATCAATCCTAGTGAATTATGATCGATATTTACACACAGGGTTAATATAAAGGTAATAATACGACTTACGTGTTTCGGTGTAGTTTTTCGTCGTATATTGTACATTCCATATACGACAGGATTCACAACGGAATTTGTGCAGGCAAATAGGAACAATGCATTTTGTATTCTTTGATCAACAGCAAACGCTTCGTCATGATCCAGCATATACCATGTTGTCATAACATGATACGGTGTCCAGCACACTACAAACGCGATCACTATAGTTATCGTCATTTTAAGTGTGCGTTGCTTTGCTCGGCCCAAAAATTGTACGCTCGATCTGCGCAATCGTTCACAGTTTGATATTTTTGTCTTCTCAAATATTTCAATATAAATTGAACCGTATGAGAAGATGATCACAATTAGCGGGAATAGATACATGAGTAATGATACAATGATTGTGTACATTATTTGATGATTGTGATTTTTAAAAAAATTGAACGTTACACATTGATCGAATGTGGGAAAGTCGGGTGGCGAATCAACGTGGAATATAATGGCTTGTGGTACACTGCATATTGTTGCCGCTATCCATGCTGTTATAATCATAAGACGACTTCGGGTATCCATTCCGTAACTATTCAGTGGTCGCAAAACTGCTATATATCTGCATGATATTATAGTAAAATAATTTAACGTCTTATATATATATATATATATATATATATATATATATATATATATATATATATATATATATATATATATATATATATATATATATATATATATATATATATATATATATATATATATATATATATATATATATATATATATATATATATATATATATATATATATATATATATAGGGTGTTTCTTTTAAACTGAGACGATCAAATATCTCGAAAAATAGCCACTCTACGGAAAAAATGTCCATAATCAAAATTTAATCATACCGCGGGGGAAATACATTAGTGCAAAAAAATAGTCCCTCACCTCCCGCTTGGTAGGTGGGGTGCGGGTAACTTTTAAACTAAGACAGGAAGCTATATTTTTTATTGCAGATACGGATTCTACGACTAAAAGTACGTATGATTGAATGAAATATTTTGTTCGGTTCATGCTAGATGGCGTTGTATCGACGAAATTCAATATTTTCAATTTCTTCTTCTTAAAGCATCACGTTTTCATTGGAAATACTCAAAATTCGTTATCAAAACAATTTATTAATGTAAATGGCAGTTGAATAAAATAATTTTAGCTTAAAATAAGTGTTCAAAATGATGGTCTGCGACTTCAATGCACTTATTAATACGCATTTCAAATGATTGTACACAACTGAGAAGTGTGTTTGGTTGAATTTCAGCACACGCATTTCTGATTCGCTCAATCATGTTCTCACGTGTTGTTGGTGCTTGTTTGTAAACTTTGTCTTTGAGATAGATCTGGTGATCTGGCGGGTCAATTTATCGGATCAGCTCTACCGATCCAGCGACCATTGAAATCACGATCAAGTATTTCACGTGCAACCACCGAATAGTGTGTTGGACAACCATCATGTTGAAACCACATGTTCTGTCTCACTTCTAAGCTCAAATTTTCAAGAAATATTGGCATATCATTTTCCAAAAATTTTTGGTACATTTGACCATTCAAGTTGCCTTCAATAATGTGAGGGCCTATGAGTTTGGGCCTGTAACACTACAATAATCCATATTATGTCGATTAACCGTTCCATGGTTTATAAAAGAAGATTCATCAGAGAACATTACGCAACGAAAAAAATTGGGGTTTTGTTGTATTTGTTCACGTGTCCATTGACAAAAAGTTACCCGATTTTGGAAATAAGCGCCATGAAGATCTTGGTGTAAAGACACATGATATGAATGATACTTGTGTCGTTTTAAAATTCTCCAAACACTGGTGAGGGACAATCTGGAATCGTGAACTATTTCTCGTGTACTAACATGAGGATTATGAGCCGCTACTGCCAATACAACAATTTCATTATTTTCTCCAGTGAGTGTTGCTCTACGCGTCCTCTTTTTCGGTTGAACATTTGCATCAGTAATAAATTGTTTGATAGTACGGCCAAATGTAGCACGTGAACGAATCCTATCCGGAAAACGTTGAGCGTAAATAGCAAGAGCATTTTCAAGATTTCTGCCAGCTGCTCCATAAATCAGAACCATTTCAATTTTCTCTGCCACAGTTAAACGCTCCATTCTAAAATATTTCATTCAAATCATACGTACTTTAAGTCGTAGAATCTGTATCTGCAATAAAAAATATGGTTTCCTATCTAAGTTTAAAAGTTACCCCACCTACAAACCGGGGGGTGGGGGACTATTTTTTTGCACTCTAATGTATTTTTCTAAGGTATTTATACGACATGTCTCAGTTTAAAAGAAACACCCGGAATATATATAAAAAATAAAGGATTTGATCTTACCTGTCGATTGATATGCAAACAAGTATAAAACTGGATAGATACAGTCCAAATGTTCTAAAATACGCCATTATGCGACACATCAAATCGCCAGCATACCAAGAAACTGTTGCATGCCACCCTATTTCTAATGGCATCAATAAAAATGTTACCTATTATAAATAAGTAAAAAGGAAAGCATACGATTAAGATAAGACGTCGTAAGGATAACAATTATAAATAATAAACTGTAATTTCGTGTATTATGCTTTTGTATATAATATATTTTTTTGCGCATTTCGAGATCATTAAAATTTGATAAATTAAGGAAAAATGTCGATGGATGGAACGCGACATAAATAACGACGTGAAGGTTATGGCCTGTGAGAAATTGTACGATTCATTTTCATTTGTTGTCGCCAATCTTTGTTATTTTATTATTATTATTATTATTATTTTGCGTCTTACTGAATTTGTAGGTTGTTGTTTATGTTTTCATTCCTATAAAGGTTATTGGCTGCGTCCGCGCGCTAAGGTGTTTTTCAATTCCTTTCACTCATCTTGTTTATTTTAATTTTATGTTTAAATTGTATTCGCGTGATTTAATTTAAACTTGTGCGATCTTGATGATATGATTCGAAGGTTTTGGAATTCCTTTTATTTTATGCTGTCTTTCTTTATACGACATGACCATTTTATTTGACGTTGTTTATTGGTTTACTGATAGGTGAACTGATTAGATCGAACTTTGCATGATAATAACTTGCCATAATTGCACATGACTAAGCGCACACAAAATACATTATTTACATAGTATACAAGGTATGTACTTACTAATAAGTCAGCAATAGCTAGATGCATTAGCATAGCATCGATTCGGGATGGTGTCTTCCTGCGTCGCCTTATCAAAACTATAAGCACTGTTATATTGCCAATCGACGATAGTACAAACAAAATTGAATAGACGATTATCGCCACTAGATGCCCATCGTGGAATGTCATTTCAAGCGGCATTTTCACTTCATCGGTCGAATTTTCTTTTTCCACCGGTGGCAACGCATCGAACGAATGTTCTGCCAACACTTGATTCATAACATCATTCATATTCGAATGAAATGGTTACACTAACTTTTTTTTTTGTAATATTATCTAAAGCTCTCGAAATAGTTTTACGTTGTATGATTTGTTCAATCTTATATCAAGTCTTCTAGTCTCATTTTATATAAATCGTTAGGTTGATTTATTTGGTTGTTTAACTTTTCATCTAAAAAAGAAAATAAGAAAAGAAAATTATAGAGAATGTCACACATATAATTAGGTTATTGGGGAAAGGTCCTTGAATAAACTGCTGCTTTCATTTCAAGCGCACATATATATGTATTTGTTACGTCATTGCTACCTCACACTGTGTTTTGTTTTGAGTCGACGGAAAAATCATGTTAAATTGACAGGAAAATAGAATTTTATTGATGTGAAAAACAAAATGACGCGTTTTTAATCAATTTGTCATCATGTGATGTACACAGTATAGTTTCATGTCATATTTTGAGCCCTACATGCTATTAATGCTGCGAAAAATACTATCGCTTTTTATAGGTCATTTATTTATGTATAGTTGAGGTAGTTACTATATATGTGTGTGTCACAATGTAGTGAAATCAATAAAAAATTGCTGCAGTTAAAACATTGCTTAGTTGCTAAGAACTGACTATTTTGATAAGTTATTAGATACTCGATTATATAAAATTGGTGTTGATGTTCAAACCAACCAAGTGCTAATATTTTGATTTACATACTATTCTATCATCAATATGTACCGAAATTGATCAAACAAAGCGCAAATTTATTTACTTGTTCAATGTGTGTCTTCATCTTTAAAGTACACAAAAATCTTGATTGTAAATAGTTAGTACCTCAGTAAGTAATATCGAAATGTTTGCCAATACTAATATTCTAAAATTTGTTATTTTCAAAACTTTGGGCTGTTTTGAACTTAACGCAACAGTTTAATATTTTTGATGGTCAATAGCCATTCGACCGCCAAAACCTTAAATTATCATGTTACTATCGGTATACATGATTAAAGCAGTAAATGCAAGTTGAACGAGTGCATCATTTGTTTTGGCTATGAAGATATCTTATGGCCTTACAATTTGATTGACAGACAGACACTTAGCCTGATAGTTCAAATCAAAACGAACAAACATTTGAAAATGACACGAGTAATAATTGGATCATTGTCAAACAATCTTTCAGACTCCTGAACTGTTTTGATTTAGCTGTTGTTAAACACATTTATTGTATTTCGTATAACATATCAATGTCATCTCTTTATAAGTGTAATATTATTTGAAAGTGAATTTCAAAATTCTAGTAAGCACTATTCGGTCTGTATGCCTATTTCTCTCTTTGCAATCTGTTTTTGGGTCAGGGCTCTTCCAACTCTTTCGCGATGCGCTTAATTACGTCCTACTTCACGCACAGTTCAATGCCAGCCTATAATAGTACTGAATTGGAAGATTGATCCATGAACGATTCTTTTTGCTTCCTATCGGGATTCAAAACCGGAAATCTCCCGCCCCAATTGACGCAGCTTTAACTACTGTGCCATTTGTTTGGTGAAGAACGATATATTTAAAGTAATCTTTATATTATTTGTATATAATTTGTATAAATATCGTGAGTGATACTTTACAGTTTTCAGCTTCCGTTGGTCTCAAAATCAATGAGTACAAAACCAAATATCTGATCTCTGGTTTTCGAGATCAAGAGGCAAGTGATTTCAGTAGTGGAAACCACACGTTTGAAGAAGTGATGAGATTGAAGTATCTTGGATCTCTCATCACTCACGATAATAGTGTGGGAGAGGATATCAAGGTTCGCCATGCCGCTGGCAATTGGGCTTTGTATCCTCTACGTCCACTGCTGAAATCAAAATATCTTGCAAATACGGATAAGCTGAAGCTGTACAGAGTGTTGATCAGACCCGTTGTAATGTATGGATGTGAGAGTTGGACCTTGACGGATGAGTACGAAAGATGGCTTCTAACATTCGAGAGAAGAATCATGCGTGTGATATATTGCCAAAACGCGACGTTGATGGCACATACCGAGTTCTTTTCAATCACGAGATCAGGAATTTAAATCGTGCATGAAATCAAAGGACAGCAAATACGCTGGCTCGGTCACGTTCTGCGTGCTGATCCGAAACGAATGATACAGCGATCTTTAAAGGGTAAACCGCCTTTCGGTAGGCGAAGAGGTCGCTGTCTCCACGATGCGACGATGGCTCCACGGCGTATAGAGCGATCTGGCATCTTCCAACTGCTTGCAACAGTATGAAGAGCTGGCTCGTAATCGAAACTGTTGGAGTCAGATTGTTGACACGGTACGGGCCAAACAATGGCCTGTAAAAACCGGAAAAAAAAGATACTTTACATATAGATGAGACTACATAATGATCGTAATGAGAGAAATGCCCAAAGATAAAATTTGTAATTTTATGCAATCAGTCATGTCTGGAAAGCACTTCTGTTCTTATGAAGGCAGTAAAAATGGGCTGATGACTGGATCGCGCCAAATAACTTAAATTATTCCTTCTTGAAATTTATTACCTGAACGATGGACAAATATTGAATAAACAAAAGCCTTTTATTTCATTAACATGCCGAATATTCATAAACATGACGAATGATTTAATGAACCCACTATATGTGACTGGTTTTGAGGACATAATATATATAATGAAAGAGTAGTCATATAGACGGTTGCATTTGGCGATAGTGGGGAAAATCGATATAACCCATCAGTGATATTTTTGTCAAAACAGACCTCTCAACACTATTTGGTGAAACCACATGCTAGCCAAGTCCAAAAAGCCCAAAGGATTCAATCCTGTGGTGTGAAAAAGTTATGTCGTTTAACGATAACCTTCTAAAGTATTTATTACCATACTTCACGTTTATTGTCAATGTTTTTAATTGATCTTGTCGTACGTTGTGGCGTAAGCTTTCGGTTATCTGATACAGTTCCCACTATCTTTAAAATAATTCACTTCGCGATACGAACAGTGAATAAATTTTGAAGGAAAGGAGGCAAACTTTATTGTCTTGATATAATTAAGATCTTCATACGCTAACCTGAGATCACAAAATGAATACTGTACGTGGTTTATACATATAGTATCATTTTTTATGACTATAATAAGTACAAAGATTTACCGTGCTATGACAATCAGAAGCGACATTGATGGGAGCTTTTAATATATTATTCTATTCTAATTCACAAATGGATTCTTATCTAATTCACAAATGTGGTGTGAAGCTCTGGTAAACTGCAAGAGCCAGAACTACGGCAGAGAAACTTTAAGAAATCTAAAGTAAAAAAAACTGAGATCGAGAAACATCAAAGTCAGGACAACTGCAAAAAAAATAAACACAGACGTATATCTCATCGAGATAGTTATCATACAAGGAGCCTCAAACAAGTTCTTTATCGACTATACCGGTGAAAATATAGAATGATATCCGGTAATAATATACCGGTTAAAATTTTCAGCTGATCTCCCCTTAACGTCATGCTTTGTTTGGAGATGAACGTAGTTTTCAAATTCATAAGTTGGTTTTGGACCAACAATCGGGCCCGGACCAATCAATGCAATTGGTCCGGGCCCGATTGTTGGTCCAAAACAAGACTTTTGACGACCTTGAGAAGCTTGGTAGTGGTCATTGGATTTTGCAACGATTAACAACATTTTTTGAGCAGTTTGGGAGAGGTCACTGGTTTTCGAGAACAAATTTATTGTCTACACAGAAAACAATATTTCATATGAAGTCGCGGGCCTAAAAACTTTATTGGCACAAGGAATAAGTGATATCACATTTGCTTGAAAAATTATCTCGATGATTCGGTCACCGAGAAAGGATTATCAAAATTCATTAAGCGTAATAAGTCAGTTAACATAAATTTAAGTAATTGAAGAATTTTCTACGCTCCAATGTCAGACCAAAAGTGTTCCACGCTCCAATA
This sequence comes from Tipula lateralis, assembly GCA_963932295.1. Taxonomy (NCBI): domain Eukaryota; kingdom Metazoa; phylum Arthropoda; class Insecta; order Diptera; family Tipulidae; genus Tipula; species Tipula lateralis. Next base: position 149,389,021 of record OZ010736.1, on the reverse strand, counting down.
CATCTCAGTCAAAAGCCGCGATATAAATTTATCTTAGAATTAAAACTAAGTTTTTAGATTCATCTCAAGATGAGCTCTTTAGAAAATTGTACCATCTAAAATAACACCTCGATGTTTGACGAACTCAGAACTAGTGATAGTTTCCTCAAAAAGAGGAGAAACATAAAGTTCGACAATGTTCTGTTGTCTGACCGAGACCAGCAAACTGGTTTTAAATGGATTTACATGCACTTGACATTGTAACCCGCACCGCGTTATGTCAATATATTTAAGTAATTACCTGAAAATAAAGTCATCAGAATGGAAATGATAAAGTCTTCTGTTCATTATTCATTATTGCCTATTGCAGAAACTGCGTTTGAAGGGAATGAATAAACTCATAGTTTGGCAATATGCTGCCAGGTTAATTGACATTTTAAAGCGTACGAATTCAGTTGAAGTAGCAGACAAAAGTACTTCATTTCAGATGACGTAAAAGCATTTGTCAAAAAGTGTTCTTTATGGGTAATAAATATCTGTTGTAGTTTTAAGCTGCCTTGGACTTAGTGAATATTCACGCGATCCCTGCAGTATGAATTAGTAACATAAATCGGTCTAAACAACCACCAATTTGATCGGAGCATAGCAATTTTTATTTGAATTCAATTTCATAATTTGGGCATGCCCATAATTCCCGAAGGTAGAATTTTATTTTACAAAAAGTTACCAAATTGGCTAGTATTGGGCGTGTAAATTACACGATGTAATAAACAAGATTCTTTACATGTAAACAACGTATTATTTACATAAGGTTTTTTTTACATTCTATATGTTTACATAAAAAACTATTTTATGTAAAAAACTGACGCGCCATCTCTTATTAAATCTAATTATAACTAAAACACCATCTGTTAAAAAATCTTCTTACTAGAATAGAATTAGTGAAATAATAAATTTTGTAGAATTTTTTTAGCCTACTTACTGAATGTCACAACAATTTTTGATTAAGATTAAAATTATAAACAGGTTAATTTCGTTCAAAATCATTTTAACTGGCTTGGATGAAGGTGGTTAAAATCGGTTTCCAACTTATAACGTGGACTTGAAAACTAACTGATTTTGCAATTACGCACTTATTTATGTTAATAAATAATTTTAGTTAAGTTATTTACGCCGTTTTTTACATAAGTTACATAAAAAATGTAAAAAAACGGTTTTTACATGTAAAACCTCTTTTTACTTGATTTTTTTTACCTTCGCCCGAGAGGTTAGGATGATTTTTAACGAAACGAACCTGTTAGTAATTTTCTAATCTAAATCAAAAATTATTGTAACATTCAGTATGTAGTTGAAAAAAATTTACACAGTTAATTATTTTACAAATTCTTTTCGTAAAACAGTAGGAGGATTTTTTAACAGATGGCGTTTTACTAAAAAATACATTAAATAGGAGATGGCGCGTCCGTTTATTATATAAAATCATTTTTTACATATTCAATGTAAAAAATAACCCTATATAAATGACACATTTTTTACATGTAAAAACCTGTGTAAATTACATCGTGTAATTTACACGCTCAACACGATATCGAATCATGCATCGAATCCGTGAGACGATAGTTCACTGACACAGAATGAAGATATTTTATAGGTTAGACAGTCAAATATACACAAGATGAGGTTTAACCAACTGTATACACTAATTCTGCTATATGATTTGATCATCATGTGACGAGTGAATGTGCGAATTGTCTTATTACGGAAATAAGCGCTCACAACCGTGTTATGGTGATGATAATTATCGCGATTATTGTACATAAATTACTCAAATTCAAAAGCGCGCGCACTTATCAATTAAAAGATTTATTTTTTTGTATACATTTCATTATATTATTTTGTCTGATTTATTTAATTTTTTTATATACAATACATAAGTCAAACGACTTATCGCAAATCACCCACAGATTTGATGACTGCAATTTTTATTAGACTATAAACTTTCAAGTAAAAAAACAAATCCGTATATATAAATAAAAATCAACTTGAGATATTTAACTCCGCGAAAGATCAAAGTTGTTTGGTGTCTGTTATTGTGGTGTGTGATAAAAATTTTGATAATGGTTGCGTGTGCTCTATCGTGTTAGGTTATAATTCGCGCTTATTATTTTTAATTTATTTATTTATATTTTTTTTTTTTTTGGGGTGCACGAGTTTTTCATTTTGGGTAGAATGTTGTCTTATTCATTTAAAACTGATAATTTTGATCATTTGCAATTGACATGATTTTTGGTTTTGGCAATTTTGTTTTTGTTGTTGTACGCGTTAATTGTGATAAATGCTTTATTTGGTCTATTTTTGAGGACAGTCATTTGTGTACTATAATCATCATGTATAAAAGTTCACATGATCACGTTTATTAATAATGTCTATATATACACTAGACAAAGTCGATTGTTTTCCAGATTACAAAATCTGGAAAATCAACTTGTGTACTCGATTTTCTCAGGCTTTATGTTAGCACTGTACCACAATTTGTATGATTGCGTATTTAAAAATAATTAGATTAAATTTGATCGATGTAAACATCTATTGTTATTGTTCTTTTCGCGATATTCCGCATAATTCGACATATGTACATACATTACAGATTAGATTTTACTACGACATATAGTATTTATTTCTGGTACACATATTTGAACTTAAATTCAATCAAAACAAAGTATGATTCACACTTTATATCATGTTAAGTCGAAATTCTTATCTATAATATATATGGACAGTGGTTACTAAGAACTACATATATATTGTGATGTGTCAATCATGAAACTGTGTCCATGGCTATAGAACATAAAAATATGTTTAGGTCAATGTCCGTACAATACAAGTAATACGATACTGTGCTCGTAAATGTCTAGCTTATATAAAAAACAAAATGTAAGAAAATAATGGTTCCTAACCTACATACGTGTTGTCTTAATGAATGATAAGATTTTGTTTGTTAGAAACGAGTTTGCCAAAATTTTGTTATATTTTTCACTTAATTAAATTATTGGTTGTTTGTGTTATGAAAAATTTGTTTGTTATTTAATGATTCGATATGCAACTGGATTTGTAACATCACGAATATAATTTGAAAGAATGACTCACGCATGCCATTCATCTATCTGATAACATATAAGACGTGCACTTTAAGATTTCCGGTATTCTCAAGGTCGTTACCAGTGCAGTCTATGGGAAGAATCTGATTTAAAGGAACACAATTAATGCTCAACAGTTTCTCCTTCTCCGCCCCAACACTGTTCGCAGGTTACGTTGTTCCGAATTTTCATTAGAAACATGTGATTATTAAAGGAAGAATATTCTGTGAGAATTCCCAGCAAGATCCTCAATGTGCTTCTTAGAGTGGGATGTTTTATGATTTATTGTTCCAAAGACGATTTGGGACAGGCGACATTTCTTTATACAGATAACAACGTCGTCCCTACTTTTGTCCCACAACAATGGAATACGTTTTCTTATATTTATGTGTTCGTCTCAAACTTGGCATGTATATCCCGGCATCAGCCAAATTACAGCATACTCCATACTCTTAATTTTATTATTAAATTCCGACCACCATGCATGGATGTATGTTTTAATGTACGTATATATATTAAACTGCATAATTTTCTATATCTCCCAGCCAAATGACCTCTATGCGTTGATAATTTATTTTAAAGATTTGATAATTTTTTTATATTTATGAACTTGAACGTTATAAGTTTTTGATACGGTTGAGTTAAAATGCAATAGATACCCGTATATATTAGCTAAATTTTCATTTCAACCAGTTTACTGATAAAGGTTCCTACTTATTCATCATACTGTTTATGAAAAGTGTACATTATTAGTCACCTTATGCAATCTTATAATATTTTTTTTAGCTTCATTGACTTCAAATCAATTTTTAAATGACTGAGTTTAACTCCAGCTTTACAAATATTTTGTAGTTCGAAGGGTTATCGTTAAGTATTTAATTTTGACACAAATATTTTTGTTTTTGACGATTCATATATGGGTGTCCGCCTATTGACCTCATCGTGCTATCACAGCTCAACAAGTATGTTCCCCGAGTTTACATAACAAAAACCATTTTTTATATAGATTTATGAGTGAAGGCATTTCTTCGATAACCTTCGGTTTCTCTTTTTACGCAGGTGTCTAGTTATTTGAACTTTTACTATTGTTTTAAGCATTATCTAAAGGTATTTATATCTCTTAGAGAAACCCCTACAAAGAAGGAAAATTCGTTACAACTCAAATGTTCTTCAGGGCTCGATTTACACACGTCGATCCAATAGTCAAAATTGGCATTTTCTAGTTTGGATGACTATTGCTAGAACAACTTAAGTGCCATAAGACCAAAGGTACTCATACAACTTATTCACATACATGTTGCCATGAGTACCCCACTTGAGTACTTTGGAATGAAATTTTTTTTGTAAAATTGTCTCTTAACCCAAAATTCAAGCATGCCACCAGATTTTCAGGAGGAACAATTGGCACCGCTTTTTGATTCTTGTCGAATATGTTTATACTCTCCAAAGTCAGGTGGGGTCTTTGAGTTTTCATAAAGTTGGTTCCTATCTGAAATCTGGCTATCATTTCACTCACTAACACTTTATCACACATAATTATTCGCACAGTTTCACGCATTGATCTACTTTATAATTGAGAGGTGGATTAAATGCTAGTCCTTGTGCATAATTCACAACAAGCTGGTCATTGAACTACTGTTTCGGTTGTTTCGGATTATCGAACACACTTTTTTTCACAACTGCGATATTGAGTAGTGTGCAAACAGTTTAAGGGTTGCCCGGATTTGGTGCATCCATCGTAGAGCCTTTAGTCTCAAATGTACATCAAACGATGTTTGTTTAATTTGGTAAGCTATGCTGACCAAAATATTCACGAATTGAGCTGAAAGGAGTTTTGTATTTTATCACCATTTTAGTAGTAGTGCTCTTTTGTTTGGCTCATCCACATTTAAGGTATGATTGGAAATGCAGTTTACATTGGCAAAGTTGGTTCCAAATGTTGAATTTCATTTTATAGCCTTTTGTACAATTCTGGGTACTCTTCACTTATTTGTATCCAAAACTGAGCTAAAATGATTGTTTCGAAGAATGATTCATTCATTTTGCACAATCAGTTTAAAATTTCGATAAGGAAATAGTTTGGTTATGTCACGGTTCATATGTATCGTTGTCTACTGATTAAAAACTTTATGTTTGCAGAGATTGAAAAGCTTTTTGAGAGTTGAGTGGCCAATGCAGCGATGCGAACCACAATTTAAATTTGAGATCAAATATTTTTAATAATTTTTAGCACTGTTTTGCCTTTGCCTTGTCATTCGATTTTGGAAAAGGATCGTGAAACAAATGGTTTGAACTTTTCCCAATAATTCAGCCTTGGCTGAGAGTTGACGTTTTCTCAACAGCTTTCTAGCCGTTAGCTTTTCCTTAAACCAAATGGCCATGTGATATATGAACAAGTTCCTCTGAGCTTTTTAGCATCCCGATTAAAATTTATACAATTGTGACTTCATTCGGATTCGTGCTTCGGATTCTATGTGACATCTTTGATCTTCCGGATACAGCACACTACAAAAGAATATTTAACCAATTCTCAAGTTCAAGATAACCATGATGCCCACTTTACGACTACTTTTAATTGCCGGAACTCGAAACGAAATATTTATTCAATCACATCTGGTAGTTTTTCAACACACATATTTAAGATGAAAACTAATGAGTGCCACTCTACGCGTGCTATATCGATTTCATATTTACGTATGTATAGTAAAAAAAATTTAACTTGCGGCATAAACCGTTCACGTGTTTATAATGTACAAATTATATAAAAAGATCATGTAGGAGACGTTATAAACACTTTTAAGAGATTATTTTCTCACAATATAAAATTACTGTCAAAGATCAAAAATACTCAATATATCAATAATTATGTGTGTGTTTATACTCGTTTATGACTAATAATAGTTTTGATTGCTTATGAGGCTTATTACTGTATATACTAATGTACATATAGCATTGTTCAGTAATTAACCGTATTAATGATGTTGATAGGTAATTTTATTACCAATTATTCGAATATACCATAATTAGTCTGATTAATTGATTTAAGTAAGCTTCGATCGTTATTGTTGCACTCTCAACACCAATTGATGATTATTGCAAAAATATTTCTAATAAATAATAAATAAACAACAATCTTCCTATATGTAGTGCACAATCTTACAACGTGAAATGTATGTTATAAATATTCGGTTGAGTTGAGTTGATCAGCAATTTATGCGGTTTAGTGTGTATCCCCAGTGTTGCATAGTCACAGTTTCCATGATCTAATTAGTTAACGAATCAGAGACGACAATAATACTCTTCCCAAACTGGATTACAGTAGAACCGTCTAGATTTGTAGATGGTTCTAATAACAGACTGTGTTAGTGCGAACTGTCTTCAAATTACCGAAAAGTGATTATACAAAAAAAATTATTTATATCGCTATAAGTGTGATCATAGGTTATCTTTCGCACTCAATAAGCAGCACTGTTTCGCACAATCTCAGAATAAGTAGTATGGAATAGATAAATAAATTTTTTGTCATTTCATAAAAATGTGTGTTTTGGTTTTGGCTCTATACTATTCTGTACTTTTTATACATCCTAAACCTTAGGGCGAAACAAGGTCCACATGCACTATTTCATAGAAGCCTACAACAATGCTGACTAGAAGAGAGTTTTAACAGTGAGCTCTGATCGGTTTATCCACATCATACACAACTCAATATATGGAATACATTAAAAGTATATAGACCGTATCTATATACAGGACGAGTAAATTAGAAACCAAGAATTACTACCACATCAATTTACATCTGAATTCTTACAAACTAAAATATAATCTGGTCACTGTTGATCCAGCGATGCACAGTGCCTGTTCGTTGGTAGGTAGCTGCTCACATACTAACGAGCTCGAAGGGTTTGGTTCTTTTTAGTCTCCTAACCAAATGTTCATTATCCAGTAGCCGAGAGGCTTCCGCATTGACATGTGCCATTAGTCTTGATTCATGCTTCGATGCAAATCGTTTTATTTCGTGTTTTATATCTGGAATCTCCAGATCACGATGCAAATCACTATTACGAATGTACCAGGTTGCATTGACTATACTCCGAAGTACCTTATTCTGGAAGTTTTGTATAAGTTTCATGTTAGTATTCTTAGTACAGCCCCAAAGCTGAATGCCATATAGCCAGATCGGCTTAAGGATCTGATTGTAAATCAGTATTTTGTTGCATATGCTTAATTTTGACCTTCGCCCAATTAGCCAGTACAACTGTCTATATTTAAGATCAAGCTCTTTTCTTTTCTTCTTCACATGCTCTTTCCATTTAAGTTTAACATCCAGAGTCATGCATTTAGCAGAGTTCACGTTCGGCACCATCACATCGTTTAAGCTGATTGTCGGCGGATTAATCAATGATTTATTCGTAAAGTTGACATGTGCAGATTTTAATTCATTAAGTTTGATTTTCCATCGCTTGGTCCACTGGCGAATTTCATTATTTGCACATTGAAGTTTATTCGCCGCCTCTTCCACAGTTTGCTCTGTTGCTAGTATCGCGGTGTCGTCCCTTACCTCTCTCAGGTTAGAATACTCATCTTCTTGTCTTACTCTAAAATGCCTTTCAGATAAATATGATCTCAAAAGATCAATATATGTTTATGTATTAAACCCTCGTGCCATAACTTATCGAAAGCTGCTGCCACATCCAGAAATAAGGTCGAACAAATTTGTTTTTCTTCTAACGCCTTTTCTATAATGTCTGTTATTCTGTGAACCCGATCAATTGTAGAATGTGCATCTAAACGCAAATTGGTGACCCGGTATTAGGTCTCTACTTTCTATTATTGGCTTCATTTTCTTCAAGAGTAGTCTCTCCATTAGCTTTGAAATGATAGGAAGCAGTGAAATCGGATGATACGATTTTGCTTCATTAGGTGGTTTACCTGGTTTCGGTAACATAATAACTTCCGCAAATTTCCAGGCCGAAGGAACATGTCTTAATCTAATAACAGCATTAAACAAGTGAGTTAGTTTAGCGATAGCTTTCTTTGGTATAGATGCTTTAAAATTTCTCCCGTTATAAGGTCATATCCAGGTGCCTTTGCTGAGTTCAGATTGAATTGTATTTCACTGGTTACTTCTTTTTGGATTGTTAGAGGAATTCCACCCTCATAATTGCTGCTTTCATTGTCGATTATAATATCCGATTCAATCTCATTCGGTTTGAAAATATCAGCCAAATGGTTAGCAAATTCTTCAGCTTTTGCTTTGTTATCCCTAGCCCACGAGCCATCATTTCTTGTAATAGGAGGGATTTGCGTAGGGGTTTTTATACTTTTAGTTGCCTTCCATAGTGAGTAGTTCGTATCTTCATCAGCGGTCAATTTTCCCAGATACAAAGAAAACGATTTTTCATTTAGGTTCTGAATTTCTCGCTTAAGCTGTTGTGATTTATTATTTAGAATCATCTTATCAGATGGACTCCTTGTTTGTTGCCATTTTCTCCTAGCTTTTCTTTTTTCTAAGGCAAGCTTCCGAATTTCTCTTGGGTAACATTTACCAATGGTTTTGGATACTGTTCCATTAGTATTATTCCAAGCGGTAATCTGAATGATATCGGTTAAATTTTCTACCTCTTCTTCTAGGTCCTGAATAGTTTTTAGTCGTGTTTGTAAGTTAATCTTGTTTTCTACTTCAGATTTGAAACCCAATCAGTTGTTTTATTGGCAAGAGTTGGTCTCGTTTCCTTTCTAATTATCTTGTCGATTAAGGAAATTATCACTGCCGAGTGATCAGAGTCCATATCTGAATTATCCTCTACTTCAATAAAATTTGATGAAACTTGTTTTGATATAAAGAAATCCAGTAGATCAGGAGTTTTACCCTGCATTCGTGGGCCAATATGTTGGCTTGCCAGTGGAATGGACGTTACATCCCATTTCTACTATTGCATTTAAAGTTCGTTACCTTTGGTTGTTGTAAGCCTAGAGCCAAAGTCAACATGCTTTGCACTACCATATAATGATGTATTAAGCTCTGCCATTAAGAATGGAACACAATTTCATTCAAATCACTTTGCAGTATCCCATTCTGTTAATCCAATTTTTTAGCATTTTTAAAATTATGGTTTCTTAGCTCATCAATGGCAACTTCGATTTTATCTTTCATGTCTTGGATAGTTTAGTGTAACACTTATTACGGTTTGCTACAAAAAGACATCTAACGGAGTCAAATCACAACTGAGTTATCGGTCAATTGACATATCGGTTACGGCTGATTATTGAAGCCAAATATCGTGTTTTATCTTCTCTTGAATTCTTGGTATCAAAACTATAATGACTCGGTAACGCTCTCGATTGACTGTAAGGGCTCATTTAAAAAATGATCCTGTATCCATCGTTTCTAAATTTACACCAAACAGTTGCTCGCTGTAGATGCATCGGATTCTTAATGGAGGCGTATGCAAATTTTGCTTGTTAACATATTCCCGAGGTGAAAATGAGCTCCATCGGAAAAGATGATTTTTCGTTAAAAATTATCATTTTATTCTAAGCGTTATAGTTACATAGCCCAATTAGCGAATGGAATTCACTGCGAAGTATAATTTTGTACGGCTTCATATCGAGGTCTTTATGTAAAATTCTCATAAGAGATCTGCGTAATTATTGACTGCAATGACTTGTTGAAGTAGATGGATGCTCAGACACATTCTGAGATTTTTGACTGTACTCAATAACAATCCAGTTCAGTTGCTTCATAATATTATAATAGACTCACCATTTTGAAAGTTAGTTTTCAATATTTCTCAATCTTACTTAATACTCAAACATTTAACTTATTTGGAAGTGTTGCCATAAACTCCATAAATTTAAATAACCGTTATTTAAAATTGCAAACTCTGGGTGGATTATTATAAAAAATTAAACCATCCATTACCAAGATTTTATAAGAGTATATTGAAAATTATCAGTTCAATCTAAAATTATAGAATAATTCCCCGCCTTATTCTGCCACAACACAAAAACGTTTAATATCTTAGATTAGATATAAGCAGAAGACTAATTGTAATCTATAACGCCAATAGTGTTCGAAAACATTTTATCTTTAAGTCTAGCGTGTATAAGGTTTTAAACATGTGACATGAGATACTCTCTATTGTGACTCTAGACCAAATGCAGTCGAATCCTACGTATAATATAGGAATACAAACATACATTAACATATAACTGATTCAATATCAGAATCTTAAAACAGTGATTAAAACTGTTGCAGTTGTATAGTGGTAGGTACAGGGTTCCCGAAAGAGGCAGGATGCAAAAAGAAGTTTTCTCCATCTTTTTACGATCAGTGGTATGGAGAAACACATTTTTGACGACATGGTAGAGTACAGAATTCATGGGCCTACTTATCTTTCTTGACAGTACCATACTCAGTTGTATACGAAAATTGGACTATAAATCTATTATAATCGTACGTCCGCGAACTGCGAAAGAGTGAAGCGAGCCTTGAGCCCTAAAAAAAATTACAAAGATAGAAACAACCCTTTATCAAGTTTATAATTTTACATGCGGTATGTATATTCTGTAAAACACAGAATACACATATCGCATCAACTTTGTTTAACTTTTATCTGACTGAATAAAAGTACCATTTTGATCACTGAACGATTCACTATGTGTGAATACTCAGCAATAAATTAGTTCAGCCCTCTTTAATTTTATTATAATATTTGATGAGTTCCGGATTCTCATTCGGAGTCTCATCAATCTCACTTGTTGTGTGTCTCGATGAAAGAAGGATTGGTCTCCTTCAATAAGGACAGGGCAACTTTCCAAAGACTTTTTCGTTTTGCTCTCTTTCTCACTGTTTCTTCAGTATTATCTTCCAACAGTCCAATGTTCTTGCCAAATGCAAGCTTGTGAACAAATTATCGGTAGTTATATATTCCTTCCCCGGTTTGTGGTTTAATGGTTAAGAGAGTTTCTCTTCTCGCCGCAGTCTCAAGTTCGATTCTCGCCACTGACCAAAAATTAACATACACCAGATGACATAAAATGCGATTGTGTGTAAAAACATTTGTTTTTACCTACAGTGTGCACCAATCGTTAAAATGGTTCGTAAGGTCTCAGTTGAGACGCAGTAAGGGCCATTTACGGCCTCTAAGCCATAGATTTTTTTTATATATTCTTTCGTATATCAACCCAATCTTAATCTCTTGATGAGGGTTGTATATGTATTCAGCTGACATATATCTTTTTAACTAAGCCGGACAAAGGTTAACAAGAACTGAATTAATAAGTTGTAGCTTGCATTCAGATCATTTTTTGAACCAGGCTGTATAATTCACTATATACGGATCAGCAAACAAAATCACCAGCTATAGTCAAGTGTCAAATTTCACATTATTTCAAGTCGTCTTTTGTCTAGTTATGGTGCAATATTCACATCCATAGTCGTTAAGCACATATATGGTGTTATTTGCAATTAATATGCTGAGTGGATCTATGTAGCGATAATTATAACTTATAAGATGGAATTCACAGGATAATTTAATAAGAGTGATATCGACTATCACTTTGACCATCTCATCTGCACTAGAAGAGATTGGACAATCTCATCTCTTGTTCTCTTTGCAAAATCTTATTTGGTTGGAATAATAAATCAAAAAGATTCCAGTCTGGGATATCCCAATACTGGGAACCTTCTTCCCTGAATAATTACATATTACGAATGAAAATTCAGAACAATGCAAACAGTGTGGGGGATGAGAAGAATAAACTGATGAGCGCTTCTTGTGCTCCTGTTGACCTTGAGGATATAAATTGGGCTTCATTCGAAGAACAAACAAACTTCAGGACTGAAAGTGTACACTCTTGTCTGGGAGGGTATGTGCCAATCGAGTCTGAGTGACGGGGAAAAAGACGGAGAAGTCCAGTGAGATTTAGAGTTTTTGTTGAATTTATGATTAAAACGAATTTAGAGTTGTTGTTCCAAAAGCTGCGAAATATGTAACACTATAAGTTTGTTGATAATATGTTGACTATATAAATAGGTTATGTCAGAGATTATTTGATTCAATGACTAATTTATAATACATATTCTATGGATTTTATTGACAAACAAATCAACAAAAAATCCAGAACTCTCTTGTAAACAATATTTATGTAAATGTATCAATGTTGCTACATAAGTAATATACATTTTTCTGTCATTAGAAATGGACATACAGTCAGAATACTTTCGTAACGTAAATCTTGAGATGTGCACACCACTCATAAATATATAATTTTTTTTGGATTCTCGAAATACCTTAATGATTAGTATAGACATTTTGTTATTGTTATAATATATAGATGTTCAAGTTCAATGATGTAAATATATACAAATTGAAAACGTCGATTCGTCTCTATATACACGATTTGTAAACTACACACTAACCAAAAAAAAATTGATCCAATTATATGTAGACTGAATAAATTAGAGCGAACAGCAACGATACATAATGTACATGTACACCCGTGTAGTCATGGATCATTGAATTATTGGCAATTAATTTATTTTTTAAATTATCAAAATAAACATTTTATAATATTGTTGTTAACATTATATTATTGGTTCGGTTGGCGTTTCTTATTAGCGGGAATTAATATTGTACGTGTGAAATCATAAACTCGAAAACACTGTATATATATATGTACTATCTGCATAACTAACTAGCAAGTGTATAGTAAATTTATATTTGTATTGTCTGTCATCAGTTTGATCTATAGTTTGAAATTCGCTTACCATCTGAGATCCAGTGCTCGAGCTTAGTGTTACGGCAATGATTATATAAACTAGAGATTCATATACATATATGTATGTACAAAAAATACAAATGTCAGTTGATAAGGGTTATCATTAATTAAATTATTATTATATTCTTATATATGGTCTTGTGTATATGTAAAAAATAATAACAAAAAATATTTTTCGAATCTGCGTTTACTTTAGATTTTCAAAATGTTAGAAATCATATTTCACTTTTTATATATTATTAATAATAACTAACACACACTTAAGTAATTAACCGATTTTCCACCTTGTATTTCACTTAAAAACTATAATTAATAGCATTTCGTGTTGTTGGTGTATATATAATTTATGTAAACAACAAAAAATAATTAATCAATCAATTATAAATTATTTATTTTTGCACAAAATTTTCACACTGTACAAACACCGAAATTTTCCAGCACATACACACACAATTAAGATGGAAAAAAATTCCTATATCATTAACTCTCGTAGGAAATTGTACTGGCAATATATTTACTCGCTTAACACCGTTCACTATATATTCGTATATGTATGAGATGCCGTACTATAATAACGCGTCTATAACGTATGATTTACTATTTCTGATTTTATTATGTCTTTAATGTCTTAAATAAAATATAGAACTGATAATAAAATAAATTGGAAGTAAACATATTACTAAAATAGTATCTATAGCTTGTGTTTACGGTGCGCGAAATATGTATATATTTCAGAGTATTGAGTTAATCAGACTTTAGTTTATGTTTTATATTTGTAACAACTCATGTAGTGGTTGTTATAATAAGTACCCATAAACATTAGTACACATATATAGAGCACTACGACGCTTATCGTTGGTAGGTCTCTTAACCCGAATACGCTTATCGTTGGTAGGTGGCTTAATCCGTCAAGAACCATTGCACTCTGCTTAAATAACAGGCTTCGAGATGAATTCTAGAGCTAAGGCCGATATTTAACTTGATATGTGGAGCATGCAGTAACTTAAAAAAAGAGTGATTCATCTAACCTATGCAATGACCGCCCAGGTGGCTTACTGGTAAAAGCTGCGGCAGTTAGAGTGGGAGGTATCGGGTTCAAATCCCGATTCGGGGCAAGATGCAAATGGGTTTTTCATCTTCGATCGTTTGAGCACCGCTCAATCGGTGTGAAAAATGAACATATATATGTGGATCCGCTCAGTGTTGTCGAAAGTACTACTATAGGAGTAAATGTATTACTTTCAACACCGATGTACTACTATGCTCCGCAAATGAAGTAAATACTCCCCTGAAATAATAAACTTTCATGCAATTGCACTTTCATGCATGTTTTTGGAGTTTCATTTGTTTTACTTAGGTAAAATATATTTAGAAATATATTTCACTATTACATACTCTTCCATTTACATAATTGGAAATGGAAACCAAAATGTAAGTTTTGTCATCAAATTCTTACAAATAATATGGTACACATTGATCTTTTCAAGAATATTTTAAAATCGAAACACACAAAATACTTAAATTATCAACAACAAGATGGCTATCAATCGAAGCAGCAGTAATATCACAAATTATAGGGCATTGGGTTGCGCCTAAACATTTTTTTGTATCATATCATTTAGAACAGGATTCCGACATCAAGTTCCAATCAGTAACTCCTTGATCTCATGTTTTTCTTCCCAGAGTTTCACAATGTTATAAAATTTTGTAATATCTGAGATGATTTTGGATAATGTGCTGGATAAAACTGATTTTTTAGATATTTTTAATATTTTAAATAACTATTTAAGGGGGGACAGTTTCAGATGATAATGCCAACCGTGTAAGGAAAATATACTTATTACTTACAGTAGTGTAATCAAATCAGCACTTGAATTAATTGAGAAGATGAGATGTTAGTAGCTGTACAGTGCTTGGACAAAAAGCAATTAGTCTATCTCCACTTATTCGGTTGTTTCCGAATTTTTTCAAAAACATTTTGAAGACGTTTGGACTTCTATATTCGATTTGAAAAATGCTGCCAACGAAAGATTTGCAAAATGCATCCACAACATCCTAATTTTGTAGGATCTATTTTAGGTTTTCCTCATAGGTGTTCCTCATATTTTACCAAATCAACCTTATTAAAGATAGAAGCGTAATTTATTGGTAACCTCTACAGTAAATGCCAATCTTATAGCCTGAAAGTTATTGAATGGAACAAATCCGTAATTACTAAATCATATATTTTTATGTTATTGTTTATTATTTTGAATTTTTTTATATTAAATTAAATTTATTATTTAATTAATTATACTACATATTTTAGTTTTGTTTTTAATAAACCATAATATATGTTTTTTTTTATTTTTTATACTCCTTTACTTTTTGAAATACTCCCATTGTTATATGATATGTGCTACCTTAGACTTTTTATAAACGACAACCCTGGATCCCCTGTCGTGTTTAGAATTCATGGGCCGACCCATCTTCCATGTCAGTACTATAGGCTGACATGGAGCTATGCAATGCGTAGATGGTACTACGAAAAAACTCGGACTTATAGCCGTACGTAGAGTGGTATCACAACGGACCGGTCGCCGGTCTAAGTGTGCGATAGCAGTCACAACAACCTAATCCAACCTAACCTTTGCAATCTAATATAGTTCTAAATTCACACGAAGGAATATTTTTTAAATTTGTTTTTCTTCAAAGAGTATATTCATCATAGCCATTAAGTATGGAACACAATTCCCTTCAAATGGCTGTACAGTATCCCATTCTTCGATTGATCTTTCAAGTCTTCGATAGTCTCTGTTAGCGTTAAACTAATTATATATGGCCTTACACATAAATGTTCAACGGAATCCATTCTCAGCTGGGTGGTGGTAAATGCCTTGGATCAATTTCATTTCTACTGAATTTTCCACGTATTTACAGTTTAGGTAAAAAACATTTTGAACACGCGTAAGTTTTCAATGCTTTCAAAATTTGTTTAATCTTACAGTTATACATTTCAATAACGTCTCAATAACCGGAAGTTCAAATTGCCAACGCTAGATGGATAACCCTTTATAACAGGTGATTAATTTAATTGTATTTTTTAGTAAAGTGATTCGATGATAGAACACGTGTGAGTCGTGTCAAAAAGTTATGGTATTTTTGTTCAGTATTGTTTCGCATTTCAGCGTTTTACGAGGAACGTATTTCGTGCCCTTAGTGCAACTTATGGCATAATCGGCCTACGTCTCGATTCAACATCTTGAATTGTCGCATGTAATCACTACGTAATGGTCTTGATTTGAAAGCATACAAAATTCAACTCGGGTAAGAATTGAGACCGATCGTCCAATCATTACTCTTTCAGTTTTTAGGCTTTTGAAAAGTTTGAAGAAGATCCATTGTTTTCGACCTCGATCGATGTTTTGTTCAGCGATTTGGTCCATTTCAGGCTTAATGGCCTCGTTAATTAGCAAAATTGTCATATTTGGGTTGAAGATAAACCCAATGAGGTTCAAGAAGTATCTTTACATTAGACAAAACAATGGTTTGGTGTGGTTTATGGGTTGGTGGAATTATCTATCCATATTTTTTTCTAAAATGAGAATGGCCGAACGTAACCGTGAAAGACGCTCGTTATCACGCCGTGATCACGGCATTTGATTTCATCAAGACGGTACTACTTGCCACAAATCCCGTGAAACCATGGTCTTATTGCGAGAACAATTAATTAATTTCGCGTTTCGAACCAGTGTATTGACTATCTAGGTCACGTGATATTACAGCTTTAAACTTTTTTGTTTTTTTTTGAGTTATGATTGAAAAATGAGAAAAAGTACCTCAAAATGAGTTAACCATTATGAAAGACTATCTGCTGGAACCAGTAGGTCTCCTAGAAACTAAATTGCCTATAGAAATATAAACACAGTTGTACGAGGTTTGCCTTTTATATTTGCTATTATTTTTTACAACTTTTGACGTGAATTAACTCAGCAGCAGTGCATGAATAAACTTAATTCAACTTTTGGCGATGAAGCTCCATCAAGGACCAGTGTTTATCGATGGTATGGTGAATTCAATCGTGGTCGGAGTTCACTCCAAGACGAATTTCGTGAACTTCGTCCAAAATCAGTTGTTGTTCCCAAAAACATTGATGCTGTGCGCGAACTGATATTGCAAGATCGTCATGTGACCTATCGTGAGATTGAGACAACTTTAGGCATTAGTGGGACCAGCATACACTCAATATTTCATGAACATTTAACTGTCAAAAAAATGTGTTCGCGTTGCATCCCACACAATTTGTCAATCGCTCAAAAAAAAGCTCGTGTCGATTGGTCCTAAGAAATGCTCGAAAACAACACAAATAGCGCTCGTATCTCAAAACGTTCTGAGTACGTATAACCTCAAAAACTTCTAACTTTACGATAGAGCTGGCAGTTGACAGATTGCAACACCAGGGTTGCCAAATCCCGAAATATAAAAGGCAACCTATGTATTATTGCTATAACAATGAAGCTAACTTTGGTAATCTAACAATAGGATTTATCATTATTGTCTGTAATCATTATTGTCTGTATACGTACGATCTCATAATTAACGTTCTCGATAATTATTTTAATTTGTAAGGCAGAATGGATTAATCACAAATGTGAGGAAGTGTTGAGATTAGAGTTTTTGTTTGATCTCTCATTTCTCATGATAATAGTGTGAAAGGGCTCTCTCGGTTATACTCAATCTGGATTAATATTCTCTGAAACCTTTTTGAAATCGAAATATCTCGTTAAGTTTAAATTATACAGAGTTTTGATTAGACCTGTTTACATGTATGGATGTGAGTTGGATATCTGAACGGAGAGCTTAATACGTGCGATATCAGAAATTTGCGATTGTTGTACAATTGAAAGATCCAAGTATAAAATGCTACATGAGATCAGAGTGCTGGACACAATATACTCGTTCACTGCATTTTATAAATTTTGCCTTGCAGTTATTTGTATTGCAGTATTGCACACCTTAGCTATTAGGATTTCGGTTTCATGAAGCCTCAACGGGTTGTATACAATTGAGACTCAGGAAAATGGACGCTAACTAAAACTAAAAATTATTATTTTTGACAAATATTTTGAAGTTTTATCGATCCCATTTGTGTTTATGAAAAATGATATCACTCAAATATTCATCACAACCGGAATTACAGATGTCGATCCGCTAGACAAAATTGTCGATGATATTTTCCAACAAAGATGTTTCTATGGCGTTTCGTCAATGATGTTGTTTTTTATTACTTCGATGGTGGATAAACGTACATTAAGCTTTTCAAAAACTCTCAATACAAAGTAATTTAATTGAGTTAAATTCTGTAGGCCATTAATTCTAATTGAGTTAAATTCTGTAGGCCTTACATTTCTGCAACATGAAACTAAGTGATTTTCGAAGAACGTTTGCACTTAAACGATTTTCTCCGGCCTTTTAGTATGGGAAATTGAACATCTGTTGATTGTTTTAGATTATCTATAGCCCTACAAAAGCGATAGTATTTCGCATGACCACAGTTTTTGGCCTGCTAGGCTTTAGTGCATCTAACACAAAAACTCATTGCCTTAAATTTATGCATCAAACGACCGATTTGGACGGTTATGACGACCAAATAAAAATAAAATACCACGAAAAGGATTTTATTGATCATTTCTGGTGTTGATTGTTACAAAATTAAGCAAGCCACTTCTGAATTTAAATCATGATGAAGTGTGGCGATTATGTCTGTTAAGCGGATCAAAATAGCGAAACACCAAAGCGTCGTTCTCTTAGTTATGTGACACCAATTGTTTTAAAGCTGTAGAAGTTAGCGCACCCACTATTTTGGAAAGGGATTGAAAGATGGTACAGTTGATTTGTCGTTATAAAAAAAATCCGATTACTCATTCTATAGACCTTGTCAAAAAATAACGAACTACTACATAAATATGGCCTTTTCATCGGCAACACCTCTTTTAATGTGTTGAATGTCCTTACGAATTGGTTATCAGTGCATGGTTCAAACGATACTTAAAAATACATGTCTCTAAACTCATTATAAAATTCCACGACATTTCACTTAGTTCGCTTAGCTGACCAGAAAAAACAAAATCAATTCTTTTTCTATTTATTCTGTCCTTTTTATCTTCTCTAGGTAATCGTCATTGTCATCAATGCATTTCTTAATCCTATAGATCCACTTCAAACAGTCTTCAAAATCTTGCTTGATAAGCTTACCAAGTTCACCATTAACCACATCAGTTCAGTTTTAACCGCATCTTTCCCTTAAAATTTGTTTTTTAATTATTGGAAATAACAGGAAATTACAAGGTGCTAGGTCAGAAAAATATGATGCTGGTCGTACTTCTTCGATGCCAGAGATCGCAATAAAGTAATTTGTTATTTCAGCAGTGTGTGCTGGCGTGTTATCATGATGTGAAATGTAGCACTGCAAATCATTTTCCTTCCGGGTTTTCAACAAATTTTTGAAATCTTGGAAAGCAGTCTTTGGTAAACCATTTAGCAGTAATACTTTTCCGGAGGAATGGCATCTCCAATATTTGATATGGTGAAGTAAACTGACATTACTTTTATTGGTTAGCTTTTCCGGATCGTACATAGATTCATCACCAGTAATGACTATTCTAAAGTTGCTAGACTGACCATTTTCGAATTTGGTAAGATATAATGTAGCAAATTTCTCTGAAGCCTCATTTAAAATTCGTGGAACCCATCGAGCAAATTTCTTCGTGTATCCCTGATCATTTATTATATTTGAAAAACAGGCCTGACAAGGCTAATTCATCATCATTAATTCCTTGTGTCAATCGTGGATCTTCGTCAACTTTGGACTAGTAGAGTCATAGTAACGTCATCAGTGGAAGGTTTTGGTCGACCTTCTCGGGCTCGCCCTCAACAATTAATTTGTCGTAGGGAATCTTTGGAACCGCTTGAAAATAGTCTGAACAGTCGGTGTAGTCGTTCCATATGCAATTTGGCATTCATTGAATATTTGTAAGTGGCTTTAAGTTTACGCCGAAAACTGAAGACGAATACAGCGAACTTCAAGTTTGCGTTACTTTGTTGAATCCTCAGATATTTTGCATTTTCTCGTCTCCTTTTCAACCAATCGTTCTGATTTCTTCTTTCAAAAACTATCCCATTAAACAATGACAAACGATTTGGTATTAAAAAAAATATTTAAGGGTCGCCTACTATGCGAACTTTTGTTACTAAGAATATTTTTTAACTGATGTTGCTTTAGTAACAATCAGATTGGACAAAAGATGGCGCGTCACTAAATCACTTTTTTTTTACATAAAATAACCTTCTGTAAACGTAGCATGTATAATCCGTGTAAATTATATTGTTTACACGTCCAACTCGACTAATACTATCATCAATAATCGCTTTACTCAAAAACACAAAAATTATAATTTCGTTGACTGTATATATTGTTTTTGGTTGAAGATCGCATGTGTGGAAAAAAAAATTCATAATAACGAGTTAATTTGTCTATTTTATTTGTGTTTATTAATTAAAATATAATTACGATAGTAAAAAATATATAAAATTAAATTGTTCGCTATTATATGAAATGAATGTTTCAATCAAATATCAATTATTTTCATCGGCTCAATTAAGAAACCAGGAGATAATTACGATTGGGTTACCACACCATATATAATAATCGTGTACGATTATAACGAGTTGTAATGAATTTTATTACGTTATGGTAGTTTTTGTGTTTGCATTCGATTTTCACGTGCTTATCACTATATCCAATATATATGTATGTATATTGTGTTATCTGTGCACAGACGAATTTTCCTGATTATAGATGTCAATGGTTTTATAACTCGTTTATGCTAATGAAAATTATTTTTTGATATACGAGGTTTGTGATGAAATATACTACCCGTTGTAAAACATGACATATTAAAAGCTCATTATCTTGGCTAGGCAATATTATATTTTATCAATTTGTCTGGGTTTGCATGTCATGATTGTAGTCAGCTGATGATGGTGTACAACCGTTTTTCATCGTTTGTGACGTATACAAATTATCACACTGCGTTGGTAATAAATATTAAAGACTGGTATAATTTTCGAATAGATTATGTAATATAGGAACCCAATTTAGTAGGTCATTAATGATAAATTTGGTGTCGGAAAATAGGAAAAGCGTATTTATATTTATTGTCTTAATAGCAATTTTGGCCGTCGTTTCGATCGAAATTATATAAATTATTATCAATGTCGCTTCACCAAAATATATATTCGTTATTTAATAAATTAGGTAACTATATAATATAAATAAACTTTAATGAAAATTGTACACAAATGTTAAGAATGAGATGAGTTGTGTTAAAATAGTTTTTATGCTTTGAGTCGACATTCCGGCGAAAAGCGTATATATTGTATATATTGTTATATATAC
The DNA here is from genome assembly GCA_963932295.1 of Tipula lateralis. Lineage (NCBI taxonomy): Eukaryota > Metazoa > Arthropoda > Insecta > Diptera > Tipulidae > Tipula > Tipula lateralis. Next base: position 149,367,685 of record OZ010736.1, on the reverse strand, counting down.
AAAGTGACACACATTTAATTGCGCTCAACCGAATGCCACCCACAAATTTTGCAACGTTTTATTAAGTAGGTAATAACTCCCACTGTCTATTAACAAATATAAACAATATGTTTGTACAAAGAAAAACGCGCTACGATTATAAATCACGTTTTCACCCACTAATTCATTTTAATTAATCTTATGCTCCTCATTTGAATCTATCCATCTGTCTATCCAGCCATCGTATGTTTGAAATCATTAAAAATGAATTTTCAATTAAATCCATTGAATTTTGTATCTAAGACACGTTTTATGTTTGTAACGTTGATTTGTATCGTCGTGACATTAATTGGTTTTATTTGATTATATTTTTTTTTGTATTGCATATGACAAAGGTAACTGGCGATTATTTGCATATGATGTATATGTTTACATAAATATGTACATTGTATATATTATTATGTGTGTAGCGTGTGTTCAATATTAAATCATGCGACATTCGTTTTCAATCTGTGATTACTGTAAAGGTAAAATTCCATATTCTTATCGGAAAACCCGTCATGGCCGGTCACTACCTCTAATTAGTAATTTAACAGGAATAGGATATGTGGAACACCATTAACAAGGCTGTATGTTATAACCAAATTTATCTTTATTTTCAATCACATTGTTACAACTGTCTTCGGTTCGTATCCGAATTACTGACAACGCAGAGACGTAATTAAAAAGGACAGAGTTTAACTTTTTTTTTATCTCTACAATCTGTTTCGGGGCTCGAGGCACTTCCAACTCTTTCTTTACGTCCTTACCTTACGCCATTACAGCCAATTCGAGGACGTACGGCTATAGGTCCGGTTCGAGGACGTACGGCTATACGTAGAACCATCTGCACATTGCATAGCTCCATGACAGCCTATAGTACTGACATGGAAGATGGGCTGGCCCATGAATTCGGCACTCCAACAAGGGGTCAAAGATGGGTTCATTCACACCACCGATCGTAATCGTATGGTGAAAAATCCCTCTTGCATCCTGCCCCTATCGGGATTCGAACCCGGTATCTCTCGCTCCAACTGCCGCAGCTTTCACCACTGCGCCTCCTGGGCGGTAGAGTTTAATTTAAAGTTTTTTTACTTCACAAATAAAATTGTAAAAGATTAGCCGCTTGCCTATTGTTGTAACCAGCTAAGTAAAGACTAGTGTCATAGCCCCCAACATAGTCGAAAACATAACATCTCTCACTCTCCAAAACTGAGTTCAAACCTAAAATATTCCACAGAATCGTTTCCGATAACATTCGAACCAGCATAGTGCTCAAAAGTATAATATATACTTCGTACTATAATAAATCGGCTGTTTACTAACATCACGTTTACTATATTCGTTACAATATGTACCTGATATAATCTTATACGCGTAAAGTTACGCGAAAAGGGCTTTTAGCCAATTGATAAGGGTTGATAATGTATGTTTTAAGAAAAACACAAGTTCAATACACACCATATATTCTGATCAGCTAGCTTTTCATTTTGAGAGAGTGAGCTTATCACAATGAAAGAGTACGGATGGTCATTTGAACGAATAATCTGTTGAAATGAAAAGAAGGTTTAAAAGCGGTTAGGTGTATAAACCTATATATCGGTAACTGAGTGTAATATCTGAAATCGTTGAAGTTATTTTGAACATCAGAAATACTGGCCCGAACCCATTACCTAAAAATACTTTCGGTACGGAATTACAAAATTATTTCAAGCGAATCAAGGCAGATGTGTAATAAACGCTAAATTGATTGCAATGTATTAAGGTTAAATCAAGACGGCAATCAAGTCGCTGGACTCTGTTTCTCTGACGTCTAAATTGACGTTGGTTTGTCGCTCGTTTCTAAATCAACTTCCAGATAATCTGGGACTCCTGCTAGTCGGACGTCAAAGCAAACTGCAGGGCGGACGAATTGGCGAGGCATTGTACAATTCTTCCATATTACTACCGGAAATAGCAGAGTTGTGGAGACCCATTAAAGCACTTAAGACTGTGCCTAAAAAGGAGGTAGTAGCCTCAGCGAACGAAATGTGGACGAACACCCTCTCATGTAGAGTACCAAGGCAAGTCTGACATGCGAGGAGGGTAGGTCTAGATGTTTATGACTTTTGCAGAAACTGTATGGACGAGGAAGAGGAAGAGTCGGTAGTCCACCTCCTATATGCACATGCCCGGCTTTGACACACAAAAGACATGCATATTTGGGTGAATTTTTAATGGGCTGCCTCTCTGATCTCGAAAACTGTAAGGTGGGAGACCAAGCACGATACATTAGTAGCTTAAACTGATTCGCAAAAGAGTAATAGGGAAGTAAGATCTTGTTGTATCTCAACTTACGACCGGTCTAAGTGTGCTGGAGCAGCCACTCAACCTAACCTAACCTATCAAGGTTAAATTAAAGCTTAGCTTACTTTCTTTATAATACAAAAAACTTTAGAGACTTCCACTCGATTGGTTGTTACAAATTCATAAATTTGCTTGTATACATATACATTTGGTTTCGAGTTGTTCGTAAACTTTGTGGTGTTCCTAATTATATAGTTATCTGCGCTGCTCCTCTGTATATGATACAGTTTAGCGGGATTTATATGATATCCTCAGTTACACCGCACACTCCACATTCTTTACTTTCAACCAAATGACTTTAAGAAAGCCTTCTTTCCACGATTCAATCTGATTCTTACAATCGTCATTAATATTATTTTAAAGCTAGGGGCAGCTACTTATAAAAAGGCGTTTTCAGGATCTTATATTCTTCGATCTTCAATTATTTGCTACATTAAAATGGTTAGTATAATCACTTCGCCATCACCGATCAATGTTGGCTTTGAAAATATGCATGGTTTGTGGTTTGTTTGAAACGAAATCATCTTCTACTTGCATTAGGCTCAGAAGAGCATGTAAGTAGCAGGCAGTGATTGGTAATCGGTTTTCATTTTGTAAATGAACATCTTCGGTTCTCGCCTAAAAATTTACCACCACGAAAGTCTGCTGATGCTAAATTCTCAGATATCTCTAGTGGAATCAGTTTACGCGACACGTTCAGCCAAATGTTAAATTGGATGCTCACATGGTGCAGGGCGATGAGGAATACGATGGACAAAGTTTAAGGTTCATTAAAACAACAGATCGGAAATTAGTCTAATAAGCAAAAAATAATAATTCCGCTTTCTTCAGGTGTGTCGATTCTATTTCCTGTCGTTAGTAAATTTTTTATCGGTCTACAACATATAAATGTTAAAGCCAATTGTTATTGGACGAAAATATGAAAAAATTATGGAACAATATGTACCATAATGTTTTATTTCGTTTTTATGATTTCAGTGAGACACTTGATATATGCTTTCCCAGTGACTGAGAACTAGTTTTCCCACCAATATTTCACCAAATAGTTTATTTCACGGAGAAAACTCACCAGGCAGTATAATTATATACTCAATTCCATCTCTATGATGGGTATGGCATATGACTTCACCAACAATTATTTTGTCGTTTTTTTGTATGTGTATTTTGGACATTGTATAAACTTACTTGATTATTCAACCACTTGTATCTGCCTCAATCTGTTGATCTTATAAATTATTAGGAAGTGAAATCTCATGCCTTTATATTGCGTTATGCTATATTGCGTTATGCTATCAATGTAGTTCTTGTAGCATTACAGAGTGGACTCGGTCGAGCAAACTCAGTCACCACGCAGAATCGATTGGTGACACCCGATGTTTTTATCCGCCTTCTAAATCTTACCTTACCCAAATGCTAAGTTCACCTGTATAACAGCTAAAAATAAAATAGAACCTTACAAATGTTCACGATTGTCAGTATACGTATAATTCATGTTTCTTTTGTTTCATGTGACATATGCTGTGAGAGATCACGAGAGGTGCCCAAAGCAGCGAGAGGAATCGAAGGTCTACACAAAAAAACAAATAACATAAAAAAAACAAATAACAATAAAACAAATAAAATGCACATGTTCAAGGCAGCTATCAACCTTTACTTGAACGATCGCGCGTTGGGTGCAGGAGCTCTGACAGTTACATGGAGCTAGGTCAGTCTAAAAGTCCACCCTGCACCCAATTAAAACAAAACGTACAAAAAAACAAGCTTAATCGAAGTTTGATATTTCTTTATTGGTGTGATCATTCATAAACTGAGAACAATGTTTTTGTGGTTAATGTGATCGTACAGTTAAAAATAAAAATAAGAATGAGCAACTTTGTATTAGCAGGGTGAAATTTGGTGTCAACTGTGTTAAGAACGAGTGAAAAGTGCATTCTTATTCCGTCACAGAACCGTTCGTCATCGTAGACACGAGCGGGATAGCGGTCACTTAGCTGCAGTGGACTATACAGCAGCGATACAGGTGAGTTTTCCGTGTATATCCCACTTTCCGTTATTCTCTTTTTCATTTACTACTATCCGACCCTACACTTACCTTCTTTCCGTCATCGGATTGATTACTTACGAGTTGCGTGGTGGTTTTTTTTTGTGGTATCAGCAGGTACCCCGCCCGAGTCCACCGCTCATAAACTTAGCCAAGCCGGACACACGTGCTGGTAGACTGGCGCCCAACGGTAATTATCGTACTTTTATTTGTTGTCTACCCAAGCCACAACCGCGACACAGGAGGGCACGCTATATTCTACAATAGTAATTTTTGCAAAGAGACCCAGTTTGTTGTAATTCAATTATAGACATAAAGTCTTAATTTTAAGTGGTTGTTCTTAGGCACACTTATTCTTTTTGGGTTTTATAGCGTCTTACAGATTTCTTACATATATCTAAGCTCAGAGTGATAGTTTTGTAGTAAGTTGGTATTTTCCAAAAAATCTATAACGAAAATTTATAGAGATAGAATCTTTGTAGCTGGAAAAGTTATATCTATTTGAGGCCACAACTGTAACAGTACCACCACCTCTATTCAATTTTGTTTTTTAAACTAGAACTTCTAAATCGCAAACTGCAAACTGGCAAACCAGCAACCATGAAGAATAATATTCTCTATTGTTTTGTCATCCTTCAAAGTCAGTAAGTGAATGGTGTTTTTGGTTGCTGGTAATTTTAATCTTCCATTCGGGTTTGCAAATAGTCAGGCCTATAATGATAGCCAGGTAAATAATTAAACGAAATAGAAATAGATCAATACCAGTATGAAATAGCAGTCATAAATAAACGGTACAGATTGCTGATTGAAACAAAGTTTCAGAAATCATAATTGGACACATTATGATATAACATGCATATATACATATAACTAGAGTTGGAGTGTATTATCTACGATGTTATTGTAATATACAGGTTTGAAGAGTGATATTGATGTTTAAGACATTTGTGATTTCGAACCGAAGAGTTGTAACGGTTGTTAGTTGGAACATTAATCCATTGAATTTTTTGAATCCCCAATTCACTTGCCCAATTCCAATTAAGAATTTCACACTTCTTTTTAGTTTCGTAAAAAGAAAGATTCAAGAATAAAGCCAATGGCAATTGTTACAAAAAAAAAAAAGAGAAACGGTTGCATGGAAGGTATCGATTCACGTATACTACATAACTGCCTCTGAATCCTTTTGATTATTAATGATGGCTGTATAGAAAAATTGCATAGTAGTGGTTGCCTATACAATCAATTATTGATCTGAAATGTAGAAGATACATAATTCAGTGGGTTCCAGTAATATGTAGTAGTATTCTGTAGTATTTGAATAAACTATATGTAATTTATGGTATAATACGTGACCTTTACATATAATAAATAATACATTAACCTATATTTAAACCTTTTGTATAGATATTGGTGGAGTGACTACTGAGCCACAAATCTAACTATTTATCCATGTTGGTGAATAATTGGCTAACATCTAGAAAAATCTTCAAAATTGATACATGTCAACCATACTTTATTTTTAAAATCTACTTCACCTATAGTGAAATATTCAATTTAATAAATGAATTGGAAAATAATATAGAAGGTGGACCATATTTGCACAAACATTGATTCAAAGATTCTTCCAAATGTAAATAATAAAAGCTTCGAAACTTCTAATAAAGTTATCAAAAATTAGAATTATATATTATAAATAGTTATTCAAAAATGGTGGCAAACTTAACCTATAATTAGAGACCCATCATTCCTATATCTGCTTTTGTATCCTATACGGTTTCGAACTCTTCTTTGATTTATAGGAAGCACAGGGAACATTTGATCCCATCGACAAGATAAACTTTATTGTAATGGTTTTGGAAGTAAATCAGAAGCATTGATCATAAACTATTTCAAGCATCGAAATCAGTTTGCATCAATAGATAGTAACACCAACAGCTGTTGCCTATATATGGTGTTCCACAAGGTAGTGCACATATAAAGGGTCCGCCAAATAACTTTTATTTTTGAAAATGCTATAAAAAAAACCCTGAATATTTTCTCAATTTTCTTTTTTTATTTAAAAGTACAATCCTTCCGGTTAATAATGGAAAATAATTTCATTCAAATGGCTGCCTCGGCTGGCCATGCAGTAGCCTACACGATCGGTCCAATTTTTAAGCACATTATCGATTGTTTGCAGCTGTATTTCACCAATGGCTTCACGAATTTGTCATTTTAAGCGTCAATTGTCTCTGGCTTGTCGGCCTAACACTTATCTTTGAGGGCAACCCACAAATAATAGTCCAACGGTGTCAAATCGCAGCTCCGAGGTGGCCAAACGACATCAGCTCTGAGGCTGATAATGCGATCTTCAAAAACAGGGCGCAAAACATCGAGTGAAGCTTCAGCTGTGTGGCACGTAGCGTCGTCCTGTTGAAACCAAATGTTGCCAATATCCTCCTCTTCAATTTTTGTGAACAAAAATTCGTTCAACATGGCCCGATAACGATCGCCATTGACTGTAACGACCACTCTTTGCTCATTTTCGTAGAAACATGGCCCAATTATGCCTCTGGGCCAAAATCAGCACCAAACAGTGACTCGTTTTGGGTGTACCGGCTTTTCAATTTATGCGTGCGGGTTTTCCGTGCCCCAAATGCGACAATTTTGCTTGTTTACATACCCGCCAAGATCAAAATGAGCTTCATCCGAAAAGATGATTTTTTTGGCAAAATCGGCATCTTCTGTAAGTCGATCGCAGGCCTACTCAGCGAAGCGAAAACGCATTGGATGGTCAGTTGGCCTCAATTCCTGAACCACTTGAACTTTGGATGGCGTCATACCAAGGTCTTTATGCAAAATTCGTCTCAATGATGTCTCCGAAATGTTCAATTGTTGAGAACGACGGTGGATTGATGTTGATAGCGCATCACGCACATTTTCTGCCACAGTATCAATATTCTCGGGTGAACGCACTGTTTTTGGCTTTTCACGCTTTGGTTTTTCGATGAGGATACCAGTTTCTTTCACTTTTTTCACAAGATAACGAACATACGGAGCTGACGGTGCTTCTCTTCTTCCAAAATCCTTACGCAATTTTCGCACACATTCTGCAACATTACCATGATTTTCGTATACACAATCATATTCGTTCAGCGGAAGGATAAAACTAATTATCTGTCAAATCAGACATGAGCTAAGTGTTACCATTCACGAAATAAGCACTAGTTGAAAAAAAAACTTTAGATGGCGGATCCTTTATATCATGTTTGTTGCTATAATAAAAGATATGGTCAAACTACGTTTAAAAGAAAAGTGAGACTTTTTGCAAATGAAAAGCCCTAGTTTTGAAGTCAAGATTCCGATGGGTGATAAATCAATGACAAATTATACAGCATGGATTGGATATTTTATAAATCAATATTTAAAATTTATCATGCTATCGTTAGAGATGATATTCGCAGTCTCATGTATTTTAATTCTTACTAATGCGGGTACGGTGACCTCATTTGTACCAACTATACATACTCTTGATAGCTATACCTCGTATATAACATATGAATATTGTTTGATATTCACACTTTGTTGGATCACAGTAGTTGATGTATAGTTTTAGTTTTTTGACTCCTGTATTGAAACCTAAATTGGTCTCGGTATTCCGGGTCCAAGGTATTCCCTCTCTTCTGGTTTTAAATTGTGAATATTTTCGAATGGTACATCAAAGTTGTACCGAAAAAAATTACTGCTAATTAGTCTTAAAGAAACAGTGTATATACGTTCAAACGATAAATGATTACGATCTATCGTCCGATTAATCATTCTGAATTTGAAATTAATAGATCTAAGATTTTGAAAATCAGTTACATATACAACTGAATTAGTGTGTTGGTGTGAATTGTATATAAAAATGTCGGTGCGATAATGATTGATAATATCAAGTGAACTCGTCGAATTCGATTTTCTCAGGAGAGAGAGATTCCATTTGAATGAATTAATACAAAACACATAATTTATAGGATTAATCATAATATGAGCTCGCGCTGTAGTCTGGTTTCAAGATATCATGCCACCTCGTCAAATTGCATATATACAACATGGATATAAATAATGTTAACAGTTTTAAAATATATACAGAGTGACAGCACCACGATAGTTTAATCTGTGCGAGCGCGTATAAAATTGTCTTCAATAAATCTTATTTAATGAAATTTTGACGAGCAAATTATAAATAAAGCAAATCATCCTACACGTCTTGTATCGCGCTATATCATATCAATGGATGTAAATCTAAAACAAATTATGTTTTAATCTTAAAATGTCACTAAAAATTATTATCGTCGAATATGTTTTAAAATTAGAAATGCATTTTGATGTCTATATAGAATACGAAAATTTTGAAATCTTTATTTATAAATTTTTCATTTTTCCGGAAGCATTTTCATTTACAACCATTCCATCGTATACACATTTGTTTTTTTGTGTAGCAAACATATTTTTATGTCAGTCACCTGCTGGTTCATTTTGATTTGTGGTTATTGTATTCAATTTTAATTTTTTAGTTCATCTTGTTATTTGTCTTAGACTTACCACTATAAATTTTCGTAATTTGTCTAAATCAATTTAGTTGTATGCATAATTTATCCATTTTTAGTATTTATATAGACCTAATTAAAGGCTGTGATGAACCACCCATTGGTTTTTATTGCACTATACATATAGTAGTATGTTCGAGATGACACTATTTCCTTACACAGAACGTAAGAATTTCCAATGAAAATAAAATGAATTCTTTCAAGTGCACACACACCCATTTGGAAATCTTTTTGTATATACAATACGATACAAATATACAATGCGACAACACACAAAACATGTATGAAGAAAATACCGAATGGTATATATTGTAAGACATAAGACATAACAATATAAATGTAATAAAATTAAATAATAATAACGACGACAAATCTTATCAGAGCCACATATAAATAATAAGAAAATTCGAGGAATAAGAAGAAGAACAAAAACAGTTGTCTTTTTTTTATATCCCAATTTGGTTATCACAGGTTATCCATCAGCCAAACTCACCGTTTAGTCATTCTTTTATATTTTACGACGACGTTTATTGTTATTTCTTCTGGTTGTCATTTATGAAGAAATGCGCGCTGATAGTATTCACAAAAGGCATACATAAAACCCAAAAATTTGTATTGTTGTTAATATGAGGGTCTATATACCATATAGTGTTGTACCGTGTGTGTGTGGAATGTGTTGTGTAATTTAATTGTGTTAAACACATATTTCGACATTATTTGTTTGCTGTATATGGTATGATGCAGGTCTGATCAATTTCAGTTAAGAACTACGATTCAGAATATATAATAAAGGTCGATAAATTGAATACTAACGGGTTTTCCATTTGGGACTTGACCACTTTGAACCATATGAACCAAAATAACCAAACTGTCAGTATCAATACTTGTAGAAGGGACAATAAAATTTCCGAGTCGATAACTGCAACTTCAAGAGTGATAATCCCGTTTTTGGTCGTAATTAAAGTCCCAGTACAGGCAAACAATTCAGTAAGTTTAGTGAAAACATTTCAAATCAAATATTCGCTGCTAGATGGTTCCATGCCGCAGTGAGACAATGAATTGGTCAAAGTGCCGAAAACACTGGTACCATTCAAGCGTCCGTCGCACACTTTGGTGGATTCTGCGCATCCTTTCGCAAAATTTGGCTTGTACCCTTATTTTTTTTGCGGTTTTTACAGGCCATTATTGGCCCGTACCGTGTCAACAATCTGACTCCATCAGTTTCGATCACGAGCCAGCTCTTCAAGTCGTTGTAGGCAGTTTGAAGATGCCAGATCGCTCTGTACGCCGTGGAGCCATCGTTGCCGACAGGGATCTCTTCGCCTACCGAAAGGCGGTTCTCCCTTAAAGGTTCGCTGTATCATTCGGTTCGGATCAGCACGCAGAACGTGTCCGAGCCAGCGTACTCGCTGTCCTTTAATTTCATGCACGATATCAGGAATTTGCATTAAATTCCTGATCTCGTGATTGAAAAGAACTCGGTAAGTGCCATCGACGTCTTGTTTTGGACCATATATCACACGCATGATTCTTCTCTCGAATGTTAGAAGCTATCTTTCGTACTCATCCGTCAAGGTCCAACTCTCCCATCCATACATTACAACGGGTCTGATCAACACTCTGTACAGTTTCAACTTATCCGTATTTGCAAGATATTTTGATTTCAGCAGTGGACGTAGAGGATACAAAACCCGATTGCCAGCGGCAAGGTGGACCTTGATATCCTCGCCCACACTATTATCGTGAGTGATGTGAGATCCAAGATACTTGAATCTCATCACTCCTTCAAACGTGTGGTTACCACTACTGAAATCAATTGCGTCTTGGTCTCTAAAACTCGAAATTACATATTTGGTTTTTTACTCGTTGATTTTGAGACCAACGGAAGCTGAACAGTGGATCAAGTATCTCTTTCCCTCCGTTGTCATTTAATCCAATCAGACAGATATCATCTGCATATGCAAGAAGTTGATTGGATTGTCGGAATAAGATATTGTCCACCTCAGTGTTTCACTTTTACGAAGGATGTATTCCAACATGAGATTAAAAAGTATCGGGGACAGCGCATCTCCTTGTCGAACACCAGAAGTGATTGCAAAAGTTCTCGATAGCCTGTTCTCAACTTTAACACAGCATTGTGACTGCGTTACTGTCATTTTACAGAGATGTTCCTTTTTTTTCGGTATTCCTAAATATTACCTAGTGTACATCGCGAGATGTTTCGTAGTACTTGGAAAGAATCATCCGTAGCGAAAAACCTTGATCAGTGACTGACCGATTTGGACGGAATCCTCGACAATTTCCTCCGCTAGAGGAGTAATTCTTCCCAAGATTATGTAAGACAGTAACTTATATGCTGTGCAAAGGAGAGCTATACCGCGATAATTCTCACATTTCAAGCGATCACCTTTCTTGAAAATTGGGCATAACGCGGCCACTTTCCATTCGTCAGGCATAACTTCATTTCGCCATACCAATCGAACAAGGTCGAAAAGACAGTTCCACAAAGTTAGCCCTCCGAATATCAAGAGCTCTGAATTAATGCAATCAACTCCTGGTGAACGATTTTTCTTTAATTTTCGCATGACCATTGTGAATTCCTCATAGGATGGATCCTCAATGAACATCTCTGTGGTCTGTATTTGAGGGTATTCAAACACAGCTTGTGATACATGCGGAACATTAAGTAAATCAGAAAAATGTTCACGCCATGTATCGAGTACCGCATCGACGTTAACACAGAGGTTTCCATCCTGGTCCCGAATGGCAGTTGACCGAGATCTTAAGGTATGGTGAAATTCGGTGATTCCTTTTAAGAAACCACGCGAATTGTGCTCATTGCTGAGTTGTTGTACTCTTAAGACCTTGGCCTTCCACCATTCTCGCTTCGTCAGTCTACAAATTCTTTTAGCTGTCCTAGCAAGAATTGCTTTGTTTTTCCTTGCGATTGTAAACCGAGTCTGCGCTTCATTATAGGCTATATTGCGTTGCTCAACAGCAAGACGACACTCCTCATCAAACCAATTATTTTTGGGCTTAGTTTTCACTATACCGAGAGTGTGCTGGGCAGCATCGACAACCGAGGTTTTCAATACTTCCCAGACACCGTTCACATCATCAGATTGGTAATTGGATCGTAAAATGCTATTGCTGACAAGATCTTGATATTTTCGTTGCGTTTCTTCATTTATCAGACCTTCACAGGAGAATCGCGTTGTATATTCTCCTGTCCTCCCTGACTTGTACGAAAATTTCTATCGTAGCTTTGCAGCAACCATAAAATGATCACTGCCTACGAATTTTGTTGACGACCGATACGATCTCACGTCTTGGACAACCCGAGCCCGCCCTTTAGAAATCAACACATGGTCAATTTGGCTTCGGGATGTTTTACGTGGATGTGTCCATGTTTCTAAGTGGATGTTTTTATGAGGAAAGAATGTACTTGCTACTTTAAGATCATGAGCGATCGCAAAGTACATCATTCTTTCCCCATTCTTGGTCGCAGTTTCGTGTCGGGAGTACGGACCTATATTGTTACATATAAGTCGGTCTGATTTCTGCCAGCTCTAGCATTAAAGTCACCAATCACCAATCTGACATCGTGCTCGGGTATAGAGCCCATCAGATTATCCAAATTATTATAAAATGAGTCTTTATCCTGGGATTGGCTTACATCAGTGGGCGCATGTATACAGACAATTGACAAGGTGGCTAATCTCATGTGCAAGTGAAGCTTACACATTCGATTATCGACAGCTTGAAAGTCCAAGACAGCCTTTTTTACCTGTGGCCCAATGAGAAATCCAACCCCAAGATTTCCGAGGTCATCTCCACTGTGTAGCAACGTATAGCCTTGGGACACATGGTCTCCACTTTTAGGCCATCGAGTTTCTTGGAGAGCTACGAGTTCCAGCCGATACTCTTTCATGCATGTGATAAGGCCGTCCAACGCGCCAGGTTTTCTTAATGACTGCACGTTCCACGTGCCGATCCTCAATCTCGTGTCCGGGTACTTAAGCGGGGGTTCGTTTTTTTGTTGTTTTGGCGGTATCCGATTTTTTTATTTTTGTTGACATTTTTAACATTTTTACTTGTACTCTTATAAGATTCTGTTAATACAAGAACTTACGCCACTCGATCAGATGAAGTAACATACGTTCTCGGATTGTATTCAACGTTGAAGCTCATTACGGCTATAAACGGCTGGAAACTCCTGATGTGCTTCAAAAAATTCCACTTCATGCATAAAAATTAACTATGTATGGTGTGGTTTTCATGCTGGTGGTGACATACAGTCAACGGACATCACTATATATACAGAGACATGTTGCAACGTTATTTCTTTCGTCGATTGTATGAGCTAGACATTAATGATATGTGATTTCAATCAGACGGTACATCGCGTCTAACAATCAACTTATTGAAATCTTTCTAAATTCGATGAACAAGTTATATCCAGAAATAGTGCCGTCAATTGACCGCCTAGATCGTATATGACTTAACATATCAAGTGTTTTTTTATGGGATGTTATAGATCATTGTTCTATGCCAACAAGCTGGTGTCGTTAAGGGAGCTCAGAGCCAACATTGAACGAAAAATAACGGCTGTTTCCGTCGAAATGTGTGGCTGAATAATCGAAAGTTGTGTTGAAACGACAACTACAAACATGCCCGCCGAATTGGAAATATGAACGATGCCAAATTCCATACATAAATGTTTTGAGCCAATAAAAAAAATTTCAAGATATCTCAAAAGTTTTCAAAAATGTTCTTATTGGAAAGCTTTTTATAACGATTGTAGAATTGCACAAGAGTATAGATTATAAATTTGTCAGAAATGATATTTTAGTTAATCAAAAATTTCCCTTATATAGATAAAGATAAAAGGTCATAGATAAATTAGAAAACAATTAGTTCTTTATCACGATCTTGCCTCCTGGCGGTGGTGATATAGAACTGAAGACTAGTCTCTCCTTAATAGGAGCGAACTTGTAAATTTTAGTATAACTGTTGCGGGACAACGACATTGTTTTTGGATTTTAAGAGGTAAACAACTCTTGACATAAGTAACTTGTCAGATAAATGTACGTGACCACCAAGTCCACAATAGGAATCTATACACAAACAGGAAGTCAAATTAGTCAACTGTTGAACAATAACAATAAGGCTGAGCGATAACAATGTACTTCCAACACGAACCAGTGATACTGATATACTTTTAGGATAGTTTATATACTGCAAGAATATTGGTTTACATATGGCAACATATATACATTTTGTAGTTTCACACTACTCAGAAGAAAAAGTCAGCAACCTAAATATCTGCTTTGAAGAAATTGACATTACCCCTTTCGGTAAGACGTAGGATTTTTCAAGCATGATTATATGACAAAAATAGTTATATCAGAGCCGGTTTTATTCAAGTAACGAATTTCACGGTGGCGTCATTCGTATTAGTGCCACTCACTAATGGTGTTGGAAATATGACTTTTTCTAAATTATATCTTTAACTGTCGTTCTTTTTGTGGATCAATCTATACCTTAAAAAAGCAAATAGTCAAAATATGATTTTGAAATAAACCCTTCAGGCATAGTTTGTGTTTCAGAAGTTCATTTCGATCTGTCATAAAATTAAATCAATGACCAGCTTGATCGTATTAGACAAATAAATAGTGGGAAGGTACAAGTTTTGAGAAATCTGTTTGAAATGGTCACCTAACGACCAAAAATATTGGTAAAGTTTATTTTTACTTAGTTTGACCAGATTTTATGCTTAAGAATTTGGGCAATGCCAGTTGAAAGTTCGCGATTTTTCTTCCGTATTTAAAGTAGAGCAATAACAATTTATCCAACTTATTAATACCTAGCCGATATGCCGTTTGTATTCTTACAGTTTGACACACGATTTAAGCGAACCCAGGCTAAGGTAAGCGAACTCACGCCAAGATAAGGTGTGCTGATATGAGTTTAAATGCCTTTAACGATGACATATTTTACTTGTAAAAAATTGTAGAACCCGATCAAATGGCTACAACACTTCCAACTAGCTCGAATTTCTCTTTTTATTCTTATTGTACGCCGTTGACAGTCAATTCTTGTCCAACTTCATATCACTATATATATATATATATATATATATATATATATATATATATATATATATATATATATATATATATATATATATATATATATATGTATATATATATATACATATATATATATATATATATATATATATATATATATATATATATGTATATATATATATATATATATATTTATATATATATATATATATATATATATATATATATATATATATATATATATATATATATATATATATATATAAATATATATATTTATATATATATATATATATATATATATATATATATTTATATATATATATATATATATATATATATATATATATATATATATATATATATATATATATATATATATATATATATATATATATATATATATATCAGAATATAGTTCTGACATGGTAGATATGTTCGAAACTTTTGAAAGCGCTTCGTCTTGTTTATATTTAAGATGTTACGACAAATCATGTTGACAAGTCGCCCTAACGAACTTTAGCAGAAAAGACCAAGGAACTGATCCAAGTTTATCATGGATTTTATAGATTTTAAATTAAAAATTTGTTGTATGCATGAGAATCAGTCCATTTTTGTTTTAAAAATGTATGGTGAGGTCCCTGACAGCTTTTTTGGTGTCAATAAACGTTATGTGGTTGACAATCGATGCGTTTCAACCGTGTGCTTTTACCAAATGGTCAGCTATCGTATTGGCTTCAATAATATAATGAGTCGGTACCCACATGACCGTAACCTCATTAGTAGAACAAAGAAGGTAAATATTGTTATTATATTTATGTTATTTGATCAATGTAGAGATGGTCAAAGGATTACTTAATCATATTGTATTCAAAAATAAATGTTTTAATTGTCTTCGTATTAAGTTTCGAAACTTTTATTGCACAATATGTAAGAACAATAATTTTATCAAATTTTTAAAGTGTTTTTCAACAAACCCGTAAAACAATTAATATGTTAGAGTACTAAAAAACTAATTTTGATAATAGCCTTTATCATTGATCAAGAATTCATAATCATTTCAAGTAAACATGAGAAGTAGCTGTTGATAAATGGTCTATGTTATAGTCCCATGAATGTTCTATGTTATAGTTTCACGAGACCTACCTGCGTTGTACTGAGGGAAGAATAAATTAAAAATCATCTCTTATAAAACTGTCAACAATTATTTTCAAGAGCTTTCAGGAAGTTGATTACAAACTAATGGGTGGAAATGCTTTAGAGTCAATAATTTTGGGTCAGTATAATCAGTATCAGATTACTCTGGTAATAAAAATTATTTTTTTCTTTCTGGAATAATTAGGAATAGTATCAAATATAATACACGCTTTAAATAGATAAAATATATGATCTTTAGTGAGCGGAGTCATTCCTACTTTCAGCTGAAAAGCTCTCATTAAATCTATAGACTCAAACGACGTAAATTTTAAAAAGCTCCAACGCAAAATGTCTACTGTAATTATACTTGATAAATTCTTAGGTTGAAGGCAATCAAATTCTGCACTGAATTTTTGAGTACCCTGGTAATTTTTCTCAATCTTTTCGAACCGGATTATCGAGACAATTTGTTTCAGTCCAATAAACTAGTATAGCTTTTCTAATAGTGTTACTGTTTCAAAGGTCATATTGACGTATGAAGTAATTACTGGCTCTTGATTCTATAACGAATATAAGCTCAAGAAATTTTACATTCAGAGTAGAACCTCTTCGTAGAAACGAATACAGTTCAGTAGACCTTTGAATACATATTTCAGGCATCCCTTAGTTTATAAAACTGAATCAATTAAGGTGTAATGATTGTTTATATGGTGGTAACATAATTTGACTTGAAATAGTTTTTATCATGCTTCGTGCTAGTAGTCTTTACCAATAGTTGCTCAAATTTTAACGTTTAGCAACTTTAATTATGACCAAATCTTAAACCAAAAATTGCTCAAGATAATATAAAATCATTTTGATCAATTGATTGAACATGATTATTGTTTCTTTGTTTCTAATCTTTCAAGTGGCTTAAAGCACTCAAAACTGTTTCACGGTTTGCTTATTTATGTTATTCGGCATTAGAGTATTTTATTTTATTATTATAAAGTCGGCTGGAACAGATGCGTTCTGCAACCTTAGCAAACTGGAGCTGTTTGAACCAGGCAAGAGAATACAGTTGATTAACAGGAATATTCCTGGAGTTGAACACAAGGGATCTAATACGGTCGAAAGCCGGACAGGTGCTGATGAAGTGTAGGCTGTCTTCAACTTCATCAAGATATTCGTCGCATACGGCATCACTAGCAAGTCCCATGCGATGAGGATGACTTTTGAATCGGCCATGGCCAGTAAGTCAAGAAACCAAAATTCTCAAGTTGTCCTTTTTCAACGAAAGAACGTAATTGGTCAGCTTCAGGTTAAACCCCCTTATAAAGTCGGCATTAGAGTAAATTGAGGACGTACAGCTAAAGGCGCAATTTATACATAGAACCATCTGTATCACAGGCTATAGTACTGACATGAAAGATGGTTCAGATGATCGTAATCAGACGCACTGAACCAAATGTACCACTCAATATAAAAAATTTTTGTGACAAAAATATTCATAAATATTTGTCGGTACTTTTATTGTTATTTTGAAAAAAATATTTCATTCTGATAATTTATTTTCATTTTGAATTAGAATATTACAGTTATACCTTCATTTATATTTTTCAACAAAAATATAATTTTTTATTATTCTTAATGAACATTATTCTTAACAATATTTTATCATTATGATAAAAATGTATTCTATATGATAAATTTATCAGTTTTTTTAGATGGTGTAACTGATCAGTTTGCTATCAAAGTGAACATCGATCTAGATCGATAAGAAAATAGAAATTTGCGAAAATGGCCGATATTTCGCGTACATTCTTGTAATTCGCTAGCACTGAACGTACTCGACTGAAAGGATATATATAATAATTGCACGTCAAATCAGGTAACATACGCCAGAAGAGATGGATTTCTAATCAATCGTACAGCTATTTAATATGACGTCATCCAACAAATCGAAACCGGCCAAAGCAGAATTATACACCAATAAACAAAAAAGCAACAAAGAATTATATTACAAATCCGGTAAAAGAAACCTAAATGAAAATTACATCCATAGGGGAAAATAGATCTTAGAAATAAACACAAAATACGATGCTCCAAACCGGCCTTAAAAACCAAATGAGGAACTCATTATATAATAACTGGGGGGATGATTATAGAGAGGGAAGTTCAGAATGAATATTCTCTTCCCGGAAGAATGTTCCAAATTAAGAAAGCTTTTTCTTTTATAATATATTTTTAATCATGTATTTTTATTTATTTAAATTAAATGCATAAGTTGCTATAACATCCTTTTGTGCATATACTCAAACATATGAAGTTAATTTAACAGAATTATTAAATAAGAAATCTATTAAAATCAAAATATAAAATATTCCAATCGATAAATTCACTTTTCTTATTGATAATATATTTGTTGAGCTTTTTAGCAATAATTTTTTTCAGTGTGGAGAAAAATCCCTTTCGCATATTGCCCTTATCGGAACTCGAACCATGTACCTTTCGCTCCAAATGCAAACCACTTCGTCTTACGGTCGGCCAGTGCTGTTTTACTTCCTATAATTAATTCTCTCAAAAAGTTTGGTTGCTTACGACTTCTAAAAAATATTTAATCCTCCCACGGGGTCGGGTCAAATATTCGAATTTAAGGAATAAAACTTTCAAATGCTGCTAATAGAAATTAGATGCTATTTATGAGATCATAAATCAGCAAAAATTATAACTGACATCTTTTAACTTTTAACAAACCGTACAAAATTGAGAAAACTGTTTATTCGTCTTAAGTCGATGTGATGTTTGAGGAACGAGCCGAGAAGTTTTTTCAGTCTCGATTTTATTAGTAATCCTCACTCGACGCCATCATTTGTATATTTACAAAATAGAGAGATTTATATAGTTTAGGGGCTAATGAATGTAATATGTTTCATCTTTAGCTATTGGCGTTGGTAGAAGAGTAAAAGAGCACTTGTCTTCTCTATATAGAGTGGTTATTTATTTTTGAATTTCCTAAAACCTAATTTTCGTTCCAAGTAGGTTAACATTTAGACATTATGAAATACCTATTTGTAAATTACTCATGGCAGCCTTTGTAAACATTATATGTAAACCATCATAAAAAGAACAACCATGTTTCAAGGTTAATTCAACAATTCAACAATTTTTACGAGGTTTCACTAAACCATGTCAAATATGTTTGGCACAGTCAGTTGTTTTCGAAGCAAACTGTTAGAATACTAATAAAAGTCAAAAGAAGTTCAATATGTTATAGTAGGTTATAGAAAATATAGTTTTACAAGCTGAAGCTGCTTACCCAGAATCTCATCAGAATTTTGGAAGTAAGACCACTACATAACAGCAGTTTTTTACTATTGACACATATCTGGTTTCGTAACTACAGTTTCAAGTAAACCATGATTTCATTATAATGTGTCACTACTAACCATGGTTTGGAACTTGGTTTAACCATGGTTTCGAAATGAGCTATTTTTCTCATCCCATGGCATTTTAGTGACGACAGTGCCAAGTTATACAGTTAGTGAATAGCGAAAACTATAAATATTGGTTTTGTCTAGTCATGTATTTGTTTATTTTTTTTTATAAAAATTGAAGTTTTTAAAAAAATAAATTAATACAGAATGCGATTAATAAACGGAAAAGAAAACTAAAATAGAAATAGGAAAATTTGGGTGGAGGGCGAAACACAAATATTTTTAAACAACACAGTTAACGTAAGAATTTTTATGAATTATGAAAAGCTGTCAAATGAAATGAGAACTGTAGTGTGTCATGTATTCTCATTTCGAAAATCATAGTTTCATAATCATGGTTACGAAACCAGGGTGGTCATTTTGTGGTGCTTTGTCATACGTTTATATCACGGTTGGCGACTTTTTTCGTGACTTAGAAAAATAAAATAAGTCTACAAATACAACCCTGTGCAATAAATTATAAAGGAGAAATAATGAATTTTAAGGAGAAATGAATATTTTAGAGTCATTTTTTATATGAAGTGGATGAATAGGTAGTGAACATTTTTTTTTGATAAGGAAAGTGTTTGAAGTCATCTTAATTAATGATATTGGGAACCATTTTAACATGACATATGATTAACATTATAAAATGTTGACAAATATAAGCGAGATGGAATATATTGCCGTATTTTTTACTCGTTTCAATATACGACTTGAAGTTGTTCATTCATGGTTAACCTGCAGTAAGCTACGACAATTTTATTATATCATAGTTTTTATCACTAAATGTGATAAAGCAGCACAAAATGACCACCCAGATATGTGTCTATCATGGTATTACTAAATGTAAGCAAATTGTCAATTTTATAAGAAGAAAGAAATTACATTTTACAACATCTATGTAAAATGGAAGTATGTATTCCGATCGGTATTGACTGATGAAATTTGTTAACTTCTCCTTGATAACATAATAAGCTTAGTTAGGGTAACGAAATTCGAAACCTTCATCAGATAAAAGCTGTTTATTTAAGTGTTCAATCCTGTTTTAAATTCGATTGAGCAAATTGAAAATTCCTGAAAACGACCGTTTCGGGACCTTTGCGGATCAGCTTGAATATTATTGTATTCAACAAACCACTTCTTGGTTTATATTGATCGATATATTCTACCCGAATGATCGAGCTCGAGCAGGAAATCAAAACATTTGCATACTCTATAATTTACTTTGACCGTCCATGACAGTATAGCGTTAGCTGTGATAATATTAAGACAACATATATAAATATTTATGCCAATTAAATCGAGAATCGAGACTTCATTTATTAATTACTTCGCCAATAAATTAACAATAATTGAATCTGTAACAATTGATCTTATATACTTCTTTGTATATAACAATTTTCTTTTCGACCGCTGTTGCGCCTTGTGCTGTTGTTACATGTGCACTTTGTATTTTCATTGGATAATTGGTATAGTGCAGTCGAGAAGAAAACGATATTGAAATTTAAAAAGTCTGTACACAGTTGTATGATGTACAGAGTACTACACACACATAATTTGTTATGTTATTTATTTCATGCTGTGCTCTATGGAGGATTTAATGAAAAGAAAAAATTCTTTAAAATGTGCAAGAATAATATTTTTCTTATGTCGATATTTTATATACCAGTAGCTGGTCGTGATTGTTGTGGTTTTGAAATCGTTATATTTGTACAATGCGAGTATTTTGTGTATATATATATCCTGTGTCGGTTTGGCATAACCCAGATATTCCAGCTGATTTTTTGTCGTATACAATAAATCGGTATTTTTGTGTTTTGTGGATGAGATAGATGTGTAAGACGCCATGAACTCATTGACGATGTAACAAATTCATAAAAATTATAAAAAAAAACATTTGACATGATTTGCAATAAACAAACCATAAACATGTATATTTTATGTTTGTATATCAATTACGATGCAATATTTTGAAAACACATAAAAATGTTGCATTTTATGGAAGAAAAATGTCAAAAAGTTGTTTCTCAATTGTATGGCCATAAACGCGACAAATACAAGAGAAGAAAAACTATAAGGAAGGTAAGCGAATAGAAAATGATAAAATAATTAGACAGAAGACAAAATATGCGTCTTATACCTAAGGTCAGAAGATATTATTAGTCGTTCGTCAAGTGTCTACGTATGTAGCGTACGTACATATATATCTCGTATACTAGAATAGACTTAACTCTTATATTTATTTGTCGATATACCTATATACAGGTATGAATGCACGTCTTACAACTCAATAGTGTTGTTTATTAACATTTTTGTTGTCATTTCTTTTTTCCAAAGTGATTATTTTATTTTTTTTTTTTTTTGGTGGGTAGTAGATATGATAGTTTCTTATTTATGTATATAATTCTTGTCTTTATTTCAATTTCTTATATGATAATTACATATCATTATAATTTTTATTTATTTAAATTAAATGGAAAATAATAAAAATTTAATAAAATAATATTTAAGTTATTAACACATTTAATAACGAATAAAATGTGTTTATATATTGATAGTTTGGGCGGTGTCATAATACGAGTATGTATGTACATACACATCCAGTGTGAAGTTAACTGATAATTTTATTTATTGAAATAGTTCAAGAATCTATTAGAAAATGATTGTAAATTGTTTGTGGGTTGGGAATGTGTTCTGATTGTTTAGATAGTGTGAGTGTGTATTATATGATTTTAATGTTTCAATATAACATGTCGATTGAAACTTTAAACGGCTTTAACCAGGTGTTAAAATATAAGCTTGACGGTTATTTCCGAATAAGCTTAAGATTGTGTAGTAATACATTTAGAAATTATTTGGCTTAATCAATGTTTCAAATTATGTACTTTCAAACTAGTTTGGTTTTAAATCTGCCTTTGGGGTCGTGAACGTGTTACGTGAGGGTGTGACACAACGCAAAAACAAATTATCGATCATCACAGCTATGCGTCGTCGAGTCTCATTTGGACCTAGGATACTGCCAAAAAGAATATAAAAATTAAGCCATACTTATCACCTTAAATATTAGATATTAGATACCAGCAGCGCGTAGATACCAGGAGCTCTTGGTGAGATGTTCCAACCTAAACCGAAAATGTGATGAGAACACCGTATACCATAAATGTACCAGCAAATAGATTTAAGTAAATAACTGATAAAAGTAGAATCAATTAATGCAGGGTTCTCATAAAACTATACAATTCTTGAAGAGAGGTGTCCGCTTGGCCTGCTGCACTTTGTCCTTCACTGCCACAGTTAATATGTTCGATATGGCTGATTCCAGAGTAACGCACTCTAAAAGGCTGATTTCAGAGTAAATTGTGCGTTACAAAACTTTTTCCACTTAAGCACGAAACAAAACTTTATCCTGCTTTTATACACTTTGCCATATCCCTCAAATTATATTAGAGTTTAAATAAGCAGTTACAATGTCATGTGTTGGGGTTTAACCATATATCATATGAAGTTATTTCGGGGGCTTTGCTGTATCTGAAACACTATGACTTCCTTCTTATACGATTGTACATCCAAACCAGATCTCCTCCCACAAATTCTTCGTTACTCGTCTGTTGATCGTACCGGGGTTACATTCAATTAATCATGTTGTCTCTTACTGTAGTATGTATATAGGTCTGTTTCTGTAAGGTATACTTTCTTATGTGTTCTGTTATTACCAATGTTCTTAAAACTATAGTCAAACTTATTCAAATCACTTCATATTCCAGTGTCGATGCCAATTCACTAGCCATCGTTTTACCTTTTGAGTTATTCTTAAATAAAGCTTCAGTTGGTCATCTCTAACGGCATTAATAAAGGTATCCCACTATTAAACCGTTCTTTACGTGGTGTGTCCGTACTTTGGCGTATGCCACAAGAGGATTTTTCTCAGTTCTAAACCTCTCAAATCTCCTCTGTAGTTTCTGTGTGTCAGTGCAATAAACAATATATTACTGCTTTGCTAGTAGAGCTAGATTTAGTGTGGTAAGTACTAGCAACAAACTGCACCTTAAAATTTCAAATGAGTTTTCTCCATCAAATGCAGGTGGTTTAAGGATTCACGTGGATCCTCCATATTGATCATTATGTGATTAGAGTAGTTGATTCTGTGCGTTAAACAGAATCTAACGATTTATTACTATCCACACTTTAAATGAAATCCATTAGTGCCTTCTTTGCTTTGGCTGTTGTTAATGTGTGTCGGCTCTAAGAAAATTTCAAAAAGTAGTATCTGTGTATTGAGGTTTTGAAAATTCTGTAAAGATTTCTTAAAACTTTCCGACATGAACTTACCAAAAACTGTTTGTTGTGTTAGCTCATTTGGTTTAATGCCTCTTGACTCAATTGTAGCTTATTATAGCTACGATTTGATAAATATGAGTCAAAAAGGTAAAAAAATCGTAGATGCATTTCGAACGTTTTCATGGAACCATGATACTAAATCACAAAAACTTGAAGGTACTGTGAAAATTTATAGGAATTTCAAAATATATAAGTATGACAAAGCACCACAAAATGACCACCCAGGTGTGTTTAACAATTTTATCATATGTATAAATATATCAAAAAGTATTGGATGTTAGCTCTCCAAAACACGCGATCTCAAGTTTTAAAGATTAGCTACATGTCTCTTTTATCTAATAATTGCTCAAGAATAGTGTTGTATTGGGATTTTAAGTAGTTGATTTGTAAACTTCGCTTTATGAAATTTACCATCTTATAGTTAAATGGGCACCACCCAGGTGGCGCAGTTGTTAAAGCTGTGGCAGTTGGAAACGGGATTTTTCACCATACGATTACGATCGGTGGTGTGAATGAACACATCTATGACCCCCTGTCAGAGTGCAGAATTCATGGGCCAACCCATCTTCCATGTCAGTACTATATAGGCTGTCATGGAACTATGCAATGTGCAGATGGTTAGGAAAATCTGACCTATAGCGATTTATACTGTGATGAACATCTGTTTGAAACTGGCTATCATATAGGTGGTCTTGTTCAAATACAAAGGCAGTGACCATCACCTAATCATTGTGAAGTTACTATTGGTATTTTACTCATGCGGGCAACATGAATGCCAATTGACATAACAAATATTTTTTTTCGGTTTAAAACCATCACCCAACACTATTCACACACTTAAATATGTTTCTTTTTTTCTTAGGGGGTGAAACTATATCTCCCAACCGACTTTGTTGGTTTTCATTCCTCCCAATCCACAATCTTACTTTTAATTATCGTCTCTATTTGGTATTATTTTCTTATTTGGTGTTACATTTTTTCCCTCGTCCTTTTATAATTTTTGTGGGTGGTTTTACAGCAACACCTCAACGATTGAATTTTTCGTTCGGTAGCTTTTCATTAGGTAACCGAAGCAAACGTCTCAACAGTTTTACATTTCAATTTTAACGTCATACTTTACACTATCTGTACATTAACAGGTCAATCCTAACTTCTTTTTTTACATCCGATCACTTTTGGGATTAAAACCCATAACTTTCCGCAATAAACTCCGTAGCTTTAATCATTGTGTCATTCGGTCGGTTACATGCAGTTGAATAGGTAAGAATTAAATAATGGTTTTTGGTTTAAATTTTGGCTTATGAAAAGATACAATACTTGTTGAATTTGAATTCGTATAAAAAATTAATTTCTACAATTCTCTAAATCTACGACAACATATTTAACGATACTATAGCAAAGTTCATATTCGTTTGGGACAACATCACTTGTGGCACAAATATAAGTTTTTGGACCAAGTTTGACCCTGGTACGATTTATAATAGCGATTTTATCATGACAACCAACACAAAATTCAGCTTTGTCCCATCTGAAGAAGCCAGTAACAACGGTAGATTAACCGAGGCATCAAAGGTTGGATCAACCTATGCATGCAGCTAATCACCAGAATCCAAACAATGGTTGAAGGTCCTGCGGATCCGCATGATATCGTTATATAGAGGAATGCGACTATGGCTGAGGAGATACTGGCAAGTACCAACAGATCCAGACCAGCTTTAAAAATTAAATTAAAAAAAACATGGAGAGAATGATGACGCAGATCATGCATCTTAATGATGAAATATATACAGACATTTCACAACAACAAGAAACCTATCTGAAATAGACCAACACTATGAAAACTTAAACGAACAATACGAAAAGGTCGTAATACAATTACTAACATTGTTTGAAGAATAACATAGTAAAGCAAAGCCCCTGGAAATGTTGTCTACCACCAGTATAAATCCCACATTTTTACGGGGACTACGTGAAAAGGGTGGGTTTAGTTCAAGACAACTACTAGCTAACCAAGACGCACAAAAGCAACTACCGTAAAAGTCACGTAGGAGGTTCAGCTGGAGATATCTACGGTGCAGCTTGGGGGATTCTGGAAACCCGCTTCAACAACAGGAGGTTACTTGGATCTAATCTGTTAAATACTTTATTGAATCAACACAGAAGTAATACAGAATCCGCTATTTCAATTAGAAGTTTACATGATACAATAACTGCGAGTGCATCTACGCCATCAGAAATGCAGGAATTAGAATCGAATCATGGAATCGTTTCATATAATCTTCACATTATTGAAAAAAATAGGTATCGAATCACGGCGGCTATACGAAAGTTTCTTAAAAAACCGGCTCGAAAATTTCAAGAAACAATTTTTGAAATTCCTAGAAAAGCGTTTCCAATCTTTGGAAGCAATGGGTAACAACAAGTCAATACCAAATCAACAAGTTGAAATTCAACCACAACAACATCCGTTCATAGAATCATGCAACCAAAATATTTCCGTATGTTGTCAGAAAAGCCATAGTCGACTCATGTCCACGATTCAAAGATCTAAGTATCTCATTTATGTGAAGTTGGTCCAAAAATCAATCCAAAACAATGCTGTGGCAACACTAAAAATTACATTTCTATCATATTTAAGTGTCAGCACAAAAAAGAACAATATTACGACGTATTATTGATGTCAGCCCAAAAAACTATATCTATCGTGATATACAAAAACTGTCAGCCCAAAAAAAAAATTGTATCACGACAGTAAAAATTTACAGTCAAATACTCTGAACCACAATTAATAAAAGTACATATCGTATGTATTGATTTCGAAATTTGTTTCTTATAGGGCTGGTCTTAATCATCACCAGTGTAAAGTATTGAACGTTTGCAATGGGGATCTCTAGCCAAAATTGCCCTTATATAGCAATTCATTTCAATGTAAGTGAACATTTTTAGTTTTGGTCATATGGACCATTTTGGCTATGAGATCCCCGTTGAAATCATCTAATACTTTGCACTGGTAATGATTAAGACTAGAACTATCAACAAATCATTCCGAAATCAATTCATACTTTTGTACGTGTATAAATTTGTAAATTTCGACTTTTATTATCGTGATACAATTTTTTCTAGGGCTGACAGTGTTTATCTATCATGATAGATATAGTTTTTTGGGCTGACATCAATAATATGTCGTGATATAATTTTTTTCGGCTTACACTTAAATATGATAGAAATGTTTTTCGTAGAATATAGCTATAGCTATATATGGGCCATTATGGCTGTGATATCTTCATAATAATTATATCTGTTTTTTCGAATTCTATAAAAGAACCTCACCTCACCAATCACTTAAAATATTATATTAAATAAATAAAGGGTCCGCCACATAACTTTTTTTTTTGAAAATGCTATAACTACTGAATATTTTCTCAATTTTCTTTTTTTATTTAAAAGTACAATCCTTCCGGTTAATAATAGAAAATAATTTCATTCAAATGGCTGCCTCGGCTGGCCATGCAGACACGATCGGCCCAATTTTTAAGCACATTATCGATGGTGTGCAGCTGTATTTCACCAATGGCTTCACGAATATTGTCCTTTAAAGCGTCAATTGTCTATGGCTTGTCGACGTAACACTTATCTTTGAGGGCACCCCACAAATAATAGTCCAACGGTGTCAAATCACAGCTCCGAGGTGGCCAAACGACATCAGTTCTGCGGCTGATAATGCGATCTTCAAAAACAGGGCGCAAAACACCGAGTGAGCTTCAGCTGTGTGGCACTTAGCGCCGTCCTGTTGAAACCAAATGTTGCTAATATCCTCCTCTTTAATTTTTGTGAACAAAAATTCGTTCAACATGGCTCGATAACGATCGCCATTTACTGTAACGGCCACTCCTTGCTCATTTTCGAAGAAAAATGGCCCAATTATGCCTTTGGACCAAAATTCGCACCAAACAGTGACTTGTTTTGGGTGTACCGGCTTTTCAATGTATGCGTGCGGGTTTTCCGTGCCCCAAATGCGATAATTTTGCTTGTTTACATACCCGCCAAGATCAAAATAAGCTTCATCCGAAAAGATGATTTTTTTGGCAAAATCGGCATCTTCTGTAAGTTGATCGCAGGCCCACTTAGCGAAGCGAAAACGCATGGGATGGTCAGTTGGCCTCAATTCCTGAACCAATTGGACTTTGTATGGCGTCATACCAAGGTCTTTATGCAAAATTCGTCTCAATGATGTCTCCGAAATGTTCAATTGTTCGCATGTTTGTGCGCATCACGCACACTTTCTACCACAGTATCAATATTCTCGGGTGTACGCACTGTTTTTGGCTTTTCACGCTTTGGTTTATCGATGAAGATGCCAGTTTCTTTCACTTTTTTCACAAGATAACGAACATACGGAGCTGACGGTGCTTCTCTTCTTCCAAAATCCGTACGCAATTTTCGCACACATTCTGCAACATTGCCATGATTTTCAAAGTAATGTCGCAATATTTCCCAGCGTTGTTCAAGCGTATGCACAACCATATTCGGTCAGCGGAAGGATAAAACTAATTATCTGTCAAATCAGACATGAGCTAAGTGAAAAAAAAACTTTAGATGGCGGACCCTTTATAATCTTTCATTTTGATATCGCTTTTATTATTTTTTTCGATTTACACGTACCAATCTGTTCAGTTTTGATTTTAATTATGAATTCAATGAAATATTGTATTAAATATACAAATACAAGTATTATACACATTAAATTTTATTATTTTATGTTCATATATTATATTCATACATCTCTTTCATGAAAGTTTTCATTTTATATGTTGGTGTTGTCAGCATTAAAAATTGTATTTTTTTGGGATATAATTTTGGGCCAACTTCACAAAGCAAGTTGACAGCAAGTTGTAACAGTAAAATACATTTTTTTACCTGCAAAGAAAGACACCATACATTTCTTCACGTCAAGAATCAATGTCAAGAGATGCATATTGCGAAGCTAAACGTATCAACATTCGACAAAGATTGTGGGCAGGTACTTTTAGCAACAGCCTTGGTGAACGTGCAGAATGTTTACAGCAATTTCAACATGTTACGGAGACAAATCGATCCAAGCTCACAGGCTACTTTCGTCACAGACCAAGCAGCACAACAACTAGGCCTCCCGAGAACAAGGGTTCTAACTGAAATTATACACTTAGGTATAAGTCCTATTGATTTGTATCTTACACCTATTAACGGTATTAGCCTACTTCATATACGTTTGAGACAGGTCCCAACCATAGTAGTTTAGTTTTAGAGTCCGGGAGAATCTGAATGACTTTTTATTTATTTTTTCAGTCTCGCTCTGGTAAAGAAACCATCTCATATGTTTCTGCCATCATCAACTATTCCAAAAATATTGCAACCAATCGAAATTGACTTTGATTATACGTTCAACAAATTTTTATAAGGTCGAGATAATTTGATCATAATTTAGAGATCGAACAAATGAATACAGGCGGCAGCGCTAACAATACAATCACTATATAAAATTGACTGTCACGTTTTGTTTGGATAAATTACACTAAAATGTGTTCCCAAAAATAAGAGACCAAGATTCGAAATTGTTTGATCTTTTTTCTTCTTTTAATGCAACATAAATATTAACATATGTTTTTTTGGTGGTTTCTTATTTTATTCTTGTGTTTTATATATTTTTTGGTTATACATGTAACAAAATAACAAACCGTACAAGAATTATTTACAAACAACAAAAAAAAAATTACAAATATAAGAATTTCACGTGTGGGTGTTATTTATTTGATAAATATGTTATATTTAAGAAAATAAAAACTTCTTATCCTTTTCTTGTAAAATATTTAATTTTCACATAAATTCGAAATGCATCTATATACACAATCGTACATATAATGAAATTTTTTTATTAATGAAAAACAATAATTTACCAATATTGGAAAATAATAATAAAAACGTTATCTACCTTGGTTGGGAAAAAACAACGAAATGAATTGGTGAAATTAAATTGGAAATCCACCCACGCGCTCTCTATATAGTGTTCTTGCGGTTTGATGTTTTTGAATATGATTTTGGAAGCAAAACAAACGACGAGGTGTACCATAAAAACCGATATGGATTGTATTTTATCAGTCAGTATACTTTATGGTTTGTGTTTGTCGTTATGCCGATTGGATTCATTAATCAATGTATCGTTCGATACTCCATTAGTTTCAATCCACTTTTCATATATGAGCATAAAGACAACAATCTTATCAAAAACATCAACCGTATATATACACGAAACCCATTATTGCATTCCAATATATACTTATAATAATGATATACATCCTCCTTCACATTAATCGCGTCTAAAAATAAAATACGTGTACAAATAAATCAGCATCCGTGCGCGGCAGTATAAGAAACAATTTGAGGTGATATTTCTTTTTCAACATATAACATCTATTAATGCTAATAAATATCATCGAGCAACACACTCGTTTTATAAAGTACACATATATTGAATATGCATATATATATATATGTGACACTTGAAAAGGATTAACATTTACAAAAAGAACAACCATAAATGAGCTCCTTATAAGTCAAATGATTTTGCTTTTCTTTTATTTATCTTCGACTCGTCGTATTTAAGATGAACACACAATAGGTCAGTATAAATCGTATATAATGTGCATCATTGGGCACATTACAACACTCAGTCAACTTCTTATATACGAGTATTATATAGGGTGTCCCGAAAGTTACTGACATGAATGGTACGGTTGGATTCCTTGTTTAAAGCGAAGACGACTTTACTTTTATGGATTTAAAAATAAAATATAAAATTATGTAATTTCTAAATTACAAAAAACAAAAAGGGGAAAAATTAAGATTGCCATGTGCCTTCAATCGATGGAAAAATGGAATGAACGAGAGAAGTGGTCAAAATATAACCATCGAAAACGCCACCATTTGACAGTCACCCAACAACCAAAGTACAGTGGCTTTTCGAACTCAAATTCAGTTCGTTCATAAGTGGTTATGCAATTAATCAATATCCAATTGGACATTTGTATGGTTCAAGTAGATTAGGAAAATTATCAGGTTTTTAAACCTTATTTTAATGTAGTTTCGAATTTTAGGCTTCTCGAATTCTCGAACATACCGCCGCCGTTGACTCATTTGAGTCAACAACTGTGATGATATTCGCAATCAACATCCCTACTGCGAATTAATTATGGTTGGTGATTTTAATGCCCACCATAAAGAATGGTTGAACCACCAAAATACGAACTGTGCTGGGCGTCAGACGGAGTGGCTTGCTGTTTCGCATGACCTTACGCAGATTGTTAGTGATTCCACATTTGAATGTCAAAATTCTACAAGCAGTCATATTCTGGATCTTTGTCTTACAACAGTTCCGCATTCCATGGAAGCGCGTGTCAAGGCTGGAATTGGAAATATTGACCACAACCTGATAACCTTAAAAATATTTGTCGAAACACCAACAGAATTTAGACAACAGCCAAGGCGTCTATTGCATTTTAACGAGGCTGACAATGATGGGTTACGGTCATTTTTTCAACATTTCCCGTGGAAGAGCCATTGTTTTTATAACAATCAAATAGACGACGCCGTTTCCAATTTCAACGACACCGTTCTACATGGAATGAATAAATATATACCATCATCCTTTTCCAATCCCAATCCTAATTATAAAATCTTTTCAAAAGTAGCCGCCAAAGCAGCCAGACAAAATAAATCTGCTCACAAGAAATATAAGAGCAACGAAATTTCGTTTGAAGAATACACGATAGAAGGACACGTAATATCTGTATAAAAAACTGTGCTAAGGAAGCGAAAAGAGCTGACAACAAGAAAGCCGATAGGGCTTCCGAGTTGAAAATTTCTGATCGCAACTTTTACCAGATGGTCGCATCGGTTGCCAATATTTCTAAAACATCTATTTCAGAATTGAAATGTGCAGATGGTGGATCCATATTGGCAGGCTGACTTACTGGCAAGCGTCTTCACTTCGAACTCGACGTTAGTTGTCCCGGATGGAGTTACACCTCCATCAATTCAGGAACCTGATGGCAATGGACATAAATAAGGCCACCGGACCTGACGGAATTCCTGTTCGAATATTGAAGGAGTTTGCCAGTGACTTGGCTCCAATATTAACTAAAATATTTCTCCTTTCTTATAAGCAAGGTAAATACCCGAACGCCTGGAAGAGTGCGATGGTGTAACCGGTCCTTAAACGTGGTTGTGATAAAACTGACCCTTCAAACTACTGGCCAATATCAATTGCGTCAGCCGTGGCAAAAGTTTTTTAGAAATGCATTAACCAACAACTGGTGAATTATCTTGAGATTAATAAAATAATTTCAGATAAAAAATGTGGCTTTTGCGAAAGTCGCTCCACAACCGATCTCTTGACGTATGTTGTAAACAAATGGAATCTCGCACTTGAGCACCACGGAGAAGCCTTTGCAATCGCTTTGGGTATATCCAAGGCTTTCGTCAAGGTTTGCCATGAGAATCTCATTTGTAAACATGTGGCATACGGCTTGGATTCGATGACCATCAAGTGGATAAAAAGCTTTCTCAAAGACCGAAAGATCAACGTTGTGCTAAATGGGAGATCATCAACGACATTGATGATCTCCCATTTAGACTCCCCAAAAGACTCCCCAAATGTCGGAGTCTCTCAGGGATTAGTTTTATCACCAACTTTGTTTTTGTTATACATTAATGACTTGTTGGATAGCACTGTGAACCCTATCCACAGGTTTGCCGATGATGCAACATTACACTCTTCTATTTCATTCGAGGTCGAGCCTACTCCTTCAGAGTTAAACGGTAAACGGCTGGAAGTTGTCACTTCGCTTAATTCCGATTTGAGTACAATATTTGAGTGGGGAATTAAAAATCAGGTCAAATTTAACGAGAAAAAAACACAAATATGCACATTCTCGCGTAAAAGAAGTTACAACGAATACCCTTTTGTGGTAAAAGGACACGTTCGTCTGCTTGGTGTTCAGATTAGCAACAATTTAAAATGGAATGAATACATTATCGCATTGGCGAAATTAGCTTCACGTAAACTCGGGTTCCTCAATAGATGCATACGGTTTTTTAAATCGCATCAGGTTCTCCAAATATATAAAACCTTTATAAGACCGTTTATAGAATATTGCTGTCAAGTTTGGGGTGGAGTATATGGCATTGCTCTCCAGTTGCTGGATAGAGTTCAGTGGCTTGCCATCCGAATAATACGAAACTCCAGACTTACGAAAGATCTAGACAGCTTACAGCACCGCAGAGATGTTGCAGAACTCTGCGTGTTTTATAGATTAATAAATGGTAAATGTTCTACAGAATTAAAGGAGAAAATACCACTATTTGTTACGCCAGGACGGGTAACTCGAGGAACGGTCAATGCGCAAAGGTTTACTTACGGTGAAGCTGCCGAAACCTCGAACTGAAGGTGCAAAGCGCGAATTTATCCAGGAAGTGGAATTCGTTATCCAGTTTTCAGTTTCCGTTTGAGTATAAAATGCAAAAGTTTAAGGAAGCTATCAACTTTTACTTGAAGGACCGCGCGTTGGGTGCAGAAGCTCTGACAATTACAAGGAACTAGGACTGTCTAAAAGTCCCTGCACCCAATTAAAGCCTAACATAAAAAAAAGAAATACTGATAAGTAGACATATCTTGTTGATTGATCGTTTTAAAATTTTACCATTTGGAAGTTGAATGGTTTCAACACAGATTAATTTATCACTGCCAAGATGTACTTCAGAAATTCGGCCTATAGTGACCATTTTGATGGTGGAAGGTTGTGGTCTCGAAGCAGAACTAAATTTCCAATTTGTGCTCATTATTAAGAGATGTAAGGTATACTCTAACATTCAACGTTTCCAAAAACTTTGCATTGGTGATTTTATGGGTTGCCTCTGCTTAACCGATTTATTTTAATATGTTCAATGTTAATAATGTTAATGGTTGACCATTTAAAAAATGACCAGATGTTAATAAGTTCATTCATCGTCATGGAGATCTACAAGAGGCCGCGAGTTAAGAAGGGTCTCAATTTGTTTAATAAGAGTCAGAAACTCATCATACGTTAGTATACTCCAATCACACGACGCAAATCGTAATTTGTTGATTTTATAGTCGCCTCCCACAATCCGCCAAAGGTAGGTGCTGCCAGCGGAATGAAATGCCACTGATAACCTTCGTTAAGATATTGCACATAGAGTTCACGAAGCTCTTTTTTTACACCTACTAAGTATCACAATCAATATCTGTAGGAACACCGCGAATGGAACAAAAGCGTTTCAGCGATGCCAGGAAACTGTCGGTGCTATTGTCGGTTACTAAATCCCAAGTTGTTTTTAAAACTTTTAAGTTAAAAATCTTAGCTGTGCGATGACGACGGGATTTGATTTAAAATGGTCCAGCTGAATCGATTCCTGACTGTAAGAAGGTCAGTACTGGTGGAATCACTCGGGAGGGCGGTAACTGACCCATTAACTGTTGTTGTCTTGCTGCATTGTATCGAGAACAAACCATACACTGGTATAGATAATTCGGTGTATAAGATTTCTTGCGTTGAGAATCATTATTCTTTGTTTTAGGATAGTCAGCAACTGTTTTGGTCCTGGATGCAAATACTCAATATGTTTTTCTCTCAAGTTCAACTATAGTGCGATTCGAAGGAAGTATATTAAAAGATGTTTCGTATCATACATTACGTCTGCGTGCTCTAGTCTTCCCGTCACCCGCAGAAGTCCATTGGCATCAATAAATAAGATAAAAGAAAATCTATTAGAAGAAGGTTTCTGAATGTTTTGAAAAATAATAATTTTGCCCTGGCATAATTCAGCAATCTTTAAAAAATCCAATGTACGCTGATGTGCTGTTAATTTGAAATTCTTAAGAAATCTTAAGCGAAGATACGAGACAGTTTTCGATAACTTCCATATCTTTCCGTTAAAACATCGACAATGGATTTATAAATTGGTGTCGAAGAGACATGAAATTCTGTAACATTTTCGTAGTTGCAGAATGCTGATTTATAGGTTCTGATATTTCTTTGGTAAATTTATCAACGCAAAGTTCATTTTGTATCAAATCTGGAGGAGTTATTCTGCATGTCGCACAATCTGCAGGAATTTGATTTGTCAAAACGTGATACCACTGGCTATGTTCTGTTAATGTAACGATTTTAGATGTCCTATTAGCTATGTGGGCGGTTTGGCTTCGACTCGACAGCCAATCTAGGGTAATAGACGAATCTGTATATAGAAATGTCTTTCGATCGAAAGGAAACCCTAATGATTTTTTTACTAATTCTAACAATCGAACGAGGAGGGTAGCGGCGTTTAATTCTAATCTTGCGGGATGGATATCGTTTTTACGGGAGCCATCTTTGTTTTAGCTGCATTAAATTGTTAATGCGTCGCAAAAATCCATCTAGGAAACTTCATATTGGCAAATTCATTGAGTTGGCTTCTAATCACGCACCATTCTTGTGCTACACAGTAAAAAATAAATTGAATTTTCAATAGAAATTTTGTTGACTTTGTAGCGTAAATTTAAAAATTGTCTATAATAAAGCAAAATAATAGTATTTTTACACACATTCTTATGTAAAATCTATTCTTCTTGTATTATTCAACAGGACATTAAAATTGGAAGATATTTATAGTAAAATTACATACCTATTCTATTATTATTCCTATTTTTTTTAAATTTGAGAGAAATAAATGTAACCAAAAAATATTTCATGAAAATTGTGTGAATTCCGTAAGTTTACAAACCAAAACCACAAATAATTGATTTTATTCGTCGCGATAAACTTTGCTAGTCTATTACAACGTTATTATATATAAGTATTATTATCAAAGCCATCGTATGATTTGTCGGATATCTCAAGGGCCTAGAATAATAATCGTGGTCCGAGAGAAATGTCTGAATCACCGTTTTGTAGGTTTGGTTGGGCATTTTGGAAGCTCTATGCCTACCATATGCACATTAGGCTTTTCATTTGTTTTGATTTACTAAAATTTCGTAATAGTTAAGGTAAAATTGTACGTTTTGTTATGTAAAAATTTTAGAAGTTTATAATATTTCAGGGGTTTAATGCTAAATTACATTCTTTTAACCATAAATCTGCAAACTTCCTGCAAAATTATAAGCTTTGTTATTTAAATATTACATGATTTTTCTAGCAAATTTATGACTTATAGTATTTAATTTTAATAATTATTTTTTATTTGTATGTGAATGTAATTTTACGTGATAAAGCTGGCAATTTTGCCCACAAGTAAATTCACGTAATATTCAACCGAAATTTTTTACTGTGTACGTCTGATAGAAGCTCATCATTCCAACCAATACCCTTAAGTCAAAGAGATTGGAATAAAACCGACAAACGAACGGTTACAGGTTCAAAAAGGCCTAACGGATCAAAAATTCCGAAAGGAATGATTTCTTCGTAATCTTATTTGATTTCGGCAATGATAAACGAAAAGAAAAGTGGCATATTTTATGCCAAGTAACGAGATTAATTTTGTTTGGTCACTTATTTCCCATTGTGAGTATTCCCGATTTTCTGGTGGAATGTTTTCTAACAACATATGATGATTTGCTGACCACTTCCTTAAATTTAAACCCTCTTAACTAAAGTAACGAGATCAATTCTATTTGAACGTAGACTCTAGCGAGTCACCCCCAGACTTCAGATCGTCCATATAAAAGTCGCGGTTGAGAACTACAGGCCCAATTTGAAAGTTGGATGCAAATCAATCGGCTAAATAGTGGACTATTTGTATAGCTAAATACGGGGCTGGAGCCGTTCCATACGTTACGGTACATAACCGCAAATGTTGAATTTTTTTGCGTGACAGACCAAATGATTCTTTGGTAATCTTTCTCATTAGGGTGAACTAAAATTTGACGAAACATCTTTTCGATGTCAGCAGAATGTTAGAAGCGATGACGCATCAAATACTACACGAATCTTGGTTGTCGTGCTTGAGGTTTTAAACGGGTCTTAAAACCTCTCATTTCAGGTATCGGTTCCATACGATTTGTTTAATACTCTTCCATAAACTTTACGTATGCTTCTTTAAGCGCCAAATCTGAACTCAGTCGTTTCTCTAAAGAGTAAAATTTCCGTAAAGCTTGCTCAAAACTCTCACTTTAATTTGGAGGCTATGTTTCAAAAGGTAATTGAAGTAATATTTGATTATTCTTGTACGAAATATTACTGTGGAACTGACCAACACATTAAATTTCAGCAGTGGTACGATGATCTGTAGTTAATCTCTCAGTTTACCGGAAGCGTTGAAGAGAATTCTCAATATTTTTGATATTTCAAATGATACTGGGTTCAATTTAGCATACATAAATTGGAGTGCTAAACTTTCTATTTCGTGTGGGGGTGTGAATTATCGCGATCCAACCAAATCGGTTGTTACGATCGATAGGCGATCCTTCTATAAATGAGCTTTGTTGCCGTCGGAGAGAACATGAAATAAATCTGCGCAACCGAGAAGAACGTCAATTTTGTTTCGTTTATTGAATCCTGGATCAGCAAGGGGATGGGGAGATTTGAAATAGGTATTGTCATATCATCAAAAATTTGGATTGGTATTTTTGAACAAATTACTGGTGTAAGCTTGCGTAGAAATATTATAGTCATGGTCAATACATGATCATATTCTTACATTTGACACCCCTTTCGATAAGCCAGCCTTAGAACTATTCAAAGTACAAATGTTATATTAGCCTTAAGCTCTGGGAACTCCCAACTAACCAATACAAGATACGGTTATAAATGAGTGTTTCGAGCCTGAATCTAGAAGAGCACGAAAATTTATCCAGTTACCAGATTGATCCTTGATTTCAATTTGCGCTGTAGGAAGAATCCAAACCGTCATTCCTTAACATCTGAGTTAGAAGCAATCTTCACTTGAGAATGCAGCTTATCGTCACGGGCTTCGTTTTTAGTTTTCATGGAACGGTTTAGATTATTGAACCCGAGGTGACTGGGTGGGAAATAGCCTACTACCATCAGAAGATAAATGAAGCAACGTACTGTGCGCCTCTTGTTGCATTTAAACAGCTCCGTGTGTTTTTGCATTGAGTTACAATATGATCTTCTACAAACAATTGTAACAACGATTTTGGCTTTTCCTTAGTTCTCGTCGTCTTTCCACAGGTAAATTACGAATTTGTCGCAAGTGTAAAGATTTGTAGAAGTATGATAATGATGCTTGGGCTGCTGTAATCGTGGCAGCTAGGATGAATGAGAGTTAAACGTAAACTCCACAGAGTGGCATTGATTGATAGCTAGGGCGCTGAATCAACCAACCGATGAGATGAAGACGTTTGTCTAATGAACTTTATGGCATCTTGTTTGTGATCTGTTATACTCGTTCGCTAGGCAGGTTTCGATCTGATGACGTCATTGATTCGTTGTGTGATCGAAAAGATCAAATCCATCTCATCAGGCATATGCGATCTGACTTGATGTACGTTGCATTTCGTATAAGTTGTGATTTTGATAAAATGTTGGCGAAAGCGAAACGTTCGAGTGACCAGCACGAATGGTTTAAAAAATCTGTTGCTGGCGAAAAACCATACGACACGTATTATGTGTGGCACAGTGGAATACCAAATCCAGCGGGTGGTACACCATTGCCGCCAAACAATTGGTTTTCGATATTTTATGGTTCGACGTGGGAATGAAATGAGGAGCGAAAACAATATTATTTATATCAGTATACCAAAGAACAACCGGATTTAAATTTTCGTGATGCAAATGTAGTGGCTGAATTCGAAGCAATTTTATTATTTTGGCTCGAGAAGGGTGTCGATGGTTTTCGGATCGATGCCATAAATCATATGTTTTAAGATTGTAATTTCGTAGATGAACCACTGTCTGGTAAAACAACAGATAGTGGCTTGTATAAATATCTCAATCATATTTACACCAAAGATCAGGACGAGACATTCGATATGGTGTATTCGTGGCGAAAACTAGTTGACGATTTTAAAATTAAAAATGGCGGTGATACTCGAGTTATGCTCACTGAGGCGTATTCTGATATTAAAAATACGATGAAGTTTTACGAAAATGATGATGGACGTACCAAAGGTTCTCATATGCCATTCAATTTTTTGATGATATCCAATTTAGATAAGGATTCAACGGCGCGAGATTTTTGTTTACCCTTAATACATGGATGTCGTACATGCCATTAGGAGAAACAGCAAATTTTTTTTTCAAGTACCCAGAAACGTATTTCAATTTCCTCATTTTATATTGGATTATAGTTGGGGAACCACGATAACAGTCGAGTGGGAAATCGATACGGCAAAGAAAGAATTGATGCAATGAACATGCTGTTGTTAACTTAGCCTGGTGTATTATTGGTATGATCGATCACGACGGCATTACATGGGAAGAAACAAAAGATCCGGCAGCTCTAAATACAAATAAAAATATTTCTACTAAATAAACTGGCGACCCAGAACGTATACCATTTCAATGGAGTGCAAAATCGAATAGTGACTTTTTGACAGTTCATCCAGACTGCAACGGTTCTAGGGAAATACAGAATTTTAAATGGAAATCTTTTTTCGATTATTTTGTTATTACTGACTATTCGTCGTATTTGTGAACTCCACAGCTTATATAAGACTCGCATTAGCACTTAGTGGACAACGCGGTTGATGTTCTATACACAAAAAGATTTACTATTACGAACTAAGGTAAACTATGGCCTCGTGTGGAACTATAGAACTTTTTAAAATTTGGAAAACCAAAAATTGGTCTATAGTTGGATACTCCGTTTCTGAAGTTTCATACTGCCATGAACGTTTGGATTTCTCGTACAATTTTTCACCGGTTATATAAATAATCCAAGGACCACGCTCAAATGCTTCAGGACCTAGTGATTTTAATCCACGAGTCGTTTCATCTATTGTATCGTAAACTTTTGTTAAACTAGATGATGTTGGTATGTGGAGTTAATCTTAGGTTGAGAAAGAAAATATAAGTTTCGACTATCATCTTCTTCTAGTTCTTAA
Source organism: Tipula lateralis (assembly GCA_963932295.1). Taxonomy (NCBI): domain Eukaryota; kingdom Metazoa; phylum Arthropoda; class Insecta; order Diptera; family Tipulidae; genus Tipula; species Tipula lateralis. The sequence goes on along the minus strand of OZ010736.1, from coordinate 149,327,588 downwards.
GAAATTGTCATATTTCTTAATAAGCCATTTAAAGCTTCGACATAGCTTGCGTCATCAACGCGGAAATGGCAAATATTTGTATATGCCGGTCCACGTAGTTGTCCTAACAAATACTTCTGTGCTTAAGTGTTGTATTTTCATGATAGGGGGAAATAAAAATATCATAAAATGCTTGCCATTGCTTATGCTTTCCTTCAAAGATAGGCAATGTCAATCTTGGAAGTTTAAAATCAGATTTAAAACTATTAGCAGGCATGGATTGATCATAGCGGGATTTTCAGGTTTGGTACATACTTAGGGGCCTTAGGGGCTTACCGCACGAATTAACATCTATGACTTTTCGATACCAAAGGAAAATTTTGGTCGTCGAAATCCAGCATGTCAGAATCTATGCATCGGGTTTTAATTGGAACATTTTATCCTCAGATGCAACAAACTCACTATAAAGTTAATTTATTTTCGATTGTTAATATAACTGGCCATTTTGGTTAATTGACCTTTAATTATAGCTTTGCGTTTTATGAGTGCACCAATATAGTCTAATTCTATGTCAGTTTTTAGCAAAATAGCAAACTGATTCGATTTAATTCACTTAAATTCACTTGTTTGATTTAACTTTCCAATTTTTTTAGAGAGGGGCGTTTTCTTCACAGAAGGGCTGTTTTTGGACATACAGCAACATCACACCATAACACCGAAAGAGTCTTGCGCAAAATTCATAACAATCCAACGACTAGTGTTATGAAAATTGCGGCAAAATCCGGAATTGCAATGTCTGTAGTTCACAGGCAAATTATAAAGTAAAACCTCGAATCGGTCCAAGATATGTTGGATACTGATATGACAAAAAAAAAAAAAATTGTAATTAAAAAAAAAATCATTTTCACTGAGGATGGAATTCCTCTAACAACCCAAAAAGAAGTTACTAGTGAAATACAATTCAATCTGAAGTCAGCAAAGGAACCTGGATAAGACCTTATAACGGGAGAAATTTTAAAGCATCTACCAAAGAAAGCTATCGCTAAACTAACTCACTTGTTTAATGCTGTTATTAGATTAAGACATGTTCCTTCGGCCTGGAAATATGCGGAAGTTATTATGTTACCGAAACCGGGTAAACCGCCTAATGAAGCAAAATCGTATCGTCCGATATCACTGCTCCCTATCATTTCAAAGCTAATGGAGAGACTACTCTTGAAGAGAATGAAGCCAATAATAGAAAGTAGAAACCTAATACCGGGTCACCAATTTGGGTTTAGATGGAAACATTCTACAATTGATCAGGTTCACAGAATAACAGACATTATAGAAAAGGCGTTAGAAGAAAAACAAATTTGTTCGACCTTATTTGTATTGGATGTGGCAGCAGCTTTCGATAAGGTATGGCACGAGGGTTTAATACATAAACATTTATTGATCTTTTGAGATCATATTTATCTGAAAGGCTTTTTAGAGTAAGACAAGAAGATGAGTATTCTAAACTGAGAGAGGTAAGGGCAGGTGTCCCACAAGGCAGCGTTCTAGGTCCAGTCCTTTATCTACTATATATACAAGTGATATACCACAATCCGACCACGTAAGCATAGCAACGTTTGCTGACGACACCGCGATACTAGCAACAGAGCAAACTGTGGAAGAGGCGGCGAATAAACTTCAATGTGCGATGAAATTCGCCAGTGGACCAAGCGATGGAAAATCAAACTTAATGAATTAAAATCTGCCCATGTCAACTTTACGAATAAATCATTGGTTGATCCGCCGACAATCAGCTTAAACGGTGTAATGGTGCCGAACGTGAACTCTGCTAAATACAGATGCAGAGTTCACGTTCGGCGTGAACTCTGCATCTGTATATTTAGCAGAGTTCACGTTCGGTATGACTCTAGATGTTAAACTTAAATGGAAAGAGCATGTGAAGAAGAAAAGAAAAGAGCTTGATCTTAAATATAGACAATTGTACTGGCTAATTGGGTGAAGGTCAAAATTAAGCATATGCAATAAAATACTGATTTACAATCAGGTCCTTAAGCCGATCTGGCTATAAGGCATTCAGCTTTGGGGCTGTACTAAGAATACTAAGATGAAACTTATACAAAACTTTCAGAATAAGGTACTTCGGAGTATAGTCAATGCAACCTGGTACATTCGTAATAGTGATTTGCATCATGATCTGGAGATTCCAGATATAAAACACGAAATAAAACGATTTGCATCGAAGCATGAATCAAGACTAATGGAACATGTCAATGCGGAAGCCTCTCGGCTACTGGTTAATGAACATTTGGTTAGGAGACTAAAAAGAACCAAACCCTTAAAGCTCGTTAGTATGTGAGCAGCTACCTACCAACGAACAGGCACTGTGCATCGCTGGATCAACAGTGACCAGATTAGTTGGTTCATCCGCAATCTATGTGGTTTATGCATGATGGTGCTCCACCACATTTTGCAAGACACGTTCAATCACATTTAAACAATTTGTTTCTGGATTGGACGTGGAGGACCAATACATTGGCTGACAAGATCACTGGTTTTCGTAAGAGTTCGCAATTCGTTCATGAATAGATGTTTGAAATGTGTACCAGTTAATGGTCATCATTTTGAGCATTTGCTATACATTTTTCAAAGCCTACATACTTAATAAGAAAATAGAAAATTAATATTGGAAACCGTATCGTTCGTGTCAGTTACTTTCGGGACACCCTGTATAAAAATGTGACGATTTTTAAATTTATATATGGCTTTCGATCGTTGTAGTGCTTATTTCGTCTCGAGAATAACACATAAATTGAAATGACAGTGCATAAATTATATACAGTACCAATATGTACACATAAGTGAGAATATGTTATGTGTCAGCCGCGTGGAGCCACGAGATATCAAACATCATCCAAGTATCATTTATCAAAATTGATAAGAATTTAGTTTTGTTTTTTTCTAATTTAGAATCGTGACCAAATCTATATTTATATAATAAATTGAATCTACTGGGTATATAGATATACCATATATACATGCTCATAGATGAGATGATACATTTTGTGGGAGAGATGGAATTAGCCCGACCCACGCATTCAAATTTATTGCTTTATAATTTAAAAAATTTTCGATGTCATATTTTAGAAGTATCATCAATTCGTATGCAAATTAAATTATTGTGTAATATCGAGTCTCAAGTTGGATATTTCAATTTGATAAGTGATATCCGTGCATACATGTATATACATACAAAGAAAATTGATAAATATGCAAATAACGAATTTGATACTTTGGCGGCAAGATTAGGAATAATAATTTACCAATATCAAGACTTGTCAACTGAAATGTTGCAGACCTGTTCACCTTGATGTGAGAAATGATTTTACATATAAATTCACGTTTTGAATCAAGAAAGCGGTTTACTTTAAGTTATAATTAAAGCTCGCTGGTACAATGGAATGCATCTGTTTTGCCAAAATATAATATTTGTCCAAGACAAATTTTTTCGAACTCTATTTAACGCAAACATGTACGGCATCATGTTGGTCATTGTCAAATGTCAATATTTGAAAATATAAATGAATTTTAAGCCTCAATATTTATCTATCGTGTTTGACATTCAGTTTTCGGTTTTTATATAATGTTTTGTACATATTTACAAATCGATTGGACAAATTGTTATGCTTTGGCCGGCGTTAGTAGAAGAAATGGGTTTATATTTTCTTAGTTGAATCGGTTTGGTATACAAAATGTTCTTCAAAATTAATAATGATGAGGATGAATTAGAAACGGACTAGATCCTAAAGAAGAAAAACAGTCCAGGAAGGGTAAGAAAAGAAAAGCTAAATCGTCACCTGAGGTTGATCAAATAAATGGTAGTGGAACTTCAAGTACCGAACCGAAAAATGTCCAACCCAAGGTCAATCAACCAGAATGTAGTAGATCTATCAAGAACATTGAACCAAAACTGGTGCAACCGAAAGAAAAACCACCCCCGCCAGTAAATATTGTGGGCGTGAACAGTACCCAAAAATTCAGTCTATAATGAAATCGGTTACTGACAAAGAGTATAAAGTAACAGCGCTAAACAATACTCTGGGCTCAGAATCATATAGAACATTATCTATGAAACTGAATGCTGAAAAGTATCAGTGGTTTACCTATAAGGACAAGCAGGCTCGACCTATAAAAGTTATGGCAAGAGGTTTGCATCACACTTACTCAACTCAACAAATAATGGAAGACTTACATAGTAAAGGGCTTCAAATACTAGATGCTGTGAATATTGTTCCCTCTTTTTATGCTGGTATTTAATAACAAAGAGAATGTTTAAAACATTTATGGTATTAAATCAATTCTTCACATCAAGGTCAAAATTGAACCAATGATGAGAACCAATACATGCATACCCCAATGCAAGAAATGTCAGGGATTTAATCACACCCAAAGATATTGCAGCCGGGATCCGTGTTGTGTAAAATGCTCAGGTAAACATATCACCCAGGCATGTACAATAGGGAGAGATGTGCCAGCTAAGTGTATACATTGTTAGGGTTAACATCCGGTCAATTATCGAGGCTGTGAGGTTGCTAACCAACTACAAAAACCAAATCATGAAATTCGAAGGATTCAAACCTCAAATCAGATTGATTAGAATCCACAACCAAGCAACGCAGGGCAAAGAAGAATATTTGCGCAGAATAACCGAATTATGGAAAATATTATGAACAGCATTGAAGCTATTACAAAGCGACTAGATGACCAAAGTAATCTGAACAACATGATATTTGATCAAGTGAAAAAAATGCAACTCCCACAACGCAATCCGATAAAAAATGTTAAGTAAGAACTCAACTTTCAGAATAGCAATCTGGAATGCGAATGGGCTTATGCAACACATTCCAGGAATAGAAATATTTTTAAATACAGAAAAAATCGACATTTTACAATATCCGAAAAATGTTAAATCTCCATTTGTTAAAATCCGGGGTTATAACTTATATCATTCCATCCATCCAGCGGAAAGAGCAAGAGGTGGCTCGGCATTACTAATAAAAGAAAATATAAACCACTATGTATAGAAACAAAAATCGAAGAAGAATCAATGCAAGTCACTACTGTAAGGATTCACATTAAACACAGACATCTTACTGTCTCTGCAATATGCTGTCCTCCCCGGCATAACTTGAAAAGGGAGGACTACATTAAACTATTGAAATCACTAGGAGGTGATTTTATTATTGGAGGTAACTTTAATGCGAAAAACACCTATTAGGGATCTAGACTTACGACGTCAAAGGGTAAAGAATTGTTTCAAGCAGGTCAGACATCAAAATGAGAATTTTACTCTGGTGGCAACATACTGGCCCAGTGAAGAAACTAATATACCGGACCTAATAGACTTTTATGTAGCAAGAGGTATATCTCAGAACTATACATTCACATTGAAAACAGCAATTCTCTGTTATCATGACAGTCAGTGAAACGGTAAACAGGTATCATGACAGTCAGTGAAACGGTAATTCAAAGGGAAAGTGCACCCAGATTAACAAATTCAAAATCAAACTGGGATATTTTTCGTAAGTTAATGGAGGAGAAAATCAATCTCCAGGTACCGATAAGAAATTCTCGACAGTTGGAAGGCGAATTGGAACAAATTAATGAAGTAATTCACTATGCTGCGTTGGCAAGTACCCCCACTTTACAAAATAAGAAGAGGCTTAACGTATCCTACCCAATGGAATTTATAGAGTTGGCAAGAGATAAGCGACGGGCTCGTAAAACCTGGCAAATTAATCGAACACCGGAGAACAAAACAATTCTTAACAATTTATGGAACAGTATTAAATCCCTTCTTAAATAAGTTAAAAGTGAATCAATCAACAGCTATCTAGTTAGCCTAACTGATGAAAAAAATTCTGGTTATTCACTGTGGAAGGCGACAAAGTGACTTAAAAGACCAAAAATTCAAGTACCTCCACTTAAAAAGTATGATGAGACCTGGGCAAGAGGTCACAAAGAGAAGGCTGATTTGTTTGCGGAGTATCTCCAGGAAACCTTCCAACCACTACCAGGACAAACTGCCAATGAAAATATAATGCCAATTCACAAGCTGGATGAGTTAAACATATAATCAATGCGACCCTTCGGTTAAAATAGGTTTCGCATCAATGGAAAGTAGCAGAAGTAATCATGATACCAAAACCTGATAAACCACCTAACGATAAAAAATCATACAGGCCAATTGCTCTGCTGCCAATTATGTCAAAACTTTTTGAAAAATTATTACTAAAGAGACTTTAACCATTTATGAGGACCGACAACTAATTCCTCCACATCAATTTGGATTCAAAGAAAACCACTCTACAATTGAACAGGTGCATAGAATAACAAATATAATTGAAAGAACGTTAGAACATAAAAAAGTATGCTCAAGCATAAACCTGACCTGGAATACAAGCTGCATAGAGATCTGCCGAGGCAATTCTACGCCATACTAAGATCTTATTTATCCAATAGACATTTCGAGTGAAATATGAGGATGAATACTCTGAGCTGAAGAAAATCTCTGCCGATGTATTAGTTGGCCTAATGTATATTCGACTATCAGGGTACTATTACATTATGAGTTATTTGGATTTGGAATAAAATCTAATAGATCTGTGTGATTTAATTGTCTCAATCTAATAGATCTGCTCACTAATCAGATAATGATGAAGAAATTACATTTATTTTTCAAATAATAGACAAATTGGTGAAACTCAAATTTCCTTGCGATTAACTGTAAGGCCAAATCTCAGTTGTCAACGATTAAACACTTCACAAGTATAGGTTGCGCCACAGTGCCACTTTTTATTAGATTCTATTTTTTTTAAAGGTTCACAACTTTGAGTTGGTATCACTACTTTATTTGACAATCCTTTTAACAGCTGATCGTTTCTTTTTATTTAGTTTGCTTTGACATTTCATTATGGATAGAGTTACATCGCTTACAAACTGTTGATATTTTTTTTTTCAAAACAATGGTTCTGTTCGTCAAACTTATCGCGTATTTCATCCATTCTATTGCGTACATAATAGTCCTTCAGATTGGATAATTTGAATAACAATAGATCGTTTTTGGACCACGTTTACTCTTAGTGAAAATGTGCATCCCTTGCGATGCCGAACAGTGCACTCTGAATAAGTACAGGAAAGCGTTGAAAAAGATCCACATCAATCAATTGGTCGCCGTTCTCAACCACTGGAGTTGTGTCCTTCCACTTTATGAAAGATTTTATGTGTTGCTAACTCGGCGAATGGACTGAATTACAAATTAATATTGATGTGGAATTTCCTTTCAAAGTTTTGTATTCTGACGAAGCCCATTTTTGGTTGAATGGAGTGTAGATAGTCCACAAATGTTTGTTGAAACACTATTACATCTATAGAAAATTACTTTATGGGCTGGCGGAGCCATAAAGCGCACGAAATGCTGCGAAAAGTTTGTGAAAATTAGTGCTTTAGTTTGTACCTTGTACGCGCCAGCCGTGGCGGCCACAAGGCCGAAATTAAAAATATATTTCTTTGTTTTATTATGATTTAAACTTGTGTAACTATATAAGAAATAGCCTTTACCAGTGTGCACTGCAGTATATGTCGGTTCAGTACTTTTAGTAGAACCCACAATAGTGGTCATAGTTTGATTTTCTTTAACGCTTCGCAAACTCGGTACCTCCCAGCACTCTATTTACATCTGTCAAATAATACTTGCGATATCTACATATTATACGTATCTGTATGAATAGAAGGTCCAGTTTCTTATCCAGTACCATTGGGAAAGGATTAGATGTGTTTTATAGAAGTTCAATGGACATTTTTGGGTAAAATACTCGACAGTATTGAACTTTAATGTTTTTGAACCTATATGGAATAGAGGTTGATGACAAACACCATCCAAAATGATTATTAAAGCTTTTTGCCCAGTATTGCTTACGTATAAAAATCTTAGCTTTGGTGGTGGTTAATGTATGTATATGCATGGTTGTGGAAGCAAGAATCTATTTCTGTCATAATTCTAATTATGAAATGGGTATGAAGACTTTATCAGAATACAGTAAGAACATTAGATGATTACGAAAGCTGGCTTCTAACATTCAAGAGAAGAATCATGCGTGTGATATATGGCCCAAAACGAGACGTTGATGGCACATACCGAATTCGTTTTAACCACGAGATCAGGAATTTAATGCAAATTCCTGATATCATGCATGAAATCAAAGGACAGCGAGTATTATGGCTCGGTCACGTTCTGCGTGCTGATCCGAACCGAATGATACAGCGATCTTTGAAGGGAGAACCTCCTTTCGGTTGGCGAAGAGGTCGCTGTCGACGACGATGGCTCCACGGCGTAGAGAGCGATCTGGCATCTTCTGGTTGCTTGTGTAACAATATGAAGAGCTGACTCGTGATCGAAACCGATGGAGTCAGATTGTTGACACTATACGGGCCAATAATGCCCTGTAAACACCGTAAAAAAAATTGCTTGTGTAAGAGTTAGAGACGTAAACTATTCAAGATATATCTCCTATAGGTATGCTGTTTACTACCTTCTTTGAGTCTTAGCAGTAAGTTTTATTTTAAAGTCAATAATTGCAAAAGTGATAGAGGTAAGCTCACTTATAGTCTTATTTATAGTTATTTTCAACCCACTTTCGACTAATATTTTATACTCATTCATGGCACGGGAATATTATTAATTGCCAACAGAAAGAACAGTGATGTCTCGGTTAATTAGCCAAGTTTTAATTATTGAGATGTTTGAGCCCATTCATTCGTACACTGGCCACTATTCGATAAAGGTCAACTTCTGGTCTTATATGATGTTTTACAATGGCATAGTATAATCCAAAATTAACACATATGTATATAATCGTCGGGATTGGTCATTATCAATAATCTCGAGGGAAGATATCTCATGACCAAATGACTTCTATAAATTTTATTCGCCTATTCGGTTGAGATGATCACATTTAAGACATATTTAGCTTCATATACACTGCATGAATGAGGTATGCTGGTGTGTTGCCTCTATATTTAAGTTGTCGACCGTCTTATATTTGTTAATTAATACTTTGGCCTATACCGAGTTAGCCATATGAAAAAAATCATTAGACTTAAGTTTGAGGAATAACGTAACCATTGTTGTGAAGAACTGAAGTGGGCAAGTTTTTCTTGTAAAAGATGTAGGGTTTCATAGGTTTCATGAGATGGATTCGAGTCTTGTTGAAACAACCAATTCACGACATCAAATCAAATCAAATTGTGCATGTACCACAGGTAAAAAAGAATCGTTTGTTGGTTGATTAGTTGATTAAGCGTTACGCTCTCTTTAATGAAAACGTATTTGTCGTGAATTATGTTGTATGCTAGCATTCATTTTTCGAACGTTCTCTGGTAATGTTGCTTCATTTGAATGCCCAACTCTATGGCATTTTTCCATGGTATCAGTTTCATTTTAACGTATAATGGCTCATTAACAATGGCTGGTTACGATTTCCCATCCAAAGACACTGTTTTGTACCATTTCGATAATTTTTTTTAACTGCGGGTTAAATTTTTTAATCGATGTAGACAACATATCAGACGTTTGCCAAAAAATGGACAAGTTGGCATGTACTGTTTGCCTGTTCCAGTAGCGTGATTGGTAATACTTTGAGTACCGATCCGTGTATTTTTGTGGACTGCGCTTCAAAGTTAACAACTATCAAAGTTAACATTTATTTGTTTTTAATGTATGTAATATATATTTCCTCATCTTTTTCCCCCGATTCTCATTAAGTGCTGCCAACCTTCACCGTGCACGATCGATATTTTTCATCTGGGTTTTCCCAAAATTTATCAATGTCAAAATAATATGATGACGACTTATATTAGAGAAGTAAAAAAATTGTCTCCTCATCCAAAATTAATTCTTTCGATTTCCGAAATATGACGTAACAGAACATAAATAATGACTGACACACAAGATCATAACATATTCGGTGAATTAATCTATTAATCTCGCTCGTGTTTTTCTTTTCGATATAATAAATCGGGTTGTTTAAATATTGCGCATGATTTACGATATTTCATAATTTGTCAATAAAGACATAATTTTTTGACAGATCTATGGCACAGCAATGTCATAATATCGTAATTTTTGACAAATTTTCACCTAGTTTTGTGTGAAATATGGGAGTGATAAATTTCGTCACATCGTTAAAATATTATCAACTTATAAAAATCGCATAATTTTTTCCAATATTATGTAATATTTTATGATCTTCTTGTAACTCGATTCAAATAACTTATTCGAGTCTTAATCGCATGTTTCACTATATAGACTTATGTTCTGATCTCATAAATTCGGTTAAATTATGAAATCCAATAAAATATTTATAAATAATTTTTACAAATTAATTTGAATGTTTGTACATTATATTTAGACCTATATGCATGCAACTGTTGTCCAAAATTTATCATTTTCTGTAAGGCTTACATGCAGGTCATTTGCAGCTGGGAGCATAGTATGATGAATATTCGAATTAATAAAATTAATTTATAATTTAGTAACACGTAGAATTGACTGATGGGACCAGATCTGTGACAGTGATGTGATTATACAATTGATATGCTTTGCTACACTTAGCCATGAAAAGTAACGTGGTCACATGACTTACAGTATTTCCTTATAATATTTTCCTTTAAAGGAAGTTTGAAGTAGTCGTTCTTAAAACTTTTATTTCACAACGAAAGAGTCTATACTAGTGATCAGAAGAACAAAAGAACAGAAAAACGAATGACGTTATCGTCATTCATGGGAAAGAAAATCGTTCTGATTTCTACTACATATTTGTAACATTGCTGCCAAGTGCCAACTGTAATAAACCAAATCGAATGCTAAATTAATTAGATATTAAAGGGATTTCTGGATAATTATATTTGATGAATAGCCAGTCTTACACTGAAATATTTAATTGACTTACTTTGAACAATAAAATGATAATGATGGAAGAAATATTCTATATATTGTAAAGAAAATGTCTATACGAAATAACACAATCAATGACGTAATACTGAATGGTCGAGTCCTTATAAATAGTATACAGAGCACGTTGCAGTGGTGTTAAAAAAATCAAGTTCAGATAATAGATTTTTTATATACATTATTTTTAGAGCGAGAGATGTTATTTAATCGGTTTCTTGAGCGACAATGACATATCAAGAGATGTTACGAAATAAAACCGAGAAACGTGGTACCTCGAACGTGGTACTCTAAAGTGCACTATCGAGGTGCCTACAAATGTTATGAGCAAGATTTCATCCGATTGGATAATCGAACAAGTTGTATTTTAGCCAATGAAATTTTTTAGTGAAATGAGTCTATAGTGTTATAGATCCCACTAGTGGTAAATAGCTAATTAAAATCCTATTAAATTGTAAATCCTGGTTAATCTCTGGTGTTTAATTTTCGATCTTCATAAAGTTTAACCTGTTAATAATTTCTAGACAACCGTCCAAGAGTTATAACTTTATGTTTCTCCAATAATATACTTAGATGACACCACATAATATTGCTCGTATTTATATAAATTTTATATATTGTTACGACACTCTTCGGTTCGTATCCGGATTATTGACGACTTAGGAAAAATTCAAAGAACGAGACAATAGATTATTTATATTGTGAAAGACGAGCCGTTTTCCGTTTTTAGGGAGCTATGACACTTGTTTTCACCTCACTTTAACACTTCACAGCTTAAAACAATACCTGTTCAATGCAGTGATTTACCACTGGGTATAAACTAATCGGATGGAGCATTCCATTATTCATACTTTTTTGACCCATTCTCTTTTGACCACAACTACGTATACCGCGTACTATAAGAACTCATCCATTGACTCTTACTAAGATCCCTTACTGCGTTGATAAATAATCATATTCATTACAATATTTATAATTTGTACTATTCAATCATATATGGTCACTTATATGTGGTTGTAATGCGCCTTCTTTTCATACTTGCTTGATTCAACTTATCCTTTTACTACTGCCCTTTTCTGCCACTAGTCTGATTCAAGCAACCAGTAAGTTGTGACATCGATCTTTAACATTATCCAGATGCCAATCATATACGAGTACATAAGTTTATGAATAAAATCGGAAAATATAACAGAAGGCTTCACCGTTCTCAAGGAGTACTTTGAAATTTATGGCTCTTTCAAATTTATAAAGGGATACGTTTAGTCTAAATTAAGTGTTTGAAGATATAGAAAAAATCATATGCCATGTTAGGTTCTAATGTAAAGTCCGTATACACCATCTTTTATTTTGAGACTCCTACAGAAGCTTTCTTATATCTTTCAATAAATGGTATCATTTCATGTAATCTTAATACAGATAAAATATAGTTAATAGTGACACTAAAATACCATACAAATGTTAGCTAACTGTTAGTGTAACGAAAATTTCCCGTAACACACATGTTCTTTGTATAAAGATTATGCCTCAAAACCGTATCTAGCCTGCTTGTCGATGTGCTGAATTATATACCCTAATCAGGCAATCGCACCAAAAAAAATAGTTGATATATCGCGGTGCTTACAATAAATGATGTGTTTTATTCCGAGTGGATTTTTTTTTTTTTTTTTTTTTTTTTTTTTTTTAAATTATTTATTTATTACAACTGATTTACAAATCATCTAGTAATTTATCTTGCATTATTATTTAAATTCACGATTGAAGCGTTATAGCCCTTAGGCTAGTACCTTTTACATAATTTTATTATATTTTTTTTAGCCGATCCAGGTTGGATCTAGTAGATCAAGTGGTTTCTTCCTTCGCAGCCTTCTTACTGGATTTGTGTCATCCAACATTCGGAGAATTTCAGCATTTTTATGTTGACTAATCCGTTGCATGTGTTGTCTTGCGTATTTATTTATTTCTACGCTAACGAAATCCATCTTCAAATCTCTATGGATGTTGTCATTTCTCACGTACCACGGTGCATTTACTATTCCACGTAGGACTTTGCTTTGGAATGACTGGATGATATTGACGTTTGTTTGCTTTGTACAGCCCCAGAGCTGAATACCGTAAGTCCATACAGGCTTAAGAATTTGCCGGTACAGTAGCAATTTATTATGTAAAGTAAGCTCAGAACTTCTCCCTAAGAGCCAATTCATCTTTCTGTATCTAATGTTTAATTCTTCTTTTTTCTTTTTCACATGCTCTTTCCATTTTAGTTTCGCGTCAAGAGTCATGCCAAAGTATTTTGCTGTGTTTGCATATGGAATTGGATGGGAGTTTAGTTCTACTGGTATACAATCAACCTTTTTATTGGTGAAATTTACATGAACAGATTTTGCTTCATTCAGTTTTATTCGCCACCTTTTCGTCCAATTGTTAACCATATTAGTCGCTCTTTGCAATTTGCTTGTGGATTCTTCTATGTTATCAGCAACTGCTAATATGGCTGTGTCATCTGCAAACGTTGCTATAGTTGTCTCTTCTATCGTTGGTAGATCAGAGGTATATAGTACATATAAAGTTGGTCCCAGAACACTACCTTGTGGTACTCCTGCTGATATTTTCTTCATTTCCGAGTATTCACCATCTAGTTTAACACGAAAGTGCCGGTTAGCTATGTAAGATTTAAGTATTTCATAGAATTGCTTTGGTAAATCTCGTTTTAATTTGTATTCCAAGCCTTTATGCCAAACTTTATCGAAAGCTTGTGCTACATCCAAAAAAAATACTAGAACAAACTTTCTTTTTTTCAAGTACATCTTCAATTATGTTTGTAATCCGATGCACTTGCTCGATTGTTGAATGATTTTCTCTAAAGCCAAATTGATGAGGTGGAATAAGATTTCTTTCTGCAATTATTGGTTTGAGTCGCTTAAGCAGTAATTTCTCGAATATTTTTGAAATTATTGGAAGTAAGGAAATCGGTCTATACGAATTTTTGTCATTTAACGGTTTGTTTGGTTTGGGAATCATGATGACTTCAGCGACTTTCCATTGATTTGGAACGTGTTTAAGTCTGAATACTGCATTAATTATTTGGAGTAGCTTTCGTATTCCTTTTTCAGGTAGCGCTTTTATTATTTGTCCTGTAATTAAGTCATATCCTGGAGATTTCTTTGCATTTAGGTTAGTTTTGATTTCATCTTTTAATTCTTGCACTGTGATAGCAGCTATATTATAGTTGTCCACTTTATGTACTGGTGGTATGTTTTCACCTACTGTTTGTCTAGGTAGAGCCTGGAACGTGTTTTCAAGATGAGTTGCAAACAATGTTACTTTCTGCTTTGCGCTTATAGCCCAAGTTCCATCATCGTTTCTAACTGGAGGCATTTGAAGTTTAGGTCGTTTTAACATTTTTGTTGCTTTCCAAAGAGAATACTCGGTATCTTTTTCCCCAGACAGGCTGCTTAGGTATTTATTAATGGATTCATTTTTTATTTCTTTGATTAGCAGCTTTAGTTTGTTGGACAAAAAGTTTAGAGTAGTTTTATATTCAGGCGCTCGATTCCTTTGCCAAGCTTTTCTTGCTTTTCGTTTTGCTGCTACCAATTCCCTAACTTCCAAGGAATAAATAACATTCTTGCGTGTGTTTATTATATTTGATGGTGTACTACTCCACGCCGCTTGTTGTATGACGCTGTTAAATTGTTCTAGTTCTTCTTCTAGCTGTATCGGATTTGTAATTGGCCCTTGGAGATTAATATTATCCTCAATAAGTTTCTGAAATTTTCCCCAGCAGGTTTTGTTGTTTGTTAGCCATGGTGGACTTGTTTTCTTAACAATCGTTGCACTGATCGTCATAATAACAGGTGTGTGATCTGACATAATCCCGTCGCTGCTTTCTAGGTATATGTAATTATCGTCTATACCTTTGGTGACAAAGAAGTCTATAAGATCGGGTAATTTGTTTCTATCCGTAGGCCAATATGTTGGTTGATTTCCGGAGTGAAAATCGCAGCTGCATTGTTGTCCTGCTGCAAGCAACTCTCTTCCTTTTTTAGAGGTTACTCTTGATCCCCAGAATGTGTTCTTTGCGTTAAAATCACCTCCTATTATGAAACAAGATCCAAGTGTTTTAAATAATGTGCAATAGTCTTCCTTTAGTAGATTAAATCTTGGAGGGCTATAAATTGACGATACGCTATATTCTTTGTTGTTATTTATATATACTTTTATTGTGACTACTTGCATAAATTCTTCTTCAATTTTAAGATCTATATAATGTTTGATGTTTTCTTTAATTACTACTGACGATCCTCCTCTTGCTCTTCCTGCTGGATGAATGGCATGGTAACAACTGTATCCATATAATTTGACATATGAAGTTGTCAAATTATATGGATTCCGAGTGGATTGAAATATTTTTTATTTTTTATTTTATTTTATTTTATATTAGGGCTGAGTCTTGTACCTATTTAGTAATTTACATTGCATAATACGTTTTTATTTGTCGGAGTAATCACATGATTATCCCTAGTTTCGTTTAACTCCTCAGATTTTTCGCCACAGTATAGGTCTTGGTTCTTTGCAGTCTTCTTGCTGGAGTGGTAGTCAGCATACAGCGTATGTCCAGATTTTCATGCAGACGTTGTAGATGTTTTGTTGCATGATAATTATAATCTCATCCACGACAAGCTCGATCTTTAGATCTCGATGGAGGTTGTCGTTTCGAATGTACCACGGTGCATTAACGATGCATCGTAGGATCTTATTTTGAGCTGTTTGTATGATTTTGATATTTGACTTTTTGGCACAACCCCCGAGTTGGCTGCCATATGTCCATACAGGTTTTAGAATGTTTTAGAATTTGTTTGTATAACAGAAGCTTGTTGTGGATCGCTAGTTCAGAATGTCTCCAATACATAAAAACCAATACATTTTTTGAATTTTATGTTTAGTTCATCTCTTTTCTTTTTTATATGTTCCTTCCATCTAAGTTTAGCATCTAAAGTCATGCCGAGATATTTAGCAGTGTTTGCATGCGGTACTGCTATCGAGTTTATCATAATTGGTATATGATTAACTTTTAGATTTGTAAAGTTCACTTGGATTGATTTTGCTTCATTTAATTTAATTCGCCATTTCTTTGTCCAATTACATATCAGGTTAGTAGCCCTCTTTAATTTACTAGTGGAGTCATTGATGTTATTTGCTGTTGCAAGTATTGCCGTGTCTGTTCAGGAAAGCCCGAATAAAATTTAATCAACTAAATTATGTTTCCCACTTACCATACAATAGTTCAACTTTGCTCTGGTGGTATATGTCGATGGCATTAATTAAAAAATATATATATATATATATCAACTGTCGCCTGTGACATCTACCTGACAATAGCCATATTAGCCATATAATTATTTGTTTAAAGTATTTAATATTTGGTTGACCTACGTGTAAAACGAGTTTGGTCATTCCAAAATAAGCGGTCGACTCGAACACTTTAAAAAACAATGTCAAATAAAAACCTCATTTTTGTTTTAATTTATTTAGAATTTTATAAATAAAATTCAACTAACCAACCGAAGATAAAACCAAGAAGGTGTTTAAATTGAGGGACATAAATCCAACCATCAACCCAAACAGTGTCATCGGCGAAAGTGGCCAATGTTGCTTCAGTAATTGGTATATCTCTTGTATATAGGAGATAAAGAATTGGTCCAAGAACTTTCCTGCTGTTATTTTTTTTAATTGAGAGTATTCATTGTCATATCTTACTCGGAAGTGCCTTTCTGATATGTATGATTTTAAAATTTGAAAAAATTGCTCCGGAAGATCTCGGTGAAGTTTGAATTCTAGCCCATGGTGCCATACTTTGTCGAAAGCTTGCGCTACATCAAAGAATACGGTTGAGCATATTTGTTTGTTTTCAAGTGATTTCTCGATTACATCAGTAATTCGATGTACTTGTTCTATCGTAGAATGTTTTTCCCTAAATCCAAACTGATGTGTGGGGATGAGATTCCTTTCTTTGATAATTGGTTTTAACCTTTTAAGAAGAACCTTTTCAAATAGTTTCGATAATGTTGGTAGCAAAGAAATTGGCCTATATGAAGCTTTATCATTCGGAGGTTTGTTCGGCTTAAGTATCATAATTACTTCTGCAACTCTCTATTGGCTTGGTACATATCTTAGTCGAAATGCTGCATTAATTATATGCACTAGTTTCCTCAATGCTTTCTCTGGTAACGCTTTTACTATCTGACCCGTTATAAGATCATACCCTGGAGCCTTATGCGCATTCAGATTATTCTTGATTTCCCAATTAATTTCTTTCAATGTTACAGGTGTAATTTTTATTTCATCCTGTTCATCCTTTCAATGTTACAGGTGTAATTTTGATTTCATCCTGAAGTAATATTTTACTCTTCTGTTTGTTTGGGGTAAGGCTGGAATGTTTCTTCAAGGTGATTGGCAAACAAATCTGCTTTTTGTTTAGCATTTTGAGCCCAATTTTCTTTATTTTTAATTGGAGGAACCTGGAGTATGGGCCTTTTAAGGTTTTTAGTTGCTTTCCATAATGAATAATCAGTACCTTTTTGCCCAGTTAGAATGGTTAGATATTTATTAACTGATTGATTTTTAATGTCTTTTAATAGGTATTTTAATTTGTTACACAAATGGTTAAATACCTTCTTATTTTCCGGATTTCGATATTTTTGCCAATTCTTTCGTGCTTTTCATTTATTTTTAAGAAGTTCTCTTACTTCTTCTAGATAGTTAACTTTGCGCGTCATTTCCTGACTATAATTTGGAGAACTTTTCCACGCAGCACTTTGAATATCACTGATGAGCTTATCTAGTTCGTCTTCTATTTGGACTGGGTTCTGCAGACTTATTCTTTTTGTTAACTGTGTTTGGAAGAAGTCCCAATTAGTTTTGTATTGTGTTAATTTCGTATTGCTCTCTTTCATAATGATTGTTTGGCTAAGTATCATAATAACTGGTGAATGATCTGATGAAAGACTTTCACTGTTCTCTATATGAATATAATTATCTGAAATCCCTCTTGTAATAAAGAAGTCTATAAGATCTGGAGTTTTGCTGATATCCGTCAGCAATATTGAAATATGTTGTCGTTGTAATATTCGCACAAGAGAAACAGAAGAGGAGCTGCCGTAAATTTGACTGTTCAAGACGCATATATGATATATGAATAAGTCCATCCTAGGTTTTCCCATTTTTTCATAATTTTTTAATAGATCTCCAGATAGAATGTCAATACTTGTACCTGAAAAACCCAATAGAATCCATCAATAATTATTTTGGAGACAAAATAACATTATTTTTCACAATGGCAGCTGGGTTGTTCCCGAAAATTTCTAGGCGAGATAATTTATTGAACATAGTGCTTAATTCATAAATTCAATTTTACAGGAACGAAGGAGAAACATGATAAAGTTTTAAGCTGACTTTTACAATTTAAGACCATGTTTCAACATTTTCAAATATTTTTAGATCTAATGCAAATCGGGAACAGAAGATAACAGTATCAAATTTTATCTTTGACAAGATTAAAAAACCCTTGAGTAATTTTTACCTTGATCAAGAAAGTCGTATCGTTTGAAACACCAAACAATAGCCAACTTTTCATGAAACCTGTTAAATTTTAGTTAATCTTCAGTATTTGGTCACTTTTCAACTGACTTTTTTTTGATAGCATTGATTTTAAATTATTATTGGCATAGCTCACTTTGAAATGTATTTTAACACGAAATTTAATGTATGGCTGTTGTAAGATGTGGCCAATACGGCTTCCGTACTGGGAGTGTAAATGGATTTACGAACGTTCTTCAAAAAAGAATGCAATTAATTGATTTGCTAATCGACGAAATGGCACAGTGGTTAAAGCTGCCATTTTGAATTCGGAGGTACTAATATCGAATCCTGATACGAACAGGATGCAAAAGGGATTTTTCACGATCTGATTATATGATCGGTGATGTTAATGAACACATCTATGACCTCCGGTTGGGAACTTTTTTGCAAAATTCTTACCAATTTTATCACATTATTTTGTAAATTGGCAGGAAACCTGAATTCCGGCAAATATTAGTCAATCAAATTTGAACCTATAATTAAGACAGTCATCGGATTTATATTTAGAGCACGACCCTTGCTATGCCTTGATGGCTAAATATATTGAGACATTCTGATAAATTAGGATTGATTATATATATACATATATATGTATATATATATATATATATATATATATATATATATATATATATATATATATATATATATATATATATATATATATATATATATGTATATATATATAAATATATATTTATCGAGTCATTAGTCTAAACAAAAGGCATAGTAACGTAGTAGCTGATGAACTCTGACTGAATGATGAGACTGTTTGATAAATCTTACTTATCATTTTGCTACATAAACAAATAAAAAGTGGTAATAATTATTATAATAATAATAAAAAAAATAATTTATTTAGGATTTTTGGGACACAGTGGTGAATAGAAGAATGCCTGCTGGATAGTGATCATGATCAACCGATTCTCTTGTTTACAAAAAAATAGTATAATTTGCTATATAAACATCTTAAATCGTCATTTCGATCAGGACTCAAATGGGGTGACAATAATCTATTCCTGTAATTATAGATTGTGTTAATGAACCTGAATTTTAAAAGTTTAACAAAAAATACATAAATGGCTGACACATAGGTAGCTAATAACGACCATAACATATAAATTATTTTATAATTTCATATAAACACATAACTGACCTTAAATAT
The DNA here is from genome assembly GCA_963932295.1 of Tipula lateralis. Taxonomy (NCBI): domain Eukaryota; kingdom Metazoa; phylum Arthropoda; class Insecta; order Diptera; family Tipulidae; genus Tipula; species Tipula lateralis. The sequence goes on along the minus strand of OZ010736.1, from coordinate 149,307,804 downwards.
ATCATCATAATATATAATACTATCGGGTCATTTAAGAAATGACAACCCTAGTGAAGATGGTGGTGGGATGGAAATAGGGACATAAGATAATATATGACTCTGCTGTGGTTTATCACCTTATTCGTTTCCGTGATAAGCACTTCATTTCGTCAAAACCTTATATGTTTAGATGCAGACATGGCCTGGGAACGCATAATTTTGAATTAAACAAACCTAGGATCTGGTTGGCTTGCACTTATCCTATCATATCAATGAGTACAGTACATACCCAACAACACTCGTATACATACCTATTTTAAACCGCCTCGTTCGAGATATATTTGTTAAGATAATTATGTTACAGAAAATTTTTGTTAAAACCAATTTAGATTTGTAACTAGCTGATTATTTATTTACGACCGCACTTATACTTTTCGTAATGTTTTCCTCAACAAATTATCATAATTATTAAATCTTTAAATAATTATTATTCTTATGTATATTGAGTATTCGTGTTTTCATTCCATTTTTCTAAAGTTGTTGTTTATTCTTGATGACAAGTTAATGGAAAGCAAAATACGAGTAAGTATAATCGGGTAATTAAAGCGCCCATAACAATTATTCATCATTTGTTATAATATGTGCAACACATATCGCACGAGAATACCTATATGAGCACACATTTAAGCCAACAAATCGATCATCAATCATAATTTTAACAGAAACACTGGTTTGTGTGTTATGGTTTAATTGCTCATCAATGAAATCAACTCGGCTGACTTGTTGGAGTTTTGTTTTGTAAATGACGAATTATTTATGTAAATATAATTTATTTGTTTGTTACAATTATTCGTTCGTATAACTCAATTAAATAAAATTTATAAATCTACACAGACAAACATCTTATATGTTATATGTATGTACATTCAACAGTTTGTTGTGAGTTGAGCTCTTTCATAATCTTCATCAAATATATACGTAAGAAATGTAAACATACGAGTATATAAAATCTTAATGTACAATTTATTTTTTAGAGTTATTATTATTATTGTTATTGTTGTTTTATCGTCTTAAGACAACGTAATAACTTGGGAAAAGGTCGGTTTTTGTTTTATTTTAATTATAATGTTTTGTAATTTTAATTTGGATACGATCAAAAGAAAAAAAAATTTGAAAAATTGAGGGATTGTTTGTTTTACTTGATAATTGAGTCGTAAAACGATTATTAGATCTGAGAAATAAGTATATTCAATAAATATATAAATATATAATGTACGAGTCACTGTAATAATTATATGTGTATATACATACAGGTATGATGTGTGTGCACGAGTCTAAGCGATCAATTAAAATACGATAAATAGTCGTTAATGAACTGCACTTAAGTTGGTTATGCAATTTAATGGTTTTTCGTGACATGGCGATATTGGATCGGAAAATGGTTATATTTTGTGCAAGTGATGGAACGGTCGGTGTTAATAAAAAGATGTTATAGCAATTTGATTCAATCGCAGGTAAGTGTTAAAACGAAGTTGGTGATGAGAATGAAAGTTACGGTGGGCTATTAGTATAAAATCGTACACTGTAGTATATAACATTTTAAAAAGCGTTTTTAAGAAACTTCATGATTATAATCGATTTCTCTTGTAAGAAAAAATAATAATAATATGAATTATTGCCTGGTCACGTACTGATGTTAATACTTGCGGTTTTATTATAAATATTTGTATACGCTGAAATTCACTAATCACAAAGATTAAGCTTTGAAAAGCTTACGTCTCAATTAAAACGCTCGACAGAATAAGTATCATCTTAAAATAAAGAAAAAATAACATAATTTATAAAGAATTCATAGATTGCCTTTTATATTCCGGGATTTGGCAACCCTGGTGTTGCAATCTGTCAACTGACAGCTCTATCGTAAAGTTAAAAGTTTTTGAGGTTATACGTACTCAGAACGTTTTGACATACGAGCGCTATTTGTGTTGTTTTCGAGCATTTCTTTCGACCAATCGACACGAGCCTTTTTTTGAGCGATTGACAAATTGTGTGGAATCCAACGCGAACAAATTTTTTTGACAGTTAAATGTTCATGAAATATTGAGTGTATGCTGGTCCCACTATGCCTAAGGTTGTCTCTATCTCACGATAGGTCACATGACGATCTTGCAATATCAGTTTGCGCACAGCATCAATGTTTTTCGGAACAACAACTGATTTTGGACGACCTTCACGAATTATATTTTACTTACCGAAAAATTAGCTCGTTTTCTAATAGATTTTTTTTGTGTGGTTTAATGGGAATAAAATACATAATTTTATGTAGTTACTTACTGGCCAACTGACAGGCAAAAAATCCCCGATTTACTTGACTTTTGTGTAACCAAGGGTATACCTAGAACATTAGTAAAGGCCGAAACGTGCTACGATTTGTCTTCTGTTCACTTTCCGGTATTAATAACTCTTAAGACGCAAGTTCTACAACTAGAGCCATCTAGATTCCTGACCAATCAACATACTAATTGGTCTCTATTTAAATCTACAATAAGCTGGAAGTGTTCGTTAACTAGTATTCTACAACAAGCCGCTAAGATCGCTACCCCGATTAACGCTTCACTGATCAAGTCTGCTAATTTTAAGAAACGTAAACTTTCTCCGAATATTCAACAACTATTAATGACGAGACGCTCAATACGCAGGCAATGATGGCAGCTCCACAGGTCACCAACTCTTAAATCAAGGTTAAATAAAGCGACTAAAACGGTGAAAATCACTTTGTTAAATAAACATTTCGAAGAGCTTCAACATTATCTCAAGGGACTTACAGCTACTAAAGCAACGCGGTTTTCTCATTATGGAGAGCTACACGTAAGCTGAAACGACCAACACTCTCATTCCCTCCAATACTACTCTCTGACGGAAGCTGGGCAAGAAGTGATGTAGAGAAAGCAAATATATTTGCAAAACACCTTAGCGAAGTGTTTACACCTAACGAGCAAGTAGGAAATCAAGAAAAATCAACCAAATACAAGTGGTGCAATGTCAAACAAACGATCAAGGACAACATCGATGTAAAAAAGGCACCCGGACATGGTCTAATAAGTGGCAAAATGATGTCAAATCTACGGAAGAAATGTATCAAACTAATAACTTATATATTCAACGCTATAATGAAAACAGGCCATTATCCAGAAATCTGGAAAACTTCAGTTATTATTATTATTATTTTTTTTTTTTTTTCGGTTTTTACAGGCCATTATTGGCCCGTACCGTGTCAACAATCTGACTCCAACGGTTTCGATCACGAGCCAGATCTTCATACTGTTGCAAGCAGTTGGAAGATGCCAGATCGCTTTCTACGCCGTGGAGCCATCGTCGCCGACAGCGACCTCTTCGCCTACCGAAAGGCAGTTCTCCCTTTAAAGATCGCTGTATCATTCGTTTCGGATCAGCACGCAGAACGTGACCGAGCCAGCGTATTCGCTGTCCTTTGATTTCATGCACGATATCAGGAATTTGCATTAAATTCCTGATCTCGTGATTGAAAAGAACTCGGTAAGTGCCATCGACGTCGCGTTTTGGACCATATATCACACGCATGATTCTTCTCTCGAATGTTAGAAGCCATCTTTCGTACTCATCCGTCAAGGTCCAACTCTCACATCCATACATGACAACGGGTCTGATCAACACTCTGTACAGTTTCAGCTTATCCGTATTTGCAAGATATTTTGATTTCAGCAGTGGACGTAGAGGATACAAAGCCCGATTGCCAGCGGCAAGGCGAACCTTGATATCCTCGCCCACACTATTATCGTGAGTGATGAGAGATCCAAGATACTTGAATCTCATCACTCCTTCAAACGTGTGGTTACCACTACTGAAATCACTTGCGTCTTGGTATCGAAAACAAGAGATCAGATATTTGGTTTTGGACTCATTGATTTTGAGACCAACGGAAGCTGAAAACTGTTCCAGTGGATCAAGTATCTCTTTCACTCCGATGCCATTTAATCCAATCACACAGATATCATCTGCATAAGCAAGAAGTTGATTGGATTGTCGGAATAAGATGTTGTCCTGAGGTGTTCCACTTTTACGAAGGATGTATTCCATCATGAGATTAAAAAGTATCGGGGACAGCGCATCTCCTTGTCGAACACCAGAAGTAATTGCAAAAACTCTCGATAGCCTGTTCTCAACTTTGACACAGCATTGTGACTGCGTTACTGTCATTTTACACAGATGTACATATTTTTGTGGTATTCCTAAATATTCAAGCGCATACCATAGCCTCTCTCGATTGATCGAGTCATAGGCTTGCTTGAAATCTAGGAATACCTGGTGTACATCGCGAGATGTTTCGTAGTACTTGGAAAGGATCATCCGCAGCGAAAAAACTTGATCAGTGACTGACCGATTTGGACGGAATCCTCCTTGGTAGTCACCGACAATTTCCTCCGCTAAAGGAGTAATTCTTACCAAGATTATGTAAGAGAGTAAATTGTATGCTGTGCAAAGAAGAACTATACCGCAATAATTCTCGCTACTAATCATGCGATCACCCTTTTTGAATATTGGGCATAACGCGGCCACTTTCCATTCGTCAGGTATAACTTCATTTCGCCATACCAATCGAATAAGGTCGAAAAGACAGTTCACAAAGTTAGCCCTCCGAATATCAAGAGCTCTGAATTAATGCAATCAACCCCTGGTGAACGAATTTTCTTTAATCTCTGCATGGCCATTGAGCATTCCTCATAGGATCCTCAATGAACATCTCCGCGGTCTGTATTTGAGGATATTCAAATACAGCATGTGATACATGTGGAACATTGAGTGGATCAGAAAAATGTTCACGCCATGTATCGAGTACCGCATCGACGTTAACACAGAGGTTTCCATCCTGGTTCCGAATGGCAGTTGACCGAGATCTTAAGGTATGGTGCAATTCGGTGATTCCTTTAAAGAAACCACGCGAATTGTGCTCATTGCTGAGTTGTTGTACTCTTAAGACCTTGGCCTTCCACCATTCGCGCTTCTACAGTCTACAAATGCGTTTAGCTGTGCTCCTAGCAAGAACTGCCTTGTTTTTCCTTGCAATTGTAAACCGAGTCTGCGCTTCATTGTGGACTATATTGCGTTGCTCAACAGCAAGACGACACTCCTCATCAAACCAATCATTTTGGTTTGATGAGGAGGCTTAGTTTTCACTATACCGAGAGTGTGCTGGGCAGCATCGACAACCGAGGTTTTCAATACTTCCCAGACACTGTTCACATCATCAGATTGGTAATTGGATTGCATAATGCTATTGCTGACAAGATCTTGATATTTTCGTTGCGTTTCTTTATTTATCAGACCTTCACAGGAGAATCGCGTTGTATATTCTCCTGTCCTCCCTGACTTGTACGAAAATTTCCATCGTAGCTTTGCAGCAACCATAAAATGGTCACTGCCTACGAATTTGGTTGACGACCGATACGATCTCACGTCTTGGACAACCCGAGCCCGCCCTTTTGAAATCAACACATGGTCAATTTGGCTTCGGGATGTTTTACGTGGATGTGTCCATGTTTCTAAGTGGATGTTTTTATGAGGAAAGAATGTACTTGCTACTTTGAGATCATGAGCGATCGCAAAGTACATCATTCTTTCCCCATTCTCGGTCGCAGTTTCGTGTCGGGAGTACGGACCTATATTGATACATAAGTCGGTCTGATTTCTGCCAGCTCTAGCATTAAAGTCACCAATCACCAATTTGACATCGTGCTCCGGTATAGAACCCATCAGATTATCCAGATTATTGTAAAATGAGTCTTTATCCTGGGATTGGCTTACATCAGTGGGCTCATGTGCAATCGAAGTATATATATATATGTATCGATTACCCATCACTATAAACACCGATATTGCGAAGACAACTGGGATCTAAAACTTACACGACACTTCAACCAAGAGTCTATACTGAATAAAAAAACCGTAAATCCAAAACTGATCCTTTGACTGACACGAATGATACGGTTGGATACCTTGATCAAAGCGAAGACGACTTAAATTTTACTTCGCACTGTGAAGCCTCCTTACAAGTAATAGGCGTATGATGAGGCGCCTTCCAACGATATCAACGGTGATAAAATTTGAGATGTTGATTTAATTTTAAAACATGGTGCTATACGTTGGAGGGCGCCTCACAGTGCGAAGTGGTTAAATGAAAGTTGTAATCACTTTGATCAAGCAATCCAACCGTACCATTCGAGTCAGTCACTTTTGGGACACTCTGTATATGGATACTATATATTGAAGTACAAGTAGAACCAAACTATAGAAGAGATCTTGCCAGTGAAGTAAAAGGACATCTAAAATGTGAAATTGTAACTTTGGAGGTATATGAAGGTCGATGGATAAACAGGAAATTTTGGCATTTCGAGTCAACTATAACGGACCGGATGAAATAAAAAGCAACTGTCTGTATAAATGAGGTTCCAATTCGTATGATTGATCAAAAATTCGTATTAAATACTACAGCTGAATGTAATTAGCTTCGACAAGGCTTGTCTTTGATATATTTCCCACACTATTATCGTGAGTAGTGGAGGCATTCAAGAAACTTGTACACTAAGTATTTTACTTTTGAATTTATTGAGTTTCAGATTAATGCTTGTATTTTAAATGGGACACGTGTTATAAGTAAGGTGTATCACTTTAACAAAAGATGTAAAAGTTATTGGAAACAGCGCATTTCGACTGCATCGAACAATGTTATAAAACTTACTGCAAAACAGGTCGATATCATATTGCCAACTTTAACATACCATTTTGGTTGGATAAACTATTGCGATAACATATTTAAGCCTATTACCATCAGTGAAAACAAGGATACAGATTAAGTACAATAACTATTTACTGATGTCAAAAGACCTCTATTTGTCATCGAAAGTGATTTCAAAATATCTTCTTCACAATGAAAAGAGGAGTCTTTTAAAAGTTCTGGTAACAGCATTTCATCCATTTCCATTTCGCAGTTTGTCAAAAACGTGTTTTCAAAAAACCTTATAGAAATGATTTTCGCCACTGTATGATTGAACTCGAAAATAGATGGATTGGCATTGCTAACTCTCCTTAACTTGAGTTGAGTTTTTTTTTTAACCAAAAATAAAAATGGGAGAATGAGAAATATAATGCATACATTTATTTTACTATGATTAGAAGGTTTGGATTTCAGCCTTCTGCTTTGCGATCATACCCAAATTAAAATTGATCGAACCCAAATTAATTTACATTTGTATTGTACGGAAAGTCTTTGTATATTTATGTAGTTTTTGGTACTATCCTTGTTATTGGATTCAGTAACTTTTATGTTAACCTCCCAGGTGGCGCAGTGGTTAAAGCTGCGGCATTTGGACCGGGAGGTATCGGGTTCTCGAACCCTGATAGGGGCAGGATGCAAAAGGGATTTTTCACCATTAGATTACAATCATGAGACATGATCTGTGGTGTGAATGAACACAACTATGACCCCCTGTTGGAGTGCAGAACTCATGAGGTGACCCATCTTCCATGTCAGCATAGGCTGGCATGGAGTGCAATGTGTAGTTGGTTAGGAAAATCGGACCTAAAGCGTACGTCCTCGAATTGGCTGTAATGGCGTAAAAGGAAGGACGTAAATAAGCGAACCGCGAACAAGTAGGGAGTGCTTTGAGCCTCAAAACAGATTAGAGATTAGATTTAGAAAAAACAACTAAGTTAAGTTCAAGTGAAATTTTTGTCCGAGTCATATATATGTTACGATTAAAGTCCGAAATGCGGCGAATGTAATTTACCGGTAAATGTCGACATTTACCTATCCCTTTAGTAAATGTACGTTCTACTAATGTAAATCTACTTTTACCTGCAAATTTAGGCTACATTCACATTTACTCTTTAATTTTTAATAAATGATTTCCTAGCAGACCTTAGAATGATTTCGTAGTAGACCCTATAATGATTTCCTAGAATTGTAAAGGCTAACGGCTTCGGTAACTCTCACGGGCACGTGGGAGGTCGCTGCGAGGGGCTTCAGATTTCAACTTCGAAGGACGTAGGAGCCGGGATTAGCAAACATGTCGCACTGCGTACCGCATGTAGGATCGGATTATATAGAATCTATTAATGGATTTCGGTACACTTCGGTTCACATTTTGGTAAATGTCGACATTTACCGGTAAATGACGACATTCGCCGATTTCGGACTTTAACCGTAACATATACATATATTATACAGATTTGTAGATCGTAAAACTACATGTAAAATATTTTAATAAATATATATATTCAAGAAATATATTCATTTACAATATTTTAATAAAAAATAACTTTTAATATACAATTGGCACATTCATCGAATGGTTTCTCCATCGGTCCACGAAAATGTGTTCGTTTTCGCGGGGTGCGATAATATGTATATGAGTGCAGTTAATACAACCGATCACACCGGGCATCCGGAAGTTTTATGAATTTTATTGCCTTATTACTATTGGTAGAGATATATGATTTCGTTTGCCTCTCTAGTGCTTCGATTCTGTTTTGAAAATTCACCATAACATTTTGGTATTTATTACATTGTAATTCATATTGCTGGCATTTTATCCTAAGAACATTACGGCGTCTTTGGGCTAATATTGGAGAGTTTTTGAATTCTAACAGTGATAAGGGGCTTATACTTCTATCTGCTATATTAAGCTTTCCACTACTAACTAAGTTGGCTCATTGTGAAGTTCACACATCAGTGCAGTGCTCTCTGCGGTGGAGTTGATGGTGGTATTCTTTGAAGTGTTTTATTTCTTCCACCAAAGGGCCATTTATTTATCTCTTGTTCCGTGCTTCCGGTAGTACTAGGAAAAAGACCAGCCTGGTTGCCTACCGATGATTTCCTTTCTAATGCCACGTTGCTTTCTTCAGAATCCAACATTACATTCTTTATTTTTGTGTTGATGTGTTGATATTGCATCGCAATATTCATATATCGTAATTTATAAACCCATCGCTTTTTACGAGGGCGATGTTCCGAAAATGTAAACTTTTAACATTTGTCGGACATAAGTTTCATCATTTCAATCAAATATGGTAGAAATAAGACAGTTTTTATAAAGCTAGCCCTCTAATTTTAAGAGCTCAAAATTAAAGCAATCAACGTAAAGCGAGCGAGATGGATATCTAATTAATATTTGCCAGCTAAATGAGTTTAAGTCAGTATCATAGTTTACCTACCCCCTAAAATCAGTTTTACTAGTAGAGTAATACGAGTAAGTGTTGTTGGAAGATAAGCATCAAATCTCAAACAAAATGTTGATAAATTTTATCATATTACATGAACAATTTAAATCCGGCACAACTTATTTTACAGCTAAGCAGCAGGGATCTTATTTATCATCAATGTGCAAATATCAGCACAGTTTAAAGCCTAGCTTCGCTGAAGCCTAATTATAAACGTACGCCTATAGACACGATTTGACTAGAACATCTGGCTATTATTTTGCCCAATGCCACGCATTATTATATCGATATGGCACATGGGTGGGCATATGAGTTCTGCAGTTCTGAAAATAAATAAAGAATATTCATTGTAAGTCTGATGCATTTTATATATAAACATACATACCTTCAGTACAAAAAAATACCGCGCATTCTTATTAATTAAGACTGTTTTGTTTCCATATTCGTGTTGAAATTCCAATTATACATCTTTTAAATATTTAGCCAGCATGTTGCAAACATGCAAGATATTTATTAGTTTCTTATTTACTCATCTTCTAGCGAAACATTTTCTATAAAAGAATCAAAAAAAAAAATCGAAGACCTTTTGGCTTTTTATATCGTTTGCGGTTGAAGATATACATAATTCTCCACCTCCGTACTCACGACGAAACATTGACGAAGAATCGAATGCACCTAATCTATTTGCAATGAAGCGCATAATATTTTTAACTAGCGCGTACATAATATCCTTAACGTCATCCCCCCGCGTGCGCGCGCGAGTTCTTTTCACAAATAATTATAGCTAGCATATTTCATGTTGTATCTACATACATACATACATATATACATAGTTTTTATGTACCGTTTAAAGATTTTTTTTTTTTTTATAAGTTTTAAATTATTTATTAATATCTTAAAACGACATAAAAATAACGAGAAACGAGAAATTGGAAGAAAATGAATATATAAAAGAAAGAAGGCGCCAGTCATATAAGCTGCGATAGGTTGGATGCTTTATCCACCCACGCACAACATATTATATGTATTATGGATACCTCTCCATTTGTCTTTATACATATATAATCCACTTTTACTCGAGACTTTTCTTTCGACGCTATTCTGTGCATATAGCAACGGCATTTCGTATTAAGATAACCCGTATTCAAATCCGTCTTATAGAGCAGCAATTAAAATACTTTTGATTGATTTAGACCATTTTCTTAATGCCACGGTCATCCGATACCATCATCATCATCACCGTATACAATATTATATATATGCTGTTGTTTCTTAAGTATATATCGTGATACAAGACAATACGATTAAATGCTAATTTGCTGTAATGATGTTAATGTACAATTATTATTAACTCTTTCCATCCATCATTATATTGCTAAGCGATCATCATCACATACCGATTAGATGTACAGAGAGTATAAAGCAGCTTTTTAGAATACACTCTAAATGACTGGGTATAATTGAAAATTTATAAAGCCATATTTATGGTATGTTTATAGCATAAAATACAACAACAACTCGGAAATTATGAATTACTCATATGTACAAGAACCAAACAGGTTAATCTGTCGGCAGAGCATCGATACACACTATATATTGTATCTACTTATATAAATACATTATATTTAAGTATGGGACACGCGAGTGGGTTACCGGCTTATATACGATACACATAATATAGCGTGACTTGGAAATGAAATTATTAAATTATCAATAATCAAGTGATTAATGATTAATTAATGCTTAACGAAACGAAACTCCATTTAAAACGAAGAAAACACAGAAATTGTCAAAGAACGCACAATGATTTTCTTATGTGAATGCGCGCTAACTGTTATTCTGCTATATCATTTGTGTGTTGTCTCTAATCTGTTTGAACAATAAATCGAACAATTAATAATAAATACGAAGAATTGTATACATAAGACGTATAGATATGGATGTGACTGTGCGCAACTCTATTGTATGATAATTCGATTGGAAATTAATGTGTGGCATTCATTTCGTTGCAGCTTTATATAAATGACGGAAATGACACCGATGCTCGACATAATGTCTATGCAGGTAATTCGAATAAGCTATTCGTTTGTGGGAAATTTCTATAAATATATAACCTCCTGGTGGAATGTTGAACTCATCGACAGAAAATTGTCATTCATGAGCATGAATAAACATTTCAATACATGTCTAAACTTCAAGCTTTTGAACATAAAATAAGGGTTTTGAGTACCGCTCTAAGGAACTCAAATTATTTAAAATGATAAAAAGCCCTGTGGGTGAGGGCATCTATATGTTTCGTAAATAATTCGAACGAAACATGAGACTCATAGAATACCACCACAGTATATTCAGAGCTTGTCGTAGGAGGCGACCAAAACTGGGCTGACGACCCTCATCAGTAAAAAACCACGAATGTCAAAAATGTCAACAAACTAAGAAAAAATCGGATATCGCCAAAACAAAGACTCCCCGCTTAAGTACTGGCGGACACGAGATTGAGGATCGGCACGTAGATCGTGCAGTAACTAGAAAACCTGGCGCATTTGACGACCTTATCTCATATACGAAAGAGTATCGGCTACAACTCGTAGCACTCCAAGAGACTCTGTTTCGTAAAAGTGAAGATCATGTACCTCAAGGCTATATGTTGCTACACAGTGGAGATGACCTCGGATATCTTGGAGTTGGATTTCTCATTGGGCCACAGATAAAAAAAAGCTGTCATGGACTTTCAGGCACTCAATAATCGAATGTGACAGCTTCGCTTGCAAATGAGATTAGCCAACCTGTCAATTGTCTGTGTACATGCGCCCACTGATGTATAAGCCAACCCCAAGATAAAGACTCATTTTACAATAATTTGGATAATGTGATGGGCTCTATACCCGAGGACGATGTCAATTTGGTGGTTGGTGACTATAATGCTAGAGCTAGCAGAAATCAAACCGAGTTATGTTATAATATAAGTCGGTACTCCCGACACGAAACTGCGACTAAAAATGGGGAAAGAATGATGTATTTTGCGATCGCTCATGATCTAAAAGTATGGTAAGTATACATTCCTTCCTTATAAAAACATCCATTTGGAAACATGGACACATCCACGTAAAACATCCCGAAGCTCGGGTTGACCAAGATGTGAGATCTTATCGGTTGTCAACAAAATTCGTAGACGGTGAATATTATCTGGGCACTGCAAAGCGACGACATGGGAATATACAACGCAATTCTCCTGTGAAGGTCTGATAAAGGAAGAAACGCAATGAAAATATCAAGATCTTGGCAGCAACAGCATTTTACGATCTAATTACTAATCTGATCACGTGAACAGTGTCTGGGAAGTATGTATTTAAAAACTCAGATGTCGATGCTTCATAGCACATTCTCAGTATAATGAAAACTAAGTCCAAAAATAATTGGTTTGATGAGGAGTGTCGTCTTGCTGTTGAGCAACGCAATATAGCCCACAATGAAGCGCATACTAGGTTTAAAATAGCAAGAAAAAACAAAGCAGTTCTTGCTAGGACGACAGCTAAACGCATTTGTAGACAGAAGAAGCGCGAATGGTGGAAGGCTAAGGTCTTAAGAGTACAACAACTCAGCAATCAGCACAATTCGCGTGGTTTCTTCAAAGAATCACCGAATTGCACCACTCCTTAAGATGTTATTCAACTGCCACTGGGGACCAGGATGGAAACCTCTGTGTTAACGTCGATGCGGTACTCGATACATGGCGTTTTGCTGATCTATACTTAATGTTCCACATGTATCACAAGCTGTACTTAAATACCCTCAAATACAAACTGCAGAGATGTTCATTGAGGAGCCATCCTATGAGGAATTCACAATGGCCATAAAGAGACTAAATAAAAATCGTTCACCGGGAGTTGATTGCATTAATTCAGAGATCTTGATATCTGGAGGACTATCATTGTGGAACTGTCTTTTTGATCTTATTCGATTGGTATGGCAAAATGAAGTTATGCCTGACGAATGGAAAGTGGCCGCATTATGCCAAATATTCAAGAAGAGTGATCGCTTGAAGTGCGAGAATTATCGCGGAACTCTGGCGGAGGAAATTGTCGGTGACTACCAAGGAGGATTCCGTCCAAATCGGTCAGTCACTGATCAAGTTTTTTCGTTGTGGATGATTCTTTCCAAGTACTACGAAACATCTCGCGATGTACACCAGGTATTCCTAGATTTCAAGCAAGCCTATGACTCGATCAATCGAGAGAGGCTGTGGTATGCGCTTGGATATTTAGGAATACCAAAAAAATATGTACATCTGTGTAAAATGACAGTAACGCTGTCACAATGCTGTGTTAAAGTTAAGAACAGTCTATCGAGAACTTTTGCAATCACTTCTGGTGTTCGACAAGGAGATGCGCTGTCCCCGATACTTTTCAATCTCATGTTGGAATACATCTTTCATAAAAGTGAAACACCTCAAGACTATATCTTATTTCCACAATCCAATCAACTTGTTGTATGGCAACGGAGGGAAAGAGATACTTGATCCACTGGAACAGTGTTCAGCTTCCGTTGATCTCAAAATCAATGAGTCCAAAACCAAATATATGATCTCTGGTTTAAGCGGCGCAACTGATTTCAGTAGTGGTAACCACACGTTTGAAGGAGTAATGAGATTCAAGTATCTTGCTGTGTAATAGTGTGGGAGAGGATATCAAGGTTCACCTTGCCGCTGGCAATTGAGCTTTATATTCTCTACGTCCACTTATCGAAATATCTTGCAAATACGGATAAGCTGAAATTGTTGATCAGACCCGTTGTCATGTATGGATGTGAGAGTTGAACCTTGGAGGATCGTTGTGGAGAGATCGTTGTCAGCGACGATGGCTCCACGGTGTAGATAGCGATCTGGCTACTTCTGATTGCTTGCAACTGTATGAAAAGCTGGCTCGTGATCGAAACCAATGGAGTCAGATGGTTTACACATATAGGTATGCTTAAAGAATTAGTTTGCGACATTTTACAACCAAAATTCAAACAACTTATTGTTCGATAACCTTTTGACACTTTTCTAGTAAAACATTCTACCATCACGTGGAATTTTTATGATTTCAAATTGAAAAACTAAACCTCGTCCTCTTTTGACTCAGCTTGACTTTAATAGGAGAGTTATAGGGAGAGCAAAACCATTGGTAATCGGACTAGACAAAGTTCGGACGAGATAAGCTTATCGTATATAGCTTGTTATTTGAGTTCGTTAATGATTCGGTATGCACCTTCTAAAGGGAGATAGTATTGGTATGTTCCAGTTATTTGCACTTACTACGTCGCCATCTACGCAAAGGATATGAAAATCGTGATGGCCTACTAATCGTGATTTGATCATACATCACTACCTCAACACTTGAAAATTGAGCTGGAGCTGTATATCAATAATATGCAACAGGTTGCATGGGAATGTCAATTCAGGAATATTTTAATGAGTCCACAGATTTTCTTTAAGTAAGTAAATTTAACAAAATGTTTTGTTAATTTTACAAAACTATTTTGTAGATTTTCAAATGTTTTTTGTTGTTGAATAATTTATCTGTATCATGAATGCGCGAGAACATATTTCTGTGCTCCGAATAAATTTTTGTTCACGTTAGTAAATTCAACAAAATGTTTTGTTAATTTTACAAAACTATTTTGTAGATTTTCAAATGTTTTTTGTTGTTAAATAATTTGTCTGTATCATGAATGCGCGAGAACATATTTCTGTGCTCCTTATAAATTTTTGTTTACATTAGTAAATTCAACAAAATGTTTTGTTAATTTTACAAAACTATTTTGTAGATTTTCAAATGTTTTTTGTTGTTAAATAATTTGTCTGTATCATGGATGCGCGAGAACATATTTCTGTGCTCCGAATAAATTTTTGTTTACGTTAGTAAATTCAACAAAATGTTTTGTTAATTTTACAAAACAATTTTGTAGATTTTCAAATGTTTTTTGTTGTTAAATAATTTGTCTGTATCATGGATGCGCGAGAACATATTTCTGTGCTCCGAATAAATTTTTGTTCACGTTAGTAAATTCAACAAAATGTTTTGTTAATTTTACAAAACTATTTTGTAGATTTTCAAATGTTTTTTGTTGTTAAATAATTTGTCTGTATCATGAATGCGCGAGAACATATTTCTGTGCTCCTTATAAATTTTTGTTTACATTAGTAAATTCAACAAAATGTTTTGTTAATTTTACAAAACTATTTTGTAGATTTTCAAATGTTTTTTGTTGTTAAATAATTTGTCTGTATCATGGATGCGCGAGAACATATTTCTGTGCTCCGAACAAATTTTTGTTTACGTTAGTAAATTCAACAAAATGTTTTGTTAATTTTACAAAACAATTTTGTAGATTTTCAAATGTTTTTTCTTGTTGAATAATTTGTCTGTATCATGGATGTGCGTGAACATATTTCTGTGCTCCGGATAAATTTTGGTTTACATTAGTAAATTCAACAAAATGTTTTGTTAATTTTACAAAACTATTTTGTAGATTTTCAAATGTTTTTTGTCCTTAAATAATTTGTCTGTATCATGGATGTGCGAGAACATATTTCTGTGCTCCGGATAAATTTTGGTTTACATTAGTAAATTCAACAAAATATTTTGTTAATTTAACAAAACTATTTTGTAGATTTTCAAATGTTTTTTGTTGTTAAATAATTTGTCTGTATCATGGATTTTTGTTGTTAAAAAATAAGTTTGTATCATGGATGCGCGAGAACATATTTCTGTGCTCCGGATAACTTTTGGTTTACATTAGTAAATTCAACAAAATATTTTGTTAATTTTACAAAACTATTTTGTAGATTTTCAAATGTTTTTTGTTGTTAAATAATTTGTCTGTATCATGGATGCGCGAGAACATATTTCTGTGCTCCGGATAAATTTTGGTTTACATTAGTAAATTCAACAAAATGTTTTGTTAATTTTACAAAACTATTTTGTAGATTTTCAAATGTTTTTTATTGTTGAATAATTTGTCTGTATCATGGATGCGCGAGAACATATTTCTGTGCTCCGAATAAATTTTTGTTTACGTTAGTAACATTGTTGATTAAACATTGTTGATACTGGAGCTTGAAATCAAATGGTTGCAGATTTTCTGCTGTTTCTTTCTGACTCCCAATTCCATCAAACACAAAGCTTTACTTATTTTTGGTATGTGGATACTTTTTGTGGTATTCAGCTATATGTGAATGGTTCAAAACTATTTTTGATCAATGTTTCGATACACGGCGAGGTCATAAGATGAAATATACAAGCTTCTGTGTTTTTGAATAATTTAATCGATTTTTTCAACGATTGGTTAGAGTGGAAAAGGGCAAACCCTAGGCGTGATTTTGGAAAAACCCTTTGATATATCTATTAAATAAACGTCCCGAACCATTTACTTGTGTTGTGCTGATTTTTTCACAATCCTGCTATGCGTAATCATCTTACTCAGCTTTCGACTAGTATTTTATATTAGGAATTGAATTTGTAGCCTTACAAAATTCAACCAACACAAAATCTAAAACAAACAGTTAATAATCAACGCAGAGCTTTGGCCGATTGCTGTCTAATTTTCGAAGTCGATTAATTTCATGTAATGGCGATAGAAACTGGCCACTGGCCAGTGAACACAACTATTGCAATGCTGAAAAACAACATTCGGGCTGACATTGATGAGGTTAATACGGTTATGTGTGAGCGAGTTCTTAAAAATTTTGATTTTCGTATAGCAGCCTGTAGACGTTTTCATGGTGGACATTTAAAAAGTGTCCTTTTTACATATAGTTGTTGAAAACTCTACAACAACGAAAAAATTTTAAGTTGAAGATTGGTGTATTTTTAAAAAACCTTTAGGCGCTACTTTTGAAAGACCCTTTAGTATATCGATTGAGAAAACGTCACGAACTTTTTCCTTACTACCTGTAAAAATCAGTAGCGGTCATCGAGAAGCTTATGGATGAAATAACCGTACTCCACGAGGAAAGTGATCTAATTGAAACTATCATGTTTAGGCAAATGTGGATGCATCCTAGCCACCAAAACTACGAATATTGTGGTGAAAACCCCTCACAGCCAATAAAAGAATACAGGTTAAAAACAGTCACATATGGAACAACAGCAGCATTATTCCTGGCGGTAAGAACATTTATGCAATTGGCAATGGATGAAAACAATAACTATGCAATAGCAGCCAGGGTCATGGTAAGAGATTTTTACTTAGATGATCTGTTAACTGGGAGTGACAGCATTAAAGAAGTCATAACCATCCAACAACCAATATCAAGTCTAGCAGAAAGCGGCGGATTTCCACTACAGAAATGACCGTCGAATTCAGCAGAGATTTTAACTCATATTCCAGAGCAGCTACGAGTAAAGGGAATCATCAAATTAAAAGTCAACGACATGATAACAATACTGGTTATTCTTTATAATTCTGAAGCAGACACCTTTGAATTTGACGTCCCTAGACTAAACCTTTCGAAGGAAGAACCCACGAAACGTCTATACTGTTGTCCGATTCATCAAAACTATTTTATCCTGTTGGCTGGCTATCGTCAATAACCATAGCAGCTCTCCATGAATTAATTGACTAAAGTGTATTCTTGTTTATTGTCAAAGATTCATAAACTATCACGTTTATAAACAACGACACAAATAAAAGGAAATAACAGTACCAGAGCTAAAGCTAGCTGAAATTCAGATACTTAGAATTCAACAACGTAGATATTTCCGTAATGAACTTCAGGCATTTATGAAAAATAAAACGTTGGATCCGAAATTTATCGACAAGGATGGTATATTAAGGTTACGTGGACGTTTTCAAAAAGCCCAACTGCCAGTAAACCAAAAGCTGCTAATAATGCTATCAAAGGAAAGCAAAATAAGCAAGTGGATAATTGAAGATATGCATGAGAGAACAACACTTCATGGGGCCTACAAACAACATTGGCAAATCTACGCGATAAATTCTGGATAATTAATGGCAGAAATTTGACACGACACATTATACAGAAATGTGTTACAAGTTTCAGATATAAACAAAACACCCTAAACTAACTTCTGCAAGTGAGACCTTCTCACTTGCAGAATGACTCCTTCGCGGCCATTTAGCAAAGTGAGAATTGATTATGCCGGACCAATTCAACTAAAAAACAAACATGTGAAAAGAAAAACAAAGCCATACATGTGAAAGTAGTAAGTGGACTGACAACTGAAGCATCTATAGCAGCCTATCGGAGATTTACATCACGAAGGGGGATGTGCACAAACGTATATTCCGACAACGCAACTAACTTTTCTGGTCCTAAGCGCTTAATAAAACAACGTAGAGGAAAGATAGCAAATCTAGAACCTGAACTAGCAGGTTTGTTACAGCAGGATGAAACAACTTGGCACTTTATGCTTCTTGCTACACCACATTTTGGTGGTGTATGGGAGGCAGGCGTAAAATCAGTGAAGACACACTTGAAAAAGGTAATAGGGGAGACAACATTAACGTTTCAGGAAGCAACAACATTGACAACCCAAATCGAAGCATATTTAAACTCTCGACCATTAACCATTTTGTACAATGATCCAAAGAGCTTTGAAATGCTAACACCTGTGCATTTCCTAATGGAGAGGCCATTGAAGATGGCCCCTGAGACCAAAAAAGATGTTCACTCCCTAAAAACCCGCTGGCATCTGGTCTCAAAAATCTCAAATAAATTTAATTGTAGGTGACGTCGTTCTTCTGAAAGAAGATAACCTGCCACCAGCACGTTGGAAAATGGATAGAGTGATGGAAGTTCATCCGGGTTCAGATGGTTTAGTTCGGATTGCGTCAATAAAGTGCAACGAGAACATTTATAAACGCCCAATAACAAAGTTATGCAAGCTACCAATTGAGGAAGAAAACTTTCTGGCCTCACAGATAATAACTCCAACTGCTGCTGAAGAAGTAAAACCTATAGTATTATCAAATAACAACATCCCAATCAGACGTCAACCAAGAAGACAGGCAAAAGAAGTCAATAACAGTCAAAAGAAATGTGTCAATAACACAGTGGCAGCAAATACCGCTCGCTGCCCCGCAAGATGTTCAATAGGAACAGAGTATATAGGTTGACAATCAATGGAAGTAACACCATTTTTTTTTTTATTAAAATTTCACATTACAATTGTATTTTATGTTGTTGGTGTAATTAGTAAGAACAAATTTATATATATAACATGTAAAGCACTCAATGAAGTCAGTATCGTTTAAACCGTGCTCAAATTTATTTTATTCTGGTATTAGCACCCACCAGTGGTAAGCTCAGAATAATTGAAATAAAAATAGATATCAGCTGAGGCGATATCTAACATTGTGCATTGCAAATGGTTTGGATTAACGACTTATCTTCAATCTGAGGTGGGATTTAGCTTAATTTATCTGTTATGAGAGTGGTGTATCGATATCTTATACATAAACTGTAATAAATTTTCATCTTTCTAAATATTCATAATTCCTAGTTCACTATACAGTATAATCTGTCTTATGAAGCGCTTACTGAATCGTTCAAAAGATATCTTTATAAAAACCTTGTAAGGCGCCAAATTATATCGCAGGTGCTTCAAAGCATCGACAAACAATAGTGGTGTACTGTACATTGTAGCTTCTTTCACCAAAAACCCAGATTGATTAATCAACAACAAATCGTCTTCATAAAAAAAATGCATTACGGTGGCTTCTAGTAAATTTTTATATTTAATAAATTTTTTCTTAAATCCCATATCGAAAAAATACCGATCTTTTATCCCTCTAGCAATTTATCATCATTTGTAATCATAACGATCGTGATCATGTACGACCGCTATAAATGAAAAAAGAATTTTCAATCATTTTTACATAAATAAGAAAACAATGTGTGTAGGTACACGTCTTTTGGTTCGATCGATTTTTGAGATTTTCTCTTTTAAGGTTTCGCAAACACCAGAAGGTATTAATTTGAAATGAATACCTTTTTCATATGCGGACAGTACAAGTACAACCCAGCGATCATCCTTGATTTTTTTGTATTATCTTACATATGTAAGATATATTATGTATGTATTGTGTTGAGAAACAATCATACATGTCATCATTATAAATTCGGGTTATCGGCGATGATTCATGAAAAACCAAAAAAAATATAATTTATCTTTAATTGCTCCGATTGCGTAATCCACCAAAAAGCTTGTGATCTTATACAGGTGAAACTTATTTATGCTAATGGTCCATTCTTCTCGTTTATATAATACAAGACAATCAATAACAGTAATATTGTTTGTTATACATACTTATATATGTATATTGAAATTCGTTTGATTATTTATCATAATTTGCCATATAATTCACAAGCAACACAAAATTGGAGGAGGTGGACATTGTAAACATACAGACAAGAAAATCTTATACTTTAACATATATTCTTCATGGTTCTAAGAACAAATATAATATAAAAATAAAATAAATTATAGGTTTATTGTTGTTGTCAGTTTAGTTCTTGTTGTTTTCTGTTGGTCTGCCTACACACGCGATAACCTATAAAATATAAATAAATAAAAATGTTAAAACAATTCAATCAATATAATGATTAAATCATATATTTTTAAAATTTATTATTTATTTATATTAAAATGAAGTTTATAGAATTTTATTACAAAAAAAAAACACTGTGTGTACCTCGATCATGCTATACGATATGGTGACTATGTCGATGAACGACCGCTAACGATGGTGGAATGAAAAGTTTGAAATGGTTTGATTTTTGAAAACATAACCACAGAAACCACAGTACTGACCATAGACTAAGTATATCTAACTATTTATATTTATTTATTTATTAAATGCTTATAATTTGAATAAAAAAGGAAAAGAACTTATGGTAGCAACATGTAAATATTGACCGCCCAGGTGACGCAGAGGTTAAAGCTGCGGCAGTTGGAGCGGGAAGTACCGGGTTCGAATCACGATAGGGGCGGGATGCAAAAGAGATTTTTCATCATACGATTACGATCGGTGGTGTAAATGAACACATCTATGAACCCCTGTTAGAGTGCAGAATTCATGGGCCAACCCATCTTCTATGTCAGTACTATAGGCTGGCATGGAGCTATGCAATGTGCGAATGGTTCCACGTAAATCGGACCTATAACCGTACGTCCTCGATTTGGCTGTAATGGCGTAAGGTAAGGACTTAAATAAGCGAACCGCGAAAGAGTTGGAAGTGCCTCGGGCCCCGAAACAGATTAGAGATAAAAAAAACAAACAAACACGTAAAAATTATTACTTCCATTTAGTGATGGGACAAATCGGTAATTTTGAGATTTACCAATACTTTTACATTGTTAACCTGATACTTTTAACCCGATGCTTTGAACCGACCGGTTAATATATATATATATATATATATATATATATATATATATATATATATATATATATATATATATATATATATATATATATATATATAAATGAATTAAATATTAATAAATATAATTCCATATTCCGTCATTTCCAATTCAAGGTAGGTTCGGTCTAAAATAAAAACTTAATCATATCACCAATTTACTGAAAAACACCGATAAATCAAAATACTTAAATTTCCCGATCTACTCATAAACGACGACATACTCAAATTAACCGAGCTACTCATAAACACCGATATACTCTAAATTACCGATTTTGTTTTGAATTTTTACTATTCATTTGAAATATGAACATTGGAGGAACCAGAAATAAAAAATTAAACATAGAAGTTTTCCATTTTATTTTATGGGTTTTAAACTTATTTTAGTTTTCAGTACATATCCTTACCCTAATACATTTTAGATTAATAATTAAATAGATTAAATTGCTTTCCCTTATTTGTAAATATGTAATTTTACAATAATTAACAATAATTTTATAAATAATAATAATTATAATGACTGATACTTGGACCAGGTAGCAAACGGTGGCGCTGATAGAGGTGTACCGTAACTGCCCATGTCTATAGAATCCATAGACAAGTAGTTTATTCAACAGAATCATCTCTAAATTTTCCTTTACCCTTTACAATTAAATACAGCCCTTTCAAACATTCAGATTATTTTCCGCCTCAAACTTCATCATTCATCCCATTTTCACATCGTCATTTAAACCGAATAATTCTAAAAATTAATTGTAAAGTCATCCTTCCTACCATCAATAATACCTATCCTAAAATACCTATTTCCCTATAATACCAACAAAAAAGCACAAAATTAAAATTAAATTTTGGAAAAAATACATACAGTAAAAGAAGCAGATCGTCCACACACATAAACTTATTTATAAAAGATATTTTAAAGAAGGTGATCGATGATGGCTGATTTAATTCAGATTCAAAATGGCGACGACTGAAATTGTCAAAAATGTGTCAAAAATGTTTATTTTCTTGATGACATTCCTGCCCAAAACATCACAATGAGATGAAAATAATTTCACTCATACATAGATACATTGCCATTGGAAACGTTCAACATTTTATGTGTGAACGCAAAATGTGTGTAATATTAATGTTGTAGTAAATATAGATCTGAACAGGCACATTCAGGGCAGTAAATGAGATAATAATATTTTATACAAAATTTATTTACAAATGAAACATTTGATTGTATTTTATTTATCGTAGTATCAATACTAAAGGAATGAAAGAGATAATAAAATTCAAATATAGCCTTTTCACCCAGGGTACAATTATTTGCCCTTATTTAAGTCTAGTATACATTATTTCTCCATATAGTTTGTTCATCTGTATAATAGTTATTTGTGCTAATACAATAAACATTAAATTTTTTCTATAATCGTGCTCTTTTCGCAAATACATAATAAGTATTAGTGAATATGAGTGTTAAAAAAATAAAGAAGATAATGAGAAAAAATAATGATCACCTCATATGTAAGAGTTTTGTTAAAAGCTATCCCCAAATTACTAACAGTAGTTGAAAACGGAGTGAGTGATCCATTAAGATGAATACAAAGAAAAGAAAACGTATCCAACGATTTTTTGTTATTATTAATAAATTGTGATTTACTATAAGTTAAAACCAGCCCAATGCAAATCGACCAATTATATATTTTCTATCCAAATCCTCGTTAATCAGAGAAATATTATAAACAATAGAATGCTGATCTAATTTACTATGTGAAACGAACAATGGTGAAACGAGGATTCTATATCATTAATGTACATAGAAAATAATAAAGTACCAAATACTGAACCTTGAACCTTAGGACCAACTCACTCAAAAAAATTTCCTAGTTATTTAAACAATTTCCTAGTAATACTGACAATTTTTTTGTTCCTATACGTCCAACAAAAACTTTAGGTTATTTTTACAAAGTAACAAATGACATCGATAAAATTAATAAAACAATAGTATTATTTACAAATAAGGATTTATTAACAGCACCGATCTTTTGTTTAATTTGATAATATATTTTATCATTAATACAAAACCTATTATTAAAGTAAAAATTTTTTTTCAAGGTAACATAAATGTTTTATTATAAAAACAATTTATTTGTATAATTTACAAAATCATTTAGGAAAACTACACAAAAAATTAACTTTTACAGTAGCTCATTTTAAAATGAATAAAAGCTTTTATTACAAAAACCAAATATTCCATAAAATATTTTATGAATGATTTGTCTAGAATACAAATACTTTTGCTGGTTTTACATTAATTTGTTACTCATACTTTGTAAATATTACCAACAGCGTTGTTATATGTATATATATTTATTTATATGTATAAGTAAAACTAATTAATATTATATTATTTTAATTTTGTTAATTCAACATTTTATTTATTTATTTTCTTAATTTTAAATTCTATACAACAATTATTATTATACTTATCTAATTCAAATTCACATTTAATATTAAAAATATATACTATAATATAATAACCTTATTTATTAGCATTTTACTGTTATAAGTTTTATTCCAACTTTTAAAACTTTGAAATGGAGCTTTTCTTTTAGTTCCGCCACAAAAATATGTATTAAACATTTTTTGAATCTTTCTGGAATCTTCGAATCACTGGAAGTTTTGACTTCTCTCATTGCTGGAGATAAAACATACTGTAGCAGGTTGTATAAAGATTGCGGTAAAATATTCTGCAAATTACGAATAAATCGTGAAAAAATTATATTAATAGATAAAATATGAATTGTTTTAATAATAATACTTATCGGTAACTACCTCTCTATCTGCAAAATATTTAAAATATTAAGACAAAAATCTTTTTAATTATTCTCTACTAAAAATTTAAAACATAAAATAATAAATAACAATTATAAACACTTCACAATAATACTTTTGAATAAAACTTACCTCTTAGTATAAAATTTCATCTATCATTGAACTTGCTTGACTGATAGTACAACACAATAGAACAATTTTTCTCCGTTATCCACACGCGATATAATTTATAAAATACATTTTTGTAAAACATATAAAATACTTGTGTATATTACAAAATTATTAAGAATTAACCATTTTTTTGTAAAAAAATCAAAACATTTTCTACTTACTGTAAAATATTTAGATAACATTTTGTAAAATTTACGAAAAATTTTAATAAATACAAGAATTTTGAATTTTGAACAAGCAAATTGTAATTAATTGTGATTTTTTAAGGTACAGTTATACGAATATAAATTGTATGTCTCTTCTACAACGATATAATTAATACTTTAGATAACTACAAGAAGATAAGATCTATTTGAAAATTGCTTTATTAATGCTTTTCATCATGTATTCGTCTAGATAGTATCCTGTCCAATAAGGACACATCTTAAATTTGGATATAAAACTGGTTTCTTCAGTTTTTTTAACAATTATCATGATAACAAAACACTATAGCATATTATCGAAATGTCTTAAATAAAACCATTATAAATATAAATTAAATGTGTTTCTAATCGTAATTAGATAATTTTATCAAATGATTAAATAATTTTTAGTTTTACATTAAAATATTGTATCTTTAATATATACGTTTGTAAAAAAAATTAATATTATTTATGAAAATCATAAAAAAACATCTATTCTCGTTGTAAATTTTAAAATTATTTTGTTAATATTTTCTTTTTTTAGAAAAATTATTTTTGATTCATCTTGTATTATTAATTAATCTTTTGTAATAATAATGCACTTTTTTGTTTAAGTGATCGATGTTTTTGTAAAGTTCAATTGATTCTTTGGCTAGTTTTATAATATTAATGTTTGTTTGACAAAAAAAATTGTTAACGAAACGTAACCATTGTTCATCAAATTTTGTTCAAATTACAAACAAAATTGATGATTTAATAAAAATTTTGTTATTTTAGTAAAAAATATCTTATATGAACAAAAGTTTCTCTAGAAATCAGACAGTTTTGGTTGAATAAACAATACTATTTGTAGGCAGATTTACAAATCTTATTTGTAAAAATAACCTTAAAAATTTCTTTGAGTGTACTGTACATTTCAAAACACTAAACTATTTTATTGCAAATACCTTCGTGACCACAGTATCGTGTCTCCTGCAATTAATTACTCAAGCTAACTAGAAAACTATCAGTTAAGAGAGAATTTTGCAAATGCGTTGCTCATTAGAATGTGTAGAGATGCTAGTGTGAATGATGCAAATTACACTCCAGCCTTAAAAATATAAAAAACGTTAAGAGTAAATGATATCATCTGTATAATGATTGCCGATTGGGATTATAAAAGGAATCAATTTGACAAAAAATGACGGGAGAAGGAGAGAATTTAAACTATCCGACTCTCTGACTATTTTAGAATTAATAAATAAGGGAGATAAGTTGATAATAAATAAGTTGTTTTACGTTACAAAACATTTTATGGTTGCTAGAGATATACTTCGTATGTTCCAGGTGAATCTGTGCATGTTCCAGGTGAAAAATGTCAAATAAAAGGCAAGAAGTGCTTTTGGTATAGTGTCTCTTTGAAAAAACCTTTCTTTTCAAAAATCAAACGAGACAGTACAATAATATGAACAATAGAGTGAGTGAGATTGAATCATGGAAATTGGAAGAAATGTCTGCATTAACGTCATGAGCGAAGAAAATATGTGTGATACTTGTATAGTTACAAGTAAAAAACGATTACATATAAAAACGAAGACAACCCTATTTGCAGTGCCATCTGTTCTTCGCGTTTGTTTTTAATGACATTTAACAAACTCAGCAAATAATGCATTAACTGTAGGTCCGATTGCAATTCTTTTTTATTATTTAAACGATATGTTAATATTATCTGTATTATTTGAGTGTTATTTAACACATCTTGAAATAATTTGTAAAAGGATGTACGATTTTAGTCTTTGAAAATAGTCTTTTTTCTCCCATAAAAATCACAGTGTCATCTGTCCATTCAGCAATAACATGATCATTCAGAGATAGCGAAGCGATGTCATTTATGAATATTCAAAATAATAGTGGCCCAAGGACACCACGTTGTAGTACACCGTGATTAATATCTATAGCATTACTTTTTACACCAATGATTAAGACAGGCTGCTTTCGATTGTGAAAAGGCTTTCATGTAGATTATAGGCTCGAAATTAAAAGCAAAATCAGTTATGAAGAAGCAATTCATGATTAATACAATGAAACGGTTCTAACCGCGTGTCTGAGACCTTACGAAAAATTTGTATTTTTGCACATTGAAGGTGGCCTGGACAGTGAATGCTAAAAAAACTCAATCGATTTTTATGTCATCCGGAGAATGTTACTCAGTTCTTCTCAAATTACTACTGAAATTTGAGAAGCACTCATTTATAGGTTTTATAAGTTCTATCTATATAACGAAAAATATATAACGAAAATGTATAAAATTATTCATCAACGAAACAGAACTATACAAATGCGTAACATAAAAGTTGTAAAATAATAAGGTCACTATAGAATCGATAAACCAGCTGGACCAGATTGCTACCATATTAGCAAAATATATGCTGTTACCAGAAAATGAGAAAGAAATTATGAAAGGGGTTATCCATTACAATTGTGATGAGTGTAGCATTATCGGCTCCCCAAAATAATAATGAAAGCATTAGCTAAAAATTACTTCTCGACGAATCTTTATAATGCTGTTGAAGTCAAAAATAGCATATGAATGGTTAGAAGTCGCGGCGTGTACTTTAGGCTCATTCGAGAGCTTTGGTAACTAAAGCCTTAACTGATAAATACAAACTATATCACAGCGACGCATACGTTGAACCACACAAGTAGTCCTGAATAATTAATATTCGAAATCTAAATTCTGTCACCCATGCCATTTCATTACGATCTCGGTAAGGTGGAATAGTACGAAGCGAACTGTGTATAGAACGTACTGAACACTTTATATATTCTGTTAAAATCGCATTTGTAGATCGAAAGGCAAATCTGTGACGTATATTCAAAAGCGTTGGGCGAAAGGAACATAAACCAATAACGGATAACAAAAGTGTTGTACCCCAAAGAAGAAATAAGAATTTATAACTTCTTATATTTTTTGAATAACTGAGAGATGCAGAAGTTCAATCACGTTAATTACGATAATTTCAAACCTTTTTGGCCGTTTTGAAAATAAGAAAAATGAATGAGATCTTCTATAGGTTTCCGAAAAAACAGTAGCGCAAAGGTTTTCATTAAAGATAAATAAAAAAAAAGTGGTAACAGCTGTTAACAGCAAGAGGTTCGACTTAAACATATTAAATTTCAACCCAACTCGAGTTCGAGAAAAATCACATCATTGCAAATGAATACGTCATTACAAAGGAAAACTCAACAACGTTTCTCTTGATGTTGACATCCAAAAACTTTTCGAGTTAGAGGCTGGTCATATAAGTTGGTCATATTCTATCTGTAATCATATTTTTTATACACAAACCAGTTCAATATTTAAAATTCTTTTTATGGGCTGCCCTGAACGCAGAATTATACTTGTCTCCATGCATTACTGGAGAATCAATAAAATATAGGTAGCCGCTAATAATTAGGAATACGTGACTCTTATACGAACAATAATTTACATCTGAGAATGTCAAGCAATTATTTCACTCAATACGTCTCCAATTGTTATTGCTGTTTGTAGGATGACGATATTTTCTATGAACGACGTAGTTGATGGGGTAGGTCTTTCCAATAATTATCACATCGTAGTGGGTGTCCAATAGACCTAGCCGAAATAACTCAGTTTTTCTTACAATGCTGGATAAATTGTGGTAATAAATAGATTTGGTTAGCTTTTATACAGGCCAGATCTATTGTGGTAGACATTGATTAAGCCCTCCAGGAATGTAATATGGATTGAGTGAATGTTATAATTTTAATTTTATGGGAGTGCGAACACAACTATACTGTTTCTCGCAATATATTATAGTGTAATCAATCTATCACCACAATTATTCAGTACACTTGTCAGTGGTACAATAAATGGACGATTTCTGGTTGTCAATACGGTTATAAAACTATACATATTTGGTAAGGTTTCATCCTATGACATATATAATCTGATAGATTATATATGTCGCTAAACGAACTTTGTAATGATATAGAATGACTAATAGGTATACGCGAGAATAAGCTCAGTTATATAATGGGGTAATTATACCAATTGGCAAAGTTAAAAGTTGGAAAGTTAAGCTATAATTAATTTAACAATTTAATATTTATTCCATCATTACAAACTATGTATGTTATACTACTACCAGTTGAAATTGAAGCACTGACATGTCAGCCAATGTCACAGTGGTTAAAGTCTAGTAGTTGGGTTTCAATCCTGATAGAGACTGGATATAAAGTGAATATTCATTATTCGATTACGATCAGTGTGATCGACAGATTGACGTTCGTACTTGATTTGGCTTCAATATAATGAAGGACTATTAAAGGGAATTACGAACGAGTTTGGAGCGGTTTGGTCCCAAAACTCATAATAGGGACAAAAACAAAAATTCCATTATTATAACCATTAAATAGATAAAGACTACAATCTCTGATGGTAACTGCATATGTACGAATAATTATTGACTGTTTCGTTATGTTTATCATCTAGCTTCCAGTCAGATGATAAACATAACGAAACAGTTAATAATCATCCATCAACAGAGCAGAACTGTAGAGATACCATAACAGAACTTCGAGAGTAATAAGATTACTAAACAGGATAAAAAATCTACGATATTAGCAAAATATACTGTAAGCAGAGAGGTTGAGAAAGTGCTAAATCATTACAATTTTAATAAATGCAAATTTCTTCGATGAAGCATTTATTTTCCTCCTGAACATTATAAGATACACCCAAACTAAAAGATACTTTTCGACCAATATTTATAGTGCTGTTGAACTCAAAAATAGCATATGTATAGCTAAAAAGACACAACGTACGAGGTTGATACGAGAGTTGAAAGTTGAAGAAGCTCTAATGTTTAATAAACCCTTTATCACAGCGATGCGTAAGTTGAGCCGCGCAAGTAGTCCAAAATAATTAATATTCGATATCTAACTTCTGCAACCCCAAAAGACACTACATTACGATCTCGATAAGGTGCGGTATAGCATATTCGTTGAAATACATCGATGGTACGAAAAAAGTCCGTATAGAACGAACTGCTTCTGAACACTGTTAGAATCGCATATGTAGATCAAAAAGCAAATCTGTAACGCATATTCAAAAGCATTGAGCAAACAAAAGGAGCATAAACCAACTTTTAAGTAAGCGAATCACAAAAGTCTCGTACCCTAAAGAAGATATAAGAATTTATGAACTTCTTATATTTTTAGAATAACTGAGAGATACATAAATCCAGAAATCCACTCTCTAACCTTTTTGCCCGAATGAATGGGATCTTCCAGGTTTAAAAAAAACACATAAGTGCAAAGGTTTTCATTAAAGAGAATAAAAAAGGAGCAGTAACAGTTCGTGATAAGAATTGGAAGACCCAAGCTAAACATATTAAATTTCAATCCAACCCAAGGCTCTTAAACCGCTTAAATACGTCATTGGAAAGTAAACCCAACAATGTAGACACGAACCGGTTCATTATTTGAAATTCTTTATATATGGACTACACTGAACGCAGAATATAACTTGTTGCTATGAATCCGAACAATTTTATTACGAATAATGTTGACAAAATCATAAATTTGTCCGGTTGTACCAAAGAAGCCTTTGGCTGAATATTCAATTAAAATTATAGGTAGCCGCTAATAATAAGGAATAAGTGACATTTTAACGAACAACAATTACGTCTGGGGACGACTTGCAACTATTTCGCTTGATGGCACTTTATATAACTCATCACACTCTCAATTGTTATTGGTGTTGGAAGTCATGACGATATTTTCTATGAATGACGTAGTTGGAGGAAAAATATTCCTTAAAATTTTCAACGTGGTAATTAATAGATTGGAACGTTATTTGGTCAGAGTTTCAACAGGCCAGATCTGTTGTGGTAGACATTGATTGAGCCTCCATTGAGTGAATGTTACTTTTACGCGAGTTTTACGCGATGGCGAACACAATTATACTGTTTCTCGCAATCTATTGGAGTGTAACACATCCAAAACTTCATTTATTCAGTAAACTTCTCAATGGGAGATTTTTGGTTGTCAATAACACACGGTTATAAAACTATAGCTATTTGGTAAGATTTCGATTGACATTTGACAATATTGTTCAAACTGAAGATCCGTTTCCTAAAATTATATTTATGTTTCAAAACTCATTGTTTAGATACAGATTAAAAATACTTCCATTCAATTTCAATGTCAGATGTTGCCAAATATTACTTTATATAATTAATTTGTATTTAAAGAACGCATATAGAAAATTGTTGATTGTATCTCCTACACATAGGTAGTGCTTGTTGATGACACTTTTACAAACTTTTACTGTGGTTGAAGTCAGTATATTTGTGTAGCTAGAACCAGATCAACCATAAATTGTATTGTAAAATAAAGATATTCATTGTTGTTTGAAGGGGTTGACATTTTTATATTTTCCAATTGTACGTTGCGGATAAATTTCAAGGAAATTAATAAATTATACTAGTTACAGTTTGAGCTGCAGTTCGTTGAGGAAGCTCAATAAATTTCATAATCCTTCGAGCCGGATACAGAAGAAATAAAGCAACCAGAGGTTATAGGAATTGAAAACGCATGCTCACTATCGGTCGGTCCAGTTGCCATTGTAAGTAAAAATCAATTGTTCTCGTATATATATAATTGCAAGTGAATCATTTTTGTCGAATTATTATTGATCATTTGAAATATAATAAGAAAATATAACGTGCAGTGCTTAATTAAGTCAAAATGAATACATAGTCCAGCATCTGGCAATACACGAGGTCACAAGAACATCATTGAAGGACATCGCAAGATCACAAGAACATCGTCGAATTCTATGATTGGACAGGCTCCTGCATTAGATATTCGATTGCCAAAAATTACTATCGAACCATTTTCGGGAAATTACACACAATGGCAGCCATTTTATGATGTTTATATGAAGACAATTCACAATGCTAATTTGACTGCAGTGCAAAAGTTTACATATTTAAAGGGGTAATTACGTGATGAGGCGGCGAATCTTCTTAAACATTTTCCTATTACCGAGGCGAATTATTTCGAATCTTTTAAAAAATTAGTGGATAGATATGGAAGAAAAAACATACGATTCAAGCATTCATTCGTACATTTTTGTACAACCCTCTGTAAAAAATGCCACTGCAGATAATATCTGTAAACTATTAGATGTTTCGGATGAGACTATACGTGGGTTAATGACATTGGGACAGGAAGCTGAATCAAGGGATGCGTGGTTATTGTGTATTATGGAAGCGAAATTGGATCCAGAAACCAAATCATTATGGGCTCAGAAGTCGTGTGAAATAGATCATCCAACAATAAATGAATTTTTTAAGTTTTTTCAATTCTTCAAAGGATTCTACTAATTATTGTCGACCAACTAAATCCTTTGTTGTAACAAATTTAATAAAATGCATATTATGTGGTGGAGAACATTATCCATCTGATTGCAAAAAATTTATAAAAATGACCGTTCATGAGCGTCGAGAAACAGTGAAGACGAGGGGATGTTGAAACTGAATCTAACTCTGCAATACTAAATGCGAATATCCAACAATCTAGTAATTTACGTAGTACCAGTATTCTACCAACCGCGGTAGTAACAATTATGGACAAGTATGGCGTGGATCATAGATGTAGAATTCTCTTGCATTCGGGAGTCATCGTTTATAAACGAGAAGTTTTGTAACAAATTTGGACTGTCTAAAAGTCATAATCGAACTCTAATATGAGGCATTGGTGGTTCAAATTCACAAGTTTCGTGTATGGTGCAGTTCAAGTAACACTAAAATCGCTTTATAATACATCAAGTAAAATTAATGTTAATGCCTTGATTTTACCGAACCTATGCACACATTTACCTAGTCAATCATTTAAAGCAAGTGATATAAAGGTACCAGTATTTTTAGCTGATCCAGATTACAATCAATCTAGTCGCGTTGATATGATTTTAGGAGTACAGCTAATGTTCAATGCCTTGTTGAATGGTCGTTTAAAACTAAATGACGACGTAATATCCGTGGAAACAATATTCGGTTGGGTGTTAGGAGGCGAAGTCATGAATTTGAGAGAAACCCAGATGTATACGTGTAAACCCAGATGTAAACTGACAATAAGGATAGATGAGCTACTCCAAAAATTTTGTTCATCAGAGGAAGAACAATTATGTGCCGATTTATTTAGAAGAACAACAAATCGAGCTCCGGATGGGAGATTTATTGTAAGGTAACCTATAAGGGAAACTTCATGTGAATTGGGTCGGTCTTTGGGTTTGGCTTTAAGTCGACAATCTGCCATGGAGAAGAAATTTGCACGGAATGAATCATTTGGAAAAGCATATAAGAAGTTCATGGAAGAATATGTTAATTTAGGCCATATGATTCAAATTCAGCGTCAAGTATCGACAAACTATTTACCGCATCATGGAGTAACAAAAGAATCAAGTTCGAGTACCAAGCTTCGTGTGGTGTTTGATGGTTCGGTAAAAACGGAAAGTGGGAAATCTCTTAATGAGGTACTTATGGCGGGTGTCATCAATCAAGCATCATTTTATGAAATCTTATTAAGATTTCGAGAATTTCAAGTTGCGGTTGTGTGTGACGTCGAGAAGATGTACCGCCAAATCTTAATTCATCCAGAAGATCGCAAATGGCAATATATCGTTTGGAGAACAAGTATTAATGAACCAATGAGATACTATTCTTTAAATACTGTAACATACGGGATGAAATCCCGTAGCCCACATGAATGAACAAGAATATCGAGAAATATATTGAGAAATCATACGTACATGGATGATATCATGTTTGGTTCGAGTTCCATAAATGACGCATTAAAAATAAAGGCTGACCTAATAAATGTGATGTCGGGTAGTGGTATGACTCTACGCAAGTGGATGACTAATTCGGAGGAACTACTGGACACAATTCTTGATGTCGATAAAGAAAAATTGATACAGTTTGATGACGATTCGCTTAGCACTAAGGTATTAGGATTACAGTGGAATCCAGTTGATGACGTATTTTGCTATCGGATTGAACTAGGTGGCTATACAGCCACAGAACGTGGGTTTTTGTCAGAAAGTAGTTGCATTTTTGATCCGCTTGGACGGTTGACTCCTGTAATCATAAAAATTAAAATGATATTTCAAGAGCTTTGGTTGAAACCAATTGGTAGATTTACATGGGTTCTGCGATGAACATACAAATAGGAAGGGAGAAATGTGTACAAAATTAATTGCTACAAAATCAAAGGCATTAAGCATTAAACGGTTAGAACTCTGCACCGTCCTAATGCTAATTAACTTAGTACAATCAATTAAAGATACTCTTTTTATTAAAATAAATAAAATGGTTTACTGGACCGATTCTACGATAGTATTGGATTGGCTTTCGGATGTACCAAGACGCTGGGAAGTTTTTGTAGCCAATCGGACATCTAAGATTTTGGAAAATTCGCGAGAATTGAAATCATGTTCCTTCAAGCAGCAATGCAGCTGATGTCGCGTCAAGAGGACTTCTGCCAGAAGAGCTCGTTGATCATAAGTTGTGGTGGAATGGACCAGTATGGCTGATCGATGAGGAACGTTGGCCAACGCACGAAGAACTAGAAATCGCAGAATTAATATCACTACATGTAACCCAACATGACAATTGGTTAGAGAAATTGGCATCGAGGGTTTCATCTTATTATTAAATTATTAAGGTAGTCGCTCGACTGAAACGATTATTGAGGAACTCTATGAAGAATAACAAATATAAACAATTAAGAGGTTCGTTGTCGCGGGAAGAAATTGCTGAAGCCGAAATCTCCTGTTGGTTCACTGTGCAATCACGAATATTCACTCAAGATATAAGTGAACTACAAAAATGTCAGCAAGTTAAATAAAATTTGAAACAATTGAATCCAGAAATTGAGGCCTTGATGAACTCGCGACCATTAGGTGGGATTCCTAATGATACGGATGATAATCTTACTCTTGCACATTTTTTGTTGGGACACTCTAAGACGTTAGTTCCTGAGGTAGATCTTCCGCAATTTCCAATGAGCAAATTAAATAGGTGGCAATTATTTCAACAAAGAAAACAGCATTCCTGGAAAAGGTGCTCGTTAGAATATTTAACAGCATTACAATCAAGATACAAATGGAAAACGATACAAAAAAATATACAACTTGATGACATCGTGCTGCTTGTCGACAACAACTTGTCTCCGGCGAAGTGGCTGTTGGGTAAGGTGGTTAATGTGATACGTGGTACTGATGGATTAGTACGAGTCACACATATTCGAACCGAATCAGGAACATTAAGGAGACCAATCCATAAATTATGCAAGCTACCAGTTGAATCAACGGATTCAAGGCCGGGAGAGTGTTCAAACTGGAGATCCGTTTGTATAGTTCTTAAAAATATTATGATCCAATCTGGTCCTGTTCTTTGACATTTTTTTAATAGTTTTTTGTTTGATTTAAGCCATATAAATACAATGGACCCGCAACAGCATACAATATATATAATTAGAAACCGTATAAAAATTTTGATCGATACCCACCTTAAATAATATTGTACATATTATAAGAATGATGACCACCTTGTGTATTATTTTTTACTAGACAATCAATATAAATAATAATTAACGTCTTTGTTACCGAGAAAACAATAGGTGGTTGGTTCCACTTAGCAATAACAACAAAAACATTTAAATTGCCAATTTCAACAAATTTTATAGCCAAAGATCTCTTCATATAATGTTATATAAATAACCCAAAAATATATTTATGATTTTCTAAACGAAAAATTCAGACCACCTACTGCTTGTATTTTTCATTTCAACAAGATTTGAACACAACAAATGTACCACAACATCTGATATATTCAAATTTTATAAATTCCACCAAAAACCGACAAGATCGATAAATTTACAGTGGTTTTCCACAATTTTGTTTGGTGTTTGTCTTCGTTTTCTTATATATGCGGTCGTTTAATTGAAATTCCAGAAGTGTAAATTATCATGTTACATCGCAGATCAACTGATTTTTAATGATGACATTATAAGACGTTATGTGGTCCGCGGTTTCGATAACAATAATATATTATATTGCCATTTAATTATTAAATTAAAATTATTATTATGGATATGGCCGGTACAATCGTTTTTATAATTAGACAGTAGCTCTTAATTTAGTCGTCTTCTTCATCTTCGTCTTTGTCGTGTTGCTATATATTTATTAATCAAATAATCAAATCATGTTCCGCTATCAAATAAACCTAAAAAAAATGTTAAACGTTTCTAATTAAGATTATTGTTGATTTGGCGGTCTAACTTAATTAAAAAATCTAGATGGTTAAATAAAATATGAAACGAACGATTCTTCTTAATTAGAGTTAATTTAATTTAGACAAAAATTTATAATTTAATGTCATATTTACATGATTCTTTTTATAAATTTTGTAATAAATTTTATTTCATCTTCGTCTGTCAAGGTATATACCTTAAACCACACATATATGAACGACATGTAGAAAACTGCACGTTAGAAAGTCTTCATGGAGATTACAATCTTATATAAAATGTAAGATGATAAAATATATATATCTTCTTAAAAACACATTTGTACCGTGTGTGTGTGTGTGTATGCATGTCTACCGTA
Organism: Tipula lateralis; assembly: GCA_963932295.1. Lineage (NCBI taxonomy): Eukaryota > Metazoa > Arthropoda > Insecta > Diptera > Tipulidae > Tipula > Tipula lateralis. The sequence continues at coordinate 149,271,287 of OZ010736.1, read as the reverse complement.
CCGTACATAAGGTGTGAGAAATTTAAGAAATTTTTCGGTTTTGCGGAGGACGGGGTTGTTCGCTCAAACAGCTTGATATGACTAATGAGAGATGGTATCACACGTTTATACACAAGTATCAAATTCATTAATTTATTTGTTGTTGTTATAAAATTTTAAATTATTTAATTAAATGATTTTAGTAACACATTTAGTGTGATAAATATATATATTTTTTGTGGCGTTGTTATTTTAATAACGTTTCGTGTATACCTCCAAGACATTCATTATATATAAAAATTATTATTTTGCCTTTCATATATATGAACATATAAGACAAAAATATATTATTTATTGATTATCAAAAACACAAAAAAAATGATTATTTGGGCACGATCGACGACTGAACACAACGCACCACAAAAAAAGCAAAACGCTTAAATTACATATATTTATGCAAATAGGCTCGTCCACAAATTTGTTAACTTTTTACACCTTGTGGTGTGCGAACAAAATAAAAATCGCACAAACGACTTATCCTTGAGGGCACATTCCATCACCTTGTTAATTAAAATAAAAATATATAACCGCGAGTTTTTAAGGCACAAATATATTTTTATATGTACACATGTGTATGCAAAATTGGACCACAAAATGGAATTAAATTAGCCAAAAAAAAAAATTTACCGAGATTTTAATTAAGTTATCACCTATTTATAACCAACACAAAAAAAATTCTAGTTTTGTGTCTGCTCCGACCCAAAACGTTGATGATTCCCAAGATTTGTCTTATTTTTCATTTACTGACGATACACATAATTAAAATTTTGTGGTTTCTCGACACAGATACGGGGCGATCGGATTTTTAACTTAACGTTTAAGAGAGTAAAATATATACATACACACCAAAATAGCGTAGGACGTCGTCTCATTTTGTCGAGAGAACATTAATAGTTTCATGTGTTATAAGTCTTATGTCTTAAGTTTTTTGTTTTAACGATCATATGCTGTATATAGTGGGTTTACAATACAAAGTCAAAAAACTTTATTTATATATGTGCTAATAATGCCAAAACGGAAATATTTCGAATTCTCATCATCATAAATAATTGGGAGGATTATATAAACAATAAATGAATTTAAATTTTATTAGGGTGGTTTAATTAGAGGTCCAATTTTGGCGATTTTATGATATGTCGCTAATATTTTATTTTTGGTAAGGTCAATGGATTGTGTTGAGGCCTAAAATGAAGTCATTCCATTAATGTGTAAATAAATAGTATAAAAGCTCAATATGTGGGATCGATTAGCACCGTCCTAACAGGTAGTCAGATTACTCTGGCTGCACCAGCCGTTACAGGTAAATGAGTTCTTAGGGTCTCATCCCCAAAAACGCAAAACGTCGAGAAACAACAACCCTGTATCTGCTTGTTGTAGACACGATATCACTACCTCATAATGACAGTCAACGAGAGAGTCGGGAAGCCTAAAAGTGCAAGAGGGCGTGAAAGTGTAATGATACGGTCCACAATAGGATTTTAGATTTGTACTAAAATGTCTTGGGCTGTTTCTGTGGAATACTCAAACGTTTAATATAAACTAACTGGGGGTCAAGACATAAATCACCGAGAAGCAAACAATTTTATGAAGCAAGCTATACCTGATTGAACTAAATGATTTTTTGTCGTCAGAATAGTCTCTTTACTATTAAATTATAAACTTTAAGATTCAAATTGAAGATATGGAACAAAACCAGGGTAAAATATTTGAGTGAGGAAGACGCGATCTATCTTAGATTTTGAATTTCATCGAAGAGGTAAATATTCTCGCATCATAATCGAATCAATTTCATTATGTACAGTAATCATTATGGAACTCCATTAGGTTATACCAGACCATTAATTTTGATTCAAAAGTGTACAGGAGTGTATAAATTTTATTATTGACGTAAATACTTCGTCCACATGAAAAAATAGGGTTTTACTGTCTTTCTGTAATGCAACCATTAAAAAAATTACAAAATATCAAAGAAAAGAACTTTCTGCTAAAAAATTAGCACTTCTACGAACCTAAGTGGTTCGAACACATTCAATAATAACTCCACCATTGATTTCAATAACATATAAGTGCAGGTGTATCACATAAGGAACTGTCTTGGACCAGTATTATACTTGGTATATTTATATTCGATATAACTCTTGTCAAGGAAGAAATAACGTCAACATTTGGTGATCTTGGTGTCACGTAAACACAACAATGCTTTTTCAAAAGCATATGCCCATTGATGGAATGAAACAGTGTAACTACTCCTGAATAAACAGAGGAAAAATTCTTAGGTTTACACCTCGATCGAAGAAATAATCATATCGAAAAATCATATTATGCTAATATGAATATATAGTATTCAGTTGTGGGAATCCACCAGCATATCAAACAAAGAATTTCTTAAGTGAATACAAGAGATAATACTCCAATAGAAATGCTGTATGGAATATTTGAAACATTAACAACAACAGTGGTGTTAAAACTTCCAAAGAAACCTTCAAAGAATCATCTTCCTGCATTAGCCCGATTTATATTTAAATAATCCTTTGAAAGTTTTTTTTAAAAATTTTGAACTATTCCGTGATATAATTTAAACATAGATGCGGCAGTCTGGACTACTGGTCCAACAATTTTAATATAGAATATACGCAATTAGACAATCATTAAAGACGCTCCGCCATGCGAGTATATAAACATTTTACTATCAGAACGTTAAATGAATGTCTTCCAAACTTTTTGAACAAAATTAATATTGACGATTACATTACTATAAATTATCCATATATTTATACTCATTCATTAAAAACATTTTGCGGTTAAAATGTCCATCGATTGTGTTTTATAGATAGGAAGATCCATATATGTGTAATAGTACCAAATTTTACCAGTACCAAAACAAAAAAAAATAGATCAACAAGATGTTTTTTTTTAAGAAGGTGAAAAATATTCCAGAACTCAATGCCAAGAACGGCTCACGGTTTAACCCACATTCACACACATTAACCTACACATTAAAAAAAACCCAGTCGTGATTTTTGGTCACCACCGAGAATCGAACCTGAGAAACTTAGAATGAGACAGAGCAAGTACGCTGTTTTTTATACCAACGAGAGTTTAAACTGGTGAGCTTACATTCCTTTTGGAAAATGACTAGGGTTATTCCTATCTTTAACGCTAAGAAAAGAAACTTGTATATTTTATAGCAGAGGGTATCATCGCTGTGATCATCTCACGGATATCATCTCACTTATGCAATTTTTTAGACAACATTATGTTGAAGTTGGAAAAAAAAATTTTTTCGATAGTATGAAAATGTCAGCAATGATACATTGGTAGATATCAAATTTCTAAACTAAATAACTCAGAGATCGAGATCATCATTCGAGATGAGGTTGTGGTAAAAGAACCAATAAAAGCGATCATTTGTATCTAAACGATTCAATCTATATAGAAGAATAGACTAACGTTCCTAAGCATTATCAATATTAGTTTACATCATCATCGTGGCATTTCGTTTAACTTGGAATTAGTTACAATTTATGTGTGTTACTCCTTAAAAAGTATGCTGGAATTGAGTATAGTGAGACGCTTAATCAGTTAAAACTTAGTTTTGAAAATGATATTGGAGCGTTAGTTATTGGATATTAGGGGTAGATACAGTAGGTGTATAATTCTGTAGCTTGGAATAATATCACCAGAAATTTATAAGTAATGAAAATGTACTCAGAGAGGTAAAATGATGTTTAAGAAAGAAACAAAATCTGAAAGCTCAAACATCATTCAGTTAAGTAATGCTAAACCTCTTAACCTGGTTGTATTGGTTATCATTTAATGACCAGTCATTCTGACACACATGGATGCAAAGCAACCAATTAATTTGCTACTAATAACCTCCTATTATAGTTTGATTGAATTATTAGTTTGAATGCTGGTCGATCGAAAAGCCATTACAAAACATTAGCTTGAACAAACGTTTTCTTAAATTATATATATTAGTAGATCAACCAATGTTTCAGCTTATTTTTGCTGGTCAATGCAAAATGTTGTCACTAGTTTATCGAGTGTACACGTTTTCGTCAAATTAAAATAAGGTTCAGTATTTACAACCAACCAAGTATCTTATGATTACCTGGTAATAATCATAAATTATTTGTTTTATAATTTTCCAGTTTGATGGAATGTACTACCTTAAAGAAAATCTACGTTGTGTTAATGCCAGTTGTATGTCAATTTTAACTTTCTCGAACATATTTCAAACATTCCAAAAATAATATAATTGTTGAAATAATGGACAGTCGTACCGCTACAAAAAATACTCAGTCGTATTAAATTTAGGAATCGCTCTAAAATCGAATCAACATGGGGATCATAATCTCTATGCTCTAGACATGGTGTATGTTTATGAATTATATTGGTAAGAGAGTTAATGATTCTTACAAGATTCATTGTGATAAATAATGAACTATGAGACCGATATGGAGGAAGGCGGCTATACATTAATGGGTCGAGACCATTTCAAGTCAGATCTTTTTGCTTAAACGCAAACTATTGGAAGTCATGTGAAGTGGTGTTTTTTGTACTTAGCATAGTAAATATTGGTTTTTGTATATGCACATTCTTATTACGAAAGATCTTAACAGTTCCAATTAGGCTATGCAGTTTTCAAAACTGTTGTAAACAAATAAATAAAAAAAGAATAAAAATAATTTTTAATTAATTTCAATTACAAAATATTGTATTATTCTGTTGTCCTTGACCGAACCGTGGTTTTCCTGATGAAGTTCGATCTTTAAGTCCTCATTTTGAGCTAAATTTTCGAGTATTGATAGCCGTTTGTCACACATAACACTCATTCACAATTTCGGCGTTTAAGTCAACTGATTCATCCATTATAAATCGTTGACTTATTCAGGGATGGGCACTTTACATTTTTAGTGTAAATAACGTAAATTAAAATAAAAAAACGTGTAATTTACATAAAATATGTAAAAAACGTGAAAACTCTGAAAAATAACTGGAAATAGTGTATAAATGTAACAAATATTTGTTTGTAAGGGTTATAAACATCATAAATATCAATCAAACCGCTCAAACCGGTCAATCATAATTATTTTAAACTTTTAGTAATCTACAAATTCTAGACAAAGTTCAATTATGTATATCTACACTGCCATCTGTGTTCAAATTTAAAATACAGATATTACCAATACTAATACATACATACGTTTTTTTTATCAAAACGATATCAAAATTTTTTGACATATTAATTTGTTTTTGTTTTATTTGTAACATTACACAGTCAATTTTTACACACTTACATTAAATTATTAGTTATTAAATTATATAAAAGATAGCGCCCTTGTCATGAAAAAGTCGTTATTTACATTACGTAATGTAAAAAATAACTTGTGTAATTTACATGTAAAGTACATGTAAATAACTGTGTAAACTACATCGTTATTGACTTATCCTCAAATTGTGATTTGAATAAGTTATACTGGGCGAACACAGCCTCAATTCTTGCGACCATCAGCAAATCAATAAAGTTGGAGCTTCGTTTGCTTTCGTTTACAGCACTGTAGGGCGTGTAAGTTACAGGATGTAATTTACACTGTTTTTTTACATTCTATACAACGATTTTATGTAAAAAAAACTGAAGCGCCATCTCTTATTAAATCTAATTGTTACTAAAACACCATCTGTCGAAAATTCTTCTTACTATTTTATGAATAGAATTTGTGAAATAATTAACTGTGTATAATTTTTTTCGACTGAATGTCATAATAATTTTTGAATAAAGATTAAAATTATTAACAGCGTTAAAATCATTTTAACTAAGGTGAAGGTCAAGAAAATAGCTTTTGAACTTATAACTAACTTATAGTTTTTATAGTTTTTTAACTAACTGATTTTAAAATACTCATTTATATTTGTTAATTTATAATGAACAAAGCGAACGTTGGTAAATTTTTAATATTTTAAAATAGATGGCTTTGCGAATGATGTTGTCTTAAGTAACGTTTCATTTAGACCTATCTCAATTGAAAAACACCATAATATATCTGTCTTTCTCGTTTTTGTATGAAAATTATATTTTATTTAGGTTGACATCTTTAAGTTGGTAACACTGTTTTTTGCACTGAGTAACGCTTGTAAATTGTTGAATCTTAATACAGTGCGTCCGAAAAAGTAAGAAACGCTTTACAGCGTAGCGTGGAGGAAGACAATAATCGAGCAGTTCGATGTCGTCAAGTGGAGGTGTGTCTATCTTTTTTATGGAAGATTGGAAGATTTTATACAAGGACCTTGGTTTACGTGTTTACAAAATTTTAATTTGTGCAGATATTAACTCCATCCGACCAAAGTATACATGCCGCCAGTTTGGCCAATGGGCTGAAGCACAAAATGATATTTATGTTGATTTTCCAAACACAATATTATTTGGCGATAAAGCGTACTTTTGGTTGAATGAGTACGCTAGTCTAGAATTGTCTGATTTGGAGCGAAGATAATCCACAAGCCTTTGTCGAAACACCATTACATTCAGAGAAAATTCGCTGTTGGTGCGTTTTATGGTCTGGTGGATTCATTCTTCCATATGTCTCAAAAACGATGACGTGCAAAATGTTACAGTCAACGGTGAATGGTATATAGAGACATAATTAAATTTCTAACTTTTATGTTAATATAACTCTAGCTGATATGTGGTTCTAACAGGACGGTGGTTTATGCCACACAGCGTTAGATCTTACTCCACAAAATTATTTTAAAACTCAGCACTTTAAACACAACATTCGGAGAGTTATAAGCGAGATATGGCTGCAATTGCTACAAAAAGTGTGTCAAAATTCGACATCCAGATGGCATAAAATGATCTATTCAATAAAGTTCACTGATTCAATAAAGTTCACTGATGTTACTAGACAGATATATCTTTGTCACATTCGAAAGATTAAAACTTAATTTTGGGTAAATGTATTATTTGAGAATCCCGAGTATTTGCTTTTCCATCTCCAACAATTTTGTAGACACAGCATTTTCTTGTACATCATATGGTGCTGGTTTTAAAATGCGATGAACACCTTATATGGCTAACGTTGAGAAAAACCCGCTTTGTAGATACATTTCCAATCCTGAATGTCAAAGTGAATTAGATTGAGTCGAAAGGACGATGGTTTAGACAAAAAATTCGAATTCTGCAGGAAAATCTGTATAAACCGGAAAACTATACTTCATCCCCTTAATGCTTCAGTAACACTACTGATCTAATAAAATAATTGATACATACGCATACATCTCTCATGCATCATTTGATTGAAAAGAGTTACAAAAATAAAAGAGAATTATACGACGATCATAAATAACAATAACATGCGATCTTTAAGAAAATAACAATGAAAAAAAAAATACTTCGATCACATGTATCCTATATATGTATAAACGATGAAGATCGTTGGAATACTATACACACATATGTATATGTATATCGAACATACACGCGACAAAAACAGAAAAATAATAAATAAATCTCTGAGAATTGGTGTGCTGTGCTCCAAAAGAAACAACCAAACCGAAAATTATAAATTTTTTTCTTAAAAAATATTGTATTTTTCTCAAAGACTGTGGACTGTGTGGATTGGTGTATATATACGGCGCGTATAAGAAAACAGAAAACGAACTACTATTACAAAAGTTTTCTTTCAATCTCGCTCAAGTTTTGAAAAATTATCGTATTTTGAAAATAACAAATTTAGTGCACCGTTGAATTTCTTATAGTTAAGATCTGATTTTGGTCAATATAATATATATATATATAAAGTAGTATCGTGTCGTTTCGATCTCTTTTTTGTAAATGTGATCGAGTGATATTTTTTTATGAGTTAAATTTTATTCGTTGAGTGAAATAATTTGAGTGAAAAAAAAAATTAAATAAAAAGTTTAGATATTATTTATAGTGTTAATGTGAAACAACTAATAATTATAAAAGAAAATAATTAAATTTTCTAGTGATCGTTTTTATATCGAAGTGATCTTAAGTGTTATTTATTACATATAAAGAAGTAAATATTGTGATATTTTTTTTATCTATAATTATTGTAATATAACAGACGGACGGAGATCTTACGATATATATTATATATTTAAACATAAAAAGGTGACAATAATTATATATCTCTGGTCAATCTGATCGAAAAGACGATCGACGCTCGATCAGGTTGATTATATGTATATATATAGTACAGAAACGCGCGTGTGGTAAATTCCAATTCGTTCAGCTTTCTACCGAAAAACTCCCTGAGACGAATACGATATAAAAACGGAAGTAAAACATTATGATGGTTATTATGATATTTATGATATGCATGTCCAAATGGGTTGTTTAAAGTGCATTTACTTTTACGATCGATGATTCTATTTTATTTATTTATGCTTCATTACTATATATACATACATATTCGAGAGTATTAAACATAACCGTTCGCATAAAGATATGCAAATTAAAATGCATTAATTAGAATTTATACCTATATATGCGGTTGCTATTCCAAAAGGTGGTATGACGACGCCATTTAAGAATGTTGTATACAGTCTCGAAAACACTAATTTTCCAACATGTAATGATATAAAATTGATCAATTTTCTGAAAAATCGAAAACGTATTAAAAAAAAAACAACACCAAACACTGTAATTATATATCGGCTACACACTCACTCGGCGGATGGTTTAGTCTGATTTACATAATTAACATTGTGCACTCGACTTGCCGCGCACCGCAACATACGATGATATCATGTACACGGTTTTTTTTTATTTTTACAAACGTATTAAAACTAAAAGTGAATGGTTGTGTTGGCTGGCTCGATCGATCTTGAGATCAATAACACATAGAATATAAAATTTGTTTATAAATAACTTAATTTTAATAAAATTATTGATTGTGAAGAATCCCTATTGTGATTGTGATGATTTAAAGATTTTTTTTCGTCTGCGTACTCTCTATATAGAGTCGAAACAATAGCCTAAACGGTAAAGCTACTTGAAACTTTCTTTGATTGCGATGATTACCTTTTTAACGATATAGTATATGCATACACGTACGAGATTATAATCTCAAAACTAATAAAAATAGGTTCTAACGAATGACTCATCTATTTTACATGTACATACGATCCATGTATCAATATATCTCTTGAATGGTTTTTAATTATCTGATACGACTTGGAAAGTAGGTGTGCTTCGTTAATTCTATTATATTCGACTCAGGGAAGCATAAAAACAAATTAACTAGAATTTTTCCAGACATTTTCCAACAATCAGGCGATACACAATAATATAATTAAATTTGTTGTGTTATCTGTGCGAAAGACTTTATTTTGCGTGGGGACACGAACCTATAATTTTAATTTCTTAATTCTGCCCTAAAGGGATTGGGTTTTCGATTTTTTTTTTTACATTTTAATTTATGATTTACTCAAAAAAAAAAAGAAGAATTTAGATATGTACATGCATATGATCAAACGAACTTTCAAAAGGACATCGAGTTAATGGCATGTAGGCATATTTGCTTGCTCGTTGAATGACAAAAAAAAAATTTATGGTTACAAGGTAAATATACGCAGTTATCGTTAGTCTGGTTTGATTAAAGTTTTATGTACAAATCGAAATCAACCAACACAGGTTCTGGACAATTTAAGAGTTGTTCATTTATTGAGTGGTACTTAATAGGTAGTGAAATTTGTGGAATTTTTACATTTATTAACGTCTTATGGTGCTTTTACAACGTTATTCAGTTCTTCATGTGCCCTAAAAAATCTTAAGTCGTCACATAAAATCGATTACTTAAAGTTATTGGAATTTTGTCAAGTCTTGACATCTGTAGATAACTACAGATAACCTACTGACCGACATACTTTTTGTAAACAATGTTTTTTAAAATTCTGTTCGAGATAATTCATATTTATTGAGCCCAAATTAAAGTATGTTCGAGTTCCCGAAATTTTAGCTTTTATCAATTACTGTCAAGAATTTAATATTTTCAAGTAGATTTTTAGATAAAGTCAACAAATGTTTGTTGAAGCAGTACGATATGTTTAAGCCACAATCCTTCCACTTTAAGTCGAATTATCGAAATTTATAATACTTAAAGCTCCTACAAATAGAGCTTTCAAATTTCTGAGGAGATGATTGGTTAATTGTATCTATTGTTGCTGAACAAATTTAGAACATTCTGACAGTACTTTGTTTATCATAAAAATTAGAAAGATTTAGACGATTTTATCAACCAATTTCAAATTTATTTCGCATTTCTCTATTACCGCCCTTCCTCAGGCCAAAAACAAAATTTCCCATTAAGCAAAATAATAAAACTGTATATAATTTGCACGCTTAAGATGGTAGTTGTACTATGTCTAATGTGATCACATTTGAGATCAGGAAGACAAGGGCTGTATACTTTAATTTCTAAATACTGGTGAACAACATAATGATTCACTCAGTTCCGATTTATCGATTTAGATATTCATATATAGCAACGTATATTGATTTCTACATTCTTTAATGTACTATACACTTTCAATATCTTCGCCATCAACGCCATTGAATTTTTTGAGATGTGAGAGGGCTTTTCGATTTTAGTTTAAGAAGATTTGACCATTTTCTCATTCTTGCTCTCTAATTCGTTGGCCATAATGCTTATAATTCATCATATTTGATTCAACAATTCCATATGCTTACTTAAAAGCTTAGATACAATTCAATTAATTGAAATGCGGTTAAGGCTCTTTATCGCCTTTAAGCCATACATTAATGTGAGCCAACATATTTAGAAACAACTTCAATAAATTTAACCAACAACGAGTTACAATACAATACAACCAACAGTGGATTTTTGTAATTTATTTGGCAAAAAGGACTCAAGTAATGTCAGAAATTGAAAAACCATCAGATTCGTTAAATATTGCGCTATCAAGCCTTTTAAAAACTTTTGGAATAACTCTAAAGCAATTAAGCCGGGTAACCGTACGAGTTGAAGTCGAGATATGTCGAAACGTGTAAAACGAGTGACCAATTATTAGTTCAATGAAGCATGAGAATAAGATATGTGGAAGCCAAAAAGATCATAACGCACAAATATTGATCTTATCACCCGAATTTACACTCAGAAAAAAACACCAAAAATCTAGGCCAATTTAACCAAAATCTTAGTATTTTTCAACCAACCAAATGCCTTAGTAAATAAGTAACTAAAATCTTGGTTAAAATAATTTTTAATTTTAAATAACTAAACTTTGGTTATTAACATAAAATTTTTGGTTACTTTAATCAAAAGTATTTGGTTATTTTTTAAATATTAAAAAAAAATTGTTTTTAATAACCAAATAAAAAAGTTAAATTAACCAAAAAAAAAAAAATTTCACTTACGACTTAGTTAGTTTTACCAAGTTTTATTATTTGATATAACCCTATAATTTAGTCAATATTTGAGATTATTTTGGTTTATAGATCAATTGATTATTTAAATTTACCAAAAATTTAGTAAATTTTTACAATTGGCTAGGGTAAATTCAACATTAGATTAAACAACATATAATGTTAATATATTTAGTCCCATATTCGTACCGGTTAATCGAAACTGCCCGTAACATTTAAATTTACAACAAAATACATAGTTATTGTTCCCCTCAAGTGTATTAAAACATTTTCAGAACTCATTTCCATATTTTAATATTTTTCCATATTTTCACTCGCCGATACAAGTTGCCGACTTCACATTGCTTATGTTCAATTTGTGTGCTCGCCCAAATTTTTATTAACCTATCCGCTGACGAGCTAGCCAACCATTCGCCCTTATTTAACCGCCGAATGGAAGGTAGCTTACAAGCACAACTGACTATGATGAAGCTTTGAGTGATTAATTCTTTGATAAAGTATTCGGGCCAGATGTTTTGCATTTGAGGCGGCCCACTATATAGTCCCATTTTACTTAAATAAATTATTTCTCTCCAGCTACAATTGAACAATATTTTCAAAATGTGACCCAATCTTATTTAAACTAAAAACTAAAACGTTGCTTACCAAATAAATCCAGATAAAACTCATAATTTTTTTTTCAGTTGATTTTTATTTTTGGAGTAACGTCCAAAATTGGGAAGCACAAACGTGCTTCCACTGAAGAGAAACAACACAATCTGACATGTAAAATTGTATTTGTAATAAAATCCGGTTTTCCAGTAACCAAGAATTTTGATGATTTGAACATAATATTTGGTTAAACCAAACCATTGTTGGTTAAAAAAATACTGTTACTTTAATCAAGGTATATTAAACCAAAAATTTTTTAAAAATTTTCTGAAAAATAATTATTGTTTGGTCAATGTTACTAATAACTTAGTTTACACTGCTAAATTGTTTGTGCGAAACAACTAATTAATTCAAAAACTTAACTTTGTTATTTTAAATATATTCTTAGGTTGTTTAACTATTTTTTTTAGTTAATTTAACCAAATTCACGTACCAATATTTTGGTTAACTAAATTTTGATCAATTATTGATTTAACCAAGTAGCAAACTATTTATTTTTTAAATTAAAGTAGAGAATTGGTAAATATAACCAAAAATACTGGTGTTAAAGTAACCAAATTGTATTACTGAGACTTTGGTCAACATATTCTGTATTTGATGTAGTCATGTTGTGATTATATATAATAAAAACTGCTCAGTGCAACAAAATCAATACTGAGGAGTAGAAATCTATAAAGTTAACTGTGCAGCAATGAAAAACATTAGGACACATAGTCCTCACTGTTAGATCAACGAATTCCTAGAAGAGTGTAAATGTGTTCATGTACTTCACTGATTTAACACTAGCTTTTTCATCTAGCTCTTACCGAGATTGTAAATGAGTACGTTACACTCTAACACAGCCGCCTTAACTACTACGCTAGTTGGTCGGTTACATATCCCCATTCACTTAACGGTACGTAATTTATTCCATTTTCTATTAGGTGTTTCAATCCATAAAAGCTTTTGGGCATTAATACAGTAGATTTCTCTTTTGGTTATGGTTTACTATGTATCTACCGACTAACACTCGATCTAGCTTTCCACTATCACCAGTTTCACTGTTTTGCAGATCTATTCATTTGGGTAGTTGTTCAACTCTTGATTTTTCTGGTATCGTAAAAGCCATAATTTCAACTTATTCAACTTAAAATAAAAAGCTTCCCGATTCCACCAACTCCTTAATTCGCTCTTTTAAAATTCTGCCAAAGAATTGTTGGTCTAATAATCGTAATTTAGGTCTTGCTGATAATCCTACGAGATTATCAGTTAATAACATCCGGTTTTAATAGTGGTCTGTCTCTAGAGCTTTTATATAAAATTCAATCGTATTTGGAAAGAAATAATTAACTGAGTCTCTTTAATTGTTTATCAGCGATATAATTTGGCGCATTATGAATTATGGCGTAGTTCCAATTTTCTTTAGATTAGTTTCAGGGATGCTGCAATATCAGTTTTTCTCCAAATGTGTAAGTCCATAATTCAAATCACCATTATATTGCTAGTCTGGATAATTAGTGAGGATTTCTATAGTACATTTTCATATTCGTTCTCTGACTTAGCTGCAGGTTTGGAGATCGTCAGTTTAAAATGAAAATATATTTGTGTTGTATTCTCTATGCTCCGGTATTTTTTTTTCTCAAATTTAAGCGTAACTACAATATCTGTCTAGATGATGGATGGTACAATTTGCGATACACTAATTTGTGGTTACTCGTATCTTTCAATTTGTGTATTGTCGCTTAGATTCTTAGAACTTATTAGAAACATGCTAATCGACAATTTGAAGGTAGTATCTCTGGTTAACTCAATTATCCGACAGTCGCAAATAAAATGACCAGTTTTGTCATTATCGCCTAACTAGCTAACGAACATATTTATGTAACTTGAAATAGTTTTTATTATTGGAGTGGTACACGTCAGGTTTATATAATTTGTAAAGTCAATATACTCGACCTCGATTGAATTTAACCAAGATGCTTTCTTATTATGAACAACTTATTCAAGCACTGTTCGTGCTTTTATTGCACTGGAAATAGTAGTTTTAAAAGCCATCTTGTATATGATACCGTATAACGCACGTCTGTTTGTCGTTGTCCCAATACTAAAACTCAGTTATAGTGTAAATATCTAAAAGTGGTCTTAAAGTATTAATATAGGAGAATGCTCTTAAGATCTAGGTCCAATTCACCAATTCGACTAAGAACCAAAACATGATTGTTAGAATTCGAACTAGAAATACGACTCTGGCCTAAATGCAGGTCAAACGAATTACTATCCTCAATCTCAAATTCCTTCACTGTATTTCCCTTCACTGTTCTTAAACCGATGCTTAGTTACAAAACACGGTAGATATTGTCAGGATGACTTATTCTACTCTGCTTTTGATAAGAGTTCGAAATAGACATCACCATACCTTATGGTTCTATATCAATTTGGCCAGCTTAAGATATATAAGAAATTTCAAGAGCGAACTGCATGCAAAGTCCGACGTTAATTCATGCGACAAGTTACGATATAAATTAAACATTCAACAGCGGCATGAACATATAAATTATATTTCAGAGCTGGGAAATACTTTAGTCTCAAATCGAATCTGTTTTGGTTATTTCTTGATTCGCAAGGTATATTTCTCAACTATACTACTGTTAGCATCACTAAATGATATATTTGAACTATTTAATGACTTTTTCCAGTTTGTCTATAAAAAACGACGATGCTGTAAATATGTTTTTACTGCTTCAGATATATCAGCAATAAAATTGTTTCAGAATGCCTTGTATTTCTGAAAATGATATCATCTTGTTCATAGCGAAGGTGAAATTGAGATGTTATGCTTCAAGGCTTTATTGCAAATACGGATATGCTGAAACTGTACAGAGTTGGACCTTAACAGATGAGTACGAAAGATGGCTTCTAACGTTCGAGAGTGATATATGGCCCAAAACGTGACATCGATGGGACATAGCGAGTTCGTTTCAATCACGAGATTAGGAATTCTATGGAAATTGCTGATATCGTGCATGAAATCAAAGGACAGCGAGTACGCTGACTCGGTCACGTTCTACGTGCTGATCCGAACCGAATGATACAGCAATCTTTCAAGGGAGAGCCGCCTTTCGGTAGGCTCCACGGCATAGAGGGAGATCTTCTGGTTGCTTGCAGCAGTATAAATAGCTAGAATCGTCATAATGTTGCAAAGCTTTATCAACAAGGGCCTGTAAAAAACTGATAAAAAATGCTTTAAGGCTTTAATATAAAATTGTTATATGTACGCACTCTCACTGAGTAATGCTTCTTTAAGAAACGGTGTAAGGCGAAATGGAAGAAGTCAATAATTGTTCCTATTTCCAAATTAGGCAAATCGATTCCTTAATTGTATGAGCTCATTTAAGCATATTACTGGTCTTTCAATGTTTATTCTTCATTGGCGCAGTTGAACAATTTGGAAGCGTACCATCACTTCAAATCATTTAAGCTTTTCGTCTAACAAATTAATAAAACGAAATAATAATTCCTGGTAGGGGATTGTAAGAAATTGCTGAACCTACTTGATTCTTACAATAAGGTAACGGTCATGTGGGTTCCTGGTTCAAGCTTATTTTTCGTAGGATTGAGAAACCAGCTCGTTCACCTCTTTACATAGTAAAAAAACAATTAGAAACGCGGCCCTATCGAAACTAGATTTAAGCTTACATGATTTCCACCCCAACTCGCCAAATGGTGAAATACTTTGTAAAGGGGCCTAACCCGAAGCTGACCAACTACGTTCTTTAATTGAATATTGGTTTCTTCACTTACTGGGGAAGGCCGTTTCAAAAGTCATTTTCATCGAATAGGACCGGTCAGTGATGTTGTATGAGACGAATGACTACAGGATGTTGATGATAGCTTATACATTTCATCAGTAGTTGTCCAGCTTTTGACCTCATGAGATCCCTTGTGTTCAATTCTAGGACTATTCCTGTAAATTGTCTGTCTTCTCTGTCGTGGTTCAAGCTGCTCCGGTTAGCTATAAGGTCGCAGAGTGCGCCTGTACGCCTTTGATGTAATCCTAGGTTTGCAACATGAGCCCTTGGTGGCATTGAGTGTGGAACCTTTAAATTGAGCAAACCATTTAAACTAATATCAGTGATTAGTTTATGACATTGAGTTCACTTAATTCTTAATAAGTTACAATAATTATACAGTGGTGATGTATAATCCCGGTGGGACGTCAGAGCTAGTTTGAACTAAGCCAACCATATTGTTCATTTCGATTACCCAAATTTTCGGTTAAAATTGGCTTTAATCTAGAATTTACACAAGCCTTTAAATATATACGAATGATGTCACAATATATCAATGGCATGGCACTTTGTACCCACCTTGACCAAAAAGTTCCCGGGATTTATTCAGAAGATTAAATATTCAAGTTTATTAATCTAAATTTATATTGTCCCCTTCAAAGTAATCCCCATCGACTACAACACACTTATGCCAGCGATTGATCCAATCCCCGAAACATCTTTGATATGCGGTTTTCGGTGTGTCCATCTTCCTGCGATTTTTCTATTATTTCCTTTCGACTGCTGAAACGCGTTTCTCGTAATGGGTTTTTAGCTAGATTGAACAGAAAGAAGTCACAGTGAGTCAAATCAGATGACTTCGGGGGTTGGATGGTATCAGATGACTTCAGTGGTTGGATGGTACTCTTTGTTTGCGGTCTGGCAATAATTCATGATGCACTACTCTATTGTAATCCATGAAAACCGTGAGCATTGCCTTCTTTTTTGACTGAAAACGACGTTTTGGTCTTTACTCATTTGGTGGACGCCATTCACTTGCCTGATTTCTGGATTGCTTGTCGTACTGATAAATCTACGTCTCGTCTCCAATAATGATCCTTTTGATGAATGTGGGATCGGATTCAGCCTCGCAAATAATGTCAAGACGGTCTCTTTTTTTAATGAAATTGAGGTCTTCTGGCACCAAATTTGCTGCTACACAACTGAAACCGAAATCAATAACCAAAATGTCTTGGGACTTTTAAACCGCCACTGGTAAACGACCATTTTCCTTAGGGCATCGTTACCGAAACACTTTTCCAACATTTCTAACGTTCGCGCACCATTAAATCCATAAATAATTGCCTACACACACAGAGATAGATGTACTCTTGATTAATTTTTGCAACTGTCGAGCTATGACGCTAAGATTTAGAGGAAATATCAACAACAGAACTCAAATCGGAACGATGGGAGCGCCACACGGTGGTTATTCTGGGTACTTTTTGATCAAGGTAATATATTTTGAAGAACTCTGATGAAATTACCGAATTGATGGTTGTGTATAATCTGCTGATCACAAGACTTGCGTTTGTTTTGAGTAAAGCTTCATTTAAGTTAAGGTGGACATTATCGTCACTGTCTGTATTCACCATATTTCACCTTAACGTTGGGTTTAACGAAATGGATAAGTGGGTACATTTTATAACTAGTACAGCCCTTCAATTCGGTCACAGTAAAGCACTCTATAGTCAAAAACTATAAGTTTAGATCAATTTTAAGCTTTCCCGCATATAAACTGTGTGCCAAAGTTAATAAATATTTATGTCTGGGTTTAACACAGTATTAATATTAACATGTAATAATTAATCATGAAAGGGTTAAGTATCAAATATGATGTGTAGTGGCGACAAACACGAGCATATAAAGACGTATATAAAAAAAAATTGTTCACTATTTAATGGATGACTTAAGAAACTTTGAGAAGAAGAAAAATCTGTATAAGGTAATTAAAAAAAATTATCTGGTTTGACAAGTGTAGCGTTAATTCGTTTTTTTTTTCTGACTTCATCGTCTTTCAATTTTTATGTTTATTTAGAAAGTTTTATTGGTTTTTAATCTGTAAAGTTATGGCATTGTTTAAGGGAAGTTTTATTGATCTTGAAAATAAATTATGATTAATAATTAAATCTGCTAAATGGGCAGTGGCAAGCTTATACCTCGTAGTATGTGATGTAGTCGAGTTAATTTGTATATAATGTGGCGGGCGATATTTTTTCACACTCGGTCGAGTGTGTATATTCGTATATCCACTGTGCAGTTTAGTTAAAAATTTTAATTAAATTTAATTAGTTTCTGTAGACCAAATAATATAGATTTCAAATCGTGTATATTACCTTAAATAGTTAGTTGTTTATATTATTAGCCAGTTAAGTCATGCTGTGAGAAAAATTCTATATAAAAATTTGTTTTTAAGATGAAAAAATATTTGTTATGAGTAGTTTAGTCTTGGGTATACATATACACGATAAGTGAATTAAATCTGGAGTCATGCTGTTCTAACCTAGAAAAATATAATATATTGGATGTCCTTTGATTTGCGTGTACCATGCGTGATCTACATAATATTGTTGGTTGTAAGTCATAACCTACGTCAAAGTTTGATTTACTTTTCTACTGTATATATGCTGCCGGTCTACATTTATACAAGAATATCAATTTTGGATTGTACTCGTGTATGTATATAGAGTATATAGCCTAAAGTGGTTTTGATTTACAATCACTTACTTCACATATAAAATTAATTTTATTACTTATCTGCCTACGGAACGGTAGACGTAAGATTGATAAATTTTTTTTCACATTGAAACGAATTACATTCCAATTTAATATCAATTTATGTAAGGCTAGTGATTAGATTTATATTTCAAGGAGGATCATCTATTTGATGAAAATTACATCATTCAATTGTTATTATAGTTTGCTGAAAAAAGATTTTTGAAAATTCTCGTTCGTAATATCTTTAGATCATTAACGGAAAATTGCCTGCTTTAAGCGGGTGGGCATCCATTGTTATTGTTACAAATGGCATAAACCACAAAGAGCTTAAACCGACCGTTCAGAGCTGGAACTTCTTAACCACTCTGGACTACACATCTTGAAGCACAGTTCGTAAGATTATGTTTGGATGGTACAATGGTAAAGTCGTCCCACCCAAAACATTTAACGGATTCCCTAATGGTAGCTTTCACCAAAGCTAGTAGTTTTGTTAATAGATGTCAACCACATAGAACAAGTCTAGGCAAGAATACTTGTTTAATGGGTGCCACTTTAATTAAGCTGCAATAAACCACGGCACGGTACGCCTTTTAACTTGCATCTGAGAATCCGTGTAGTTCTACTTAACCGTCCTGCGGAATGAATTTGTATGTGTTCTAATAATTTTTCACTTCGAATCTGTTTTAAGATGTTGGCCACGATATCCGGCAACTTATCGTCCTAACCCAATTTCAATAACCACAG
Source organism: Tipula lateralis (assembly GCA_963932295.1). NCBI lineage: Eukaryota > Metazoa > Arthropoda > Insecta > Diptera > Tipulidae > Tipula > Tipula lateralis. Next base: position 149,251,913 of record OZ010736.1, on the reverse strand, counting down.
AGATTGAAAAAGTATTTTCATTAGATAGTTGGGAACAACCATATACACGGATCAAAAACTCTGGAGTATTCGGAAATAAGTTCTTGCTTTGTTGGTTCTCCTTCACTCTCGAAATTTAGTTGGGATATTTTCCTTCGCATTCCACTGAAGCCCCAGTATTTTCGCTTATTTTGAATGGTGGAACATCGAAACATCATCAGTTACGTTGCACTTCCACTTCCTTATATTAAATCCGCCAGCTAATAGTATTTTTATTTTTTTTATTTCTCATCTGTTTTGGGGCTCAAGGCATTCCCTACTTGTTGGCGGTTCGCTTATTAACGTCGTTACTTTTACGCCATTACAGCCAATTCGAGGATATACGGCTATAGATCCGATTTTCCTAACCATCTGCACATTGCAAAGCTCCATGCCAGCCTATCGGCCCATGAGTTCTGCACTCACTCAACAGGGGGTCATAGTTGAATTCATTCACACCGCAGATCGTAATCTCATGGTGAAAAATCCCTTTTGCATCCTGCCCCTTAGAAAAGTCTTATCATGAATGGTCTTAAATGACGTTATTCTCTATGGACTACACTAAATTTCCTTCTGGAATTCCTTTCGGCGAAATGGCAAGAGCAGCTGACAAACTTGAAGAAGCAGTAATTACCGGGTATGGGAAGGGCTGTCCTCTAGGTAAGCCTTAAAGAACTGGGACATCATGGTAGACTAGCGAATTGGGCAGACGGAGGAAGCAGACAAGAAAATTTCTAAACAAAGCCATGAAAACCGGTTCAACGGAAGGTAGGCACTATAGTACAAATCTTAGCAAATTATGCATCCAAAGAGAAAAAAAATGAAATCTTTCTGTGAGGAAGTGGTAATCGAACTGCAACCGATTAAACTAAGAAAGTTATCTGTGGTAACATGAAAATCACTATCGAAACTCTAGAGAATCCTGATGGAACTTACATGAGTACAAATCAGGACGCTTTAGACGTAGTAATGAAAACTAATTTTCACGAAAGTGAGAATTCTAATGTAGTAGATAGAAATCAACTCGCACACAAACTTCTAAGTTTCAGAGATTGAACCTTGATGGCGAAAGTAGTGACAAAAAATAGAATCCGATGGAGCATTGGTTCTCTCTCAAAATTTAAAACATCAGGTCCAGACGGGATATTCCCGGGTTTCCTAAAGGAAGGACTGGAAATTATCCTAGACCACCTTGAATTTATCTTCAGAGCCAGTGGAACATTATGGAACATATCTTCAGATCCAGCCGAAAGACAATCTTCTTAGCCCTTCTGGACACAGTCAAATATGGTGGGTGATGGGCCGTCACACAACTGCCCACATGCTCTCAGAAACAATGGTGATGAAGTACGTTTTCGGGAAATTATTTTGGGTAACTTTCCGGAAATCACACATTTGACTTTAATATCCAATATATTACTGACGGATCAGTATGCTGTTATCTAGCTGGTGCTGGGCTATACATACAAAATCCTGAGGTCGAATTATCTATCCCCTTGGTAGGTACGCTACTCTCTTTCAGGCGAAAATTGTAGCAATTTTGAAAGCAGCACTCTGTGCAAAGGAGATAAACTTAGGAGAGCGTCGAATCGGCAACGTTTCTGATAGGCAGGCTGCTCTAAACGTGATTGATTATATACTGTTTCGTCGAAACTTGTTTTGGCCTTAAATCGACTATAGACATTCTGAATAAAGTTAGACCCAGTCATATTGATATCAAAGGAAATATATAGTCTGATAAATTGAGCCTTTTACGGCTTCCACATTGGTGGAACTTGAGTCCAATAAAATCTTCTTCGAAACAATAAATTAACAAAATATATTATGACGGCTCGTATATCTATCCCAGGCCTTCTTAAACTATGATAGACACACTTTAAGGATCTCGCTCCCCTTACGGGGCATTGCTGCCTGAATAATCTAATACGTTTCGAATCAAAATTCGGAACATCGCAAACTACGAACAGTGTGGGGAGGAGAAAAAGAAACTGTTGGTTACTTCTTGTGCTCCTGTTCTTCATACTCTTCCCATGATCTGCACTGCTTTGGATCGCAATTACTACTTGAGGATCAACTGAGGACCTTCACGATACCAAATATTTTGGACTTATTAGAAGAATAAACAGATTTTTGGACTGATAGTGTACGTCTGGGAAGGGATGTTACAATGGGCCAATCGAAACTGACAAAATATGTCCTTTTTTTAGATGGGTATGGTAGAGAAACCTAGTCGATTCTTGACAGTAAAAAAGTTCTCAAATTACTCATCAGTCAGGCGTAGCTTTGAATTCTTAGAAAGTGACAGTATTCCTTGCAGTATTCATTTACTTCCAATAATTGTTACCAGAATAATCAGTTGTTGACACTTCTTTAAGATGCTTTGGTCTTAGTTAAAATTATGGTTTTGTCAATATTACAGTGGAATAACAAACTATATCTCTGATTATATGAGGATGTCGATTGACCTCCAGAGTTTTGGATTTAAGCTTTTTTATAAAAACAAGGTTTTATGCCAACAGTTCACCAACCTTGGGATATTTGTGTTTGATTTACTTGACGAATAATGAATAGAGTGATTAAAGACTCTTCTCATATAGCAAATACTATATCATTTGAGTCACAATTCATGATTAACTTACAAAGCATCTCCAACTCAATTGGGTTATATATTCAGACCGAAGGGCATTTATGTAACACCTACTTCATAGTTATAGTAAAAATTAAGTTCTTGAAAGTTTATACATAATAGCCTAAAGTACGTTTAAGCACATATATACTTATGTGGTGAAAACCTATTCGTTAATTTGACCTGCGGCGCTGACTCACAAATTTTCATCTCAAACAAATAATCTCAAGTCCAACATTTCGATCAATTAATCAAAATGTTAAACAGATTCAATCATCTGTATATATATGTATGTTAGTCCATTAATAAATTTAATGATTCTATTTTAATAGCCGGAATTTATATACGTATCAAAGTGTTATAACTTACAACCATTTAGAAGAAGATGAACACAAAAAAAAATATTATTCAAATATTCAAATGTGAAAAAAAAGTAAATAAGAAGAACATTAAATGACAAATTGATGATTCAAAAGATCGTTTCTTTTTGGTTTTAAGGCATGAGTACGCGCACCGTACACGAAAAACCAACAAACCGTGTATAAGATTTTCTTAGTGAAATTAAGAAGAAAGGTAATTTCTTTTGTTCATATTTAATTTCTAGTGTACATAGCCATGAGGTACACACATACGAGATATATATATATAATTGTGATAATTGATAAATTTTTATCACATTTGTAATTTAAGACAAACAATTAAGATAAAATATTTGAAATCATCCGGTCATTAAGTTAAATAAAATATTTACGGCGGGATACCTCTCTCTTTCCAGATATTTGGGTATATAATAGACGAATATTTAAATAAACATAAACTATTCGTCTTTACACACTAGGTTCTTATTCTTATAACAATAGAATGTTTTTTACTATTTAATTCGACGTTGAATTTTGGTTATATCAAAAACTATTATATTTACATTTTTAAATGTCCAAAAACACCTACGATCTTCTTTTTTTCGGTTTGATTCTCAAAATTCTATTTTAATGCGTTTTTTTTGTTCAAAAGACGTTATTTACGAAGATGAAATGGAAATAAAAAAAAAATTGTTGTAGTTTAGAGGTTTAGAGATTTAATGTGTTTAGAAAATCTCGACGGGCACACATGCACCTCACTATATATCTATATATACACACAAATGCATAATAAAGCTCTTAAATTAGAAAATATATTTTGGTATACTCGTATCTTCGGCGCAGCATAGCGTATACCTATATAGAGATGTATCACAAGTAAAGAGTGAGATTTAAACGATACGCGTATCTTTTAAATTTAGAAACTTATACTCGTCTTATATATGTTAGACAGACGATATATACACACAAGAACGACGAAAGATGTGGAATTTTGGTAATTTAGATAATTTATGAATCAAAGTTTATAATCTTTGAGTATTTTAAATATTTTTCATTCACAAATAGACTATAAGATTTTATGGTGTCGATAGTATGCTAGAAAAAAATTTGCAGAATGCAGATAGAATTTTTATTGTTTTATAAGTATATATACTTCACAAGAATTTGAGTTGACTTGATTGCCGTAACCGCACATTTATACTATATAGGCAGTTTCAAAATGAGTCGTTTATGAAAATAAAAACAATTCATGTCATTTCAAATTTGTTGTATTTCAAAAGTTGACAAAATGTTTAAAATTACGAGTCTTCAAAAAATATAATATTTTTTATGGATTTTGTAATTTTACGTGTTATTTATGAAATATGTAGACTAATGTGACATCACAACATCATACTAGACTAGAATAGTGACAGCAAATTGACGCTTATTCTATAAATAGAATCTCTGTTCAACAAAAATAGCATTGTGATGGCCTCCTATTTAGCACACCATGTTGCAAAATTTGTATTCTATCACATACCGGCTGTGAATGTAAAACTGGCTGATATCTGGGTATTTGCCAGACCTTAAATTCGTATTTTGATCAGATCTTTCAGGGTCCCATTTATAACGGTTAAGGATTTCAAAAGAGGATACAATCCAAATACATATATTCAAATTATTGTGAGGTGTCAAATAAAACAGCAGTTAACGAATTATAAGCAGACGAAATTACATTAGTCAATCCTATATTCTTTAACACTCAACGTTAGTATCGGTCTTTGTCAATTCTAAAAGTGTCTTGAAAGATTATCTTTTCCAAAAGCCTTACGAAGTTCTTTACTTATCTAGTGATAGTTACGAATGCGAAATTTTTCAAAATTACTAAAACATGTGTTACAAATGGGGAAATGACTCAGAAAATGAGATAAAGCCTCAAACGCTGGGCCTTACTTAATAGAAATTTACAAGATAGTACGTGTTACCTTGGCGGAAAGATTGGCGAATGACATTGATATGATATATTCCAATGGTTTTTCCCAATTTGGAACGAACTTCATAAGATGCATTTCCTTTTTTACTAATAATTGTAGCAGCTCCGAATTTAAAGACCAATTTTTAAGAAAGCATTACTCTGCACAAAATTGCGAACGAAAACTTTTTTTGCCGAGATATGAGTTAAGTGCCTAATCCGTGAATTATAGTAGGAGTTATTTGTTCCTTCTACTTTAAATTTCACTTTTCGTCATAAATAAAGGGTCATCCAAATGTGACCCCTAGATGTCAGCAGTATATAATTTTTACACGTGACATCTTTTCAAATGACATACGCCATTTTGTTTTATTAGAAGGTAGTACAGTTTTAACCATGGACAGGTACACATTGCAACAACGCGTTTACATCATTAAAACTTATTATGAAAATGGGCGTTCTTTGAAAAATACCCATCGCAAAATTCGTGATTTTTTGGGTGTAAATAATCGGCCAAATCAATCTTCAATTCAAAGATTAGTGAAAAAATTCGATGAAACTGGTTGTGTTACTGATAAACCAAAAAGTGGAAGACCAAAAACTGTACGCACAAATGAAAATATTGCTGCTGTTAGTAAAAATGTAGAAAATGAACCGACAACATCAATTTCGCGTCGTTCGCAAGAATTGGGCATATCTTATGGCTCCTTATGGAGGATTTTGCATAAAGATTTGCATTTACACGCTTACAAAATTCAATTAACCCAGAAATTGAAAGAAAGAGACCATTTACAACGTCGTAATTTCGCTAGTTGGATTATTGAACAACGAACGACAGATCCATTGTTTTCAAGCAAAATTTTGTTCAGTGATGAAGCTCATTTCACAATGGATGGATTCGTCAATAAGCAAAATTGTCGTATCTGGGGTGATGAAAATCCTCGTGTTATTCATGAAAAATCTCTACACCCACCAAAAGTTACTGTTTGGTATGCATTTTGGGCAAATGCAATCATTGGGCCATTCTTCTTCGAAAATAATGCTGGAAATGCTGTTACTGTGAATGCTGAGCGATACCAATCAATGTTGAGAGACTTTTTATGGACACAGTTGAGTCATATTGATATGTCTGACGTCTATTTCCAGCAAGACGGTGCTACATGTCACACAACTCGACAAAACATTACGTTTTTGCAATCAAAATTTCCTCAACGTGTAATTTCACGAAATTCAAATTTCAATTGGCCTCCAAGGTCATGTGATCTAACACCATTAGATTTTTTTTGTAGGGTTTTTTGAAAATTCGAGTGTATGCTAACAAGCCACAAACAATTAATGATCTAAAGAACAACATTCAAGTTGCAATTCGTGAAATAACATCAGCAACATGTCGGAAAGTCATTGAAAATTTCGATATTCGGATTGATGCCTGCAGACGCAGTCGTGGTGGACACTTGAATGATATTCTATTCCACGTATAATTGTAATGGATCATACTTTTAATAAAAAAAAACAGCTTGAAAAAATTGCAAATAGTTTGTGTTTTATTTAAAAGAAACATGTAGGCGCGTTTTTTGGATGACCCTTTACTTTTAAAATTAACCGAACATTTCCAGCTGAAAAAATAAAAAAATCGGTAATGTAGATTGTGTCTTTGCAATTCCCGCCTAAAATTTACAATTTTTATATATTTCGACTGCTTTTTAACCGAAAATTATTGTCTAATCAACCTCTAGAGATGCTGTTAAAGATAGCCGAAAGTGTCCAGCCGAAAAAATAAAAAAATCGGTAATGCAGATTGTGTCTTTGCTATTCCAGCCGAAAGTTAAAAATTTTATATTTTCTTAATTGATTTCCAAACAAACATATTTCTCCGACATTTTCTAGCCAAAAATAATTTAATACTTTATAGATTTAGATTTATTCTAAGCCGTTTGCTAATGGCTATCACTGGAAAAAAAAATTTGTCAAGTTTCATCTGGGGAGTCCTGGAAAATTCGATTCATTGAACTCGTAGTGCAAACTTTTAAAATCTCTATAAAATCAACCTCTACACTGAAAAAAAAACCTAGGTAATATTAACAAAAATCGTACTTAATATTACAAAAGTTTTGGGTAAAGAGAACATTTAGTTGATATAAAAGAATAAGTTTTGTTAAAAAATAATGCTTTTCAAAATAACGAAAGTATCGTTAATAATAAAAATTATTTTGTTGATCGCCTGTTGCGCCATTTTTAATGACGTCATAATATAAAAAGTTTTAAAAAAAGTTTTTTTATGATAATAAAAGAATTTTGTAATGCCAAATATGACTTTTGTAAAATTAAAAAATTATTTTTTTTCATTAAAAAATCATTTATTTATATTTATATATTTTTGGTAATTGTACATTTTTAAAATTTTTTTTTACAAAATATTTATTATTTAAATACAAAAAATGTGTTGATAAAGAAAATAAAATAAACTGAATGCTTCACATGTCAACTTGTCATTACTTTGTATGTTTGTGGTGTTGATTGAATTTTTCACAAGACCATGTCTATGAAAGGCTCGGACAGTTTGGCATGTACTTGTACAATCCTCTTCTATACATCGGAAAATGTGATATTTAATCTTCTTTTCTGAAAATGTGATAATAAATCTTCTTGGGCAAATGTTATGCGAACACTGAAAACACTTTTCCTAAATTTGTTAACTTCACTAATGAGGATGTGGTTACTCTAAATTAAAATGGAAAATGAAGTACAATAGATTAAAATTTGTTATTTTATATTTATATACATAAATCTACATTTATGTAATATAAATATTAAATTTATACTTACGGTATTACTATTAAATTTAATTTAATTATGGTTTATTACTTCACTTTTTATCAAATAAAGTTTTACTTTTGACGGCACTTCCCACAGTTTATCAAAGATCGATGCTACTTCAACCACACTCAAACGGAACAGCTGTTAAAAATATGCAATGTCTAATTTTTCTTTCTTTTTATATTTTTGTACATACAACAAAACCATTTGTGTATTTTAATAAATATTAATTTAAAAAAACACAAAACATTTGTTAATAGTAAAAATTAGTTTTTTAAAAAAAAAATTTAAATGATTTGTTTTATTTACTAATAATTTGTTTGTGCAAAAAAAGTTTTAAGAGTTTTTAACAAATATTCACATAACTTACGATTTGATTTTAACAACTTAGTATTTTTTGAGTTAAATAAAGGTTCTCTTAACTAGGAAAAACAATTTTGTTGTATGAAAGAAAAATTTTAAAATGCTACAAAATTATTTTAAAAAAAGCTATTTTGTAAATATTAAAGCAGGATTTTTTTCAGTGTATAACAGAATAAATAGAACAAATCTTTCCAGTGATAGCCATTGACAAACCGCTTAAATAAAATTAGATCTAGCCTTTACACTCTAGAGGTTGATTTTATAGAGTTTGATCCGTTAGTTTGATAATTTTTTGCAGCATTAAATTTTTTTTTGGCATGAAAATGTCGGAGAAAAATTTTCAACTTTCGGCTGGAATAGCAAAGACACTATATCTGAATTATCGATTTTTTCTATTTTTTTCGGCTATACACTTTCGGCTAACTTTAACAGCATCTTCTAAAGTGTTATGGATCTATGTGAATTTATTCTAAGCGGTGTGTCAATGATTATCATTGAAAAAAAATTTTGTATCAAGATTTATGAGGGGGTTCCAGAAAAATTCGATTCATTAAACCGTTTTAGAAGTTTGTTCTATGGGCCCAATGAATCGAATTTTCCCAGACTCCCCACTTGAAACTCGACCCAAAAATGTTGTAGTGATAATCATTGACAATTATTAAACATTGCTTAGAATAATTTCACATCCAGCCATAACACTCTAGAGGTAGATTTTATTTAATTAATTTATTTCATTTATTTTTAATATAAAAGTTAAGTTTGGTAATTTTTCAATACATAGAATTATTTTAGACTGCAAAATGTCGGACAGAATAGCAAAGACACTATCTGCATTATCGACATTTTGATTTTTTTCGGCTATAGCAACTTAAGGCCTCAAAGTTAGCAGAAAATGTCTAAATATAAAAAACACACTGTTTATTTTTGTATAAACTTCCTTATAGTAACGATTTTTTAAGATTTTATTTGGTGAAGATCGATTTCGATATTTAATCATCATCAGTTCACTTTATACTAGTTACATTTTTCTTAAACTATGTTCTTATATTCTATTATCTATGAGTTATTTATTGTTTTATTGCTATTGTTATTAATTATTAAGTCGTAAATTTTGTTGGTTTTTGTGTTTAATTTTTCATTCAGTATATTTATATTATTTTTGTGGGTGTATATTTCAAGTTCTTCTAGTCGGTCTAAAATTGGTCCTTTATTACATTTGTGCATTATGGTTAAATTTGTGTTGAAGTCGGTGTAATTGTGTTTTTCGTTTTTTATGTGTAATGCATAATTTGATTTTGTGTCTTTGTTGGTTATGTCTTTTATGTGTTCTTTAAATCTAATTTGGAATGATCTACCCGTTTGTCCAATGTAATATTTTGGGCAGTCATTACAAGTTATTTTATATACGCCTGTATCCGTTTCTTGCTGGTTTGTTTTATTTTTGAGCTTTGTTTCTAATTTGTTGTTGTTTTTATATGCAGCTGTGTAACCGAAGTTTTTAAAGGTTTTTTGTATTAATTTGTGGGTTGTTTTATTGTATTCTATACTGATGTATTTTTGGTTATTATTGATTTCATTGCTATTTAAAGTGGTCATAAGTTTCTGTTGTTTTTTTGCTATGTGTTTATTGTTAATTTTGTCTATTAGCGTTGTGGAAAAACCGTTTTTTGTAGCTATGTGTTTTATGTTTGCTAGTTCTTCATCATAATTAATTTTGTTCATAGGTATGGTGTTAAGTCTGTTGATCATATGATTATATGCTGACATTTTATGTTGGTATGGATGGTGTGAATTGTTGTGTATGGTTTGGTCAGTTTGTGTAGGTTTTCTATATATTTTAAATTTGTGTTCGGAATTGTCATTTGTAATTGTAAGGTCTAAAAAATTGATTTTTTTATTCGTTTCTATTTCTAATGTAAATTTGATGTTTGTTTTTCTACTGTTTATGTATTGGTGTAAGTTGTCTAATTGTCTTTTTGTTCCTTTGAATAGTGTTATTATATCGTCTACATATCTGTACCAATAAATGATATTTTTTCGGTATTTGTTATTATTGTTTATTATATATCTGTTTTCGAAGTCATTCAAGTATATTTCGGCTAATGTACCTGATAGTGGGCTTCCCATTGGTAAACCTTCTCTTTGTTTATAATATTCATTATTGTGCGTAAAATAATTTTGGTTTGTTATTTCAGTTATTAATTCTATTATTTCTGTTATTTCTATTGTTTTTAGTCCGTTTTTTATTAGTAGGTTTTTTGTTATTTCTATTGTTTCGCTAATTGGTATGTTCGTGTACATGTTGGTGATGTCAAATGAAGCTAAGTATGCGTTATGTGGTATGGTTATAGATTCTATTTTGTTAACTAATTCTATGTTATTTTTTAACGTAAAGTTATTATTGTCTAATTTTATATATTGTTTTAACATTTTATTAATATGACTAGCTATTCTATAAGTAGGTGCCGTTGTGAAATTTATTAATGGTCTTATTGGCATACCTTCTTTGTGTAATTTTGGTAATCCTTTTATGCTCGGTGCTGCTGGTTTAATTACTTTGTTGTATCTTATGTTCTTGTCGCTTAATACGTTGTTTGATTTGTTGATTATTTGTTTGATGTTCTTGTTGAATTCACTTGTAGGGTCAGTTTCCAATTTTTCTATGTTGTTGTTTTCTATATACTGGTCTATTTTGTTTATATATTCATCTGTTTTCATAATAACTATGGTGTTTCCTTTATCTGCTTTGGTTATTGTTGCATTGTTTTGTTTTATTTTATTTTTAATGGTTTTTATTGTTTTTATTTCATTGTTAATATTAAAGTCTTTATTGTTTTTTATCACATTTTTATTTTGAACTTTGTTATTATTTGTAATTCCATTGATGATTATTGCTCTTATTTCTTGTTGGTCATTAAAATTTGTTTTTAATATAGCATTTTCAATATGTAATAAGTGTTTATTTTGTTCATTGATTTTGTTTGTTGGATGTGTACAATATTTTAAACCTTTTTCTAATAAACTAATTTCTTGGTTATTGAATGGTATGTTTGCATGGTTTTCAAATCTTTTATTAAATTGTTGTGTTTTATTTATTTCACTGTTATTATGGTTATTTTTATTTGGCTTTATGATTTGTTTTAATTTGTTTAATTTTTTCTTTATTATGACACTTTTCTTTTTAATCACTGTTTCTATTTTTTTGTTAATAAAATTTAAAATTAATTCATATTCTAATTTGTGGTATATTTTGGATATAAGTAATTGTAAGTTGTACACTTGTAATGTGATATTATTTATTTTTGTGTATGTTTGTTTAATGATTTTTGTTAACCATATATGTTCTGCCTTAGATTTTGCCTTTTGTGCGATTTTAGATTTGTCTTTGATATTCACTTTGATGTATTTTGGCGTTATTTTTAATTTTTTGCACTTTTTATTAAAATATAGGTTCACTTTGTTTTTTCGTAGTTTAAGTAATTTGTAATAGTATTGTTTCACAATGTTTGTTGGTTTTTTTTTTTTTTTTTTTTTTTTTTAAGTGAAAAAAATGGAAATCCATTTAACCACAAATAGAAAATGTCTAGTCTAAAAAAGCATTAACTGAAAACTAGAAAATGTGGTAAATATTTATTGATGCCCTGTTTTAAGAGTACCTGCTATTTTATCAAGTTGATATCCTACATCTAACGATCTTTGATATATATCCTCATGGCTGCCAAAATCGGTTCACTATTTCTGAGGTATTGACCTGATGGGAATATAGAGACGTAACATTATTTAGGATACCATATTTCGTCAGGTACACGACACAATATCTTGTGTAAGATTCAGTCCTGGAACCCCAAAAAGATGAAAAAACCTAGTTTTCTTATAGCTCCGAAATTAAATGGTGATGATGTGGCTATTGGAACTATAATGGGAATTTGTTGTAATGATCCAAAATTATAGAAATCATCTATTTTGTGTTTTCAGATAGGAAGCCAGAAAGTTCATAAATATACGTTACAGTGCCTTGTGGTATAATTAATAGTCCTCAAATCTCACAATCATTTATATATTTTCTAATTTGATGTGTCGTCAAAGTTGGTGAATAGTCGCTTCTTGTGTAGTATTTCAAGAGTTCTTGCTTATAGCTGGAAAATCTTCGATTAATTTATATACATACATATTTATAGTGTTTCTCGATTATAGTTCAGCAGTTAGGTTTGATAATGTCAATCAATTAAGATATATCGTTCTGCACATTAGTATTGTAAGCAAAATGTAGCGAAAATCTATCTTTGCTTCTTCAACCATTTAATGAATAATACTCACTTTTGTGATGAATGTTGTGGTTTATGTATAACAAAGCGAGAAGTGATGAAGAAATTGTTTATTTTGATTAGCTCTTGTAACAATCGAATCGATTGTTTCTAATTAAAACTTTCTAAATTCTTAAAAATTCGACTATTAAGAATTAAGATAGAACGACCGATCTTAACTGCATGTCTAAGCTTAATCATCGTCAAATAGTTGTTACATTCAAAATATTAGATTTAAGTATACTTACTGTGGAACGAGTTGAGATATGTCGAATAAAATTCGTCATCTTCTGTATCTTAAAATTAATCGCAAATTTCAAATTAATTTGATTATTGAATAATTATTTGAATATTTTTTTCCGACGATCAAGATCTTTATACAAAGTAACCCACTGTGGCCCTATTCTGGTAATTCCCGGGGAATACGGTATTGGGGAATAATTTTATATGTAATTAGAGTTTAAATATTTTTTTTCTGGCATACTGAGGTAAAAAGCTAGTGTTAAATTGGGAATAATTTTCCTTCCAATTTTGCTATGGAAAAATTATTCCCAATTTATAAATATTTACATCGAACTTTTTTCGTCAGTAGGCCGAAAAAAATATATTTGAACAGAAATTTCATATAAAATTTGTCCCCAATTCCCTATTCCTCAATTTTTCGTGGAATTACCAGAATAGGGCCACTGGTGTACATAAAAAAATAATCTATGACTTAGAGGCCGTAAACGGCCATTTCAACGTTTATTGGTGCAACTTGTACGTGGTCAACCCGCAACGAATGTTTTTACACACGGGTTTTGCTTCAGCGTCATTTAATGTTATTTTCAGTTTCAAGCTTTCTACTATACAAAAATTTTCAGCAGTGGTAGGCCAATTGAAATAGGCTAAGTCTTTCACTTTTCCCCATAAATAAAAGTCCATGATGTTAAATCGGATGATCTTGTTGGAAAAGGAGTAGGGCCACTTCTTCCAATCCATTTATTCGGAAACATTAAATTTAGTTGTTGTTGGGAAGCTATACTAAAATGGGGAGGCGCACCATCCAACTGAAGCCACATTTCTTGTCTTACTCGCAATGGAATGTCTACCAATAAATTGGGAAAATCTTGTAATAAAAAATTCACAAATGTTTGTGTAGTTAGTGTTCCATCAAAAAAAAGGTCCAATTAGGCGAGATCCAACTATTCCAGCCCAAGCATTTACACTCCAACGATGTTGATGGTCAACGGAACGCATCCAATGTGGATTCACGTCATTCTAATAATGTAAATTATGCCTTCACATTATTGTCGCTCTTAAACGTTGCCTCGTCAGTCCACGTTTCGTCATGACAAGACGAAAGAAATCTGGATTTTCTTAAATTTGTTGCCTCGCCCAAAGACAAAATTGAATTCTTGATCTAAAATCATTAGCAGATAACTCTTGCAGCAATTATATGTTGTACGCATGGAATTTGTTTTCTCTCAAAACGCGAGACACGGTCGTTTGAGATATTCCTGTATCTCGTGCAATATTTCGTGTTGATGTGTGTGGGTCCTGTGATACTGCAGCTAGCACATCTACAACAATTTCCTCAGGACACTCACGACCTTTCCTTTGGTTTCTTATGCTTCCGGTAGTGAGCAGCTTATCTGCTAAACGTTTAAATACACCTCTTCTAAAGTGCCGACGATCTGCATGTCGTTCAGCGTATAATCGTATCGCCATGCTTTCATTTTGTCGACACTCACCGTAGATCATCACCATGTCAAATGCTTCCTGGTTAGTGTACAACATGATAAAAAACTTTTACTAAGATAATTGTAATTTTATCACAAAGTAATAAAACAAAAAAATTGCATGATAAGTCAAAGAACATTTGATATTTTCTATTTTAATTTGTAGAACTTAGGGAAAATTCGATTGCTTTGGTGAATATCAATTTTTGCTCATATCACTGAAATCATACACTTTACAAAAATAATGTGTGAGCATAAAGTGTTTACTTTTAATTGCTTAATAAAAACAAACACTCAAAAGTATAGGTTCTAATTTAAAAAAACCTAACTTTAGCCTATATCTCCGAAACTATTGAGTTTCAAGGTCATTGAAGATCACCACTAGACATCCTCCTCGACTCTTAATAAATTTCATTATGAGTAATTTTCTCCTATCTAGCACCGCTCTCGAGATAAAAGCCCTGCATTTATTAGGAAACTCACCCTGTATGTTAGTTAGTAATGTGAACAATTGTGTGTGAAGAATAAGAAAAATGATCACTTGTATTAAATAAAATTTAAATCAAAGGACGGGGAGAACGGCGAGTATATGGCGAATTGGTCACGTTCTGGGTAAATGATTCGAATCGAATGGTATTGATCCCTAACGGAAAAGCCACCTTTCGGTAGGCGTAGAGGTAACGGTCGATGACGATAGCGCCTCGGCGTAAATAACTATGTGGAATCGTCATATGATCACAACAGTACGAAAAACTGGCACCTAAACGAAACCGATGGAGTTAGATTTTTGACACGGTATATAAGCCAACAATGACCTGCAAAAACCAAAAAAAAAATAAAAAAAATTAGAGAATTAGAGCTTTATAGTACGTCTGGCCTTATCTTAAGTCAATTCTATTCATATATGAAATTGTTTGCTTCATTTCGTCTTGTATGTATATATAAATGGCCTAAAGAACCCATAATTCGAATGCCATATAAGGTGTGCATAAATGTAGTGTTTGATGAATTTTATGACAACATAGTAAATTTAAAACGTTTAAGTGATGCCCGGAATTTGATTGCAAATATCAAAGCATTGATGTAATTGCATATAAGTATACTGAACCAAATGTACTACTGAACCAATATAACAAATTTTAGCGACAAAAAAATTGGTAAATATTTGTCAGTATTTTTATTGTTTTTTTTTTTAAAAAATTATTGCATTCTGATAATTTATTTTCATTTCGAATTAGAATATTACAGTTATACCTTCATTTATATTTTTCAACCAAAAAATTATTTTTTACTTATTCTTAACAATATTTTATCACTATGACAAAAATGTATTCTATATGATAAATTTATCAGTTTTTCTGAAATTTTCTAACTGATCAGTTCTCGTTCAAAGTGAACAGCATTCTAGATCGATAAGAAAATAGAAATTTGCGAAAATGGCCGATATTTCACGTAGGCTCTTGTAATTCGCTAGCACTGAACGTACTCGACTGAACGTGTATAAAAGAATTGCACATCAAGTCAGATTACATACGCCTGAAGATCGTACAGCCATTTAATATGATACCATCCAACACATCGAAACCGGCCAAAGAAGAATTTATTGGATATCGTTGGATATAGATTTTAGAAATAAATCCAAAATCCCTACACCGAAATTGGCCTTTAAAAACAAAATGAGAAACTCCAGTAAAAATAACTAGGGGGGAGAGGTGATTATGGAGGTGAGAAGTTCAAAATATGTGTACACTGCCACTCGAATGAAAGTTCCAAATTAAGAAAGCCTTTTCTTTCTAATAGTTAACTTTAAGCATTTAGTTTTATGTATGATTCGCAAATTGCTCTAATGTATTTATTTGCAGTTACTAAAATATGTGAAGATTAATAACGAAATTATTAAATAACAAATTTATTAAAATCAAAATATAAAATATTCTAATCGATAAATTCACTTTTCTTATTGATAATATATTTGTTGAACTTTTTAGTTGGTGACAAATTCGTAAATCTCATTGATAGGAATCTTTATCGGTTGTTTATTGATAACGAATTTTTCAATGCGATCGTAATTTTTATTAGTTTGAACAATTTTTTTCACTGTACTCTTCGATATCTTCTTTTAAATCGCATATATTGACAACAATTATTCCGACTAAACTTAACGAATTCATGCGGACTAATAGACCGGATTTGCAACCTCTAACGTAATGATTTTTAATCTTAAGTATAGTTAACTCTACATTGAACCAAAAATACCACTCAATATGACAAATTTTAGTGACAAAAATATTGATAAATATTTGTCAGTATTTTTATTGTTATTTTGAAAAATTATTTCATTCTGATAATTTATTTTCAATTTGATTTAAAATATTACAGTTATACCTTTATTTATATTTTTTAACAAAAATATAATTTTTTATTATTCTTAATGAACATTATTTTATCAGTATGATAAAAATGTATTCTATATGATATATTTATCAGTTTTTTTTTCAATGGTCTAACTGATCAGTTTGCTATCAAAGTGAACATCAAATGAAATGATTATATAGAATAATAGAACGGGAATTTCAAAATGAATTGTTCCCTTCCCGGAAAAAAGCTTTCCGAAAGCATTTTCTTTTATAATATATTTTTAAGCATGTATTTTTATGTATTTAAATCAAATTCATAAATTGCTATAACGTGCATATAAAGAAACATATGAAGTTAATTTAACAGAATTATTAAATAAGAAATCTATTAAAATCAAAATATAAAATATTCCAATCGATAAATGCACTTTTCTTATTGATAATATATTGTTGAACTTTTTAGCTAGTTATAAATTCGTAAATCTCATTGATAGGAATCTTTTTCGGTTGTATATTGATAAGGAATTTTTCAATGTGAATGTAATTTTGGTCAGTTTGAACAATTATTTTTTTCAGTGTACCATCCTTATAGTTTATTTGCCTTAATTGGCTATTTAAGGTCCGAACTTTTATACTTTCCATTTTTTACAATGGGTTGAATTTACCATGCGTTTTTGAATGACTCATTGGTTGCTGAAAATAGTGGTCATATTCAACCAATGGTCATTCAAAAACGCATTTATTTTCAATAGCACATATCAATAGTAAGCTTTTGCATGCGTATATATGAATACGCATGCAAAAGCGTGTATATGAATATGCATGCAAATGCGTATAGTTAAATCCATAATATTCTTAAAGTTTCATTTTTGATACCACAAATATTGATTTGGTCAAGCCATAAGCACATAATTATGGCTGTGTATATAAAGGGTGTTTTTTTAAGAGGTTGCCGATTTTTTTTTTGAATAAAACACATATAAAATTATGAAATGACCAAAATTTTTTTTTATTTGGTAGATAATTTTTTGGCATTTAACATTTAAACACAATTTCTGGCATATGGCTACCACGACTATTTTTCACAAATGTCATTCTGGAGGTCCAATTTTCCAGCACTTTCTCAAGCATTTGAGGGCGTATGTCAGCAATGACACGTTGAATATTGGTTTCCAAAGCGTCAATCGATTGAGGTTTATCCACATAAACCAATGACTTCACGTATCCCCACAAAAAGTAATCGAGTGGCGTCAAATTTAACATGGTTCTGTATCGATTTCCATTCACGGTAACGCGTCGTCCTTCCTCATTTTTAAAGAAATATGGACCGATGATCCCACCAACCCATAGACCGCACCAAACAGTACATTTATCAGGATGCATTGGTAATTCTTGAACGGCGTGTGGATTATCTTTGCTCCAAATGCGACAATTTTGTTTGTTGACGTATCCATTTAACCAAAAATGCGCCTCATCACTGAAGAGAATTATACGGTAAAAAAATGGATCTTCGTTCAATTGATTTAACGACCAATCACTGAATGCACGGCGCAAACGATGGTCGTGTGGCTTTAATTCTTGCACCAATTGAATTTTGTATGGCACCAAACCCAAATCTTTACGTAAAATTTTCCATAAAGTCGATGGACAAAGTCCAATTTGCTGAGCACGACGACGAATCGATAAATTGTCGTTTTCTTCGACACTGGCCTCAACGACAGCAATATTTTCTTCTGTACGAACTCTTCTCATTCTTGTCGGTGGCTTGGCATCCAAAAGAGTGAATGTAGACCGAAATTTGGTAATTACGTTCTTTATGGTGGTCTCTGACGGACGATTATGTGCACCATAAAATTCACGAAGTGCTCTATAAACATTTTTAATTGAACACTGATTTTGAAAATAAATTTCCACGATTTGAAAACGTTGTTCTGGAGTTAACCTATTCATAATGATTTGCCAAACAATACTGAGTAGAAATGCCACTTTGAGCTGTCAAAACAACTGTCATAAAATAAAACGACATCTATCGTAAAAACAAACCTCCTAAAAAAACACCCGTTATTTTATCGTTGGGTTCTTCGTTGAGTTCCATTAAGCTCACTATAAAATGAACTAGCACTGACTAGTTGATCATCGATTATTCCATTCTGACACTATACTGAAATTATTTGGGTGTAGAAAAGATTACTCAAAGTGACTTATTAGCATTGTTGATTCATGATTTCTCAGTGCAATTACTAAAGTTGAATTATAAAATGATTCACACTGTTGATGTATGCTTCATAAGCTTTTAGCATCGAATCAAACCTTGCATTAAATGGTTATACAGATAAGTTGCCATATATACATAGCTCATCCAAATGCATGCTAAATGTTGTTTGTTTTTAATGACCTTAAGATCATGAACACCAAAATTATTCGCCATTATACGCTTTCAATTGACAGATAGAAAATGCGATGGCAACACTTAAATATAAATATCGCGACATTTTTCAATGTGATCCCGAAAAAAGAGTTTCTATCACGACATCTAGATATTTATTACCAAGAATATCTTGATATAGATTGTGTAGGTAATAAGTTGACCTATTATTTGCCAAAATTACAAAATAATTATTAGGCAAAGGGTCGTTACAGTCGATTCTCTATCATTATAGTCTCTCTTGATAATTTAATTATATTTATAAAGTTTAGTGCTGCCATATTCAACTAGAAGAGTTTTACGGGAAAATTTTTCGGGCATACATCACAGCGATATTAAAAGCGTATATAATGGCGAATGATTTTGGTGCTCATGCAACTTGACCTGTTTTCCATCATTTCACATTTAAAGAACTGTACAGTGTATTTAGACTAACATTATGACTAATCAACTCATTTGAGCTTGATCAGTCGCTAATCCATGTAAAACGGAAAAATCATCAGTTGATGTTGTAAAAGTCTTGGTATATAAATCTTTCTTAAAGAAGCATATTTCGGAAGGTATTTATGTAGGACGAAGTTAATACTCAAACCATACCGTTTTCGATATACACATCAAAACAACCGCACATTGCTGTACATAATCTATTTCAAATTAGTTTTTATATCATTTTACCCAATCAACTCTATAACTGTAGGAGTTTGATTTTATCTGTAATTAAATTAATAAATTAATTAAAAATATCATGATTGGATTAAACGGCGCCATAAATTAGATTATACATGTGTTCAAAATAAAATGTTCGATCGCGCGCGCATATACCTAACACTCTACATGGAAAATTAATTAACTCTAGACCTCTAAACCTTCATAAATTTTAATAACTATAAGGTATTAAATATTAAAGACATTTTTTGCGACACATATTAGCACACTAATATACGAGTATATAGCCTTTCTATAATTTATAAAACATTTATTAGCCCACACATAAGTGTTAAATTGAAATTTGTGTGTAGCTCGTATGAATTCTTATATACAAGTGTGTATATATACACTCCCCTTGATATAAGATCAATGCAAGACAATTACTATGTACACATAAAAATGAAGCTGCTTTAACAATAAAATCTTGTGGTATCTCCTCATACAATAAAATCTACGTCCTTCAAAAAAAAATTAAAATTATGACAGAAATTAATGATCTTGGGATTTTCTATTCTCATTACATGTGTTCAGGATTGTTAGTGCATTTAACGTACATATCGTATATAATCGTAAATGAATTGGTGGTCATCAATAAGTCTGGGAATATCTTTATGAAAAATTCCAGAAGTTATCAATCGACTTTCTTAAGTATATCCGCAACCATGTGTACATACACATAAACGAAAGTAAACAGTCTTGAGTTTCTCACTCTTCAATTTTTTTGTTCATGCTTTATTTATTTTATCCATTCTAACATGTCACTCTGACATAATGAAATTTATTATTATTTTTATTTTTATTTATTTAAAAATTATAAGATGCTATATAGCATGATTTAAATAAATTCTTTTATAGCAACTTCTTATATATGCATGCACATATTATTATATTGGCAATGATTGTTCGTTTCTATATACGAGTATATATAAGAGATATCCTTCTCCTTCAACGTACAGATATGGATTGATTGACATTAAGAAAATTTATCAGTTAACAATATTCATTCAGATATGCGCGCACAAACAGATATACAAAATACATATATGTAAAATGGAAATATAAACATTTGTTTAATTTTGTCTTTAGTATTCTTCAAAGTTTTCTTATAACAAAAAACTACTGTGTACGGTATATATATGAGATACGTGAAAATAATAAAAGAATTTGTCTTCAACGCTTTTTGAAATGACTTTTCATTTCTTATTTAATTACAATGATATTCGTGAGTAAACACATTACCTGAAATAGAGTTATAATCAGGTTCGTCACTTGCTGATGAAAAAGAAGAATGAAGTCTTTTGATTTATGATTTCATTTAACATTTTTTTTGTTATAAAGTTATTTACACAGCTATTGATTACTGGATAAATATAAATTAAAGTATGAAAAAATTTGAAAGGGTTATTTGTGTTCGAGACTTGGTCATGAGAGTGATTAGGAATTTTTTTAGCTTTGATTAGTTTTATTTTTATTCTCAATTAAGACATAACCTGATTAAATCGTTTTAAGGGCTTTATGGTGCTGTTAAAACACTCAAATAGAATTAATCTTAAATCGAATTTAAATTAGAGCAAAGCAGTTAACACATGATAGGTGTGAAACGTTTTTTGTAGATGCAGTGTATAACGTTTCTGTAGAAGTGTTATACCCATTTATATAGAAACAACTCGATTCCATCCTTTATACCACAAGTCATTCTATGAGAGGTCATTTGGGGCACGTTTTATAAAATAGGCACATGTTCATTTTCATTTAACTTTAGTATCATTGAAGATCTTTCAAAGAAAAATTTTAGAGGTAATATCTAATGATTGCCAGTATTAATTCAATTGGCTTATAAAAATAATTATTAAGAAATATAATTTAGATAATAATCGAATCAATAAAGACAAATAATCTGGTATACATATGTTAATAAACAGAACGATCTGGTTAACTACTATTAATCGACAAAAATGATTTTTAAATGGCGACCATCAAATGGCTTGTAATAACACCCAGTAATCAGGGCAGGTGCTCTCATAGGTGCAGATGGTCCACGACGCCAACATTTTAGGGTGGTCAAAATATTTATGAATATTAGCAAAAATAAACAAATTCATCCAAAAATGTAACCAAAATTTATATACTTAAGCAACATTTAAACCATGGATAAATCCCGACCGGTAAAGGTTTAACCAATTAAGTTTTAGAGCAATTAGTTTTATCACAAGTCAAAGTCTAAGCTCAATATTTTCAAATTTGTAGAACGAGGATTTGAAATTCTAGGTAAATATTTTATAAAAGTGTTTATAGGTTACTTAAGTGAAGTAAGGAGTTGGCTGTCTACTTTCTCACATTTATGGTTAACACTTTTATAAGAATTCAAATGCTCTTCGTGCAAATTTTAAAATATTGAGTTTATAGCCACTTTGACTTGTGAGTATAGAGTTAGTTTGGTGTTATCTATTAATGGCTGTAGAGGTCAAGAATATGACAACGGTTCGAATATGAAAGGAAAAAATATTGTAAATAGGCAATTGGATCCTCGTGCGTTTTTGATCCTTGTGTTGTTGCATATTATTTCGCTAGTTTGGTACTTTAAGATTCTGTTTAATGTTCATCACAGACTATACAGCTTTACAATATTGTCCAAAGCCTATATGTTTCACTTCGAGCTCAGTTTTTCTATAGATGGGAAATAGTGAAAAAAAAACGTTAAGGTTTTAAATCTCAAGCCACTATGTACAACCAACTGTGAAAGTGGTATAGATGTATTAAAGCCATTATTTTTAAATTAATAGGATGAAGCTTTAGTAGAACAAACAACTGATAAAGATTCAGCAACACGATATACTGCAGAGGTTTGAGGAAATAAGATTTTGAAGTTTAATTTTATTTGTTCACTTCAAAATTTCGTACGCAGTTTTAAACAGAATTCATATTTTTAGTAAATATCCACAAAGTCCCACATTTTTTATTATATATATATTTTATTACTATGCAATCTGTTCTGGGGCTCAAGACTCTTTCACAGTTGGCTTATTTACGTCCTTACCTTATGCTTTGCAGCCAAATTGAGGACGTACGGCTATAGGTCCGATTTACCTAACCATCTGGCTCATTGCTTAGCTCCATGCCAGCCTAAAATACTGACATAGAAGATGGGTCTGCCCATATATTCTGCTCTCCAACAGTAGGTCATAGATGTGTTCATTTACACCACCGATCGTAATCCAGTGGTAAAACATTTCTTTTGCACCTCCAGTTCCAACTGCCAGGTTCAAATCTCGATAGAGGCGCAGGATGCAAAAGCCCCATATCATATACTCCTGGCATTTCAGAAGATAAAATTTGTAATTAGAGCAATACCTTTTCACTATTCACATAATGACAAGTCAGATATTAGTGGATCAGAATTAATTAGTAAGCTTAAAACATTTTCGATGCTAAATTTTCCAAAGGTACAACCAATTGAAATATTGAATAAAAAATAAAATTCAATTAAAAACTAGAATCATTATTTCCTAATAGCGTCAAATCTCTGGAAATTTTGTTAACTATACGTGTAACTGTAGCTTCAGGCGAACGAAGTTTTTCTAAATTACAAATTATCTTCAAACCATAATGGCCATAATGATAAGTAGAATTATCTGTGATATCAATTGAAAGCAAATTACTTCAAAATTTGTATATATACTATATAATGACTTAAAAGATGAGTTTGCTAAAACAAAAGCCTGCCGAATTAACTCTTTGCAATAATAAATAAAATTTTAGTCTGGGTGTGTTCGTTTACTTTGCTTATAAGGATTAGGTTTTCTGGAAACACCTCGTTAATAAAACAAAAACTAAATCCTATCCCCAAGGTAATGTGGAAACTAATATTTATATAGGGTGCCATTTTTTTAAAAATAGTCTAAAACCAGCCCTATGCCGATAGCAAACTTATTTATAGGATATCCGCGATCTGGTTGAGAAAAAAAGTTGATTGGAATTCACAGCCATTTTGACCTCTCGTTGAAGAGGATATTCAATTTGAGATATTGTGAATATACCCTGCTGAAATATATATATATATATATATATATATATATATATATATATATATATATATATATATATATATATATATATATAAAATTAAAATAATCTATGGCTCCTTACCGCATCTCAACTGAGACCTTACGAACCATTTTAACGATTAGTGCACATTGTAGGTGGTCAGCCCAACGACTGTTTTTACACACAACCGCACTTAATGCCATCTGGTGGCATGTTAATTTTTGGTCAGCGGCAAGAATCGAACTCGAGACCGCGGCGTGATGAGAAACTCTCTTAACCATTAAGCAACGACCGGTGACATTTATATATATATATATATATATATATATATATATATACACCTAATCCTGTTTTTACACGGTCTTTTTTTACACGATTTTTAAATAACACGGTCGACAAAAATTAACTTATTCTGTTTTTACACGTTTTTTTTTACACGGAAAAAAAATTGAATTTAGCTGTTCCTAGTTTTTTGCTTTGCTTATGCATACATATAAGTAGGGGATTTACAATTTACACAATTCTTGTTACATTTCTTTATTTTCTATTGAGGTCTAAAGTATTTCTGAGTTCTATTTAACGTGTAAAGTGCAAGTGAAAAGTAATATTTAGCGAAATGAAAATGTGCATATAGAATAATTAATATTTCTTAATTTATGTGTTTGAAAACCTTTCAAATTTAATTGTCTGTGAAGCAAATAATTTATTTAAAAGTGAACCGTTGCTGTGTTTTGTTTGAAAAGGTAAGTTAAAACTTTCCATAGACCGTAATTGATTAAATAAATTTAAAATTTAAACATTTTAAATTCAGCCATGATGCAAAAAAGAAAAACCATTTCTTTGGAAACAAAGATACAAATTTTAGACCGACTTCGAAATGGTGAAGGTTCCAGTTCTGTTGGAAAATCGTTGAATTTAAACGAAGCGACAATTCGGACAATTAAAAAAAATGAAAACGCAATTAGACAAGCCGTGATTTCCGGTACCAAATTGAGTGCTAAGTCCTCTTCGTACACAAGAAATATAGTTATGGAAAAAATGGAAAAGGTTCTGTTGACATGGATAGAAGATTACACCCAAAAACGTATACCACTTGATACCAATACCATTAAGCAGAAGGCTTTAAGAACTTATGACCAAATAAAAAATATGGAACCATCAACTTCTTCGAAACCCATCGACGACAGTAAAAATAAATTTGCTGCTAGTAATGGATGGTTGCAAGGATTTTAAGAACGACATGCAATTCATAATGTCAAGATCAAAGGTGAAATAGCTTCCGGGAATATTGAAGCTGCCAAAAAATTCCCTTCGCAGTTGGCCAAATTAATTGAAGAAGGTGGGTACAATAGTGACCAAGTTTTTAACGCCGATGAGACGGGCCTGTTTTGGAAAAGAATGCCAAGCCGAACGTATATAGCAAAACACGAAAAAAGTGCTGGTGGGCTTAAAGTGGCAAAAGATAGGATCACGTTTTTGTTCTGCAGTAATGCATCAGGAGATCGCATACTAAAACCTCTTTTGATCAATAAATCTCTCCGACCACGAGCATTAAAAGGTGTCAATATTAAAAATTTGCCAGTCCATTGGATGGCAAATAAAATGCGTGGGTAACCTCATCAGTTTTTAGTGAATGGTTCCACAATTGTTTTGTTCCAGAAGTAAAACGATATATGGATGATAAAGGTATGGCATTTAAAATTCTTTTGTTGATAGATAACGCTCCTGGTCACCCAATTTTAGAGCACTCTATTGTAAAACTAGTTTTTTTGCCTCCTAATACCACTGCCCTAATTCAACCATAAGACCAGGGTATTATCTCAACTTTTAAAACCTACTACATAAAGCGGTCATTTGAATACATTTTAAATCAAATGGATAATGATGTTAATATGACTGTAATTGATTCATGGAAAAAATTTTCCATCATGGATTGCATAAAACATTATGCTTTGGCCGTTTCGGAAATCAGACCATCGACCTTAAATGCCTGTTGGAAGGCCATATGGCCTGAATGCATTAAAAACGAAAATTCTGCTGTCACACCAAATGTAATCGATGATGTGTGTACAGAAATAATCAGTTTGGCACAAGCAGTTGGAAGTCAAGGATTTGATAATTTCACTGCTGATGATATAAATGAAATAATCGTTTGACAGAGTTCTGAATGACGGTGAGTTATTAGAGGTTGCACTAGGTCTAGAACAAACTGACGTAAATGAAAGCACTGATGAGGACGAAATTCCGTCTTCAATAACCACCAGCTCAATTCTTAATGGCCTTCAAATGGCAAATAAATTGGCAGAACATTTTACAACAAATGATCACATAAACGAGAGAGCTATAAAATTTCAAACAGATCTACAGGCCTGTATGGCTCGATACAAGGAGCTGTACAAAGAACTCTCCAAAGTAGGATCACAGCGTACTATAACGGAATTTGCTATTAAAATAAGTAAACCAGTGTCTAAAAGTGTTTCTGATAGTCAGTTATCAGTAAACGCAGTTGAAGATGTAGACGTACTAAGTATTTCTACTGACGAAAGTGATATTCAGCCGTCACAGCACAAAAGAATGCGCTTGCTATCTGAAACTGATACCGAATAAAACATTGTCTTTATCCCATTTTTTATCTTCCTATACCAAAATTTTATGTTTCTTGAATATGTAAGTTTTTAAATTATGTTTTTATTTCTAAAAAGATGTGATTTTTTTTTAGTTTTAAGTTTTGTTTTTATAACATAACAATTATAAAATAATTATAAAATGAGAAATAAACTGGACTATATTGTATATTTAAGAATAAAATTGGTGTATGTTTGAATGAATTATTAATTAATTTTTGTAGGTCTTTTGAGGTTGTTGAACCAATCTAATATTTTCCCATTAGTGTGTGTCTTTTTTTACACGGTTTTTTTTTACACGATATTCTCTGGAACGTATGTACCGTGTAAAAACAGGATTAGGTGTATATATATATATATATATATATATATATATATATATATATATATATATATATATATATATATATATATAATCGTTGGTTTGTGGCGTGACTTAAGCTGATTGATAGAACATATAAAGAAAAAAGTAACTTTGGAAGAATCTTAGTTTAGCATGGACAAAAACTTTCAGAGACCCCATCAAAAGACTTCTATTATCTACTATACTAAATGATATACACGACTCGTCATAAACTAATTACTGAATTTCTCCAAAATTACAAATTTAGACATATCTGCTAATTGAATATTCTAATCTGAAAATTTCAAAACATCATATACTTTTCGATTGATAAACCCAAATGTATACCTTTTTCAAGGTATGTATCTATAACACTTTTCTTGAGCTTTCACCAACTTACTTTCAATGGTATAAGAATATTACAAATCACCAGGAATTTCTAGAAATAAACGTCGCTGGCTTAAAAAAGGTGGCTGCTATGCTCGAAAGAGAATATTAGATCCTCATTTACCACCTCATCGCTTCTTAATGTGCCAATTTATGCATTTCTTAAAATTTAGTAAAGACACTCTGATTTTAGTTGTAACTGAGCAGATAAACTACACCATTTGATTAAAGTTTATTAAAACATGCTTTCTAATATTTAATAAATTCATAGACATCTGAAATTTTGATTAATTTTGTTGATTTGTGACATACATATTATAAACTGTCTTGATCACGTAGCTGCAGCTTTCTTCTTTAATTTTCCCTTAAGCGGTCAATGTGGAAATGTTCATTACATACAACATCTTGGTAAAGTGATAGGGTCTTTAATTTTGTATTGGGTGCCTTTTGTATGAGTATCATCAGATGATCTGGTATAAACTTCACCCATCTTAGTTATAGACAATTTTTGAGGGTATAAATACTAAGAATTTGTGATTAAAATAAAACGGCGCTACATTTTATACAGCCCATAAAATATTTTGATGGACGGATAATTTTATCAAGAGAATTGATCTAACACCATTAGATATTTTTAGTAGGGTGTGAAAAAATAAGTTTATGAGAGTAACACCAATCGAACGTCTCAAAGCCGCGAATAAGAGCTCCCATTTAGAGATTATGAGCACGTTCATTTTGATATTTACTGCTACTATACAAATCTGTTAGATCAATAATCCAAAGATACCCGTCTATATTACAGAATTTAATGTTCTTATATATAAAAGAGTTAGAATAGATAGTTTCGGATCAAAATTGATAAAAATCAAAGATTTGGTCAAACCATCGCACAATTTTATGTATCTTTATTCAAGTCATAATTTATTAACTGATAAATTTTAAAGTCAGTTTCAGTTAATCAGCTTCGTGTAATTTTGTAATCCAAAATTGTGGCAGAACATCATCAACTACAATGATGCCGCCTTAGATGACTTTTACCTGAAAAGAGGTGTGATCGACACCGAAACTTCATAGAATATTCACAGGAAAATATAATCCGATGAAAATGTTAGTGTCTGCTCTATATGTGTATAAGCTATAAATATAAGTACATTGTCGAACTTTAAATTGTTGGTAGAACATGTATGTATACTTATATTTAGACTAAGGCCTGTGATTGAATTTAAGACAATTATGTAAGTATAAGAGAAGAATTGTGGCAACGACCACTAGAAACGACCAAAATCCACCAATAGTGTCAACTAACGAATCAGTCGATCTCTAACACCAAAACTTCTCGAATTATTAACGAAACCGTTTTTCTAATTACTTGAAACTCTACCGATAAAGGTTAATTCACTTTATCTCATTAAATCTAATAGAAAAATTATTAAACCACTTTAAAATCGGGTATATTCATGAATGAAATATGGTGCTTTAGTCAATCTGGAAACCAGAAGAAAAGTTTTAAAAGTAAAAATGATACTGAATATTATTATTCTCGTCGATGTTACCATATTCTTATAAAAGGATTTATTGTTCTTATCTTGGCTCGAAGCGTACAGTAACTATGGAATGGCACATGGCACGTTTCACAGATTCAACTTATCACTACAAAAACGACAACTTCCGTACTTACTCAGCTCCCATTGATAGTAATGTACGTCCTCTTTTTTTAAGTAGCTTTAACTTGAGTTTGCTGAGTAATAGAAACTGTTTAAGATCTGCAATATTTCACCAATATAAGATCCAACTGAAAATCATCTAATCTTCATCTACTTACCTGTAAATCGGTTACACTATTTAAAAGTTAATCAAGTTGCCCGTTTTTAGTTTTCCCTAATTTTTGTTTTCCTTATAACAGCATACTTTTTGATCCCATTATGTTTGTGAACGCCGCATTACCCCTTGAAAGTGATTTTCTCCCCCTCCCCATTTGACCGCGATTGTTGATGCATATGCATACTTGTATGCTGGTACAGGTTATATTATGTGCTGGAGTAATTTCCTTTAAGAATCCTGGCAGGAGAGGTGTGTGTGTGTGCTATCGTGGCAATTGGAAATGTTGGGAGGTCGTATCAGAAGGTCCTTGGCATATGCTACCAGACTTGATGTATGTTGCATTTTTTGTATATATGTTGTGAGGCTTTGTTGCAACAGAGCTAGCGAATTACAGAATTTGAATTGAAATCTTTTTGCGATTATTTTTGTTTACTTTACTACTGTGGCGTGACTATTCATTGTATTTGTGAACGCCACACAGATGCAGGTGGAGTTTCTAACAGGCCCTTCATAGCTGCAATCGATCATGTTTGCATTGATCCAATAATTTTAGTTCATAATAATACCAAAGAGAAAAAGTATAAAGAGGAATATCTTATATGAACCACGGTTGTAAATAAACTAAACATTTTAAAAAAAATCTGAGTTATTTGATGATGGCAAACGAAAAAGGATAAAAATTTATATTTTATATCGTTTTCTCTTTCGAACCACAACAAAAAAAATATTTGACAATCTATTCCATTTTACAATCGAATTATAATATGAAATAGTAGGCGAAGTTTTGAAATAATCAAGTATTTTTTTTTGCTGTCGTTCGAAAGAGAAATCGATATAAAATATAAATGTTTATCCTATTTCGTTTGCCATCACCAAATAACTCAGAAACATTTTTAGTTTATATGCAATCGCGGTTCAAATAAGATGTTCCTCTTTATATTTATTCTCTTTGGTAATACTATTTGTTGTACTTTATGGAATGAAGTTTGTGCACTAAACTCATCTTTAACTGACCACTATTTCTAGCCTCCAAATAATACGAAATATAATGTATTTGACAGGGGTTCAAAAAGAAACTGTATAGCTTATAAACATTTGTCATATATTTCCTTCATATCAGTTTGTATAGACTCACTCCTAGTAAATATTTGGCTTTTAAAAAATATCCAATTGGAAAACTGAATCGACATACTATTGCAAGGCCAGAATGCATTTGTGGTTAGTTTAAAATTTTAAACTTTTCTAACTGACCAATAATCTGAACTTGTTTTTGAACCACAGACGAAATTCGTGCTAGTATCGGATATTTGTTGATATATAATGCTGTTAAATTTGAGCGATAAATACAACTGCTTTTACTAAGACTTACTCTACCAAATCCAGAGAAATGATACATCTTTCCCATTGAATATTTCCTATAAAACGACCCAAATCGTGACTCAAGATTAGCGTTCGTGCACAACATCCATGAAAAGTTTCGATAACGAGGTGTCACTTGGTACATCAATAGTCGCACTATCTTGTTCGAGGATGTCGCTCAGTTTCTTTAACACAAGGTTTTAATCTCAACTATGCAACATGTAAATATATCACATAAAAAATGAGGGAACGATAAGAAACTGACATATTTTATGTTATTTTATACATTAAGACAATGTTTGCATTTCATTCGGTTAATTAACCCGATATGGTATATAGTTGCAGTATAGATAGCCAACCTGTTTATCGAGAAAATAATATCAGTAATTATTATGTATCATCATTAATATTGTCTTACTATCTAACTATAAACAAAACAATTCTTATCTTAATTGAAAATTTTGTACATTTTCATCCCTCTAATAATAAAAATCGAAAATAATTATCTTAAGATCTTGTGTTGTGTGAGAGACGAATCCAAAAAGAAAGAGAGTGAAGGAAAATCACTGTACAAGAACATTTTCTTATCAACAATTTTATTTGTACTTTATGGTACGAAAGAAGTAATAACAATAATAACCATAAAATGAAAAATTATAGTAACATAAAAATTATATGTTATTATTTCTTGTATTTTGTGTGAGTGTATGTGTGTAGCATATTTTCCATATATATCCGATATACAAATTCAACCCAAACTAGTATACTCGAGTGTATAATTGTACATGAAGTGCATTAATTTCAAAATAAACTATAACTCATTAACTACACATATCCACCCACATGCAATTATAAATTTTATCATGCAAATCGGATGGAATAAGCAAAAAGGATTTATTTACGATTATATAGTTGAGATGCTGGCTCTCTCTTGCCGTACATATAGTTTAAGTTTTGTGTTCAATTTGAATTTAATTTAATAATTTATTGACTGTGATGTGATGTTGAGAAATTAAAAATTTATGTAAACATGATAGAACGATTAAATATAAAAAAAAAACATTGATTTATATTTGAAATGTACTTACGAATGTGTTCATGGATAATTGGAATTGGTTATACATAATATGGCAGGGGTGGTTATGTACATACACATACTCGTATATATGTGCACAATGTAATCGATTAACATCTTTTACATTTCACATGTAGAGGTGTTCGAGTTGTACATAGCAATTCTATACAATTCTTGTGAAATGTCATCGTTTATTTAAATCAAGTTAACGATTATAATGTGCTTGAAGATTGTATATAAAATAAATTAAACCTTGCATTTTTTGTACGACAAGAATTATAGCGACCTCATCAGTAGTTTATATATTTGGTAGTCTTATTAATGATTGAACTGAAATATATCTTAAATCATGGTTATACATGTAAATATATATATATATATATATATATATATATATATATATATATATATATATATATGTATATATATATATATATATAATATATGTGTATGTATGTGTATGTACATATATATATATATATATATATATATATATATATATATATATATATACATATATAACGGGTGATTTTTTTGTGGTTAGGATTTTCATGCATTAGTATTTGACAGATCACGCGGGATTTCAGACAAGGTGTCAAAGAGAAAGATGCTCAGTATGCTTTGACATTTCATAACTGAAGCCGAACGATCTGCCACAACGTCGAATTTTCAGTGAATGGGCCCTAGAAAAGTTGGCAGAAAATCCGCTTTTTTATCGACAAGTTTTGTTCAGCGATGAGGCTCATTTCTGGTTGAATGGCTACGTAAATAAGCAAAATTGCCGCATTTGGAGTGAAGAGCAACCAGAAGCCGTCCAAGAACTGCCCATGCATCCCGAAAAATGCACTGTTTGGTGTGGTTTGTACGCTGGTGGAATCATTGGACCGTATTTTTTCAAAGATGCTGTTGGACGCAACGTTACGGTGAATGGCGATCGCTATCGTTCGATGCTAACAAACTTTTTGCTGCCAAAAATGGAAGAACTGAACTTAGTTGACATGTGGTTTCAACAAGATGGCGCTACATGCCACACAGCTCGCGATTCTATGGCCATTTTGAGGGAAAACTTCGGAGAACAATTCATCTCAAGAAATGGCCCGGTAAGTTGGCCACCAAGATCATGCGATTTGACGCCTTTAGACTATTTTTTGTGGGGCTACGTCAAGTCTAAAGTCTACAGAAATAAGCCAGCAACTATTCCAGTTTTGGAAGACAACATTTCCGAAGAAATTCGGGCTATTCCGGCCGAAATGCTCGAAAAAGTTGCCCAAAATTGGACTTTCCGAATGGACCACCTAAGACGCAGCCGCGGTCAACATTTAAATGAAATTATCTTCAAAAAGTAAATGTCATGGACCAATCTAACGTTTCAAATAAAGAACCGATGAGATTTTGCAAATTTTATGCGTTTTTTTTTAAAAAAAGTTCTCAAGCTCTTAAAAAATCACCCGTTATATATATGATTAGACGTTTGAGTGTCGTGTTGATGGTTTTGATATTAAAGAGACCGTCATAGTCAAATATGAAGGGTTTTCCAATAAGAGGTTTCATTTAAAATAGCCTGCTATTTGGGTCTTTGACATCTGACAAGCAAAAACTACTCCCTTACTAAAAATGGTACGATACACGCTTCAACAACGCATTGAAATTGTTTGTATTCACTACAAATATAGTGAAAAACTAAAGTACCTTTAAGCCGTCGTATGAAGCGCCGACAATAGTGAAACCTTCCACAAACAACACTAAACCGTATTTTGCTTAAAGATTTAAGTTTTAAGGTTTATAAAGTTCGCAAGAACTCAAGACGATCGATCACCATAAGCGTTGGGTCCGGATTTTCACTGAAAAATTATCTGTATAGTGATGAGGTCCATTTACACCTCGGAGACTACGTTAATAAGCAGAGTTTTCGCATTTGGGGCTCAGAAAATTCATCCTCATCGAGTCACTGTTCGGTTCGGTTTTTGGGTTGGCGGTGTGATTGGACCTTACTTTTTCGAAACTAGGCTGTTTTTTTATGGACGTAACTGGAAGATATTGATGTGAACGAGGTTTTTTTTTCAGCAAGATGACGGTACGTGCCACACATGCAACGAAACAATCGCAATTTTGCAAGAAAAGTTTCCTGGCCGTGTTATTTCTCGAAGAGGTGATCACAGCCGAGATCTTGTGATTTAACAACTTTAGAAGTGTGCTTACAAAAGCAGACTCTTTTTATAAGACGAAAAGGCATTGAACCGGATTAGCTGGACATAAGTCAAGCCAGACCGATTTCACAGTATCGCCTCTTGAATAATTTAACCTCATGCGGCATTGTTTGTCGCAGTGCGAATCAGTGTAGAATAAATAGTCGTTGGTGATAAGGTGCTTCTCTATATACAGTCGAAAACGTTTGCCTAAATAAACAGAAGTTTACAACAGAAGGGGAGTCGAAACTACTATGGTGTTCTGTGCCCCGTTCATTTTAAGACAGCCGGTAGACCTTGTACCAACGGTACCAGAATGTTAGTTGGTGCTATTAAATTAATAAAACATGAGAGTTTTACATAGACGAAAATATGCGGTAGCTTTGACAACTGCGTCATTTAGAATTCAATTAAGTTTATGACATTAAGTCAGAGATTAAGTGACATTTTATTTTATTAAAATATGTAAAATGTCCACTTAAGTAGTGAAATAACCAATTTTATTCATTAAATATAATATTCGTAATAATTTAAAAGCTCAGAGGCCAGTAATTGAGAATCCCGAATTAATCGCGTAAGTATCGATTTCATTTGTGTAGTCATATTGCATCAATCGATTCAGAGCTGTGATCTTAATTCAAGAACTTTATTCATGTGACGTTAAGCTCATTTTCGCTTAAACCATTGTGCTGTGAAGGCGCTTCAATATTATAATGAATAATAGTTTACATGGGCATTTTCGACAGTACGGTACGACAGCAAACAGACCTCGTTATGGAAGAAAATTAACGTCTCGAAACGCTGAGATAAGGCTCTGGTGCGCGATAGTGTTGCAGTGTCTCAAGAAACATCAATTCGGAGACATGGTTCCCAGTTACACATTCCTGCACGCAGTTTAAGGCGTATTTTGAAAACTGATTTGAAAATGTTCCCGTACAAAATTCAGTCAGTCCAAAAATTGCTACTGAGTGATTCTGATCAACGAGTTGAGTACAGTAACGCAATTTTAAGGCTGTCTCGTGAAATCGAAGATTTTTCGTCTAAATTGATAATGTGCGATGAAGCCCATTTTCATCTAAGTGGCCATGTCAATAAACAGAACAGTCGGTTTTGGAGAACACCGAATTCTCAATTAGTTCATCACACATCATTGCATCCACCTAAAACAACTTATAGTGTGGTTATCATGCATGAAACATTATTGGTCCCTATTTTTTTTTTTTGAAAATTATCAAGTTGTTGAAGTTACTGTTTCTTCCGAACGGTACCAAGATATGATTCGAAATTTTCTTGTACCTGAAATACAAGAGCAAAGACAAGAGGACATGTGGTTTCAGCAAGATGGGGCCACAGCACACACAGCCCGTTCCACAATTCAATTATTAAATGAGTTTTTTCCACGAATACTAACTCCGCGAAATGGTGATTTAGCATGGCCAGCCAAAACTCCGGATTTGAATAAGCCCCAAACGATTCAACATTTTAAAGACAATATTTGTCTCGAAATTGAAAAAATTCAGCCTACGATGTTACAGGATGTCATGAAAAAAATGCCTTAAAAAGAGCCGAAAGTTGCATAGTGAATCGCGGTCACAATTTAGCCGATATAATTTTTCAATCATAACGACAAAAATATGTAAAGGACAAATAAACTTTTTATGAAAACCAAACCTACTTATTTTTTCTTTGAACAAAGTTATAGGCAATAAAATAGTAGCGGGACTGTGGTCCAATATATTTGCTCTATATATTGTAGAGAGATATTCTCTACGACTTCTCTACTTCAAGTGGAACTAATGACAAAATAACTAGCAAAGGTAGAGTTTAATGGCTACTAATAAGGAATCTCAGAAATGACTGCACATTCGTCAAAGCTTAGAATAACGTGTAATGCATCAGCATTAAATGCTATATTAGCTCCTGAGTTCACAATATCATTTAGCACAAAAACTCAAAATAAAGTTCATACTCAAAGTTTTGAGTGGATTACACTTTCACCAGTAAATCTACTATTTTTATAAATTGTCATAAACTTTGTGCTCACAACTCGAGATTTGCACGATTTACATCCCAAGAAATTTCAAAAATTCTAAATAGTGTCTAAATTAACTTAATGGTATTCAAGAAATAAATTATTGCTTTAAACAATATTTTAACGGCTCCTTGAATTAAAAAAGGCTGAATTTAAAAAGGCTGACTTAAAAAAAGTGTTTTTATATGGAAAATTGTGACTTTTTTTAATTCATTTTTTTAGTAAATTTTGTGAATTAAAAAAGGTATTTTACACAAACAAATTTAATTTAAAAATGACATAAAACAGGCATATTTTATGTCATTTTAGAAACACTAATCTTAATTCATTTTCCAAATGACATAAAAAATGCATGTTTTTTGTCATTTTATAAATAGATATTTTAAATCATTTTCAAAATGAATTAAAAAATGTATATTTTAATTCACAATAAACTGCAAATTTCTGGAACACTAATCTTATTTTAAAATTTTTTGTTTCTCTTAAATTATAAGAGCTTGAAAATAAATACATGTGATTATTCATTAATGAAAATTTGCAAAAGACAATTGCAAATTTTTAGAAAATTAAAGCCATTCGAAATTTTCAAGTAATGCTTTCATTAATGAATTTTAATTTATTTTAAATATGAAAAAGGAACATTTTGGTTCAGTTATAAATGCATATCTTAATTCATATTCAAAATGAAATAAAAAATGCACATTTTGTGTCAGTTTTAAACACAATTCTTAATTCAATTTCAAAATGACTTATGATATGCATTTATAAAGTCAGTTTTTTTTATTTCATTTTCATACAGATTTTATGTCATTTTTAAAATGAAATAAAAACACTCATTTTAAGTCCAAAAAAAACACTTTTTTTAAGTCAGCCTTTTTTAATTCGGGTCCCCTATTTTAACATTTACGAAACCGACTTAGAAATAAATATTCTGTGACCTAAACATAAACAATGAATACTTTGGTACCAAGTCACTTATCGTATAAAGATAATATAAGTGAAAACGAAAAATTCTTATTTATGTGTCCAAACACCTACCACTGGTTTGGGTCGCGGTAAATGCTATAGTACGCTAAACATTCGTATCTACCGTAAAAGCATTTTAAACGATGCTTTTTACTACCTTGGGCAAGTTAACAATTCGGTAGAAACCATTGGATATTTCAACAAAACTCGGCATTCGCCCATAAAACATTGTTTACAAGAAAAAATGCTCAGCTTCATTTCAACAATAGCCACAATATTCTCCAGACTTAAAGCCGATGAATTATATCATAAAGTCCATTCTGCAGGCCAAAGTACAAACCAAAAATTTAATACGGTTGACTGCTTAAAGAATTCTCTTCGCCGAGACTGAGGCAAAATACCATCGAACATTACCTACGCATCTTGAGACTCAACTACATACTTTGAACGTACAAATCTTATATATAATATATTGTTTTTGGCAAGCTTCATGATTCAACATTAAATCAACTCCTAATCCGGTATAATTAAAAAACTATAATTTTCAATGTCACGTCAAACATTTAAATGATCTTATATAAACAAATAAGATAATGATCAAAATGCGACTTGGACATAAATAGACATTTCCTCTCCAGACTAAAAACCATTTAATTTTTATTTTATTACATAGTCCGATATACTAATATAATCAATTAAATCGCCATATATCGCGATTTCTGTTTCAATAAAGATACGCCTTACGATTGGATACCACCGAGTCTGCATCATCGAATAATTTATAAATCACGATAGACTTGTTAATTAATTGTGTGGATATACGAGGGGAGTAACAAAAGTTCGCTACATAATCGGATCTACATAATCGCCATTAATTTCGATTCATTTCTTAAGCCTACAGGCCCACTTCTCAAAACAGTTTTCAAAATTTGGCTTTTTAACCTCTTGATTAACCGCATCAATTATCTCCTCGTTACTGTTAAAAGCCTTACCTTTCAAATTTGTTTTAATTTTTTAAAATAACCAGAAATCACAAGATGCTAGATCCGGGAAATATGTAGCTGGGTCGTATTTCTTCGATGCCAATAACAGCAATAAACTTACTAGTCATTTTAGCGAGTTGATTTTAGTCAGTTGCCTTCATGTAAAAAGTATCACTGTAAATTCTCTTTCTTCCATCAAATTTTTGAAATATTCTTCGGTATACAACTTGACAGTTACCGTTTGAACCTTTTGTGTGAAATAAACTGATATCATTACTTTTCTTGCTTAGTTTTTTTGCGGGTAAGTTTGCACCCGGAAACAGAAGTACAGTGGTAGGATTCCGGTACCCATAAAACCAAGATTCGTCACCAATAACGAAATTACTAAAGTTTCTAGACTGCCGATTTTCGAAATTATTAGGATAAACTTAGTAAAATGCGTTTGAGTCGCTTTGTAGGCCTCATTAAAATTCATGAAACCTATCGAGCAGATTATTTAATTTTTGCGATACAGCCATAGCATTCTATGCCAATTCATCAACACTAATTCGTGGATCTTCATCAACAGAATTTCACCATAGCCATAGTAACGCCAGTAGTAGAAGGTTTTGATCGACCTTCTCGGGACTCGTCTTACAGAACAATGTCCCGTCTAGAATCTCCGGAACCAGTTGGAAATAATCTGCGTAGAGAAGGTGCAATCATTCCACATGCAATTTGAATATTTGTAGTGGTTTTATGTTTTGTGCTTCGTGATCGTTCTGGGTGATCATTTTGTGGTGCTTTATCATATTTAGTGCTAAAAAGTATGATAAAACGAAACTATCGTAGCTTACTGCCGGTGAATCATGAATGAACAACTTCACGTCGTATATTAAAATGGGTAAAAAAGACAACAATATCTTCCATTTCGCTTTATCAGTTAACATTTTATACTGTTTGTCATATTTCTTGTTAAAATTGTTTGCAATCTTATTAATTAAGTTGAATTGATATACTTACCACATTATAAAAATTTTATCACTACCAATTTAACTACTTCATACAAAAAATGATATAATTACTTTTGGGGTTATGTAGAAACGTCAATTTATCACTCTAAAATATTAATTTCTCCTTAAAATTCATTATTTCCCCTTTATTGTTTATTGCACAGGGTTGTGTTTGTAGACTTATTTTATTTTTTCTATATCACGAAAAAAGTCTCCAAACGTGATATAAAAGTATGACAAAGCACCACAAAATGACTACCCTGATCTTTTAAAAGAAAGTCCCAATAAACAATTGCAAAGTTTTTGTAATTTTTATTTTTTTTTTAAATATAAGAGTCGCCTACTAAGCAAACTTTTGCTACTCCCCTCGTATGTTGACAAGTATTACGCTAACCATTTTCTACCACAATTATTATAATTTATTCAATTATCGTTTTTAATTACTTTAGCAGATTTATGTGAGATAATTAATGTGTGTACATACTTGTTACACATCCATGTATGTTTTTACTCCAATTGTTAGATTTCTAATCGATATGCTAAAATAAATTGACGTCGACACATTGTTAATTTGGTGGCGTCGTCGGCGATTTATAAAGCACATTTTTGAGGATGATATCAGCGATCTCGATCGACGAAATGATATTCCAAAATCTCGATGACATTTTTATTATTGAAAAGAATTACTTAACCATATTTAATATATCCCTTTGCAGGAGGTTAATCGAATCGTCCTATTTTATCGCAACAACACATATACATGTATATGTATATGATCATGCTGTGATTTAATTTTATTCAATAAATAATTTTTTTTTTTTTTTGGTTGGATTTTCTTAGAAAATTATTTTACCTTTATTAAACACTCACACATTTCCGTACAAGAAAATAAATAACAAAAAAACAAAACGTCTTAAAGCGTAATAAAAAGAATGAACCGATTTAACATTTGACATCATTTTATCGTAATGTATTTTAACTCGCGTGGATAATTTGTATAATATATGATCGTCGGTATATATAGAGTCCGTGTGTGCCATCAGCTTATTATTTATGAACGATGATTAATATTTATATAACTTCGATAAAACAGTGGTGACAGGACAGATAGAATTAAGACGAAATCCACCTACATACGGTATATAGTCGTCTATTAATGGGAAAAATTTGGTGAATTTTAAAAATTCTGTTGTTTGTCTATATTATAATCGATTCTCAAAAATGTTTTTTTTTACCACGATAATTATTTGTGATCAAACGATCGATCGCCTACACTATTGCATTTAAATTATTTTTTTAATGTATGTACCCGCATTTATAAATTGTTTATATTAAATATTTGATTTTGTTATAAATAAAACTATATTGTGACGTTATAAGCTGGAATTGTTTTTTTTACAGTACAGTGAATGTATACTTGTGACAGTTAGTTCGAAATAAAACACCAAGAGAGCAGCATAGTTATAGAAATGAGATGCTATGGACGATCTGACTCTGTTGGGGGCTACAGCTTTTATCTCTACCTATAATTTAACAAGTGGTTTTGCTTCATTGCTAGTATTGTTTGTTCCATGTCATCCTCCTTATATCACTTGGTGATTTTCTTTCGTTTCTTTATTTGGTCTTGCGGGACGGGGCATAAGAATTCCAGACTTTATGAAACATATTGTTTTCGCTATTGTGCAGCCGAGGAATACAAATTCGTTTACATTTTCGATTTGTACATTGCTGATATGCATCAGTGTGGTTCTTTTTGTGTTTAGTGTCATCATTTTGGTTTTTCTGATGTTTATCTTAAGACCAACATCGACTAGATCTTCAGAGCTGTTGCATTTTCTGCTGCATGGCTGAGTGTTTGGAGATGTAATATTCAATTTCCACATTAATGGAACTCGGTTTCTAGCATCCTGATTCATTTATTATATGAGCTCAGTCAATTTCTGTAGGATACCCATTTCATAAAGTAAAGCGTTCGAACTCGACGAAAAGCATGAACAGTGATTAATTCGATTCGCTCGAGTGTTCAGTAAAATAGAACCGAACATAGATCTTTCATACAAATATGTTAGAAAGCTGCATGAGCTAATAATTATGCTCGTCACCCATCTCCTAAACGTTCCTTGGTGATATGTGAAAGATTAAGTATATTCAATAGTGTTCAATAAAAAAAAGCCACAACTATCAGTGGTGAGGTTTGTCGTTAATAAGAGAATCAGACACGTACAGGTCAAAACAATCGAAGTTGTGTTCTTGATGAAATGGACACATTTGAAATATTATTGGTGCTTAAAATGTTTTAATGATGAACGACTTACGGATGCATTTCTTCTGTTGTCATAAGATGCAATAGGCTATAGAAACTTGTTATTTTTGGAAGAACATGAACATCTGATATGATAGAAAATGTGTATATGTAGTTTTATAGTGATTTTCAAACTACCAGAACATTTAACGGTATTGGATCCAATTCCACGTATTTTAACAACACTTTTATGATGTGA
Organism: Tipula lateralis; assembly: GCA_963932295.1. Lineage (NCBI taxonomy): Eukaryota > Metazoa > Arthropoda > Insecta > Diptera > Tipulidae > Tipula > Tipula lateralis. The sequence goes on along the minus strand of OZ010736.1, from coordinate 149,210,948 downwards.
TTGTTTAAGTGACGACGCAAGGTCATAAAATTAAGTTGGAAGCTAGTCAAGGAGTTTGCTTACAATAGCAGGCGTTGAATTGCAATATGGCCGAAGCTAATTGTATCAAAATTGTACCGTTGATCATTAGGTAGATTAAGAAACTTGTGATATCTGTATTTACTGATTACTGATCAGATACTGATCTGTATTTACTGATCAGATTTATCGATTGGTTTGTGTTAGAAAAGGCTCGAACGAGTTCTTTACATATTAAGTGTGATTTAACTAACCTGGTTTGAAGGATGCCTCGGGCAATCACGCATAGTTGTCGTTTGACAATTCAACTATAGTGTTCAAATGCAGTTCAACTACTATTGTGTTCAGTTCGACAGTCGACGCTGTATTAATTTCCTGTAACAAAACAACAATAGCGTTCTAGCTATTCTAACTGATTATCTATAAACAGTTTCGGCGCATGGCCAAGTTTCGAGGCATTTATTACAGTAAATGAAATTCTACATAAATTTTTACTCATAATTTTTTAGTTTTGGGCCAAAACTTTTAAAAATTCTGGAGGCGCTTAAACTCGGTCGATTTCAAATAATATACATATTTTATTTGAAATGGAAATCGATATGGAAATAATATACATATTTTATTTGAAACCTGAAATAATTTTGTAGTTAAAATATTGAAGAAAATTAAAAAATTTACAGAAAAAACTGTTTGTTACAAAAATGACAACAGAAGAAATGCTCTTTACCGATAGTAGTGCCCCTGGTGGTGAGTGTAAAAATCATTTTTTCTGCTCAAAATTTTCTGCTATCTTATACAGCATGACCTACGGTCGTTATGACAAAATCGAAAAATAAATCGCGCGTCAAAGGTTAGCAGTGCGGCTTCTCTCGCTGTCTTTTCGCCTCGGTATTAAAATTCGTCCATACGGTCAATGCCTCTCCGACCTTCGTATAATTTCATGTTTGTAAATCTCCATTCAAATGTAAAGGTTTTCTTTAAATAGGTATTGTCTGTCTAGCCATTTTTGCCCGTACTTCTTTCTAGTAAGATTTACTAAATTTCAGGTTGTTCTTAGACACCGTATCAGTCATCGTCTAGAATATAACAACTTGATGGTGAGGATATGCAGAGGAAAAAAAGATGATGTATAATAAATTATTATAAGATGCAATGAAAAGTGTGTAAATGGATTAGAAAATCTTTTAGATGGGTCAGAAAATCTGGAGCGGTTGTTAGATTATTTTAAGTAAATTCAACTAAAAATGACCTCCTCTATTTTTCTATGGCCGATGGTAATGTGGTTTAGCATAAAAGACATAGTTTATACAATACACTTATCGAAACTTGAACACATAATTTAATGATACGCTTATCTCTTATTCAATATACAAAAACAAGAACCTTTAATCCGGTATCTTCAATGTATTTAGTTGATCTTAAAATAGGAACCGAGATCCAAAATAATGTAGTATATAAAGAATATGCAGGAAGACGTGATAACTAAAACAATATTTTGTTCAATCGAAAGGCTCTGCAAGAGCCTTATAAGATACTGAGACCTTGTTTCTTTGTTGGTTAATTGTTGCAAGATAATTTTGGATACTCAACATTATATGAGGTTGCCTTATCCATCTTGACACACCCTAGCTAGGTAATTATCCATATCTCTTCTAGAAATAAAAATCTAAAGTTGTCTATTAGTTGCACCATCGTGGAACATATAATCGGTCAATCAGTGTCTTTTTATACCCATGTGGCTGCCGGTATCCAATAAAGTCTGAATACTTTCAAAAAGCTAACTTTATTACAGTTATTGTCGTCGAAGCAAATTTCGGAAAAAATATATTGGAGTCAAAACATTGTCTTTAAAACAGTTTCGCAAAAGTGTTTTTTGATCATTCGATTGCGATTGGTCAAGTGAACGAAGACATCTTTCAACCCTCTGTTGGAGTGCAGAACTAATGTTAGTACTGTGGAATGGCAATGAACCATGCACCAAAGCAATGTGGAATGGTTTACATAAGGTAGAGCGTAACCGCCCAGGTGGCGCAGTGGTTAAAGCTGCGGCAGTTGGAGCGGGAGGTACCGTTTTCGAATCCCGATCCGGGGCAAGATGCAAAAATCGGTTTATGTCAAAGTCACCAAAAATTGTCATTAGAGTGTGCTTCAACATCGGCTCTTGATCATTGAATTGCTTATTAAGTTGCGGCAATCTGGGTTCACTATCCAAAATTGTTGCCGATGAATACTCTGCTATCGAGACGCGGTGTTCTAAAAAGAGTTTAAATGTGAATAAAGTTTAAACTGATCTTAATAGTTTTCCTCAAATTATTAGATATGAGAACATCATAATCTTGGTGTTTTCTAGGATATTGGGCTGTCCTGAAAAAATCATTTCGAGGGCAAATTTCAAAGAGCACCAGAATGTTAACTTTTATGTATAAAGCGCTGGTGCTCTGGCTATTATCTTATATTATTAAATTGATGACGTCAATAGGCAGATATAATTCTTTTCAAAATATTCCTTGCAGACCCGATTACTAGAACTCTAGTTTCAACTCTATGGAGTTCATTCTATGTTTATCGCAATTGCCTACTTGTGTTAGAAATAGGCATTTAGCATGTTTTACTCTATTACGCCGGAATTGTATTGGAGCGAGACATATAGTATTGCTTCTATTCACACATTTCTGAAAACATCACTTCAGTTATACCAGAAATAATGGGCATTGGAAATAGATTATACATGGATGTAACTTTGACTTTCCTGGAACCTTTTGCTCTTTCTTAAAGAGAATGATGATTTTATTTACATCGTTTACAGCTAGCTCTCCGTCAAATAACAGTTAACTATTGCCCCTCTATTGGTCTAAACATGTTCAATTTTTCAAGGCAGCAGCCTACAAATTGTGATAGAATCCACGGTTAGTACAATGAGCCCATTTGTGGCATTGAGTTCACAACCTTCTTTGGTTCCATCCAATTAAAAAAACGTCTAATAGGAATTTCCAGGAACTTCTTGTTTTTCAAGAATATTATATATTGAACTAGGACAATGATATCGAATATTCCTAAAAGAGGTACTACTTATTTACTTAAGTGCCTCTAAATTAAAAAGGGTTAACGAAATGTTACCACTTCTTGTAACAAACGTGACGTTTAGACTAAAAAGGGTTACTTTTGTTGTTGGCTCTTTTACCTTCTACTTGCCAGAAGTCTTAGAGATCACCATCCCAACTTCATATAATTTAAAAACATTTGGGAAAACAAAAAAAACTGAAAGACTAAGAGGAAGACCCTCAATTATAGACCAAGATCATATACAGAATTACAAATTTAATTGAAGATTCTCAGAAAATAAGAAGATATGTCCAAGTATCTTCTTGAGTGTAGCACAACTCGTTGGATAAGTAGGGCACCGACGACTAAAGTATAAACTACATCGAGACCTGCCAAAGCAATTTTACCATATTTTAAAACCGTATCTAGTTGACCTTCAGTTTCGTGTTAGATGACTATAAAAATGACTACTATGACATAAACAAATATCAGCTGAAGAACCGCAAGTGATTTACATTGTACAAGAGATGTGTCATCTTAGCTATTGAAGAAAAAATAAAAGTGTCAACTAGTAATAGTTGGGTTATACCAAGAAGAACTATGTTAAAATATTTTTTAAACCAGTTCAACGAGGCAAAGTAAACGTACATTGGATCAGTCAAAAGTAAAATACAGATATGCTTCAAATACTGACCAGCCCAAACCCAGTCAGGCCGCTTCGAAGGACGAAGCCTAAAGAAATACTGCGGTTTAGTAAGCGGTTTAACTTGGTGCTAAGCAAGTATTTGTGGGTTGCACTCCACAAATGAAGACTAAATTTATAAAAGTTTATCTAAGCTTTGCTCATGAGATTCTTCTCATCAAACCATCATTATTTTCACCATATCGATATGGCCTGCATATATCTCGCGTTTCTGAATTTTTTATTGCTATTCAGATGGTAGTGTTTTTATCATTTTATACGAACATTTGACTATGCGAAAGCTCTGTGCTTCTTTCGACCTAAAACAACAACGAATCGATGCTTCAGAGGAATGTTTGGCGCTGATGTGGATCGATATATGGATGAGACATGGCTTCCGAATCACACACCATAATCAAAACAAGAGTCATTTGAGTGAACAGCAGTCGACGAACCGAATCCAAAGCGGGCAAATACGCATCAGTGGGCCGATAAGCTGATGTTGTCTGTATTTTGGGATTATCGATTCGATTCGCAAGCAATTCGATTTTTCACAGATCGATGAAAACGATGGCAATGCATGAATTGGGCTTCGCCTTGCTTCCCCACCCACCATATACTCCAGATTTAACCCCTTGCGATTTTTTTCCTGTTTTCAGATCTCAAGGCATCGCTGAAACTGAGGCCTATTTTGACGAGAAAGAGAAATCATACTATAAAAGTGGTAGCGAAAAGTTTGAAAATTGCTATACTCGTTGTATCGTCCTCGAAGGCAAATGAGTTTTGTCAAAATTTTAGTTTTTTCTTACTTATCCAACGGACTTAATGAATGACTTGTAAAGAAGGTATGTTCAAGTATCTTCTTGGATGTAGCACAACCCTTTAACAAAATAGGGGACTACTGTATAAACTACAACAAGATTTGCAAAAATAATTTTACCATATATTTGAAATATTATCTAGCGAACCGTCACTTTAACTTAAAAAAATGTCAGCTAAACTTGGACAAGTGATGTGCTTTGTACAAGAAACAACTTTTAGAGATAGCTTTTCGATATTACAAGTATCAACTAGTAAATAAATTACCATATAGCAATACAATGAGTGAACGAAGAAATGGAGCATTTCGCTGAATGAATAAGTTAATTGGATACCAATTCAAATAATTACTGGCTTTTAGGAAAAAAACCAAGCTTTTATTTTATACTAAAATCTACTTTATCGGCAGATACCGAAACCTATTAGGACACATAGTGGGTTTGTGCCAAGAAGAAGAATTCAGTCTTTTTAAACCAAAGTTGTACGAGGTAAAGTAAACGTACAGTGGATCGGTTAAAATCACAATGCTGATATGGTTCGAGGACTTACCAACCCAAACTCGAAATACTGCGGTTTAGTTAGCGTTTTAACTTACCTATTATTTGTGGGTTGCGATTTTATCATTTGTGGAGGCAAATGAAGACTAAATTTATATAAGATTATAAAAGCTTTGCTCAATAAACCATCATGATTTTCACCATACTGATAGGACCTACATATATCCCGCGTTTCTGATGTTTTCAATACTTCTCAAGTGGAGTTCACTTCATGAGACTATCAACTATATATGGTATATATCTTCAGATCTACCTCATTGATATAACATCTCATGTGAGGTAATGTGAGATCATTTAATATTTTCTTTATCGATTTCAAGTTGATATAAGCTTCTCAAAGTATAAACATCAATAAGCTTACCATTAATGCGGAAGTATACTATATGTAAAGCTGATCATAAAAATTAATAGTTTAATTGGGCTATAAATTTGTTTAAGCAGATTAAATAAACGATATAGATGTAGTTCGATCGACTTTATAGACTAACCTATATTAGCGACTCGTCGACATGACCGGCAAGAACGACGAAAGAATTACTTCGACCAAAACTCTATAAAAAACAAAATTAATATCTAATTAATATTGATAAAAATCTCATTCTCTTTCAGATAAAGCGCGCGCCAAGAAACGTAATATCTTAACACAATCAAAGCAGGAAGACAAGAAACCGAAAAGACACCAAAAACAACCAAAGCCTGCCTGTATACAAAATAACTTACAACCATCACATACATGAACCGAAATTGCGATGAAATTGATAATTCTTTTTAGTTTCTTATTTGCCGCTTACTTTAAATATGGACAAAGTTTATCACTTGATCCAGGTAAGAAATATAAAAAAAAAACAAAAAAAATTATTTTATTTTATGGAAATTAATTTCATTTTTATTATATAAAATGACAACAACTACAACAAAAACGAGATAACATAAAAATACATTAAATTATGTTCAAATACTCGTATACGCGTACATATATATGTGTGTATGACGTTTTGATGATGTTCCAGATGAGAGATAATAGAAAAAGGCTGCGCGCAATAACGACTTTTTGTGTTTGGTGTCGAAAAAAAAGGGAAAAACATGAAAATGCGGGCGAGAAATACATGAATTTTATGTTGTCATATTGTTTAGTGGAATCGATTAAATATTTAAAAAGTTTCCAACATACATACATATATAACGTATGTCTTTTGAGGCGCACAACAAGACACACACTCGACGAGAAGAAAATGAAATGACAAGATTTTTAAATTTATGATCGAGATTTTTTTTTTTTTGTTTTTCGGTTGGTGTCTTAAAACGTACATGTACGAGTGTATAAAGTGTGATGAGAACCAACACCTATTTTTTTCGTTGTATCTGAATGTACATGCTTACGTATATGCATCCAGATACAACATAATATTTTATTTGGTTAGTTTTGATTTTAACTGTTTCGTGGATGCTGTAAATGTCATGAATTGGTGTTTGATTATAAATTTTTATTTCATTTTAATATACACTTTTGATGTTCACGTATATCGATATGAGCATACAATTGAAAATTTATGAAGTGGCTGTTGGAGAGTAGCCCATAATTTATTGTCTTTAATAAAATATTTTGTTTTGTACTCGTATGTACGATTGGGTGCAATTTTTGTCTGTATATCAAAATTTAGTTGTTAACCCTGTCGTTAGAGGCATCCATATATCGTGAATAACACCACAGTATCTAGAGCTTATCATACAATTCGATTAAATATGGTTGGATTGCTGGGTTGACGACCCACATCCACAAATTTCAACTATTTAAAATGTTAACAATTCGAGATTAGGTATCGGCACATACAAAACCTAGTGAGAATGGCCTTATCACACGTAACTCGTTGCTCTCCAAGAAACTCGATGTACTTAAAGTGGAGACCATGTGTTCCACGGCTATACAGTATGCTAAGGCATTGCTAACAGTCAAGACCTCAAAAATCTTAATATTAGTTTTCTCATCGGGCCACAGGTAAAAAAGACTCCAACCGGTCGATAATCGAATGTATAAGTCGCGTATAGACATTCTTTTCCCATTAAAACATGGCCTTAATTTGTTAATTTTAAAAGAGCGGGCTCGGGCTGTCCAAGACTTGACATCGTATCGGTCTACAACAAATTTCGTAGGCAGTGATCATTATATGCAGGACAGGAGAATATTATCCAATAAGAGGTTTTATTTTGGATAGCCTGCTATTTGGGCAGCTATCAATTTTGAATCTGCCATCTTTGACATTTGACAAGTAAAAACTACCCCATTACTAAAACTGGTACTATACACGCTTAAAAAACGCACTGATAGTATCAAAATTCCCGATAAAAATGATGAAACAGTCACAGTTCACAAAACTAAAGCACATTTCGGTCGTTGTGATCGAGAAGTACCTTCTCGACCGGTAACAGTTTGGAAAAATTTTACTTGTTGGGAAAAGTTAGTGCTGTGAAGAATCGAAATCGTAACGACTGAGAATATTCCTGCTGTAGTCCTTTGTGTTGAAGAAAACCCAGGTTTATCGATTCCTCGTCAATCTTTGGAATTGGACATTCCACAAACGACATTACACCGTATTTTGCATAAAGGTTTAGATAGTAAGGCTTTTAAAATTCCATTAACACAAGAACTCTGATTGGGTCCTTCAGATGTCTCAAATAAACCGAATTTTCATCGAAAAATTATCTTCAGTGATGAGATCTATTTTCACCTCGGAGGCCTCGTTAATAAGCAGAACTGTCGTATTTGTGACTCCAACAATTCAAGAATGATTATTGAAAAGCCTCTCCATTTTCAACGTGGCATGGTTTGGTGCGATTTATGGGCTGGTTGTGTAATTGGACCTCACTTTTTCGAAAATTACGCTGTTGCAAATGTTGCAATGAAATCGGATTGAGCTACCGCGATCACTGTGTGATCGGATTGCGCTATCAAACTATTTTCAATTTTGCAGGAAAAGTTTCCCGAACGTGTTATTTCCGAAGAGGTGATCACAATTGGACGCCGAGATCTTGTGATTTAACACCTTCAGACTTTTTTCTTTGGAGCTACGTAATCCAATGCTCCACAATCGGTTCAAGTCCTTAAAGATGGAATTCGTAAAGTTATCGAGGATATACAGCCGCAAATGTGCGAACTGATCATGGACAATTTGAAAAAGGATATGGTCTTCCAAGCGTAGCAGTGGCGGCCATTTAATTGATTTTGTTTTGATATGTTAATGACAGACATTAACATGTTAATGACACGAATAAACATACATTGATTTCTCTTAAAAAATACTTGTTTTTTAAATATCAAAATGAAAAGTGTTATTGGAAAACCCTTTACAACAAAAACATTTCTCCTGTGCAGGTCTGAAAAATGACGAAACTTAACGAAGGAAGATCTTGTCAGCAAAAACATTTTGCGACCTAATTATCAGTCTAAAGAAGTATGGGAACAGTGTCTGGGAAGTTATTGGTTTCATGAGGAGTATCTTCTTGCTGTTTAGTAACAAAATATAGCCCACAATGAAGTGCAAACTCGATTAAAAGCAGTTTTTGCTAGAAGGACAGCAAAACCTGCTTTTAACCAAGAAGAAGAGCGACCACTCAGAAATGAGCGCCATTCGTGTTTTTTTAAAGGAGTCACCGAATTACACCATACCTTAAGGTCTCGATCAACTGCTATTCGAGAGCAGGATGGAAACCTCTGTGTTGATGTGGTACTTGATCGATGAGGTACTCGATACTTGGTGTGAACATTTTTCTGCCCTATTTAGCTATATTTTAATACCATCTAATACAGACCACAGATATGATCATTAAAGATTCATCCTATATGAAAAATTCACCATGGTCATTCAAAGATGTTGATTGCATTAATTCAGGACTCTTGATTCAGGACTCTTATATCCCGTGGGCTAATTTTGTCGAACTATTGACCGTATTTGATTGGTATGGCGAATTATGCCCGAAGAATGGAATGTGGTCGCGTTATACCCTATATTCAAGAAGGGTGATAGCTTTAAATGCGAGAATTGTGTGGTAATTAACTGTACTAATTTCGATCTGATGATGACGTCATTGAATGACTGTATGATCGAAAAGATGTTAAATACTGTGCGATTCTTTTATCTACTACTCCTCCACAAGGAAGTGAATTCCTCCTCTCCTCCTTTTCCGTCTGTTTTAATTATAATTATCTTATGTTATGTCGTAATGCGTTGGGATACCTGATTCGCCCGCTTAGAGACTGCTTGTTGCAACAAGAAACGAACCTGACTGCATGTTGTATATGTTAAGTGGCAGCACGTATAGGATGAGTTTTTTGGGATGTTGTGTCGGAAGATACTAACGTATGTTCCCTGAACAAGGTCGTAGGAGTCACCAATGTAAAACGCGTAGCTTTATGTAATTTGAAAAGTATTGAAAAGATTCAAACCGAGATAATTGCGTACTTGTCAATTATCTGAGTTGCTCTGAACTCCACATAGCTTTCCTTTGCAAATCATACAATTTACTGTCAAACGTTATCTTAACAAAAATTACTTCTCCGGTGGAGGAATTATCGGTGACTACCAAGGACCGATTTGGATTCGATCGAAATCGGCCAGTCGCTAATCAACGGGCTTCACTGCACAGATGATTCCTTCAAAGGAAATAAAAAATTCGATATCGGATCCGAAAGCGAATTTTGCTATATTATGAAAATCTTTTATCGAAAAATCCACTTTTATGAAACTAAAAATAGGATCTTCCGAAAGTCGTATGTCAAAATCCAACATATTTAGCTTTGTGTTATCGAAATTTAGCAATTTCTAGTGAATTGCAAACAACATAATGCTAACATCATGCTACAATTTCAGATTTAAAAAATTCGCAGCGGATCGCCAGGTATTCCAAGATTTCAAGTAAGCCTATAAAATACCAAGTGTATGAAGTTATCCCAGGATCTCATCTCAGAAAAAAATAAAATGTTCATCAGGTAATACTCATTTCATCCTATCCCAGGATTTTTCCTTTATTTATAGTCGGTAGAAGCTTGTACGATCTTGAGTACTTATTCCCCAAATTCGAACAATTCTGGGATGATTTTGAAAAATCCTGGGATGGGATGAAATGAGTATTACCTGATCAACATTTTAATTTTTCTTAGATGAGCTTCTAGAATAACTTCACACACTTTAAAACACCTATAGATCTGTGTAAAATGACAGTAATGAAGTCACAATGTTGTGTTCAAGTTGAGAACGGGCTATCGTGAACTCTTACACTAAGTGTTCGATAGGGAGATACGCTACCACCGATACTTTTTAATCTCATGTTGGAATACACCCTTCGTAAAAGTGAAATACCTCAAGACAATATCTTATTCCGACAATCCACTCAACATATGGGAATGACTTCACACATATTGATTGGATTAAAGAAATAGCTTCCGTTGGTCCAAAATAAACGAGTCCAAAAACAAAAATCTTTCTTTTTCGAGACCAAGTTGCAATTCTCGTGTAGATGAGGATATCAAGGTTCGCCTTAACACTGGCAATCGGGCTTTATATCTTCTACGTCCCCTGTTGCAATCAAACTATCTTGCAAATATGGATAAGCTGAAACTGTACAGATGGTTGATCAGACCCGTTGTCATGTATGGATATAAGAGTTGTACCTTAGTGGATGAGTACGAAAGATGGATTTTAACATTCGAAAAAAGAATTTTGCATAAGGCCCAAAACGAAGAGGTTGCTGTGGGCGAATGTTCTAATTGTTTCCAACAATATGAAGAGTTGGTTCGTGTTCATAACAAATGAAGTGTATTTATTGACACGGTACAGGCCAACAATGCCCTGTAAAATCCGTTAAAAAAATAAACGTATAAACAATATCAGTCAAGTTTATTTATTCATTATCTTATATGATCTCATCAATATATGATCATTTAAAAGCGAAAAAAATATTAGAAATTCAATTAGACCACCCAAAAGCACCCGAAACATATAAGCATACAGACATTTGTTTAAAGTATTTGACCAACATATAAAATTTAAATCGTTATGCGCGGTGTAGGAAACATACGCCTTTGTATACCGAATTAACTATCACCTCACGAAAATAAAATTGTATTTATCTTAAATAATAGTAAGATACGCACATCCCATACCTACTTATATGGTATTTAATTAATGGATTTTTAATGACTTAAGTAAATTCACAATCCATTTACAAAACCAAAAAACAACAACTATGTGTGCGTATAGATAATGCGGAAGGTAGATGGTTGTGCAACGTCTTCGCGTATACAAATTATAAATTTCACACCATAAATTAATTAATGTTAATCAAACGCTTTTAAAATTTTTAAATTTTTTAATGTTTAAATTAATTTGTATATTTATAATCCATTCAATCAAATATTTAACATTTTTATTTCTTTATTACTGTATTGGTTTTCAGTGGCATCGCTTGAATTAGAGCAATACATCAAAGATGACTTCACACTGTCGTTGCGACATATAAGGTAAGTTTTTATGATATATATGATTTATGTACACTAACAGCACGTGTTTTGTGTATATTTTATAGACTCTTAGCTATTTAAGTGTTTTTGAACAATTTGGCTATCGCAATATTCGATCTATAATTATCCAATGACCATGAACAGACTTTACTATTTGACACCATAACATGTGAGTGACAAAGTTACAATTTTTCGCAACAATCAAGGGACTAACAAATATCACAAAACGATTAAAAAAAACAAACTACCGGCAAATAGTTTCCCGGACAATAGCTCGTGGAGCAGGTAAACTCGGGTGGGGTTGCGTATACGATCTCACGGAAACTATCAACACAGAACACAAGTCAAATTTTGAGAAAGGTATGCGACGCAGCGAATGAAAAGAAGGACCCCAAAGGAAATAGGAAGAGGATGTTGAGAAAGGAACGACATTCCATTAATATATTTGACCTCCTTCTTGCTGTTACACGCGGTGCTCCGTGATCAGGAATCCCATGTGATAATCAGTAGATCTCTGTTGTACCGAGCGTTCCTATATGCTGCGCCTAACTCGACTCACTGCTGATTCTCCTCACACTGTTCCTTCTTTCTTTCAATTGATGAAAAAGTTATTTCTTTTCTTGTGTTCCAATGATACGCGATTGAAGCAATCTTCCCAGTCCGATTAATCAAACAAGTACCAATAAATCAAATCAATAATAGCACTCTGTTCAATCATATACACTGAGCTCTGTCCAATCATATACTTTGTTGAGCTGATAACCTCGATGTTCTCTACTTTAGGTTTTTTTTCTCCATCAAGAACAGAAAAAATCACGTTTCACGCCAAAAATGATACACAGGAGCTATGGCACAATCTCCACACCATTTTCCAATTTTTCCACAATTATTTCGTTTTCCGGCCGTTTCTTCTCTGGATGTTGGTTACTTAGTCGAGGTTCACACTGAAACTGCACATTCTCTCACCTCTTGCCTCTTTTAGTTTTTCTCTTCCAAAAAATTAAAGAACCTCTAGCTCTTAAAAAAAAAATTTCACTGTCGTTCTTATCTTTTTCTTTCACAGTCATTTCCCGTAGTGGTAAACTTCGCATCGGTGATTAGCCATCGCGCAACGAATTAATTCTCGTTTAACATGGAAACAAACAAAAACATTTTTTTTATTATATTGCGAATTTGTAACGATCTATCGGTTAGTTATACGAACAAGTGACCCTCGGATCACCGCCCAGGTGGCGCAGTGGGTAAAGCTGCGATAGTTGGAGCGGGAGGCATCCGGTTCGGAAAAATGCATGGAGATTTTTCACCATAAGATTACAATCTGTGGTGTGAATGAACACAACTATGGCCCCTGTTGAAGTGCACAGCTCATGGGCCGACCCATCTTGCATGTCAGAACTATAGGCTGACATGGAGCTATGCAATGTGCAGATGGTTAGGAAAATCGGACCTATAGCCGTACGTCCTCGAATTGGCTGTAATGGCGTTAAAGTAAGGACGTAAATAAGCAAACCGCGAACAAGTAGGGAGTGCCTTGAGCTCCAAAACAGATTAGAGATAAGATGAAAAAAGCGACATAAAAAGCGAAGATTTTGGGTGGGTTTAGAACCAAGATAAGAGACAAAGGTAATATAGCAGGAAATCTCATTCATTTGAAATGTAATTTCGCTAATGGTGGTCGAACTGATGTCGCCTAGTTATCAAACACATCATACCAAACGTCACAGTGTATAGCATTTTGTTCAAGGAGAAGTATGATCTCATCGATTGTTCTCAATATTTTTAATAAAACGATTACTTTTGGTCATATACGCTATTAATGAGCACTGACTTCTCGAATACTAAGCACATTAATATGTCTTACGAAAGCTCATAAAATCCGTAACATATGGCAAATTTATTTAATTTTTTCCTCAATTAGTAGTGAATAAGAGCTACAATACTTACAAATTATGAAAGCTCTTCCGGTACACACTTTTGAACCAGCGACAACCCTCAAATAAACCAGACTACCGGAGTTTATCGCAGGATCATTTGTTAAGTAGCCTAACTCAACTTACGTAAAGCTTGAATAATTAAGTTCATCGTTTGTTTCGAAAACGAATGCTTTTTCCTCCAACCTTCTTTAAGTTTAGTTTTCGTTAAATCTGGTTGGGTTTCTCTTAAATGATCACTGAGACGGTATACTGTTTCGAATGGAAGTAATAATCGAAGACAGTGGTGGCAGATTTCTCGAATATGAGCTTTCAAACGTTAATTGACATGCCCACAACAATACCATTTCAAAACACGAACCATTTCAATCTGTCGCAACTATCTAGGGACGAACGAATATCACAAACCGATTTTGAACCGGTTTGATGGTAACAACTTATCGTATGTGAATAAAATTTTCTTCAAGCATACAGATGTAAGATGCTGTTTCGTAGATGATATTACTGTAAAATTCCGACTTCCTCGTTAATATTTCGCACACTGAACTTGCTGATCTCGAATTTCTCAAGTCGATTGTTCTCCGGGTTTTCAATAAACATTGCAAAAAAATTAGTTTTGGTCAAGCTAAAAAACACGTATAAAAGGTTAATGTGAGCATTGTCTAAAATCTGAAGGATATTAATGTGTCTTACAAGATATTAAAAAAAGGTTAAGTTGTTGTGGCTATGCTATCGCACACTTAGACCAATTTTGATCCGTTGTGATACCACTCTATACGGCTATAGGTCCGAGTCTTTTCGACTCAGACCTAGACCTATGATACCGACTCTATACGGCTTTAAGGTCCGAGTAGAACCATCTGCGCATTGCATAGCTCCATGTCAGGCCTATAGTACTGACATGGAAGATGGGTCGGCCCAAGGATTCTAAACACGACAGAGGATCCAGATATGTTCATTTTTCACCACCGATCGCACCGCCCAAACGATCGAAGGTGAAAAACCCATTTTGCATCCTGCCTCGAATCGGATTCGAACCCGGTACCTCCCGCTCCAACTGCCGCAGCTTTAACCACTGCGCCACCTGGTGACCACCCAGGTTTACAAGATATTAGAAGTTACAAGATATTAGAAGGCTCTTATTTCTTTCCATAACTCCATTCTCTCGTGTGTAGTATATATAAGAGCCTCAATAGTTATAAGTTTTGAAAGCTCATCTCCTCTAATATATAGGTCATGATTTCCAATACACACTTTTAAATCAGCAACAACCTTCAAAATAACCTCTATACCGGACTTTTTTACCGCAGGATCAATTGTTAAGTAACTAGACGACAAAAGCTGAAACAATTTAGTTCATCGTTTGCTTCGAAAACGAAAACTTTTCCGCCTAACTTCTTTAAGTCGTCTAGTCGGGTTTCTCTTTAAGATCATTGGTATACTGTTGCGAAAAGCATGCCATAAAAGACCTTCGAAATGAGATTTAACGTCTCGAAATAATTCATTGTACAGAGTGTTGATCATACCCGTTGTCATGTTTAGATGTAAGAGTTGGAGCTTGACGAATGAGTACAAAAGATGGTTTCTTACATTCGAGAGAAGCATCATCTGCTTGTTAAAAATGGCCTGAAACGCGCCTTTGATGGCACATACCGAGTTCTTTTCAATCACAAGATCAAGAGTTTAATGCGAATTTCTGATATCTTGCATGAAATCAAAGGACAGCGAGAATGATACATTGCGATAGAGAGCGGTCTGGCTACTTATATTTGCTTGGAACAGTATGAGGAGCTGGTTTGTACCATCGTTACTCTGATAGAGTCAGATGGTTGATACTGTATGGCCTGTAAAAGACGTCAAAAAAATAATACATTGGAAATTGTGAAGTGCATTAATTTGTGGCAGATGTCTGATGGTTGACTTTCTTGTAATTATATGTGTCTTCAAACGTTGATTGAGATACCGACAATACCATTTCATAACAGAAATCATTTCGTGCCATTCCCGTATCGTGAATTTTCTCAGTCATTTCTGAAATTTTGGTCCGATTTGTTAATACAATTTTGCAGCCAAAAAGTTCATATTCCACAGAAGTTCCTGCAATATTCAGTATTTCGTAAAAATTCTTCAATTCTAGCTAAGCTTTGTTTTGGTATCTTTGGTTGTGGTATGTATATACGAGTTTTGGGCCTTCTGATCGTCGTGAACTTACATGTCATATACTCTCGCTCGTATAATGGACGGAGTGAGTGTATATGAAGTTTTCTTCCTTGTGTAAGGTTTGAAATGAGTAGTAAAAAACAGCTTGTCGACGTCATTGAATGACTGTGATGACGTCATTGAATGACTGTGTCATCGAAAAGATCAATTCCATCTCATCAGGCATATGCTACCTGACTTGATGTTTGTGCTGTGCGATTCGTATATGTACGCTTAATCGTGACGCGACAGCTCTAGCGAATTACAAAATCTTAACCTGATGATAATTGTATTTTTACGAATTATTTGGATTACTCTGAACGCCACCTTCTTCTTTCTCGTTGTAAAAGTTGAGTCATAATTCCCAAAGACTAGCCTCAACTCAGAATTGTTAAGTACTATAAGTTCATAGATTCTATCGATAAGGAAAAAATCATTTTTCTGCAATAGTGCACCATTGTGGTTCAGTTTGAAGCAATCATTCTGGTTCTCTTTTGCGTCAATTCCTGTTTTCTTGGAACCTCACTTCCAGTATGTTTTGGTTCCAAATGAGTTGATCTAGCTTTTTTCGTATAGTCTTCAAAAGAAACGAGGTAAGACTAATTAGTCTATATGCCTTGAATTGAATATCGGGATGTCCACCTGTTTTAAGTATAAAGGATACAATCATCTTTCTCTTTTTATAAAGGATGTAACTAAAGGCGTTACTTGCATTAAAGATATGAATCTGATGCATAAGAATCTATTTTATTCTTTGCTGCAGTAAAATAATTAATGGCTCATCCGACACCTTTATGTTTTTATATTTTCCCGACAGACTCTGTATTCTATTATAAGATTCATAAACCTCATTCAATATATCACCATAAAGGGCCTAGAGAACTTGTCTCAAGAAGTACAATAATAGTTTCATCTCGGCTGTTTTACCTTCACTCTTTCATCTGAAGAGGGCTTATTGCATTTGTATGATCCTTTCAGAGTATCTCTAGGACACTGAATCTATATGTAGTCTACGTAGACTACCTTTATGTAGTCCATCTTCATTTTCAAGCACAATAGTCGTCCTTTCGTTATGAATACTGGCGTTAGGATGAAAGGCATCATCCCTGGATCATGAACAAACTATTTTCCTGGAGGTTTGACAGGGCAGCTATCATTTTACACTGAAAAGATAATAATAAGCATCTGATTCAAAAACCTGTTCCATATCATCAAACTACTCAAGGGTCTCTCTATCTTAGAGCATACTATAGAGATCTGAGATGGGCTTTGTATAGGATTCACCTTACTGGTCTGAGAGCTCTTATATCTTGTACTGCTGCATTTTTAGTATATGTATAGATCAAAACTCATTGATGTGCATGTGATGAGATTGTGAAGCCTTATCAAATGCCTCCCAGTTGGTGATCTGCGTGTCTATATAAGGACAAGGTAGTGAGTACTCAACAAGGACTTAAAAGCATTGTGCTTTATTTTAACCAACTTAATTTTGCCACAAAACTGTATATTACTGATAAATAATATTGTTAATCGAATTTTTTTTTCTTTTCCAGGCCGCGACGAAAATTTCAAATCTCGATCGAGGCATTATTTGTCATTGATTTCCCAACCCTCAAGAACAAATTCCTTTTCTATCTCGATCGTAAAAATAAACGTGTTACAATCGATATAACAACCGTCTCACAAACGCTATCGAAACACATCGAAGCCAATCAATTTAACGAAACAACAACAATACGTTCGTTAATCTTCAGCTTCCATTCAAATTCCATCACATTGTTTGTCGATTGCAAAGAGGTGGCCAAACAAAATATGGAATTTAATTTTTCGAAATTATATTTCGAAATGGATGATCCGACAGTGAAATTGTTCCGCGAACGAAAATATCCTTTGCACATTGATTCGTCGGTCGATAAGGCGGTCACCCGATCGAATTGCGAGAAGCGAACAACTCGCAAAAGTAGTAATGCGATCAACAATCGAAAATATCTCAAGGAGAATGAACGATCGGAAAAGCTCTTGCGTCGCAAAGAGACGCGCCTGTTGAAATTCGAGCGTGATCCAATTGACGAGATGATTCGCAAAAAGAAGGATGGGAATAAAAAGCGCGACACGAGATGGTATAATCGGGAACAAAATGATCGACACGTTGTTAACGATGATGAACGGGTTAATGATATATATCGGCGTGGGGATATGCCATCGATGCATGGTGATTGTGATGGTATGTACATGAATTATTTTTATTATTTATTAAATTTTCATAAATATTTGATCAAAAAATTGAGATATTGGGAAATCTACTAATTATTAGTTCAAGTGGTTTTTCGTAATAATCGAGAGCGATGTAATTAGTCTACGGAGTGAACTAAGTGTATGCTTATATAAACTATGTGTCTGGCTTTGATAGTTAAAATGATTAACTAGTCATACTTCAACTGGTCAAGTTTCTTTTCAGTATCTTTTTTTAACCCGATTGGATTTGTCTAAAATTTGTATAAAGAGGTAGTGTTTCTGGTCGCTCCATTATTAGGTGATAACCAGAAAGATCATTAAAATATGAAACAACGATCAAAATGTTTCTTAAATTATACGAAGTTAAAAAATCTAAGGTGTCAAACAGAGGCAGTGGCGTAACTACAAGGGCGCAAACCCCGCGATGCGGGGGGCCCAAAAAAATGGGGGGCCCGCCGCAACGTGGTCCCGTAGCCTTTGTTATTATCATGAAGAATTGTTTCATGAATTAGCTGAAGTTCCAATAATAAAATTTCCAATAATATTGGTGAATACATTAAATACCGGAATTTGATACTAGATGTCATTACTAGTTTATGCATTATAAATATACATCATGGACAGATAGGTGTTTAGAAAGCCCTATTCAATACCTATCAAAATTCAATACCTGCTAAAAGTTTTTGTTTTGATTGAGCACATCCATGAAACGCTCTTGCAAAAACACAGTGCTTTTTGTGGTTTAATCGCTTCAAAAGTAGTGATTTTGACATCAAGGACAAAGAGCACTCATTGAGAGTTGATCAACCAACAATTTCCACATGTTTGAAAGCCTTGGGATTCATCCAAAAAAGATGAGAAATTGGGCGACATACGAGTTGAAGCCAAGAGACGTGGAAAGACGATTTTTCATGTCGATTTTGCAAATATTCACGGTGCCAAGGTCATGCTGTGCATATGGTGGGACCAGCTAGGTGTGATCCACTATGAGCCGTTGCCAAGTGGCCAAACCATCAATCCCCAACTCTATCGTCAACAATTGGTCCGATTGAAGCAGAAAATCCAGGCAGAGCGGTTCTCACGTTTGCGACCAGATAGGAGTCAATCATTTTCCACCACGTTAACGCTCGGCCACATATTGCGGTGCCGGTCAAAAATTAGGTGGAGAATAATGGATGGGAAATTCTGCCTCAACAGCCTTATAGCCCAGACCTTGCTCCTTCCGACTACCACCTATTTCGATCCATGCAAAATGCCCTACCAAAAATACGCTTCAATTCACGATACCTTGAATCGAAAATTGACTCGATTCATTTTTGGCCGCGAAGCCGGTGCAGTTTTTCTGGGATGGAATCCATAAATTACTAGAAAGATATGGGAAACAGTTGTGGGTAGCGATGGGAAATACTTTGGATAAAAAATCTTGTGACATTTTTCACGATAAAGGCCCAAACTTCAAAAAAAATTCTGGTTTTTAATTCATACCTGATAGCTTCCAGTGTTTCGCAAGTATTGATATGTTTATTATTGTTTCTTACGTTATCTGTAACAGCCGCAAAAGTGGAACGTTTTTTTTCTAAATTGAAAATAATAATAAATTAATTTTCGATGAGCAACATTTTTTATTACTCTGAAGGCAAAGATATGCAAGGTGGAGGGCGGATAGTCTATATTATATTTTGCGGGGAGGCCAACAATTTGTAGTTACGCCACTGAACAGAGGGTTGGTATATAGATTTATACACCTTTTGTAAATTTGTATAAATCTATTCGATGCTATACTATGAAGAGAACCAATCTAATCCATTTTTCTGGGGTTGCTGTCTTGTGCATTATTGCTGATTTATTTTTTGCCATTGGCCAATAACTGTAATAAATTAACCACGTCGCAACAGGTACCTCACCAACTTTAAATACGAATTCGTGGTGCACATTGTCTAACGAATATATTTGCACACAACTAATTTATGGCATCCGGAGTATGTTAAGGTTTGGTCAACGGCGAGAACCGAATGCGAGCCCGCGACGTGATGAGAAACTCCCTTAACCACTAAGCTTATTTTGACTATAGCTACTATGGGCTCTGCTACTATAGTATAAAGAGCTTTTGTATAAAGGAAGGTAAAAAGCTTCAATTCGATTTTAAGTTCTATAGTTCATTCGGATTTTTATCGACTAAATCTCATTTTCTTCCCCATCAGCAAAATACCGTTTCAAAACCAGTGTTAGGTATACTTCGGTAGATAGGCCATGCATAGCGCACTGTAAATCATGATCTTTTACATAAACATGATTTGCGGCAGTAAATCTATTTTACAGGTTTCTCGTCTTTCGCTCCGGGCTCGAAATATATGTGTATTTACACAACGATGTTTTCCTCAGTTAGATGCTGACCAAGTCTCCTTTTGATTCATAAAACCGAGGATACAAAAAAGTTCACCATATACTACAAAATACTTTTATACAATTTTGGCTGTCGTGTATATCATCGTGTCAAAATCAAGTCTAAACCTACGTTAGGTAAGCAACGTCATCACTATGTCTTAAGCCCGGCTTACCATAGACCCACTTTAGATAAGCATTACTGAATATTCACTAGCTTATTACTTAGCAATTACTGTGCTTCGTCCTTAAATAAATTTAGCAATATCTAAGCTTATCCAAATATTATTGAGTAAGTATCAGTTCGGTTGTTGATACTTAGTTATCAATGTCGTCTTGTTGTTTAAAAGAATTCCCTATTAGAATATTTATCTATATCTACAAAATCATTCCCATATATTTTATAAAATCAGCCCATTCATTAATCCGTTTAACCTTATTATCTGTGGCCATAAATATTAACTTTATTATAGATCGATATTCTTTGACAACTTCGCCCAGTTGATCAATGATTCTATATCGTATCTGGACCTAGTTTTTAATATTTGGCAAGTAGCTTTGCATTCATTCCTCTTTTACCAAACTTCAGATCATAAATCATTTTGTTTTTGGAATTATTTACACTCGAACGTCATCTTCAGAAAACAACTTTCAAATTTAAGTCGTTCTCGCCCTCCAAACTTTTCCTTATACTTAATCAACTTTCTGATGAAACGATGCTTATCTCCACAGGTCTTCATTCGTTTTCTTCCTATGGCGCTTGAATTTGTTTGTACTTATTTATTTACAGCATCTTCTGTACTCAAAGTTTTTCCTTTACTTCCATCAAATAAATCATTTATTTAATCATTATTTTTTTAAAGTTGGCTATGGATCGTGTGGAAGCGTACTATTATCTCAATAAGAGCTTTCGATAGCGTAAAACCTTCCATAACACCAAATGAACATGCTAATTCTCCTTCTTTGAAATTTTCCTCGAAAAGTTAGCAACTTCCATCTTTAGAAAAGTGACGTTTCTCAGCCATGAGCAAACCACATGCTTGGCATATATATTTTGGGAGCTTTTTCCAACCTGCCTGAAAATAACAATGTCAATACATTAATTACCTCGGATATTTTTCCACTTCCTCTGGTGTACAAATCAGATCATATCTAAGTGCTATTTTATCTAGATTATACTCCCATGACTTCATATGTTGCCTCTATCCGTTCACTACAAAGAGCTCACTGACAAACCTTTCTATGTATACAATTAATCTTTCTTGGTATACTGTTTGAGGTCCCTTTAGATTCATTGAAATTTTCAAAGTTACTTTTGTCTGTTACAGTATGCTGCACAAACTGGTCTTTCAAATTCTCTTTGGTTGTTCATTTATGGGATAGTGTGATTGGATAATATTGAATAGGCAATTATTCTCTCCTGTAGAGTTAACCTTTAATTTTTTGTTTGTAGGCGTAAAATGTGCCTATCCAGTTTTTGGATCTTTTATATAAAAAAGTTCTATAATTTTTTCCATTTACTCTTGTTCCACAATCTTTTTCCATCTGCTGTATATTAAAGACGATGTATGGTCTAGCCTCAAGAGGTCCTTACCTATTATATCGACCAGTTTTATATTATCTGGTAAGATGTGATCATACAATTCTTTTGGCTTTCCGGAGATAGGTTTTTCCATTTTTGTGTTGCCTGAACTAATTTGAGATCTGCGATATTTTTTGTCTGGCGTTGTTTGACTTCTTCTTTAGCATTTTTTAGTTGTTTATTCAGCCCTGTAAATAAAAAGGGGTAGACCCACATTAAATCAGTTTTCGTGTAGCAGGAAAAACGAAATGGTTAGGTTTTCCCATTACTACTTTACCCGTCAATTGTTTTGCGAATTTCGTATATAGTGATAGCGTTGGTAGATGAAAGTTTATAATAAGCTTCACTTATTATGTTTCATACGGGCTTCCTTGTCTCTATAGCCATACGCTACACCTGACCCTACCTGGTAGGCAGGAGTGGTTGTTTCTTTATCTATGAAGACGCCAATTTGGTTGGTTTTTGAACTTATCTGCTTCTCTTTTTTCAGGAGCGCACTTGCTTATTTCCGGTCAGCACAAAAGTTGAAAAATCAGCTATTTTTAGACGTCCAGTTCTTTTCATACTGTCTGTGTACTTGTTTCATATTAACGTAAGAATTCATCTGTTAGATTACATAAATCTTTGGTATTCTTAGTTCTTACTGCTCAATGACTTGACGTTGGTTACTTCCATAATTTTTTATTGCTGTATCTTTTGTCCTACTACTTCGTATTAAGCCTGCAATTGATTTTTTGTTTTTTCTTTATCTAGTTTCAATCCATCTTGGATAGTAACATTTTTTGATAAAACACTGTTTATCTTTTGGGTTACGTTTTTACAGACTACTTTTCTAAAAAGACTTTTTCTTGTTGTTTTATGTACAGTAAGAGTATGCTCTACTAAGCTAGATAGGCACTCATGTGCTATGCCCTCACATACAATTTTTTTATAAATACCTAAAGCTCGTTTTTAGAAGCTTGCCTACATCTGTTGTACCATTTATAGCCCGCATTTTTTTCCTTGTAAATAACATATTTTGTAGGGTCTATTCCGTGTACCATGTTATGCCATTCATGTCATACCTGAAATAGCGTATATATACGATTTTGTCTTTTAGCCCCTCGGTTGGGTAACGAATAGTTTTGACTTGACAATATTTACTACCCTGAAGCTTATATATTTTTTGTCAATCCTACGCCTTATTTGAGCTTTTTGGATGCCAATTATAATTAATTAGTGTTACATTTTGCCTAAATTAATATTATTTTCAATATTTTATTTTATATATTTACAGAGGCCTTCACCAAAACACTAACCGAACTCCATGTGATTATAAAACAATTACGCGAAGATGTCAGCAGACAAACAACCGAAATACAATATCTGAGACGTTTGATGGAAAATTGTGCCGCATGTCAGGTTCACGTAGAACCCGAAAGAATCAGCCTATGCAAGACAGAAAATCCGTGCTATCCGGGTGTCGAGTGCCACGATTCACGGGACGGACCACGATGTGGCCATTGTCCGCGTGGCCTGATCGGCAACGGCAAAACATGCAAACCAGAAGTCACATGCGCCGATCGTCCGTGCTACACGTAAGTCCAAAATGATATACATTAATTGTGCATCGCGCGTATAACATGTTAAATTACACACATGTATGCATATGTTCGCGATATCTGTTTCATGTTTTATTATCAATTTTGATGGTGTCTGCGGACAAATATTTTATGTTATCGGCAACGAAAACAAGTCATTAAATTTTCTTTCATTATTTTTATTGCGCACGTATAAATTTTCAATTAAAAATAATATTTTTTTTAGTGCATTCCAAACTAATGTTGTTTCAACGTTTAATTAATGCAAATGTTATCGTTATTGGCGTGTGATTGTGTTAAAACATTATAGTTGTAATAAAATTTATAGGTTTTCATGCCATTGAACAGATAGACCTTGTAACTATTATCTAATATATATTCTAAATGGAAAAGATGTGTTTCTACCCAATGGTATCAAGATCGGAGTGAAATTTGAACACTGTATATACGCTATGACTTATAAGCACAAAGCTCTCGCAATACAATATATGTATGAAGCGAACATCTGCTGCACAAAATAAATTGAAAATCATTGCATACAATTTTCCCACTTTGTTGCATTCACCCATGGATTTTTTTATAGGGATTTCAAGTTTTTTGTTTTTTTGAAGAGGAGGACATTCTCGTTATATGAACAATCGTTGCTGTGTATAATTTGTTATTTTTCAAACATTTTGCTTTTTAACACAACGAGACAGTAATGAAAATTTGTGCTACAACAAAAAATCAAAACAATTACAATTTATGAAATAATAATATCTTTTAATAACAACACAACACAACCAACGAACGAGATAATGAGAACAAGTTTAACAAAAAGCATAAAAAAAAAATTTCCGTGGGAGAAAAATGGCTGGAAACGTGAAAGTACCATACAAGAAAATTATATATCTCTAA
This sequence comes from Tipula lateralis, assembly GCA_963932295.1. Lineage (NCBI taxonomy): Eukaryota > Metazoa > Arthropoda > Insecta > Diptera > Tipulidae > Tipula > Tipula lateralis. The sequence continues at coordinate 149,186,510 of OZ010736.1, read as the reverse complement.
CGTTAACTAGTTCACTTGGTATGTGCACAGATTGCACCATATTGTTACATTTTGAACCGAATGGCCGGGAAATTGGGGAAAATTCACTAAATCCGTATCGTCATTCAATACGAAATGAGGTAAATTATAGGCCAATGCCAAAAAAAACAATAACAATAATAATGACCAACTCTTTAACGCTTTCCAATATAACATTTTAAATTATAATTAAGAAGTGAAATCGTCGCAACATAATATTTGGTCATATATAATGTTGGCGCCATATTTTGTAAACAATTCGCAGAATACAATTTTTGTACTGTAACAGCATCTTAAGGTGTCAAATTATATTCGATTGAATTAATTTTAATTACAAGACGTATAAATAAGTCAAACAGACGATTGATATACGAGTAAATAAATCAAAATTGAATAGATTTCCGTTTTGAATTGCTCATTTACGACCGTACAATACAGAAAGACTTATGTTTATTACTTAATAACATTTATGATTAATAAATAAGTGAATAACTGTTGCAATTCTGTTGCAAAATTTATGCATATCAGTATACCAAAATATAATATGTTATAAAATCTAACTTTATATATAACAAATAACTTATAACAACACATTTTATTCTCATATCTTGTGCTGTCTGTGTGTGTGTATGTATACCGCGCGTCGCTCATATACAAAAAAAAATCTTATAACTTTGTGTGTTTTCAAGTTTCTTGAACACAAAATCAAGTTCGCCTACGCAACCGCGTTTTTCATTCTTCTTGATATGTTATTATATATGTTGTTGTTGTTGTTCTGTACACATATCTTATATATACATATATGAAGTCAATCTTATAATATGTACATGAGTCTTATACATATTATTACGCGTCGTCTTTTTTGATTGTTATAAAGGACACTACGACCTCGCTATGCGTTGTTTTACCTTGCGTTTTGTCGAAGTTGCGTATTTATCCATTGTTAGAATTTTACATGTAAAAACGTATTACATTTAACGTAAATTACATGTAAATAAAACGAAGACAACATCAGTCGCAGTGCCATCTATTTTAAAATGTCAAAAATTGAACAACGTTCATTTTGCTCATTATTAATTACATATATAAATGCACTGTTGGGCGTGTAAATTTACACAAGGTTTGTTTTTACATTCTATATTATGTAAAAACGTAAAAACGATTTTATGTAAAAGAAACTGATCTCTTATTAAATCTAATTGTTGCTAAAACACCATCTGTTAACAAAATTTCTTACTATTTAATGAATAGAGATTGTGAAATAGTTAACTGTTACAATTGTTTTCGGCTGCATACTGAATGCCAAAACATTTTTTGATTTAGATTCAAATTATTAACAGGTAAATTTCATTAAAATCATGTTAACTGGTTCGGTTGAAGGTGAAAAAAATCGTTTTCCAACTTAAAACGCGGACTTGAAATCTAACTGATTTTGAAAATACCAATTTATCAAAATTATTGATAATGAGCAAAGCGAAAGTTGGTAAATTATTGAGATTTGAAAATTTTTACATGTAATTTACGCTGTTTTTTACTTAATTTACACAAAAAAAAATGTAAAAAACAGCGTAAATTACATGTAAAATCCCAACATTGGATAAAACGGTATTTGAAAGAAATCTGACCTGTTAAGTAAACCTGTTAATAATTTTAATCTTAAACAATAATTATTGTGACATTCAGCTTGAAGTCGAAAAAATTATACACAGTTAATTATATCCCAAATTAAATTCATAAAATAGTAAGAAATTTTTTTAATAGATGGTGTTTTAGTTACAAATAGATTAAATAAAAGATGGCGCGTCAGTTTTTTACATATAGAATGTAAAAAATAACCTTATGTAAAAAACACGTTTTTTACATGTAAAAAACCGTGTAAATTACATCGTGTTATTTATACGCTTAACAGTGTATTTACCAAATACATTCTTGAGATAGAAATAAAATGAGGGAAGCTGCTAAATCTGTAACAGCATGGAGTGGCTTTATAATGAAATTGGAGTCCTTGCTATCCATTTAAGTTATAATCAGATTTAACGACCCCTCCTCCTCCTGTCACTCAGGCTCGATTGACTCTCAAATAGGAATTGTGATCCAAAAACAGTGCAGTCTATGGGAAGAGTATGAAAAATATCGTTCCTAATTTTCATTTGGAACATGTGTTAATGCAGAGAACAATGTCCCGCGAGAATGCTCATTAAAATCCTCAAGATCTGAAATTCTTAATGATTTATCTGCTAATATCTATATATATGGAAAGGATATAATCTAAGCAAAATTGTAGGTGTGACTGGGCCAAATGATTAGCAAATTCTTCAGGAGCCATCACTTCGCTTAATAGGAAAGGTCTGCATAATTGGGGTTTTATACTTTTTGTTTCCTTCCATAGTGAGTAGTTTGTATTATCATCAGAGGTGATAACAGTTCGCTTAAGCTGTTGTGATTTGCTATTAAGAATCGTCTTGTCAGATGGACTTCTCGTTTGTTGTCATTTTCTCCAGTTTTCTTTTTTTTCTAAGATGAGATTCCGAATTTCTCTGAAATAATTTTTACCAATGGTTTTGGATATTGTTCTATTAGTATTATTCCAAACAGCTATCTGAATGATATCAGTGAAATTTTCTATCTCTTCTTCTAGTTTCTAAACCGTTTTTAGTCGAGTTGAGCTTAGAGATTAAGCTTGCTTTTTAATTCAGACCTGAAGCTCTTCCAATCATTTGTTTCAAGAGTTGGTCTCGTTCTTTCTAGTAATCTTTCTAGACAACGGGATAAGGAACTCCAGTAGATCAGGAGTTTTACCTGCATCCGTGGGCCAATATGTTGGCTTGCCAGTGAAATGTACGTTACATACCATTTCTACTATAGCATTTTTTAGTTCGTAACCTTTGGTTGTTGTTCGTAGCCTAGAGCCAAAATCAACATGCTTAGCATTAAAATCACTCCCTAGTATAAATCAACACCGCACTTTCCGAAGCCGTTGCTTGGTAGATATAATTTCTACTATGGTTATTGATAGGGTGATTGATAATGGTGGCATTCATGGTTTTTAATATAGTTTTTTTTATTATAACAGCAGTTCACCTCTTGCTTGGTTATCCGAATGAATTGTTTTATAAAATTGATAACCCTGAAGTAAGATTGCCTAGTAGAGTGGGTCTCAGATATCAGACACACATCGATATATTCATGCTTTTTATTTTTAATTCCGTTAGCATTCCAAGTAGCAATTCTCAGGTTTTCTTGGTATATCATTTTGATAGAGTTGATTAGTATAATATATCAGAATTTCCCTGCTCCAATCTTTGTAGCCTTTTAGAAATGTTGCTAATGGCATTCATAACATATTGCATTATTTCCAGCATAGTATAAGTAGGGTTAAAAGCTGGTCCGGAACTGACTTTTTCTGTCTCAGCTACTTGCGCATATTGTTATTCCACCTCTTACATGATGACTAAAAGATTTTAATGGTTGACTTTTTTGTAAATTCGTTTGTTTACTCAGATTTCTTCTTTTTTGAAAATCTCTCGCTACCAGACATCTTCGGTAGTTTGCAGGATGAGCTTGTGCACAGTTTTTTTCGAACTGAGTTTTTTCTGGCTTAATCTGTGACAGAATTAAATGCTTAGACGATAACTCGTACAAGGAGTGGCTCTATGATAAACTTGGTGTTATTGCTATCTATTTGAGTTGAAATCAGGTTTACAAACCTCACCCTATACTCTAAGGAGTAAAGCTATACTCTTTATGCTCTACTTGGATCGTAGTTTGTTTTAAACCCTCTGCCTTAAATAACATTGATTGTTCAAAACTCTTCCATTGTGGTATGGTTCTGGAACGTATGTGTCTATGATTCATATTCATAACCTCATCTAACCTACCAATGAACATGGAGAAAGAATGCTGTACTTAACAATCGATTATGATCTAAATTAAAGGAGCACAGAGTTTCACCACCATCGAACATCTATTTGGAAACAAACATCTTTTCTGATTCAAATTAACCAAGTGATAAAGTTATACCTTGAGTGTGGGACCAGACTATGGTTGTCATGTGTGGATGCAAAAACTATCTACCTGAGTGCATGTGTATAAGTAGTTTATATGGTGATTAGTGACATCCCTTTGAAGACGCTTAAGTTTATGATCATATATATTTCTATCATAATTCAAGAACTGAGATTATTGCTGATTTATTGATGTTGGATAGTCGACAAGAGATTAAGTTGTCCTATCTCTTCTTGCACAGATCATCACATATCTCTTTTAAGATAAAACGGGCCAATCGACCAGCCAATACATTTCCTTTGATATCCATCTCACTGCGTATCTATAGTGAAATCTAATTCATTCTGTGGTCTAGTCGATTCAATTACCGTCTCTAAACCAAGTTTCGATGAAACAGTATTAGAACCAATCACCTTTGGAGCAGCCTAGCTTATAATATTCCCCTTTGCATAGAGTACTGCTCCCTGCTCTCAAAATTGCAGCAATTTCCGCTTAAAACATAGTGGCGTACCTAACAAGGGAGAAAATAATTGCAACTCAGAATTTGGTTTGTTTGACCCAGAGCCAGCTAGATTACAGCGTCATATCATTACCGGAGAGATAGGATGGGTTGTTGTAGTCCCATATGTGTTTTTTGGTAATAATTACTCAATGTGGGCAGTTGAGTTTCAACCCACCTTCCCCGATATTTGACACAATAGATTGTATGAGCTGCACACCTGCGGATCCAATACAGTAGGTGTGGTGTGCATAGCGCCCATTGTGGGCCAGATAAATAATTCTTTGAAGGCGGTTTAGGTTTCAAGTTCTAGCCAAGAGCTTTTTCGATGCTACTCACGGTTGGTTTCAAAGATTTGTTGTGTTTATTTGTGGTGTTTAAAGGTGATGCAGCTGGTGGTATTACTATCTCTGCTGATCGTTATAAATTAGAATTAAAAGTATTATTTCATAAGGGTGCAGGTTGTGTTTCAAACCGAGAGTTCAATGTTGACGAAACTGGCTTACTTAGCTAACTTTTACCAAGACTGTCAAAAAAGACATATCTATTATTTACACTTCAAGGACGTTTTGGTAGATAATGCTTTAACTCACGTAGTATATATTGATGATCTGGCAAAACATGTCAAATTTGTATTTAAACCCTCGTACAGCGTATCCTCAAACATCGAAAATATCAAAAATAAGAAACTCATCACGAGTTCGATTCTCGCCGTTGACCAAAAATTTACATGCACGGATGACATAAAAAGCGATTGTATCTAACAATAATTCGTTGGACTGACCACCTACAATGTGCACGAATGGTTCGTAAGGTCTTCCACATTGTAATCCACTTTTGCATCGTTTCGGTTGCATTATGTTTTTTGGAACATATCTACGACGCAAAGCGAGGTCTTGGTGTATATTTAAAAAATTGGTTCGTCGAATAATTTGTTAGTGTATTTTGGACTTGCGGTTGAAGAGTTAATAGGATCTATATAGACCAAAAAAAACTGTAAATTTTGTTACCTTCGAAAGGCAACCGAGCGTTCCCTCGAGACCTTATTTAACATTTACAAAATTCCACGAAACCGAAAGCTTCAAAAGTGAAATGACACAAATAACATGCCTTCGAAAATTATATATATTATATAGGTATTCGGCCATCAAAGTGTTATAAATTTGTACATTTATAATCGAAACATCTTGTTATACAGCCAGGTTCCTTTCGACGAAGACGAAGAAGGGATGACGATAAACAAGATTTAGATTACATATATACAGCTTTTTTATCGTGTTCCATTTAAATTCAAATTAGTTTTTTGGGTTTGTGTTCGTTCAAAAAATAAACATTTACAATATTTATGCTGTGGTCGAGAGAATATATTATTATAAATCTCGCGAAATTTAACGGAAACAAATTAATTTTATGTTTTGTTGGACATTTGGAAATTACACGAATTAATTAAATAGTCATCAGATACGCCTACAACGAAATGGTTTATTGTAGAAATAGTAGTTTTCGGAATTAGTCAAGCATTTACTAATTTATAGAAATATGTACATCCGGTCCATTGTTTAATCGATATATACCTCAAATCGTTATTAATAACCATGATGGATTTGTGGTTCAATCTGTGGCTTTGGAGCGGGGTAGCAGGTTGCAAAGGTAGTTTGCCCGTCTAATTACGATCGGTGGTGTGAATGAACCCATATATGACCCCTGTTTGTGTATAACATGTATTACCATAAATGTGATTTAGAAAGACGGTAGTTAGTCGTCAAAGAGACTCGGATACAAAAACACAAAACCATTCCATCAAATTGACCCAAACAGCCCACATGTTCAAGATATGATGGACGGAATTCACTGCCGCTATATCATGTAGATATAACCTCTGCAGCTTCAATAAATTTAAATACTCTTTTATGATAGCAGGTCGTACAGATGTGTACAGCTTGATAAGCTCTTTCAATTCTGTCTAAATGTCATTATTTAAATGGTGACCCTTTCTGATTTAAAGGCATACTTAAAAAATATCGAACAAATGAGGATTTCCATCAATTGCATTGATTTTGCGATCCACTCAAATTGAAAATCGCAAAATTAATACAATGCGAGAGATCACACTCAGATTAATTATTTGAATTATTGCCTTATCCTAATGGACCAATTACAAAATAAATCAAGAACCTTTTGGAGCTCAGGCAATGGAATATGTTTGAAGATATAGTGGCGAATATTCTTCATCGCATTAAATACTTCATTGCCCATATAGTGCCATTATCTAAATCTAGATGGCGTAAACACTTGCTAGCTTCTTCCTCAGTAAATTTTATACTGTTGAAATTGATGTTACAAAAAAATCAAGTGTATTGATCACCGGTTCGTAGATTGGAGCAAATATGCGAGGGCATATATCAGAAGGCGATTCAGTAATGGAACTCTGGTTAGTCATGTGGGATGGAAACCCAAATACTTTACTTTACATATATTTAAAAATCTACAAGATGTCAATCTGCAACATGCAGCTATTATACAGGAACCAGTTTATTGCGAGGTTTCTCGCGTTAGTTAGATTACCCCTGCGATAAGGTTTTGCAATGACAAGTTTGGTTAGTAATTTCGAATTCCTCGCAAGAAGAAGCTTCCCGTCTGTTTTCAAGTGTGCTAATATATTTGAAATATTTTGTATAGCCTTTGAATCTTGTTTTATAAGGAGATAATTTCTATAGACTATTCCTAAATACTTTTATTTATTTTAACATGAATGGAGTAGCGAAGAACACAAAGAGTTGTCACATACACCACTTAGGATCTTACAATAAGGATATGTCTTGAAATTCATCGACCCACCGTTCACTATATCTATATGCTCATTTAGAATTGACCATGTTTTCGATGAATTTCCAGATCGTTAGTTTCATAGAAACTCTACAGGTCAAATGAATAGCTTTCGTACCACTTACTATAAGAACATTAATATCTTCTTGTAATAAGTCAGTGTCGCTCCTATCTCTGATTTACGAACAATTTTAATATCATCTGGAAATATTTTTTGAAGCCTATGTAACTCTAACGATGACTACTAATTTCCATGGTCAAATGCGTGATCCTTGAGGAACACGTTAGATTACTCCTCTCTTCCAATTAACACATTTTGAGAACCATTGTACAAATGTTAAAGAAAATCCAAGTACCTTTTAGATTATCAAGTGGTTTACGATGAAATAAAATCAAATGCATTACTGTAGTCTGGTATATGATATACATATCAAAGAAGGCTTGTCTATAACAATTCTAAAGAAAGGTGATCTTAAAGAATGCAAGAACTGGAGAGGCATCTCCATCTTCAACAGTACAATGAAAGGACTCGATCATTCTTGAACGAATATCATCATCGATCAACCAGCACATAAAGAACGAACAAGCTCACCTAAGACCTGGAAAAAGCTGTACAGATCACACCATTTCAGTTCGTACATCATCGAACAGTTAAACGAATCTCAAACAATTTTATTTGGCCATCGTAAACCACCGCTGAGTATATTTTTCAATTGAGAGTGTGGTTTCAATATACTTGTTTCGATCTTATAACGTCAATTAATAACTTTCTTGTTCCAAAACCCAGAGCAATTCTATCTCATATGGTGTGGGATCGTGTTCTAGCAAATTGCGATACTTTTCGATTTATTAATTTTTATTGTGACGCGATGATCATTGATTTGTGAACGATGGCGAATTTGTTTTGGTTGTGTTTGGAGATTAAGAAATTTTGTTGTTTGACAGATAACGATATCATTTAGCATTATTTCAGCAATACAAGTTTTAATTATAGACTTAATCGACAGTTTTTGTAGCAATGCTAAAAAAGATACAAGGGTTGATATTCGTTGCATTTTGAATATTACTATGTAAGAAGGTAGATAAATTATTATCTGTTATAACGATCTATTATTCTTTCTAGAGTCTTCAGAATAGTAGATTTATCAGATTTCTGAATAGATGAAACATTTTTTGTTGCTCCAAGATAGTGGAAGAGTGCTAAACTCAACGCAAGCTTCAAAAAGATAAAGTAAATATAAATGAAACGAATAACTATTGTTTTTGCGCTAATGAACTGAGTACTGCTTAGTGAAAACAGAAATGAAATTTTTCATTTCTGACTTCACTTTGGTAAAATCGTATGGAAATTTCACGCGAAATCGATCTGAGTACTAGCCTTATGTTGTCTTAACCTTTTAACCTCAGAATTCCTAGGCGGATGGTTGTGGATCTTTTTTAAATAAGAGGGCAAGATTTTACGAAGCAAACTGACTAAGCAGTTGTAAGCAAATAGGCTTACTTATCAATGTCCTTTTCTGACTGCATTACGGTAAAGTTTAACAGGTAGCCGTTTAAGAAGCACCTGTGTAGTTAAAAGTAGTAGTACACCATATAGAATAGTTCCGTTATAGAATAGTTTAACTGTCGAGGAGATACGAATACGGATGATGAACATAGAATGGTTCTTACCTATCCAATTAACAATAATAACAAATTCAAATCCCTATGTGAAAATGATTATACTAACAATATATAATAATTTACTAATAATATAGTTAGCAATGACTCTGCTGTGGATTATCACCTTAGTCGTTTCTGTGATTGTTTCCTTTTCCCAAACCTTATATGTTGGGATGCAAGCAGGGACTGGGCCCGCTTAATTTTGGAGTAAAAATCCTCAGATTTCTATTTGGAACTCTGCTGAATATACTCCAGGATTATGGTAACAATCTCAGATTCACCGTAACTGGTTGGCTTGTACCTCCCCCATCATATCATATCATCACATTTTCCATGCAAATCAAAGACACATTTTGATCCAAATTTCATTTTGGCTCAAAATGTGTCTTTGGTTTGCATGGAAAATGTGATCTGCACCGAAATCGGGAAGGCATGGTGTCTGACTTAAAAATGCCAAATAATAGAAAGGGGGAGTTTGTGCTAATGGTCATACCTATCCTAAAATTAATTATTAGCAGAATTTTGACATTTAAAAAGTATATTTCTGTTGTTATAGTTAGGATCGGTCTATTATTTGCCCTATTGTTTGATAGCCAAATCGTTGAAATTGGGTTGGTTGGAACACTTAACTGTGTATTAGCAAATGAAAAAGTACCAGTGATTCCTTGTACTGCTTTTCTTAAATGTTTAACTCGTATGACAGTTACTTCAAGTGCCACAGTATGTATGTGTCCTTGATGAGCCGGCACCGGTATCTGTGATGTTTTATTTATTTTCTTTTTATTATATTATATTTGAAATTAGTCCACACTTCATTCCAGCCATCTGAAGTTAATAGGTGGTCCATGGCTATTGAGTTGATTACCGATTTTGCTACAGAGTCGTTTTGATGATATAATGCAATATTGTATAGCTAGAAAACACTCCTAATGGTCGCCCAGCAAACATTGGGACTTGCTCTATCCGTTTACGGAAATCATGAATGGTTGGAGTGTGTCTCTATAAAAATTCCTCGTACTACGTTGCTGGTTCGCAAAAAGGTTGTGCGGCTCATTACATTATTTTTTTGCAACAATTTAATTGATTTCGTTAGACGTGATTGCCGAGTGCATTCTGCTATGTATCTTGAGTGCATGTAGACTTTACCTTCAGCTCTGTACTGATGTCTGTTTTTAGAGGGATTCTGTTTCCGCACTGTTACTAGATCCTGAGCCGTGATTGTTTCTACTCACTTCCTTCTGACCTGCTACTCATCCTCATTACCTGCTTACCACTTATAGTTGGTTAATTTTTAAACTGCCATCCGCTCTCTTTGATATTTTGCAATCGGATTAGTCTTAATCAACCCTTGTTTGTTTTGTTTCCATTTTCTTCCTATACAAGTGGCACGATAAATACGGTCACTTATGACAGATCTTAATCATAATAATACCGATTGTTCGATAACGTCATTCGATTACACGATATCGAGTATCCCAATATGGGCTTTCTGTTCTCATGCAGAATTATAAGGATTTTAAACTGCTTGGGAGTACATGAAGAACCGCTAATAGGCCTCTCACTAACCTAATGCTCTGTAAACGTCCAGTTTTAATGTAGCGGATCGGTTCTGCTTTAGAACCGTCACCATCCGACGTAATTAAAATCGACACCAACTTTGAACTTTTTTTTCTTATTTGAAACTTGCAACCATTACAGACGGAATATTGTTACACCCTGTATCAACACTTAACAAAACACAGCTTAAGTAGATCTTAAAGTTTTTATAATGTAAACCATAAATCATTAAAATATAACAGTTTGTAGCCGCAATGCAAATATGTAATACAACCACACATATATACGATAACAATCTTATTTGCCAATTCGCACCCACTATATGTATATATTCGAGTAACGTGCGACATTAAAAATTATATTCAATTTAATATCAAAACCAATTTTATTTATTTACTTAATTTAATTAACGAAAGGAAACGAATTTATATGAAAGCAAACAACAACGATCATAAAATTTATTTATTAGACTTTAATTTCTGTCTCCAAAATCACGTTTCTACATTCATCTTAAAATTTCGGTTTTGTGAATATAAGAAAGACAAATGGGTCGGAGTCGAGATTCTAATTTCTATAACAAATCTTAGTTGTTACATAATCTAAAATTATATTGTTAGCGCTCCGCTCCGTTCAGTTAAATAAGAATATAACTCATTATGTTACTCAAAATAGAATTATTGGTATCATTTTTTTTTTGTTTTGTTTTAATTTTCTCGAGATTTATATTTTGTTTGAAAATTTAGAAATTAGATCTCTTCACCCAAAAAAAAAATTCTATACCAAAAACTAACAAAAAACGGTCTGTGTGTGTGTATATAGTAAATGCATCCGCCGGGAAATTTTGTGTGTATCATACTGAAAACCCGAGAATCACTTGTTTTGTTTGGTTTTTATGGATATATAGGGTGTCCCGAAAGTGACTGACACGAATTTGTTTATTTATTTATTTAAATTTTAATCCACAGGACAATAATGATTACTTACAATAAATTAAGGTCTGATTTCCATTATGAAAAATATTCTGACTGATAAAGTAGAATAAAAATATAATTTTACTTAAAGTGCGAGAGAAATAAAAAACATTTTCAGTACAAAAAATTTATTCAGTACTGGATAAATTTTTATGGTTACTGAAAAAATTATTATAGCAGTACTGACAAAATATATCAAGAGAAGTATTTTTATTCGGTACTGGAAAAATATTTTATAGGAAAAATTTATATGGATGAGAAATCGTTTAGATGCAATGAAGCTATATTAAAAAAGTGAAGTCATTTCTTAAATATGAATAATTTTATAGAAGTTTTTTTATGGTCAAGTCATAATTTTAACTTTTCGTTTTATGTCATTCATCTTAATTCATTATGGAAATAATTGATATAATGAATAATTATGTTAAGTTTATTTTTTTTCCAATTTATTTTTGTACATTCAAAGTGTTTTTGACTATTTTTTCAATAACAAAAAAAAATTTGAAATTTATGGGTTATGTTATAAGCATCTGTCAAAATATATCCGTTTAGTTAAACCACAAAGAAGTATTATACAGATAAACAAACTATATGGAGAAATAATGTATACTTGACTGAAATAAGTGGAAATAGTTGCAGCCTGGGTGAAAAAGATATATTTGAACTTTATTATCTCTTTTATTCCTTAAGCATTGATATTACGATAAATAAAAAACGATCAAATCTTTTAAACTTATACTACAGTATAATTAGTGATATGTGTCTACATATCTGGTCTTGTATTTACAGTTTCGAGTAAACCATGATTTCATTGTAATGTGTCACTGCTAACCATGGTTTGGAACTTGGTTTAAACATGGTTTCAGAAAGAACTATTTTTCATGTATTTGTTTATTTTTATATAAAATTTGAGGTTTTCAAAAAAATAAATTAATACAGAATTCGATAAATTAACGGAAAATAAAACTTAAAACATAAATAGGGAAATTTGAGTGGAGAACGAAACAAAAATATTTTTAAACCACACAGTTAACGTAAGAATTTTATTGAATTATGAATGAGAACTCTAGTGTGTCATGTATTCTCATTTCGAAAATCATAGTTTCATAATCATGGTTACGAAACTAGATATGATATAAGTTCAAATATATACATGAAATTAAATAAATGTTTCATGCCACTGCGATGAGTTCATTCCGGGCCAAATAACTTATAATACTATAAGAGAAATCGTGTCAATTTTCATAATAAATGCCAACATGACAGCATGATTTCGTTAAATATAAGTTTCGGAGAAGATTTCTAGATGGCATACCAATACGTTTTAACGAGAACAATAGATGGCACGCGAAGTAATTTTTTAATGAAATGACTTAATTTAAAAAAAACAAATGTTGTTTTTTTATTTATAATTATTTATTTATTTATTATTATATTATTTACTCCAAAAATTTCCATTTTTGAATTTCGATTCTAAAATTAAATTTTTTTTAGAGTTTTAATTTTGGGTTCGTTAATAATTCGTTGAATATAAAAAACTGCAGTTAAAAAATATAAACATTTCGTTCAACTACTACTAGTGCCATCTTTTAATCTTCTCCGGAATTATATCATGTTGGCACATAATATCGACGCGATTTCCCTTATAATTATTATAAGTTATTTGGTTTAACTATAAAAAAAAAGAAAGGAAGGAATAAAAGGTCTCTTTCACTCTAATATTTTTTTTGATTTTTTCCTCTCTTTGGTTTTTTCAGTAAAAAATACTGGCAGTATTGCATAAAATTTCAAACTTATTTATACGTGTGTTACATAAAATTATAGAAATCTCATTAAAAGCATATACACTAAGATACTACACCGATAGAAATTTTTGAAATTTTGAACCCTGCGGAACACCCGAAAGAACGTTCATTTGATTTGATTCAACACGATGAAGCTTAATAAATTATATACGATCAGATAGATATGACCCCACCCAGTTTACGATTTTTTTCAGAAAGCCCAAATATCTTGAGCTTATATTTGATAATTTGGTGTTGAACAGAGTCAAACACTTTTGTGAAATAAACAAAAGCAACATCAAGTTGACACAATAAGATTGGCTGTTAGACCGAACACCTGCCTTAAAGATGGGAGTTATTGAAGATATTGTCCATTTCTGCGGAAAAATTTAAGTATTTAATGGTTTTCCAAAAACATTTAGGATCATAATATATTTAAAATTCGATGGGCCTATTTAGACTAGTATTTTTAACAACACATTTCAACAACACTTGAATCAACTTGAAGTTTAGATTTGTATTCTACACCCGATGTTTATTATATATGTATATGTAAATTCGTTTTATTTCGTATTGATACTTTGACTCGTTCAATAATATTTTTGAAGTATAGATAGGTGTTTACAGCTCAAAATAAAAATTTTAATGGAAAAAATAGCCACTCATACAAACACAATCATTTGTTTTTAATATAAACAACACGAGAATACAGAAAATTTATTGTCGAAAAGTGCATCGGAAAATCCCCACCACAAATTTTAGTTTATAGGTAAAGAGAAAAGAAATGAGGAAAAAAGTTGATGCAAAAATACATGTCTAAATAGGCCCAATAATAACCCGTAAATATTCATAAGCCTCTCTGTTTTTGATAATGAATAGTTTATGCGATTCCACTTTATATAAATGCCACGTAAGTGGTTGAAGTAACTTCTGAGCTCCAACAAAATTAGTTTACTGGTAAATCGTCTGAACGTGCTGACAAACAACTCTGTTGAAAGATCTGACGCCACTTCAATATGAATCGCCTTGGTGGCTAAACAGATAAATATACAGATATAGTCCTAGTCCGATTCATTTCCGAGGCATTTGCTTGTTCGAATGTGAATTGGGCCGACGTAGTAAACTCCAGTGTGAGTGAATGGCCGTGATATAGTGACGCGGTAGGTAATAAAAAAATCGAATTCATCATCAGGAACCCATATACTATTTAGTAAGATTTAAACCCCCGATTACGATAAAATTTCTCACCTTATCATATCATCATATATCCTAATTCATATATCAGGTTGCTCATACATTCAGTAAATGTTGAATAAAATTCCAAACTGATAAGTGGTGGTAAAAGTAGATGGTCACGATTATAATAGTTTGATAAAAAATGTTTAGCTGTACAGATACACATTCTGATGAAGACGGAGTTACCAGCGCCTGGCTTGAAATAGTTTTATCAACAGCAATTAAAACGCCTCCTCCAGGTTCAGATGGTTTCCAACTATTATAAGAAAATGTTACAACGGTAACACTATTAATTGCTTCATGGAATTTAGTTTTCGTGATTATGTAAATATCATATGGTATTCAGTACTAATGACTAACTATAAAAAGAAGCTGACTTCGATGACATTTCTCTTCGATGGTATTTGGAACCAGATACTTTTGAACAAGAATTGTTTTCGGCAAAGATGACGGTGACAACAAATTCTCCAATTCCGCCTCATCCATAGCGATTTTATAGGATATGTAATCTCTGATAAAACGATCATTAGGTTTTGGTTCAATCCTGTGACAGTTGGCACTCGATATTTGAAAATTTTTATTTACATAACTTTTAAATTAATCATCAGAAGAAGTCGTAGCTATGCTGGACACAAATAACCATTTCTTCGGAATCGACAAAAGCAGTACCAATAACAATATTGGATCCAATTGGCTGGGTCATTGGCTTCTAGACAGATCTGGTTGCTGGTCAATTTTAATTCATTGGTCAATGCTCTGACATAAAAGCTCTATAACCTTGCTATGAGAAGAAATCTCCTGTTCCAAACGCTCAAATTTATCCGCAATAATGTTTTGCACGGATACTCCTGCTCTTTTAGTTATACTCGCCAACAGAATCAAACAATCATTACTCATCCAGAACATATTTTTATTTTTCATTGAAATATCTGCAGTTGCACGATCAACCGCTGCACAGTCATGATGAAAAACCAGATCACAAAATCTTTTGCATGTTATAAAAGGTGTAGATATTCCAGTTTAAAAACTTTTAAAATTGATTTTTTTTTAACAATTAGTCTACGATAGTAAATATTTTTTCCATAAAACATAGTTCAGACTTTTAACTTTTAGAAAAGCTAACTATGTTTGATATTAGCAAAATTATTTTATCTAAAAAAGTTAACAGTTTCCAATAAAAATTTAAGAATTTTCTTTATACTTTTATAAAATTGACATTTTTACTAACAGTCATTCAATAAGTCCATAGTATAAGCAAAGAGAATAAATATAAAGAGGAACATCCTATATGAACCTCGGTTGCATATAAACTAAATATAACTGAATTTTTTGGTGATGGCAACGAAGTAGGGTAAACATATATTTTTTATTTCGTTTTCTCTTTCGAACATCAGCAAAAAAAATATTTGACTATTTCAAAACATCGCTTAATATTGCATATTATAATTCAATTGTAAAATCGAATTATAATATGAAATAGCATATATTTCGTTGGCCATCACCAAATAACTCATAAATATTTTGAAACTTTTAGTTTATATGCAACCGAGGTTCATATAAGATGTTCCTCTTTATATTTATTCTCTTTGGTAAAGTAAGAAAATTTTTTTTTTTTGAAAAAACTCGATTTTATTATTCAACATAGTTGCCATCGAGGGCGATACAACGAGTAAAGTGATTTTCCAACTTTTCGATTCCACTTTTAGTACGATTTCTCTTTGTCGACCAAATAGCCTCAGTTTAAGTGATTACTTCATCATTTGACTTAAATTTCTTTCCAACTAGCATTCTCGTGATATTTAAAAACCGAAAAAAGTCGCTGGAGGCTAAACCTGGAGAATATGGTGGGTGGGTTTGCAATTCGGAGCCCAATTCATCCAATTTTGCCATCGTTTTCATCGATTTGTGACACAACAATTTGTTTGTTTTGCAAATTTGGCCGTTTCGGTGCAATTTCAGCCTTCAATTTATCCAAAATTTCACAGTTATAGTTGCTGTTGACGGTGATTCCTTTTTGGAGATAGTCGATGAATATTATTCCGTTCGCATCCCAAAATACAGGCACCTTACCGGCCGACTGTTGTGTGATTCGGTTCGTCGATTGCTGTCCACTCAGCTGACTGTGTTTTGGATTCTTGCGTGTAATTGTGAAGCCATGTCTCATCCATTTTCACATAGCGACGATAGAATTCCATTTGCTTGCGGTTTAACAGCGCTAAACACTCCTCTTAAGCACCGATTGTTCAAGCGGTACCCACTTTGCACAGAGCTTCCGCATACCCAAATGTTCGTGTAAAATGGTAAAAATAATACCATGTATTTACAATGTCAGCTAGCTCGTGCATCTTCAATTTGTGATCGTTCATAACCAATTTGTGGATTGTTGTTTATGTTTTCCGGAATAACAGCCTCATTTGGCCTCAAAAATCTAGTAACGCCATCTATGTGTTATCCTGAAATTTAATATTTTTGAATTTTCTTTTTTGGCGTTGGCAGTTGCCTACGTTGGAAGGCTTCAAAGTGCGAAGTGGTAAAAGTAAAGTCGTCTTCGCTATGACCAAGTAATCCATTCGTGTCAGTCACTTTCGGGACACCCTGTGTATACACTTAAGTCGCGCGTGTGTGTGTTGTATGCATGCGTGTGATCACCTCGACTTTTTTATGTCCATATAAAATTAGATTTTAGATACATAAAAAAATTGTAACAAAATAAGAACGAGCGGGCCACTCCAAAAATAAATCCAAACGATTCCGATGATGTAGATATGACGTTGTTAATAGACAATAATTGCAATTTGATGAAATAGATTTTTTTTCGTTACTTTTCTCGCCATGATGCAATCGAACACGAATTTGGTTATTAAACACAATTTCGATCGCGTAAAAATTAAAGCGCGATGAGATGCGTGCGGCAATTTTATTAGGTGCCATATGAATGATTATTTAATTTAATATATTGTATAGATAATTATAATTATGAAAATATATAATAATGTTTGGACATATAGTGTGGACATTTTTTTATGACACTCGAACGCAAATTTACAAACATGTTTAACATGGATATACCGCGGCGCCAGAGGTGTTACTTAATTTCGAAATCTATAGCATAAATCATATACATGATTTTCACTATACATATATTGTGTATACACAGATACGCCGTCTAATTAAAATAATTTAAATTCCAACATTAATTAACCGTGGACCACAAAAAAATTATATAAATTAGCATATATACGCAGACTCACAGCATGAAGTTTTTCCTAAAAACCTAAAATATTATGATAATAGACAATAGTTGTTTACAAACATATATATTCGGTTAATGATAATTGGTTTGCCTTATTAGAGAGATTAGAAAACAAAAAACTTGAATTCGGCAATCGTAAAATCATTACCGGAAAACACAACCAAACATCTTATGCGCGCATATCATCTCGAGAAGCAGCAAAAAAAAACTAAACTACTGCTCATATATACTCGTATTTATTTATTAGCTTCTTAATTAATCATTTCGAAAATATAAATAATAAATAAATAAGCTTTGGTGTATGTATATATAGTGAAACCGTATAGTAGTTTTTTTTTTGTTTAAACCAATATTTCATGCTGTGTTTGGTTTAAATAAATTGAGATTTTTTTTTCTTATTTGGATTTCATTTAAGATACCGAGAGGTTATAAGAAAACGCGCGCACGATAATTGCTTCGCTTTTTGATGAAGAACGACTGATATATAATTGAACAATTTTCGAGTTTGTTTTGATTGATAATCGAAATATTTTTACAGATTATCGATTATGTTAAACACATTTTTATGGTTGTAAATCATATATCTATACTATTTGGACGGTAAGCTGATAGATTACATAAACGGGTATCGTGTGTCAACAACTACTGTTCGTATAAAAATTGATTGAGCCACACTAAATATATTCACTGTTCGAGTATAATATATTTTATGCCTTTGATCAATTTAACTGGGGTACAGATTAAACCAATTATTAAGGCAATAAGTCCTGTTGCTCGTGTAATTAACACGGGTTTTTACATGTTAAAAACGTGTTGTTTACATACGATTATTTTTTACATTCTATATGTAAAAAACGATTTTATGTAAAAAAAAAACTGAAGCGCCATCTCTTATTAAATCTAATTGTAACTAAAACAACATCTGTTAAAAAATCTTCTTACTATTTTATGAAATAACTAACTGTGTACAATTTTTTCGACTACATACTGAATGTCACTGTAATTTTCGATTTGGATTAAAATTATTAACAGATTAATTTCGTTCAAAATCATTTTAACTGGCTCGGATGCAGGTGAAAAAAATTTCAACTCATAACGTAGACTGATTTTGCAAATACCCATTTATCTACGTTAACTAATAATGATTTCAAAAATTTACCAACGTTCGCTTTCGTTGGTAAATTTTTGAAATTTTAAAACAGATGGCACTGTGAATGATGTTGTCATGTTAATTCGCAAATCATAAATCTTACACCACAATCATCAATCAATCAATTAAAATCGATATTTCGAAGTTTTTGTAATTCGCTATAGCAATTCGCTGTCGCGTCAGGACGTCCCGAATTTACAAATACTATTGAAATTACATAAAGATTTTTACACTTTACAATTTCGAACGTAAACTCTCTAGCAAAGCTTGTCGTAGGAAGTAGTGGTTGCAAATTTACCGAGTTTTTCATTTATCGGTAAATGGTAAAAATTATCGGTAAATGCCTAAAACATTTTCTTGTATTAATTGGGTCGTTCCCAAACTTTACTTCGTGTTTCTTCTGAAAAGCGAGTTGTAATCTTTTTTTTCATCGTGACTGGTTGTGGTTCAGAAAGTATTTCAGTTGTTCTGCCATGATCCACCGGCTTTTGTAGAAACTGGAATATATCTGAATAATTATGTTTCATGGCTATTTTATTTTAACTATTAATTCACACTGCAATTCCTTACTAAGCGCAAATAATTTATCTAGCATGAATTCTAGTGCCTTTATAATTTCATTGATTAAGTTTAATGCTCGTTGGAAAAGCTGATGTTGATATTTAAGTCTATCGAACTTTTTCGAACAGCAGATTTTAATTTGAGGAATCATTCCAGCATAGCGAATAAACGGTTCCAACGGTCTATCCAGCACTGCCAAATATTTTTACTACTAGTCGTATTTTATTGATTACCGGATATAAGTCGGCACGGGATATATTATATGGAACTTGCGTATCATCTGTTATTATTACATTTAAACCCTTTTAATTAACGCATCTTTTTTCTTGTACAAAACTGTAATTACCGCCAGTTGGATTTTTGAGACACGAGTTTTTAGGCGATATTTCCATGTAACCGTGCGAGTCCTTAGTTCCAAAATTTTGTTTGACTATATGAATATTGATATTCATGTATCGGCGGATTTCGATTGACCTCCATTCGTCGAGTGTGAGGCTAAGACTTTTATCATTTTTTATCTTATCCATTTTTTGGTTTAAGAATTTTATCACAAATTGTTTCTCCGTAAGCCATTACAATATTTCTCATTGAATTTGATGATTTTGGAACGGATATCCTTTGACGATTTACGAATGTAGTTCGTTTGGCTACTATTCTTGGAATTAAAGCAGGTAGTGCGTCATCAGTAGTTTCAAAATTGTTTAACTAAAATTTATTGGTAAATATTGTTTTTTTTTACCGATAATTCGGTAACGAAATTTGGACAGTAAAACCGGTAAATCGGCTTGACTTGGCGACTTGCATCCGTAAAAAAATTATAAATTGTTAAAAACAAACAAAATCGGATTCACCGCCAAAACAACAACGTACCTTTAAGTACTCCTCGGACGCTTAGAAAGTTTGGCGCACTCACTTACATTTTATCACATGTGTGAAAAAGTACGAGTAAGAACTCATGGCTCTCCAAGAAACACAATAATTTGAATGGGTCTAGACCTGGCCACGATCTCAGATTAGTGATTGATGACTTTAATGCAGATCAACTTTTGAAATAATAAAGGTCCGTACTTCCGACATGAAAGTGCGACCGAAAATTAAGATATAATGACGGTACTTAAAACATCCACTTGGAGACATGGGCACATCTACATTAAACAGCCCGAAGCCATATTGAATATGTGTTGATTTCAAAAGAGCTGGTTCGGTTTATCCAAGCCGTATCGATCGTCAGCAAAATTCGTTTGCAGTGAAAATTGATCTGCGATGATTCAAAGCTACGATGGAAATTTTCGTTTAAGTCAGGGAGGACAATACCAAGATTTAAATATCACATTTTGCTATCTAATTACCATTCTGATGAAGTGAACGCTGTTGGGGAAGTATTGAAAAGCTCTGTTGGCGGTTCCCCTCAGCAAACTATCGGTATAT
The DNA here is from genome assembly GCA_963932295.1 of Tipula lateralis. Lineage (NCBI taxonomy): Eukaryota > Metazoa > Arthropoda > Insecta > Diptera > Tipulidae > Tipula > Tipula lateralis. The sequence continues at coordinate 149,165,560 of OZ010736.1, read as the reverse complement.
TGAAAATTAAGTCCAAAAATGGTTTGATGAGGAGTGTCGTCTTGTCGTTGTTGAGGAAAAAAATATAGCCTATGATAAATTGCAAACTCGTTTTACAATCGCAAGAAGAAATAAAGCGGTTCTTAAAAGGAGGTCAGCTAAACAAATTTATAGATAGAAGAAGTGCTAATAGTGGAAGGCTAATATCTGAAGTGTACAAAAACTTAGCAATGAGCGCAATTCACATTGGAAAGATACACTTGATCCACTATCCACTTTACAATAAATGTTGAGCATGTTTTTATTAACCCATTCTCAAAGGTATCAGGCGAAAAAGGAAATTTTTTGTACATGAAACCGTAAAAGTGTTCCATCTTATGAAGTCTGTGTCTTAATTGCCCATGTAACATGGATTAAGTCGGTCTATGGAAGTTTTCACATGTCTTCCTTTCAAATCTAAAGTGTAAAATTGGGGAGTCCGGTCGATAACAAACGCTGGCCCTGTATATGGTAGTGATCTGCTTACTTCGTACTATGTAGCTTTTTACTAATAAAAATTTTGTCAACGACGGCGGTCGAATTTCATCGATGTGTGGTTTGATGTTCGTGACAAAGTCCGACTTTAAAATTTGGTCCAAAAAAAGTTCGTGGCGATCGCATCATACGCCCGTATAAGTTGTTCGCAGTCTAAGTAACATCTTCCACAAGTTCCAATCTGTTCGATCATAAGCTTAATACACGGTGTCATCGCTCGATCATGCGATTACATTTTGGATTGGAACTAGTGGTTCTTCTTCGTTCAAAACCAAGCTAGTGAGCCTGTTCGTGAAACAGTTGCAACTCGAATTGCATGCCTTAGTCGGTGACAACTCTAAGACGTGATAACGACTATCCAATTATATCAGAAAGCAGTTATGCACCAATCGAAAAGCGTTGGAAGTTAATTTCAGCTAAGTGAAGATTTAGTAGCTATTGGGAAACCCATACGCAATTGGGTTTTGAGCCATTTTCTAAATATCTTTATTAACAGATGGCTTAATGACAGTCTGAGTCTAATAAATGTTTTCGGAAATTAAGCGGAATGAATAGCCTATAGTTTTATTATCACAATGAATGAATATTTGCGTTTTGACAGCAACTGGTAATTTCTCCAATTTGGGAACAGAATCCAAGTGCTGAATATCGTTGGTAAATTTTCCAATTAAACCTAAGTGCCTAAACACAGGAGACAGATGCTTTCGTCAGATTCTGACCAAAAGTGTAGATCGGTGATTACACCTGTGAGAAGTTTACGATCATAAGCACTTCACTGTGATGGTCAGAGGTTATGAACGTTTTATAGTTGTTGACCACTATATTGAAATGATAATGTGCTTTGCGTAATCTATTTGGTATAGTCATTCAGTAATACTTGAAGCGTCGATCAATTTAATTATTCCTAAAAATCGTTTAAGCTGTTTTATCGTCAGTCGGTGTTTGAAATGTTTGATGATTTGAATCCGTTCATGCGATTGTAAGATACCTTGTTCAGTCACCAGATGGCCCAAAAAGTAGAATTTCTGATCTTGCATGTTCGTCGTAATTTTTAGAGGCAATGAGTACGTCTCCTTAATAAACAATACAGAAGTGAAGTCTTCGTAAAACTGAGTGTATAAAGCGTTTTACTTCTCTCGAGATAGATTTTGAAACATTTTACAATCTACTACCTTCGGGTTTTGAATTACGTGCTTTGTTGTATAATATCTCCTACTGTATCCATCAAAAGATGATCACATGCATGTATTGGATCTATATAAACATGAAAGGTCATATTTACAAAAACTGAAGCTACCAGACCATGCAGATATGGCTAAAATCATTACTATGTCATAACAACGTATAAAGGATATTCTGAATCTGTAAACTGCCAGTATGTTGCTCAACACCCATTTTTTTAAACCATTTCACAATTTTTACCACTTAATCTTCGATGCATATACCAACGTCTTAAAAAATATTTTTTTAATACTAAATGACTTTATTTTAAATTGAATATCACATTAAATCATATATGCAATTAAACTAAAATTAATTTATGTCTTCGCATAGAATGATCATCCATCATAAATATATAAATTATTTAGATTTTATGATGTCGAAATAAAAACTGATTTATGGTGTCAAAAGGCCAATGGTGAAAACGATCGATAGGTTCAATATTTATCTATGGAACATAATTGATATGATTGAACTGACAAATTACACGATTCACATCGTATTCGAGCAAAACTATATGTCAAAACTAAATGATAGGTCGTCTTAAAATATTCGTCATCATAGTCGATGGTGTGAAGTTGATCGTTAAACATTTATGCCGACTATGGCTTTCTCTGCACATGTTCCCTCACCACAAACTGCACTTAACACAATGACAGCTTTTCACTATATGATATAAAGTTCTGCATTCAATATATTCATGAGGTATGTACGTGAATTTTGGTATGACCGTCAATGCATGATGAAATAGACTTTATGTTAAACTATCCATCGTTCCTAAGTCCAAATACATAATTGATATTATTTTATTAATTTGTTCTATATAGGGTTCACTGTGTCGAGAATCAAGGTCACTAGGTAACGACGACGCCGTGTTCATAATTATCAGTCATATGCTTTTGACACTTCTGATATAATCAAGTGCTATATGTTAATCATTTTAAGTCATTCTTCAATCGATTTTCCATTTTGTGTATATTAAATGACTAAGAGACTGGAATGTAGTAAATTCCAAACCACTAAATAATTAAACAAATTTTGAAATGCACTTTAGGTTAGAAAGTTAGTCATTACACATGTACATACATATGTTGATATGAGACCAGCTTGAAGTCTCCTCGATGATATCTTAAAGATGTAGAGTAACAGACTACTCACACACTTTTATTTAAGTATGTCAATTACCCCGTGTTTACTTCTTTATATAGTTATATGACTGTCAAGCCAACCGAGTAGAGGAAAATATAGTTCAAATGCCAGAGGCGCAATGCATATCTGGCCTAGAGCTATGAAAAATAGCTAAATAGGATGGCTAAATAAATTTTACCCGGAGAGTGGTATGAACATAATTGAATTACATGCAGCCACTACATAAGTTACAGTCGATACTGGTTATTGAGGCTTAACTAGTCAACGGTTGCAAATAGGAGTCATGCAAGCTTATCTTTAAGTTATAGCTTTAGCCATAAAATATCGGTCTAGATGGATTATCTAATAAGTGCTATCTCTGTTTGTCTATAAGCACCCGAACCTTAAAACAAAATTCTATTTCCAAGGTCACATGAATTTTTAACTTCCGAAAAATTTATCATAAATGGTCAAAATGATAATTACTTTACTAGGTGTTTGAGGGTTACATTAAAACAATGTGAAGCACAGGTGACGATTTAGACGGCAGTCACTTAAAATATTTCGTTCACTGTTGTTTTAATTTCTGCCACTTAAAACTAAATCCATTGCCGATGTTATACATGTCTGATTTTAAATCGAGCATCGTGCAACGAGCATTGTGTTCTTTATTTAAAAGCCAATGACAGCTTTGGGTTGAGCCAACAGGCGGTAGATAGCTCTCACCATTGTTGCACCTATAGAGATTCCCAAATTCATTAAAACCATTAATTGAATTGACTAAGGCAGCTCTTGCCAGATGTACACTTCCAGTCCTGAAAAATATTTGTTCTTCTAATGACTTCCTAGATATCTGGTATCTGGTCGACAGTTAATCTTCAAATATGAAATGTGATCCAAAATAGAGCATTCTATGAAGAGAGTTTGAAGAACAGAAACACAAGAAGTTCTCAACTGTTTCAGTGACCCATGAAGATCCACAAAGTACGTCTTTCATAATTCAAGAATCACTGGGATCGTTGCTGAATAATTGATCCAAAGAAGATAGTCGACAAAAGATGCGATACCAAAGTGATAGTCGATTTCTCTTTTAAGAGTTATTGACGTCACTTCTAAAGTGGGCTCAGATACAGTGGGCACAAACTTCTTAAATTATTGAAAGATATCCTAAAAGGAGTCTCCAGTCTTAGTCACTGGTTAAATCTTAATGGTTAAGAGAGTTGCTCCTCACACCGCGGTCTCGAGTTCTATTCGCGCCGTTGACCTAAACATTAACATGAACCGGATGACATACACTGCGATTGTGTGTAAAAACATACGTTGGGCTTTCTTCCTACAACGTGCACCAATACGTTAAAATGGTTTGTAAGGTCTCGTCTCAATTGAGACCTTACGAACCAGTGTTAACGATTGATGTACATTGTAAGTGGTCCGCTCAACGAATGTATTTACACACAATCGCGTTTTATGTCATCCGGTGCGTGTTAATTTTTTGGTCACCGGCGAGAATCGAACTAGAAACCGCGGCGTGATGAAAAACTCTCTTAACTATTAAACTACAACCGGCAACGATATGCACTTATAGGTATTGGTACTGGTGATAGTTTTGAACTATTTTCATACTCAGGCTCGATTGGCCTTGGGTACGTTTCAGTTTCGAAATCTATTTGTTCTTTTAAGGAATTCTAAAATATCTGGTCGTCAGTTGATTCTCAAATAGGAATTTTGATCCAAAGTAGTGCAGCCTTTGAGGAGAGCATGAAGGAAATGATCACAAGAAGTTATCAACAGTTTATTATTTTTATTATTAAAGTTGGTTGGAACCCTATAAGGTTCCGCACTCAATGCCACAAAGAGTTCATGGTGCAAACCTAGAATTTCATAAAAGCGCACAGACGGGTTCTGCAACCTTAGCAAACTAAAGCAGTTTGAACCAGGGCAGAGAAGAACCAATAAACCTGCAGCTAAACACAAGAGGTCTCATGTGGTCGAAAGCTGGACAATTGCTGATGAAGTGTAAACTATCGTCAACATTTTCCAGACATTCGTCGCATACAGCAGCTCTGGCCAGTCCCATGCAATGAAGGTGGCTTTTGAAACGGCCATGGCCAGTATGTATATAGATTAAAATTCTCAAGTTATCCTTTTTCAATGAAAAAACGTAATTTGTCAAGTTAGAGTTAATCCCTCTGACAAAGTATTTTGCTTTACAACAAGTAGCGGTAACATAACCGTTACCTTGTTGTTACGACCAAGGAAATTTAGAAATTTCTTACAATCCAGTACCAGTTTAAGGACAGTTTTACTATCCATACAAAATATAATCTCTTTGTCGTCGGCCACGAGATTAAAAGCTGACATCGCAATTAATTCCGCTTGATGAATAGTACAGTAGATCCCCAGACTTCCAGAGATTCTCAGATCATGCGAAGGACAGTAGTAACCAAAGCCCGTACCCTGTTCAGTGACAGAGCCATCTGAAAAGAATACAAGCGATTCGGATATCTATTTGAGAAAATCTGTTTGAGACCCACATATCCCTGGATGGATGAAACACCGCAAATGATCTATGGAAATTAAAGACAGGCAGCAGCCCATCAGTTACCATGTCAAGTTCTGGCATAGTCAGTTTAAATTCATTAAGAATAGATCTATGGCCTGAAATAGTGCCGACGCCCCAACACTCCTCAAGCGAAAGGCAGCCAAACAAGCTGTACCTAAAATGAAGGATTTCAACTAGGATAGGAAGAGAATTAGCTCCACTGCTAGGAGCGGAGTTGAAACCATTAACATTGAAGATTTAACTTAACCCACTGGCCACCAAACAACAGATGCATAAGTTAGCATTGGGAGAACCAGTGATTTGTAGATAAAATATAACATTTTGGGGGATAATCCCCAAAAATTTACCAAAAGCTCTGCGGCATTGAGAATTAACCTTACAACTGAGCTATTAACGAGCTTTTAACCTTACAAACAAAAAGTGATGGTACAGAAAAAACTGCAGTGTTTCTACGCCTTGTAAATATAAACAAGTCGGTCTTGTATGGGTTCACATGTAAACCCTTATCTAGACACCACTGTTCTATAATGAGAAGAGTGTGCTGAGTTAAATCTGATAAGACATTCAGATGCTTGCCTGAAACTGTCAGAACCAGATCATCAGCATAACTTTGGGCGACAAAACCGGAATCATGAAGATTCACAAGAAGTTCTTCAATGACCAGAAGCTACAGCAGCGGTGAAAGCACACCTCCCTGCGGGCATCCTCTGGAAGCCTTGACTGAAATAAAGGTATTCTCAACCTCGTATATTGCAAAGCGAGATTCAAGCATACATTTAATACACCTGATAATGTAGGGTTCGATACCACATTTAGTACATACATTCGTAATCGAGGCGAATGAAATATTATCAAACGCTCCTGCAATATCCAGAAAAGTGTTGCCAACTCTGTAAGCATGTTGCATGTTACTGAGCGGAGCGGTAACTAAATGGTGGTCTCTAATAAATCTATCAACAATCCTTTCTAAAGATTTCAGAAAGGTTGATGACAGACAAATAGGCCGAAACGAGTTGGGGTCGGTTACTTTACTTCTGCTCCAAGATTATGGAACAGAACTAAACGCGATACATGCCTGGAACAGATGTAGTAAATGTTCCTTAATTAGAGGAAATCCATACTGTAATACAGCAGGAAATACAACGTCAGGACCGGCAGATTTGAAGGGTTCGAAAGAGAACACGCTCCAATGTAGGACCTTATAATTGATTAATCTACAGGCTAAGTCCCAATTGAGACTTACATCCAAATTGTTAACGACTACACCAGAATTGTTGGTAGTAATGGTTGTGAGAAGTAAATCACCTACTTCCTTTTTCGAGGACGTAAGCTTGCCATTAGGTAGACGAAGTTAATCAAGTCTACAGGTATTATTCCTGCTCAGTGACTTGTTAAGTCTAACTACAGCAGGTATTTATCTCCTTACAGAAGATTACCCAGCAGACTGAAGATTAGATCATCTTGCCTTATTCTTCAGCTTTCATGTAGTCTTGCTACACTTACTTTTTTAGAGTGGAGCACCAGAAAGGTTTGTTCTGAGTTTTTTGGTTCGAAACAAGTGGACACCAAGTCTCAAACGCTGTTTTAATAGCTTTAGACAGACCAGAAGCCCGCAGTTCTAAGTTTACAGACGAACAAATCTTCATAGATGGTTCGAGTAAGGAAACAAACTCTTGAGAGAATGTTTCCCAGTTGGTATGCTTCCGATTGCGGCAAGGTTTAAGCGCAATTCTTTTAAGATTAATATACACCTGTGATCGGAGGTGAGAATATCATTCGTCACTCTCCAGTTTAAAATAAATTTAGTGAAGGACATGGAGCACAAACTAATGTCAATTACCTCCCTGCGGGTAGAGTTAAACAGTTACTGCTTCTCCTCGCCACAGTGTTCGTAGTTTGTGATGTTCCTAGTTTATATTCGAAAGGTGTGATTATACACGGAACATCGTCACTCCCAAACGGGGCTCAGTTCCGACAAAAATGGAAGCTGCACCCAAACTTGTTAACTTATTCATAGATATCCTATAAAATGAGCATCCAGTTTTAGGTCGATAGACGTACGTCGATTTGTTTTTTATAATTAAGAATTAATTTTATATATAACGATCGATAATTAATTACATTTGATTATTTTAACTATTCTCCACGTTTTATCACTATTTATATTGTATGTATATACAGTGGAGCAAAGGGTATATAATTCAAATCTTCTATTAAAATTCCACTTAATCTTATTAAAACAAACACTTTATACAAATGAAAAAAAAATTAAAACAAATAAATAAATAAATAATCTAAAATAATTTTTTAATTAAAGATCAACCAAGATCATGATTTTATTTTACGTCCCTCCAAAAATATCTGTATGCACACACGTACACACACACATACACAAATCCATCACACATTTCCGAGGCTTATAATATCTAAATTTAATGTCATTAAGACGACGAGCTAAAGAGATGAATTCCCTACGTTTACTTACTCGTACGAGTATATATACAAAATAATAAGAAGAATAAAAAATAAATTACATAAATAAAATAAATAAATAAATAAGAAAAAAATTTAAAAATAAATTCCAAAATAGATTTGTTTTTGATTGAATCAAATGTAACACGAAAGGAAGGGGACAGATGAATATATAAAATTTCATAAAATCTTCAAAATTTAGGTCGAAGTAATATCTTAATCATTCATCCATCTTATATACGTACGAAACATCTCAATCTTACTTATATAAGTATATTTATAACATAAAATCTATTTCCAATTTCAGAGGTGTGACATGTTATGATACCGACGAGGGAGCACATTGTGGTTCATGTCCGGGCGGTTATGAAGGTGATGGCAAATCGTGTACACCACTCAATGTATGCGATCGTCATCCGTGCTATTCGGGTGTACATTGTTCGGCAATCGAACGGCATCCATATTTTAAATGTGGCGCATGTCCACACGGTTTTACCGGCGATGGGCGAAATTGTAACGATATAAACGAGGTAATTTAGAGATTAGACAATTTATTTAAATTAAATTTAATTTAATTTAAACAAAACACAATAATATATTAATATAATTTAAATCAACAAAATATATATATAACTATATATGTGTATGGTATATTATTCGATCCGGGTCATATAATAAATTTTGACACCCAATAAACCCTTTCAATTTACTGTCGCATATCGATAGACCACGATAAATTGAAATTTATGTTAATTATTTGGTTGGAATTACAAAATTCGACACTTTAATTTTGACAATATGCTCGATGGATATATATATATATATATATATATATATATATATATATATATATATATATATATATATATATATAATGTCATCTCGTTACGATTATTATTTTTTAATACGTGATGACAAATAAGCAGTCGGGATGGCATTTGATCTTTCGAATTCCAAATGTTAAAATTTAAATATGACGTTTTGGAATTTAGAGACAATTTTATTTTTGATAATCGATTAGATAAAATTTTTTTTTAAAGAAAATCAAACGATTTGTTTAGAGTAATAAATATGATGTCACTTTTAATCAATAGCAATAAATTATTATTGTCTGGATTACGGAATTGTATTAGTTGAGTTGTGGGGGTCACCAAGAAGCTTAAATTATTTTAAGCGGGCATTTTGTTGGTAGAATTATGAATTGAATATTTCGAAAAATCTGAACCGAAGATAAGCAGAAATAACGGAATAGAATGGGGGACAGTAAATTGACATCGAGAAAGGAGTATGCACAATATCATGAAACGATAAAGTTTAAACCATACCGCAATGAGGAGACCCGTTTCTGGATTGTTTGCTACAACTATTAATTATTTCTGCATGTAAATCTTATGTCACGTCAAGACAGAATTAATGTAATATTTTGAGTTTACGTGAAAATCTGCCAACATATTTTGTTATATATTTAAGAACCCAAGCTTACTTATTGGAAATCAATACCAATGGAATGACCATATCCAGTACGCCTACTGAGCGATAAAATTGACAGGTTATCTCTTCTACTAAGAAACACACGGGTTTAATACAAATTTTTTAATTAACCCTTAATAGTTCTTTGTGCAACACCCTTTAGAAGGGTAAACTGTAAATTTATTTTCTTCAAAGCAAATATTTTATAAATTAAAAGAGCCTGAAAGGGGTTTGCCTTTTCATTTGCCTGCACACACAGGGGATAAACGAATAAGTATAACACGTCTGAGAGGCATTATGGCTTTCCAAGCTAATAAATAAAATGAGAGAATCTAAGATATAAGTATTATGGGAACATAAATATACATTCATCACAAGGCAGAATATATCGTTCTCACTGATTCTTGGTTACAAGAATCAGACGCCATCGACTTAACATACTTCTAGGTCGTGCATCTCAAAGTGCATTTCCGGAGAAAACTTTTGCTACATTTTCAAATAGTGTTGCTGGTAAGGTAGCATATATTGAACAGTTTTGACAAGCATCTAAAACAATCCTATTGACTTTGTTATAATGATATTACAATGCCATCAGAAATTCCATTCATATTACGCGTCACTAAAACTGTTTGAATAAATAGTCAACACGACCACTTGTCGCATAATTTCCGAACAGCATAGAAAACATATTAAGTTATTATTTGACTGAGGTCATTACTTTGATTGTTTTGGAATTCATCAGTTATAAAATAATCAAAAAGATGGCTTACTGACTAAATCAATAAAATCGGAACTTCCTCGGAAGCTCAGTTAGCTATCCCAGAAATTAGCATGGATAATATAGGCTTCTGACTGTTTTTGATTACACTAATCATTTGAAGTAACCAATCAAATATCAGAATCGTTGGAGTTCTGTTCAGATGACTCTCTCTCTCTCTTTCTCTCTCTCTCTCTCTCTCTTTCTTTCTTTCTCTCTAAACAAGTTTCTGGCTATGGTATCTAACGAATCGAACTCTTTCCATGAAAAGGATAACTAAAAAATATTGGTTTCTATTGTTAATGGCCATGGGAGTTTCAAAAGTCATCTTCATCCCATAGGACTAGTCAGTGATTCAGTATGTGACGATGTCTAAAGGATGTTCGTGTTTACTTACATGATGTTATTACCAGAGATGTTCATGTTTGTGGTCAAGGTCAGGAAAACTCCTGTACATCTACTGTCTTCTCCGCCCTGCTTTAAACTGTTCCAATTTGCTATTGAGCCTAAGTTGGCACTATGGTTCCTTTGCCATTGAGTGCGAAATTTCGAAATAATAATAATTTAAGTTATGCTCAGTTTAGACTGAATTAATATTCCATCTCGAGTGAGCTTCGTAGTTACCTAGGCACAGGATTTAATTTTTACTGTCTAGGAATCCATTTTGGAGTTGAGAGTATAGAATTCTTTCTTCTCATTATATGTGACACTTATTTAGTAGCAACCAACGAATTTCCAGGCTGGGCAAACAAATACAAAAACCATAACCAAGCCACTGCAGTATTGCAAATTTATTTGAGGAAATTTTCTTAACATACAAAATGATCGATCAATTTCCACTTCCCGTTCGGTATATTTTATTCAGAGTTTTTCTTATGTATAATGCTCTTGATGCTTATAAATGGTAGTTTGGTGTTTTTGCATTCCCCATATTTGTATAATGGTACTGATTTCACATGACTCCTTGCAAATTTAAATATTTCATTCCATGAACGTATTCCATGTTAGGGTTTCAATGGAGGTTGTCATTTCCAATATGCTATGGAGCATTCACAATGATACGTAGTACTTTGTCTTGAAATGTTAGTATGATCCTAACTGTAGTTTTCTTTGCACAGCCCCAAAGTTGAACGCCGTATGTCCAGATAGGTTTAACGATTTGATTATTTTTAACATGCGGTTTCCACCTAAGCTTAGTGTCTATAGTGTCATGCCAAGGTATTTCGCATTGTCAGAGTACCGAATTTGTTGCGAATTCAGTCTAATCGGAATGAATTGATTTGTGTTGATTTTGATTCGTTGAGTATTATTCTCCAAGTTTACAGAAAGTATAACACAGGGCCAAGCACACTATCTTGTGGGACTCCTGCCAATATTTTCTTTAGTTTAGAGTACTCCTCTTCCAGTCTCACCCGAAAGTAACGGTCATTTATGTATAACTTAAGCAATTCAAAATATTGTTTTGGTAGATCGTTGAAGCTTAAATTCCAGACCATGGTGCCAAACCTTATCAAATGCTTGGGCTACGTCAGGAATACTGCTGAACATACTTCCTTGTCCTCCAGTGCCTCTTCAATCGTATCAGTGATCCTATGTACATATTCCATTGTTGAGTGGCCTTCTCAAAACCCAAGAAAAACAGCAAACACTTATATTATGAAACCAGCCAAAATCATGTCTTCTTGGTCTCAAATGGTCTTATATTGTTGACATTTTTAACTGTTGCAGATATTTGGAGATGTGAATCGTCGGTTCAATCAATACAGTTTTTTTCAAATTGGATTAAGTGGCAATGGAGTAAAAGAGATACTTAAGTCACTGGACTTGTAATCTACTTTCTACAGTCTGAAAATAATCGAGTCTGAAAATCTGACAAAGACCCAATTAATTTCAGTAGTTATAATCATACCTTTGAGAGTATGATGATGAGAGGAGATAGATATCCAAAATCGTCTTGACTCAAGGTATCGAATTGTAAATGTTCTGCAACCACTTTTGAAATCGTTATATCTTGGAAATATGGATAGTGTTGTTTATATATAACAAGAGATGGCTTGTAACAACATTCAAAAGAGTCCTGCATATCGTATATACAGTATTCTCAGCAATCGCTTAAACAAGAATTCGACAAGTGTAGAAATGGTTTTACAAAATGTAGACAAATGAAGTGGCAGTTTCTGGTGGTTTACAACCGTATGAAAAATAGCTATTGTACGAAAAATCAATCGAGCCAGATTTTTAAAACAGTATGGAGCAGCAATTAAACCAGTTGAACCTTTTATAATTCATGTTGTAAATTTTGATGTCACATGTCTTTATTTAAAGCACAATTTGGTTTGGATGATTATTATACTAAAAACAAAACGTTCTTACTCTAATCCCGGCAATTTTGTAAGGTATCGAGTTCGAACCCCGATAGGTGTACGTGCAATATGCAAAAAGAAATGTTCACCGACTGATTACGATTGATGGTGTGAATGAAAACATACACATATTCTATGTCAGTACTATAGGGCGGCATGAATCAATGCAATGTGTGGATGGTTCTACATAAATCGGACCTATAGCCGTACATCCTCGATTTTACTATGTAATCGAACCCTCAAAGAGTTGGGACAGCTTTGAGTCCCAAAACAGATTCCAAAGATAGAAACGGACAGACAGACACTTTTTTATACTACGATCCCACTGATATTATACTGGAGTGGTAATCTCATTTCCCTGTTAAATCACTAATCTCTAAAAAATATAAGTAACAACAAAACTCGATCACACATTGAGCTAAAATTAAACACATTTTACGAGTATATACTTTAATTCAATAATCTACACACAATTTCATTAACCCCCCCATACGCGTTAATCTCTTAATCAACCGCGAGACATTCGATTAAACCAAAAATACAAAAATAAAAACCAAATCGAATAACAACAACCAAAATATAGCCGCTTAATTAAAATGTTTATTGACAAGACAACATATATAAACAATTTATCTATATACACGCCACACAACATACTCGTATCGTATCTCCACATATAATGCCGCTATATATATACTCGTACGTACAAGAGAAAAGCGCGTAAGAAGATCGAAAAATCACTTGTATGCAAATTTTCATGCATAAATTAATTTATTGTTTTAAACTACTTAAAATATGCCGAGTTGCAACAAACTGATCGTACACACACGGTAATCGGTTTAAATACTTACGCGTATAATATAAAGATGATATTTAAGATGTTACTTTTACATTTAAATCAGATGATGGTGTTCGTTTTAACTCGTATAAATATTATATATGCAACAATTTAATTTATTTTTACTTAATATTTAAATAATAAATTTAATCCGAAAATAAATGTTAAGGTGTTAAAAAATTGGATATTAATGGATTTAAATTTTATTCGACAATAATCTTTTCAAAATTGTCAGATTAGCGTGTGGCGCGCATGACACTTTTCTACTCGTCTTATACCACTATATGTACAGTGTATAGTTTGCTCACACGTTTCTTAGGGTGATAAATTTTCGATTTAATTAGACGATGTTGAACTATTAAAATAGTATATTTTACTACTATGTATAGACACTTAGTTATTAAATACCGAAGAAGTGTCAGTTATGGACAAGTTTTTATTTTCACTAATCGTACTTAACTAACTATTCAAATTGCTTATATGCGTGGATTGAAAACTAATCCGAATACCAGACAATATATTATGTTGAGGTGCTGCGGCACTATTTACCTTCATAGAGCTAAATACAATAATTCGAGTTTCGATTAATAAACGTTTCAACTACCGTAAATAAATTCAATTATTAATATTAAGTAACTGGCTATTAAAATAAGCTGACTTCATGCTTTCTCAAAATTTTATTTATTGGTTTTTGATCTTGGCTATAAGTTTTTGTAGGTCAAAGCGGTTCGCCTTTAATATCCTAATATGACTATAGATCATCTGTTGCATAGCTCCATGCCAGTCTTTACTCGTTGCATTCCGAGCACAGTTGGAGACATAAATTACACGATTGTTTACACGTTAAAATGTGTAATTTACACTCTATATGTAAACAATGATTTCATGTAAAATTAACTGGCACGCCATCTCTTACCAAATCTAATTGTAACTAGAGCACCATCTATTAAAAAATCTTCTAACTATTTTACGAATAGAATTTGTGAAATAATTAACTGTGTTATTCCGTTAAAAACAACTTTAACTGGCTCAGGTGAAGGTAAAAAAAATCCTTTTCCAATTTACCTTTTATGTAATTTACATACAATTTTAAAAAACATTTTTTAACATCTAAAATCCCAACTGTGTTTTAAAAGATGGCCACATTTAGTTGTGCGCAGTCGGAAAGTGTCACTATACAGAGTATATTATAGCACAAGTCAAGATAATTCCAGAATTCCCGCGGACTGCGATGTGATATTTTTCATCGTGATTTTTGCATCTGCATCATGATCAGAATACATCAACCCAGATTTATTGAATACATCAACTAGACAACTATCAGTTTTCTTTCCTGTTTTGTGGCTCATTTTCACTCAGAAACAAATTGCTCGTCATCTGTATGGCACGAGCTGAGTTAAGGATATTTTTTGATTTCTGGGCTTAAAATCAATGAGATGGCGAAATTTCAGGTGGTCCCAACTTCAAAGCGTCCATAAATTTATATATGTTTATTACAACAAAAGATTATCTTGGTTCAAATATCTCCTGAAGCTCAACCTAGCTGTTTCTTTAGATCACAAGACGTCTATTGTTCCTGATGCTTTTGTGACACCTATTATTTCATACACTTTGATCTGCTAGGATGCCTCCTGCCATATAAAGGGTCCGCCAAATAACTTTTTTTTTTTGAAAATGCTATAAAAAAAAAACTACTGAATATTTTCTCAAATTTCTATTTAAAAGTACAATCCTCCCGGTTAATAATGGAAAATAATTTCATTCAAATGGCTGCTTCAGCTGGCCATGCCGAGATCGGTCCAATTTTTAAGCACATTATCGATTGTGTGCAGCTGTATTTCACCAATGGCTTCACGAATATTGTCCTTTAAAGCGTCAATTGTCTCTGGCTTGTCGGCGTAACACTTATCTTTGAGGGCACCCCACAAATAATAGTCCAACGGTGTCAAATCGCAGCTCCGAGATGGCCAAACGACATCAGCTCTGCGGCTGATAATGCGATCTTCAAAAACAGGGCGCAAAATATCGAGTGTAGCTTCAGCTGTGTGGCACGTAGCGCCTTCCTGTTGAAACCAAATGTTGCCAATAGCCTACTCTCAAATTTTTGTGAACAAAACTTCGTTCAACATAGCCCGATAACGATCGCCGTTGACTGTAACGGCAACTCCTTGCCCATTTTTGAAGAAAAATGGCCCAATTATGCCTCTGGACCAAAATCCGCACCAAACAGTGACTCGTTTTGGGTGTACCGGCTTTTCAATGTATGCGTGCGAGTTTTCCGTGCCCCAAATGCGACAATTTTGTTTGTTTACTTACCCGCCAAGATCAAAATGAGCTTCATCTGAAAAGATGATTATTTTGGCAAAATCGGCATCTTCGGCATCAAATCGTAAGTAGATCGCAGGCCCACTCAGCGAAGTGAAAACGCATTGGATGGTCAGTTGGCCTCAATTCCTGAACCAATTGGATTTTGTATGGCGTCATACCAAGGTCTTTATGCAAAATTCATCTCAATGATGTCTCCGAAATGTTCAATTGTTGAGAACGACGGTGGATTGATGTTGATGGCGCATCACGCATACTTTCTGCCACAGTATCAATATTCTCGGGTGTACGCACTGTTTTTGGCTTTTCAGGCTTTGGTTTATCGATGAGGATGCCAGTTTCTTTCACTTTTTTCAAAAGATAACGAACATACGGAGCTGACGGTGCTTCTCTTCTTCCAAAGTCCGTACGCAATTTTCGCACACATTCTGCAACATTACCATGATTTTCAAAGTAATGTCGCAATATTTCCCAGCGTTGTTCAAGCGTATACACAACCATATTCGTTCAGCGGAAGGATAAAACTAATTATCTGTCAAATCAGACATGAGCTAAGTGTTACCATTCACGAAATAAGCATTAGTTGAAAAAAAAAACTTTAGATGGCGGACCCTTTAGTTGTTGCTGTTGTATCGAGGCGGTTACTACTTGATTTTTTTGAACAACATCAAAACACCACAATGCGGTATATATGTTGCTGTTAGTGAATAATTTCGAACGGGTTTTAACCCATTAGTACTATGATCTGCACAATATACTGGATTTCGTGGCTGCATGCAAAAACGCAATCGTAGATAGATGCAGTAGATAAAACTCGAATAATCCGCCAGATGTTACGAGTGCTTGGAGTGTTAAATAGAACAAATAGAATCTGATTATATACTCGTACTTATGTAGTAAATATGCAGTGACCAGAAAGTTGATATGGTAAGCCATGGAAATGGTATGCTACATATCGATCTGAAATGGTTACATAGTTTACTGCCTGGCAATCCTCTTGAGATACCCATTATACGGTTTTTTATCGTTCCAAGTTCAACGCAGTTTAATTACGAGCTCAGACTTGGTTTACATATTCCTCGAGACATATTCTGAAAATAACCGTGGACAATAACCGGAATTTTTTGACAAAGTCTATGGACTCATTGATTCGGATTGTTTTGTAACGAAGACACATTTAATAGATTGAATTTTACCCGTTGAAAAATTTACATGTAATATCGGTAGATTTTTAACATTTTAAAATAGATGGCACTGTTTTCTGTGAGGTGTCTTCGTTTTTTACATTTAATTTACGTTTTATGTAATTTACGCTGTTTTTTTACATAATTTACATAAAAAATGTAAAACAAGCTTTTAACATGTCAAATCCCAACTGTGATGCTGAGACAAACCACAGTAGGGCATTTTACATTTTAAAAAAACCTTTTTTTACATTTTACATGTAAATAACGTAAATTACAAAAAAATCGTGTATTTTACAAAAATATGTAAATTATACTTAAGAAACGACAAAACTGAGTAACTAAGTTAAATAAATCAGTTTGGTCAGCTGGAACACAACATATAAAAACTACATTTAGCATGAAGCGAAATAATAACTATAAATGGTCAAGTACAGTTAATTTTTTGGAATTTATTAGCTTTGATAAGAGATGGCTCAATTGTAACAAAAAAGTTTTAGTATGTTCATTATTTACTTTATATAGTATGTAAAAAATAAGCATATACATTTTACATGTAAAAAACCCTGTAAATTACAGATTGTAATTTACGCGCCCATCTGTGAGCTATCTGTTAGTCCTTTTTATATTTGTAAATATTTTGGTACTCATTTCGGTGGTTCTAGTCATTATGTATGAAAAGAAATATCGTTACGTTAATATGTTTGTTTTGAACTTTGTTCCCAGAATCTCAATACATTGTTGATTAAAGAGCTTTTCCACATTGCATTTCGACTGATTGAGTCAAATGAACGTTCAAAGTCTACGAAGAGAGTTGTAATTGTAGTTCATTCGTTTGATTGTTCTATTATGTTACGTGTAGTTTTGATATGATCTGTACAGCGCTTTCTTGTCCCTAAACCAGCTTGTTCCATTCATTGATGTTCATTGATTCATTGATCGTTCATTCATTGATCGTTCATTGATCATTGGTTCATTGATGGGAATATTTGCTCAAAAATTATCATCGATAACTTTTATTGTGCAGTGAGAAATGAGATAAGCCTCCAATCCTTGCATTCTGTTAGGTCACATATATCTTGGATGACAATTCTTACCCTCCGTTCCATTGGTGGGTGGTAATTTATACTTTCGTTATATAGTTTCCATCTATTAATTCGTAATCCAGTTCGCTTGTACAATTGTCCTCAAAGTATTCTTTCCATTTATATTGCTTGTGTTCCATCTAGTTATAACTCATGTGATTAGAGTTAACTTGGAGTAAACTACCCCATCACTATTGTATGAGGTTATGAAACTTAGAGTATCAAGTAAAAAGGTACATACTAGTATATACATACTAGTTGAAAAAAGTAGTTTGCAAGTCTTAAAATATGCAATTAAATAAAAACATAGATGGGTTTGATTTCAACTCGGTAGACTATTTTATTGGTTTTTTAGACCCATCCTATTTAAACGTTGAATTTGTTGATGGGGAACCGAAAATCCTTGTGCATAAGACCACAAAACTTGTTGCAAGAACTCATGACTATAGAGTTGTGCCGTGCGACTTTTAATACGAAAAGTTTTGTACTTGACCTTCCTAAAATTGTACTTGAATTAAGGTGTAAATTAATTGTACTCAATGTTCCGAAACCCAGTTATATGTCATTAAAAGGTTAATTTTTAAAATAGCCAGGTACATACAACTAAGGTTTCATGGGTCAATTAGTCTAAAAATGAATTAATTACCATACATGTATTGTATGTAAGTAAACACAGACTTGTACTTGAAAATCGATCAATTTTAGATCGATCTATTAAAAGGTCAATCGATCATAATAGTTGCTAAATTGGCTGTGAACTATCAAATTTTTATCAAAAATCTAATCAAAGTTCAGATACACTATAATTTACAATTATGTGAATTTATCTAAATTGACATATATTTAATTGGAAACCGTGTATGATCTGACATTGATCTATTAATAGCTGTACGAACATTTAATGTAACACGTTTTCATTAACCTAACCAGAAGAGTTAACTTTTAGAAAATTTCAATTATAAATTGTTTCCAGTGACTGGTAATCACTGCGGTGTGCATAGAAAAGTGTTTGTAACCATATCGAGATCAAAGAATTATTAGAAAGATCATCCCTTGTAAATTTTAAAGGAGTTACTTTAAAGACAAAGTGTTTATGAAAATTATAATCATATAGCTGTATAGGAATTTTTTAATGGCCTGTTAATGATGGCAAGATTCTGAAATTTCTCCTAGAATTATTTCACTATCTTATTTTTAAAATTTAGGTAATTTACAGATATATGATGTATTAGCGTTCTGTTTCGAAGGCTGGGTATAGAACACGATTAATAAATATTGTTGACTTGAAGTTTAAAATTACAGTAATCAAACGGTTTAAAACTGAATGATAAAGGTATATCCCTTAATTCTATTCAACACTTTGGTTCATGCAGAAATAAATTCAGTTGTTTGTTCAAATCAGTCTTTGGCCATATCTTCGACGTTTTGTCTCAGATACGATAATTAATATATCATCTACGAGTGTCACCTGCGATATACCGTTCTCAAATTAAACTCCAAACATTTTTGTTCAAAAATCCATTAAAATTCAATTTGTCCTACGAAATTTTTTGCCGCATGTACAAAAATTTAAAAATGAAACATTAATGCGAAAAAAACCGAAATCTAAGTAGTAGTGAATTTCGTATGTTCACATCACAACATGATTTTGTTTTAGAGATTTGGTTCTTAATTTACTTGGAATATTGTTTTAGTCTTGTTTAATTGTCCCAACGTGAATCAGGCAATAAATAACTTTTAAAAATAAGTTATTAGAATACCGAATATCACCGCAAGAGCTAAGTAAACAGTTAAAATTGCAAAAAAGTACTATTTATTATAAACAAATATAAAAATAAATTAAAATTATAAATGAAGACAAATGTTTCAAAATTAACGAAAATTTTATGAATAACCCAACCAGTAGATGAACTATCTAAGCAAGTTGGTATTCAACGATACATTGAAGAAAAATGTTATGGATTGATGAAAGTTGTTTTGCCATCCATATGGAGATTATCATAAGTCGTTCGTGTATTTCCGAAACAAAAACATAAAAAATCAATAATTGTTTAAGATAACTGCCTTGCGCCAAAAAAATTAATTTCCGAATAGTTTAGCAAATCTTCATGATTGTCAAATCTCCATGATTCATTATAACGCATGTTGAGTCAACCCTCTTGACTGTGCTATAACAAATTTGTTTTTCGATATACAAATCGTTTGCTTGAAGGTTATCAGCTCGCCTGTTGAGCTGGCCCCCATTTCGCAAAAATTTTTATGAGTTCTGGGAAAACAAAACATTTGAGTTCACCTTCAAGTAGTGGAGGGCCTAGCAAACGTTCACTGCATCGGAAGGGAAGACATATAAAAAACGAAATACGAGTTTCTAATAATTAAAAACATCATTTTTAAATTAAAAATCAGTGAATTTCAAACAGTGAAACCTATAAATATATCGTAAGGTGATAAATTTCATATTTGAACATAAAGTATCTAAACGGTTTGAGGTATATGTCCTGTGGCGTTTAGTAAATATCGTGTAAAGGGTCTTACATTTTAAATAGACCTTATTATGTTTATCACAGCTAACTCATCAAAGCCCTCATCACCAACTACGTGTGCCAAAGATAGCAGGATATCGTTCGTATTTCAAGCACATAATTTTGTTTTAATTTTGTCAAATTGCTTTGAAGTTGATGGTCGTAATTCAGATAATGCCAATGCAGCATATGTGATGAAATCTTTAACAGAAAACTTTTTCAAAGCATAAATTACTGATATGTGTCTTTTCATCATCTATGGCTTCCACAATATACTGAACAGTTTGCTTGATGTAGTAAGTTTTAAATATTTCGATGATTTCCTGGTCAAGTGGTTGAATGAGAGATGTCGTATTTGGTCGCAGGAACAAAACATGTAAATGTTCTTGCTCCAAATGTGAATGGCTGACTTTGAATACTAGACCTTTTTCGTTCTTATGTCTTCTAAATTAAAGAAGGCGGCAATTAGTCCAGAACTTAATGCCACTAGAGCCTAGGGTTCAACCCACATACGCGTATAGATTAAATACACCCCCTACTGTTGATGTTTGGTCACCGAAACCCTCGAATGACAGAGCAAGCACGCGATTTTTACTCGGGCACGAGAGCAACAAAATATCTTCTTCTGGGACAAAACATTTCAGTGAAAATGGTAGTTGATATCCATGCTTTTTTGTTCGCCATCCAATAAATCGATAATTTATTAAAGTCGACACATTTCATTAATCGAAGCTTGAGTGCGCGATTACAAGCGAAGGCCTCAACTTACGGTCTCCTGAAGTATTGCTACAAAATAAAATATTACTTGATCTTTTACTGCCTTAAAACCACTAGCACTCCGTTGAGGTTTTGCTACATATGTGCGGTATGGCATTTTTCCAAAAGAGTCTAGTTTCGTCCGCATTAAAGACCAGATCTGCACAATAACCACCATTGGCAATTATTTTAGTATGTTTTGCTAGGAACTCTCTGGCAGCCCCTCTTATATTATTGAGTGCGTGCCTTTCGAGAAATCATGTACCCACAGAAAATTATAGCTCTTTTCATGATTTGTTGGAGAGAATGTAGATATCAATTGATGGAAATACTTTCAGATCAACTTCCTTTATCTACTTGTAAATTCTCTTTGCTTTCTGCTTGATGGTATTTACATTCATATTAGCTGTGCTGTTTACATTTTTCTCGTGACCACTTATGAGGTAGTTTCGTACCAGATAGTACAGATTTCCTAATATTATCTTTTATTTCAATCGTTATAATAAAAGATGCTATTACGATAAGTTTTAATTTAGGCCAACAAGTCAAAGTTGACCATACGCCCCTCTGAAACAATAGGCTGAAACATTTCTGTTTCCGAATTCCGAAAGCTGACAATTCTGGGCTAATCTTATTTACTCAACATTCGTTCATAAATCTACATGTAATGATTGTGTGAATTACTCAAGCGTATTTCGCAGAACTTCCCACTATTAAGACACCAACCACCTCAATATATATACATATGATGAAATTCCAATAAAAAATCATCTTGCTTACCTATAATAAATAAATCACAATAATCAAAATTTATTATTAAAAGAGGTCGTTCATAACATATTTATAATACGCATCTAATAAAAATTTAATCTACGATCACGCATCTTCATCAAAAATAAAATTATTCATTAATCGGATTAAAAACAATATACATACATATACCATATGTAGATAGTGTATATATTTTGTTTATATTTATTACTATATAGTATATAATTTAGAAATTGAATATATAAATAAAATATATTATATACCATAATAAATCTATAATATACTGTACACACACCGACGCAAATTAAGACATTTCAGGCATTTAAATTGTTAACATAAGACGCACTTCCTTATGGCTTTGTTTTCGGTTAAAGTTGACTTGTCTTGTTTGTTGGGCCACCCATAACTAACATTAGTTTTAACATAATATTATTTAACAGTATATATATATATATATATATATATATATATATATATATATATATATATATTTATATATATATATATATATATATATATATATATATATATATGTATATGTTTATATATATATATATATATATATATATATATATATATATATATATATATATATATATATATATATATACATATATACATACCTATAAATATATATATATATATATATATATATATATATATATAATATATATATATATATATATATATATATATATATATATATATATATATATATATATATATATATATATATATTTATCTAGTACTGGAAAATAAATTGGGTAAAGATATCTTATTGCAAATTGGAGTCTTTCTCTAGTAAAATTACAAAACTTTTGAAAGCAAATGGCTTATTGTTTCATTTAAAATTCATGTATGATGTAATTTTTGGAAAAAAATTACGTGCATTTTAGAGGCAAACCTCCTATAAATGTAAAAAGACGTTGATAAAGTTTCGAAAGTCGTAGGAGGTATGGATTCCCAAATCAGCATAAACAAACTTTTTACGGCTTGAATCGATTCTGAGCGCATCTTCCTACTTCCAGCTTTATTATAGACCAAAGTTTTTCAATGTGATTTAAGTCTGGACTATACGAGGGCCACATCAACACATCGATACTTTTTTCTTGAAAGTACCTTTACGTATAAATGAAGAAATAGGACAAAACAACAAGTTTTCAACAAATTATTTATGTTTATCTGAAAGCTAATTTTACTATCTATGAATCGATGTCGTATTGAAAAATAAATCTCGCCAAAAAACTTTAACACAGAAGTTCGTTCTGTAGAACCTGCAGATCTGCTGTAATCCTGGAACTAAGGAAGCACAATCGACCGGTTTCATTTCCAGAAAAGCTTCACCAGACCATAACTTCTTCATTTTTCAGTGGACTTCAAAAAAAATATTCGTTAGTAAGCCTCTCGCCCGATTTTTTCCTTACAAGTATTCTTGCAGCTCAAATTTTGATTCATCGGAGAAAATCACATCATTCTACATCTCTGGATTCCAAGACACATGCACAAAGTCCAAGATATAGAAACGTTTTTTCACTAGAAATGTGAACTCAAGCTTAAACCAGTCCATTAAGTGCTCTCAAACGAATTTTAACAAGTCTTTTACTCACAACGGGATCTTATTTCCGATGAATTTTCAAGACGGTTCCGACGACATTGTAAAATAAAATAAAACAATCATCCACTGACGTTGTCGTTTTGGGCCTTCCAAAGTTTTTCTTTCTTTGTGTAAGCCAATTTTTCTATCTACAATTCAAAATTTATAACTTACAAGTTTTGCGATATGGCACGTATCGTTGTCCTGTTGAAAAAAATAAGTTTGCAAATCTTGCCAACAAGCTAGGACCTGCAGATAAACAGCCCTGTAATGCTGAAACTAAAGAGGTTTTATTTGCAGAAAAACATTTTCCAGACCGGTGGAAGTCTTAAAAACGTTCGTTACTATGCCTCTCGCTCGATTTTAAACATGCAGCTTGAATTTAAATTAATCGGAGAAAATCAGATCATTGCTCATCTCTGGAGTCCAAGACACATGCTTCTGGGCCCACAGCAAACGTTTTATTCATTAGTAATGTGGCTTCTGAACTGGTTTAACTGCTGAGGCTTCTGAACTGGTTTAAGTGATCTCAAACGAGCTTTAACAAGTCTTTTTCTCACCAAGCTGGCTAAAATTTGTTTTCCTCACTTAACATCCCGTCTTATTTCCAATGTAAATTTAAGACGGTTCCGATGACATAATGAAATAATCTTCTACTGGCGTTGTCTTTCTAGGCCTTCGACGGCCTTCCTTCTTTGTGTACTGCCCATCTCCCGTATTTTTTTTATTATTTCACGCGACAGTACTTTTAGGAAGGGTTAGTCTCTTTACTATCTCACGCGTGGTGAACATTTTCTTGCGCTAAAATCCAATAAGAGTATTTAAAACCAATCAATACATTTTGAATATTTTGGCATTTTTTCGGGGGTTTGTCTCTAAATTGGAGGTAAAATTACGTCATATATGTATTTAAAATAAAACAATAAGCCAATTACTTTCAAAAGTTTTGTAATTTTAGCCTTTTAAAAGACTGCAATTTGTCCAATTTCCAATTTTTTTCCAGCACTATATATATATATTTATATATATATATATATATATATAATATATATATATATATATATATATATATATATATATATATATATATATATATATATATATATATATATATATTATATATATATATAAATTTTTTTTCCATAATAATAATTATTTTTTTTATTTTGTTTTTTTTATTTTAGAATTCTTAAGTGCCATTATTAAATAAAATCATTATATACATAACATTTATATATAAATATCATTATAATTTTACATATTTAACATAAATTAATTTAAAACAAATAAATACATGACGTATGGTTTTGTATGATAAATACAATAAATAGTGTTACCATCGTTGCACAGTGTCAATTGAAATTTTTATGCATGCTTATAGTCTTTTTGTGTTGTGGATATTTTGGCTATTTATAATATTTTTTTTTTGGCATTTTTAACAAATTAAATAAAAATAAATAAATATTATTTCTTTGTTTTAATTACAGTTGTATAATTACCACGTGAAGAAGACATATGCAAGTCACAATAATCAAAATTATGTGACCGTATCGTCTAATCTTCGTAACTAAAAACCAATAGAATTTCGTTTCATCTGTACAAAAAAAATTTTCTAAATCTACATCTAGCTTTTAAATATTATATATATACACAAAACTACACATCTTATGTATTATGTAATTGTAATTCTTATTTTTAGTTGACACTGTTCTTTTTTTGTTTCTAATTGATTTTTTTTATATATAATATTGTACAATTTAACACTTTATTTATAGTAAATACCGCGCAAGTGAAATCTGAAAACGATCTTATTTCACAATAATAATAATAATAGATATTAGACGATGTACTTATCCTTAATTAAATTAAGCATCTAATCAACAGTAACACATACATAAATGAAAAATCATATCACAACACACACACACACACTCACATACGTATTAAATCATATCACCACAAAAATTGTAAATAGTATAAAAAAAACTTTTTTTATAAGAACATTTTTTTGAAAAACTTTGTATTCTTTAAAAAAACAAACAAAATTTTATGTAAATAAATTTAATATTTTTTTCTGATTAAAAATTGTATAAACACCAAAATAATTTTTCTTTTTTGCTTGAATCACCCCTATTGACTTCCACTCATAATTCTCATCCTATATTTATACTTCCAGTGATACATTAAAATCAAAAAACTATAAACCACAATTCACACTATATATAACCTTCTCTATAATTTATATCTAAAAACAGATGTTGTAATGCTTGGCCCTATATATACATGTTTCGGGCCAATCGATATAACAAATGTTTTCTCTTTAACGAGACGCGTACACTAAAAACGATTAACTCGATAACTATTTTCAAAACAAAAACAAAAATTTAATCTTAAACCAAAAGTTATTTAATTTAAAATTTATTTGCTTTTGTTTATAGTGTGAATTGCCTGGTATTTGCGATACCCGTGTTAGATGTATTAATTTATCACCAGGATATCGTTGTGAACCATGTCCAAGAGGATATCAGGCACGAACAGCCGGTAAGTTGAATACTAACAAAAAAACAATGTTCACCATCGAGTAGGCTTTGGATATACAATCATCGCAGGGAGCTAGACAATTTTAACCAGTTTCAATCGTGAATGTATAATAACAACGAGGCTTTAAAAAGGCTATTGCCTTAATAAAATTTGATCACGAATATATATATATATATATATATATATATATATATATATATATATATATATATATATATATATATATATCATTTTGTTCTATAATTTGTTGCCATTTTAAAGGTAGCTTCATAATACCTTTCTCATAGAAGTCATGGTCCTTATTTTCGAAAACTCTAGTAATCGATTTTCACAATCTTCTCCTGATCCCAGTTTCTTATCACTCAGGAAGTTTTGTAATGCGAGAAAAGGGTGGTCTCCGCTTGGTGCCAGGTCCGGAGTTACAAAATACGCAATAGAACCTCCCTGACCGTTAGTTCTGGTTTGGTCACCGTTTGAGCTGCTTCACTGCACTTTGACCACGATCGTTTGTGCACAATATTGTCGTATTTGACCCATTAAATGCCCAGTCACCATCCGTTTAAGAAATTGGTCGATTTCATTCCGTTTAGCCAATGCTTTGCAGACGGAAATTCAATCCATCATGTTTTTTGGTGTTGATTGGTGTGGCACCCAAATACCGAGCTTCTTTTTGAATCCAATTTTGCGCAAAAGGTTCAAAAATATTTTATGGTCGATTTTTAGCTCCTGAGCGATGCCACGACTAGTAACATGCCGTTCATCTTCGATTATTTTGTGTGATTTTATCGATATTTGCGACCATGGACCTGCTTATGTGAGGTGCATGTTTAACATCAAAAATGCCTGAACGCAATCGTTGAAACCAAAATTGCACGTAACTAAATGTTACAGTATCGGCACCATAAACACCAATCACAATTTCACCCGCCTGACTCGTTCATTTTGAGACCAACGACAGCTGAATATTGTTTCAGTCAATTAATTATCTCTTTCACTCGATTATCACTTAATCCAAAACATTGGGTTATGCTAGTAAAATGTCGCTCTGTTCTCAACTTTGGCACATCATTGTGACTTATTTGTTTGCAATCCCAATATTTCCAAGCGCATACCATAGACTCTCTCGATTGATCGAATTTCATATACATGGAAATAATCTTTCGTAGCGGATAAACTAGATCAGTGACTGATCGATTTACAGTCAATGCTCCTTATTAGTCCGCATTAGTTTCATACACCAGAGAAGTGATTCTTCACAAAATAATGTTCTACAGTAACTTGTACGCTATGCAAAAGAGAGTTAAAGCAATCATTAATTTTCGCATTTGATGCGATAACCCTTTTGAATATTAGGCATAGCCCGGCCACTTTTCATTCCTCGCACGTAACTTAAAAAGACCCCTCTGAATATGATCAGTTCTATACTGTGTGTGAATACTGAATTCATAACAGAATGGTATTTAATTACATCCTGTGGCACATATGGAACATTTAGTAGATTAGAAAAATGCTCTCTCCATGAATCGATCCCGAAATGACAGGTGATCGTGGTTTTAAAATATACTGCGCATACCGATAATACTTTTAAAGAAACAATGTAAATTATACTCATTCCGGAGTTAAATACTTCTGAGTACCTATTTGATCTTATATAACCATCTAGAATTTGTTTAGGGCAGCTAGCACGAGCCGCTTTGTTTAGGGCAGCTATTATTTTGTTGCCAAATGCCAGATTTTTATATTTATTGCTCGGTTTGTATTCTATAGACTTACTGTGGGGTACGAATTGGATGGAAAACTGATCCAATCTCAAGATTTGGCCTCTAAAAAATCCATAATCCATAAGTGTTTCGAGCTTTTTGGAATAAGTTTCTTTGTCGAAAATAACTTCCTGGAAACATAATATTTTATTCGAGCCTAACTTTTCGTTTAGTAAATGTTCACTGTTATAAAAAACAAAATGTTATTTGTTGCTTTCGAATGACCTTGTATCACAGGCCAGTGATCATAAGTACCTTGAAAACCCAGTTGAAGATAATATCTAACCACTTCTGATCGATAGTGTTTTCGTGAGTGTATAGTATGATTGTCATCTGTGTTGTCCTATTGAATAACTGCTTAATCGCAATAAATTAATCCATCCCATCAGGTATATGCTACGGGACTTGATGTTTGTACGCGATTTTTATGTAAAGTGTGTACTCTTGGTCGGTGCCACATATCATTTCAAAGCCACATATCCTTTCACTGTCCCTTTTAACGATTTCTTCAGTCGCTGATCACCAAAACTAGATGTTCAGTCATACTTAAATCCGTTGAACCAATATTTCGCTGTCAAAATTAGTAACACTTCATTTCCAAAGTGAAATTTTCATTAAATTGAGGGAGGACTGTGGAGTGTACGATGTGTTAGGGAGGACTGTGAGACTGTTTCACGAAAGCATTTAGTCAATATCAAACATAGGTAGTCAATATCATGATACAGTTTATGGGTATCTTGATTTTTCTGCATGGTTTTGAGGTCATATTATTCCAACTGCACGCGATTTTTTACCCATCTGCATGCGGTTACTCAGGTACGATTTAAACTAGTTCACGAAACTTAATTTATTCAAGTATTCCAGTACCTTGCAACGAATTGACAAGTCAAAAACATAATCTTGCTGTGATGTTCTATTTCTTTAATCGGTGTCTTGGTGAACTCAGAGAAATTGATTGCAGCTGAGCTTTTTGTGATAACACAATGTTGGCATTGTGATATATATCGAACATCCACATGCTGTGGATATCGAACATCCACATAATTGCTCTTTTTCGCCTTAAAGCTTTCCCCATGACTTATCGAGTTCTTCCGCTTCGGCTAGCAATGTTATCTTCCAGGATAAAACTGGAGTTTTGAGTTTCCTATTTTCTTCTGAATCCCATTTAAAAGATATACATGTTATATCATTCAGGGTCCAGAAGTGTTTTATTATTATTCTCAGACACTTGTTTATAAACACCAGTAATTTTTGTTTGACCTTTGGTTTGTGTTTCCATGTTTCACACTCAGACAGCAGAACTGATTTCACACAGGCATTGAACAATCGTAGCTTTGTTTTTTCCATAGGTTGAATCCATTCCAAACCTTGTCAAACATGTTGAACTTATTTCTGATTGATGTCTTCTTCCGCCCCACTCGTTTTTGCTCTATGTAGTTCAACCGAGGTTTACGAAATTCTCAATCTCTTCGACTGACGTAGTATTGATGGAGATTGGCGATACTATTGTTCGTGTTTAGGCATGTCTATCTGCTTTATCAGGCAAACCAAGGTCAGATCATAGTCACTTCAAGTATAGTCCATTATATATGGTAAATATGGGGTTAACAAAATGAGTTACTGCAACTGGTATCATTTCCGAAGATATTTTGTACCCGATACGAAGGAGAAACTTAAATAAATTGTTTCAAATAATGAGTGGCCCTGCATGGGTTTAAACTGCTCATTCCGGTAAAGAGACTCATTGTTGCTACTGGTTTACCGATTTTTAACCACGTTGCACTACCGTGCTCTGGACAGACAGAACCCATCGGTTTGATCAAACCTTTGTATTGCATATAACTTACTGAGGTCCATATTTGAGAAATAGAGGTTGAACAAATAGAGTTTGGAAGGTTATTGTGGTGACCTTCGTTATCAGAAAAAAAATCAATATGGTAGAAAGAGGGGTAGTGAACAGGTCAAATGTGTAAGCTTCGTTTTCATAATAGATTAACATATCTGTCCATTGTTGTGAATACATGCATCGACTGGAATAAGCCAGTCACCATATAAAGGCTCATTTAATAGTTTAGATTATCTGACAGAAAGTTGGGGCAAAATAAGTCTTTTTAAATCCTGAACGATCCTTTTCATCGTACAGAGTTGTTTTTAACATACCTATAGTCCAATGAGAAAACCAACTCCAAATGAGAAATGTGTATCAATTTATACCTTTGGGACATTCTCACTCCACTTGAAGGTCATCAGGGATTTTTTTTAGCAACGTATTCCGACTAACTGTCCCCAAATTTATGCTAGGGTTCTGGTAAAAGCCAGAAATAAAGTTAGACTAGTGTTTGCACTATTTTATCACATTTCAAAACCACTTGCTAATTGAATTCAAAATTATCTTTCTTATTTCAGTATTCATTCCAATTCATCGATCAACTTCAGCCTTCACGCAATATTAATTCAAACATCATATTTAACCTAACAACACATTCATTATTCACAAAACCCAAAACTCACTCAACTCAATTGGGAAATGAAACAAAACCAATCTAACAATGCCAATGACCCTTTCCAAATTACAACAACCCCTGTTCGACGACCATGTCGTATATCAAATATTTAAAAATGATATTGGTTTCACACCCATTTAAAAATCATATCTCTAAATCGGCGTAGGTAGTTCAGAATAAAAAAAAAATCTAATAAAATAAGAATAAAACGCGCGACCTACCTCAAACAAATCGAGAGACCCGCGTGCATCTCGCGCCGATACCTAAAAGAAAAACTATAAATTATCATTCGATCTTTAATGTATCCATTTCTAAATATATTCTAACATTATATACACATCTTTCAGCCTACACATCACACGATTATGATGGTTATGAATTAAGTCGTCAAGTCTGTCTTGATATTGATGAGTGTACAAATAGTGAGGCGCATTGCGGCTCAAACCAAAGATGCGTCAATACCGATGGCAGTTACCATTGTGATTGTGATCATGGTTTTGCTCGAAACGAAACGTACGGCTGTTTACGGATCGAAGGACTGTGTCCAGATGGTACACAATGTCATAAATATGCTGATTGTCACTATTCGGGAGGTGGCCAATATCGATGTTCCTGCCAAATTGGATGGACCGGTGATGGTATAATATGTGGGCCCGATACTGATTTAGATGGCTATCCAAATTATGAATTAGATTGTTCGAATGTACGATGCCGCAAGGATAATTGTGTTAGTGTACCAAATTCGGGACAAGAGGATTCCGATAAGGATGGTATAGGAGATGCTTGTGATCCGGACGCAGATAACGATGGAATTTTAAATAATCCAGATAATTGTCCTTTGGTCTATAATCCAGACCAACTCGATACCGACGCAGATGGTAGTGATAAACAGGGTGATGCTTGTGACAACTGTCCACATATATCAAACGCTGATCAGCTCGATACCGACAAAGATGGTGTTGGTGATGCGTGCGATGATGATATTGACGACGATGGTATACCAAACCGTGAAGACAACTGTCTGCGAATACCGAATCCTGACCAATTAGACACTGATGGTGATGGCCTTGGCGATGTTTGCGATAACTGTAAATCTATTCCGAATCCAAATCAACACGACACCGACAATGATTTAGTTGGCGACGCTTGTGATAGTAATATAGATCGTGATCGAGATGGTATTCAAGATAGTCAAGATAATTGCCAACGTGTACCAAATGCTGATCAATTGGATTCTGATAAAGATGGGATCGGTGATGCATGCGACGATGACAAAGATAATGATGGCGTTATAAACGAACATGACAACTGCCCTCTGTACTACAATCCAGATCAACAAGATTTGAATCGTAACCGAATTGGCGATGCGTGCGAAGATGATTACGATCGTGACAAGGTGCCAAATTATCTAGACAACTGTCCCAATAATTCGCAAATCTATTCAACCGATTTCCGATATTATCAAACCGTTGTACTCGATCCAGAAGGTTCCTCACAAATCGATCCCAACTGGGTGATTTACAATAAGGGCGCCGAAATTGTACAAACGATGAATAGCGATCCAGGATTAGCGGTTGGTTTTGATAAATTTGGCGGGGTTGATTTTGAGGGTACCTTCTTCGTTGACACCGAAATCGATGATGATTATGTTGGTTTTATATTCAGCTACCAAGATAATCATAAATTTTATACGGTTATGTGGAAGAAAAATATACAAACGTACTGGCATCCAACACCATTCCGAGCAGCAGCCGAACCAGGTATCCAGCTTAAATTGGTCGACAGCAATACTGGGCCGGGACAAATGTTGCGAAACAGTTTGTGGCACACGGGTAATACAAAAGATCAGGTTACATTATTGTGGAAAGATCCACGCAATGTTGGCTGGAAAGAGCGAACAGCATATCGTTGGTTATTACTTCATAGGCCAAAAATAGGATTGATTCGTCTTAGGATATTCGAAGGTAAAAGTATGGTGGCCGATTCAGGTAATATATATGATTCAACGCTTCAAGGTGGTCGACTTGGTGTGTTCTGCTTTTCACAAGAAATGATTATTTGGTCTGATTTGGTGTACAGGTGTAATGGTAAGTTAAATTGCTAGCCGATCCAAGGGCATTACTAATTTTGTACAATTTATTGTTTATTTGAACAGAAAACGTGCCCGAAGCCGTTTACAACGAACTTCCACCGAGACTGAGAGAACAAGTACATATTGATACAGATAACCAATATTGATACGTTGTTATTCTTTTAATTAAATTGTGTTCTAAAACCAACTAATTTTTAATTAAAATAAAGTAAATACTTTTATACGAATAATTCATAATGAAAACTTTAATATATTTAGATATTGATTGTTAATAAAATGAAAATATATTGTTTAATTAATAAAATTTTGATAACCAAATTAAATTTCAAATTACTAAATTTTCCCGCCATTTGAAAAACAAAACATTATATCATGTTATATATGTACACTGTTAAAAAATGAATCGAAATATTTAGAACGAAAAATAATTTCAAATCCCCTAAATGTGTGCTACTGAATTAAACGATACAGTATAATTCAATAGCATACATTTAGGAATTTCCGATTATTTTTCATTCTAGTTTAGTGTGTCTTGAATAATTAAAATTCTCCTAAATGTCTGTAATAAATTGCTATTAGTTAAATGGTATAAAGACATACAATTGAAGCACTTTTTAAGTTATTATGGAAAGTAGGATCTGTGATAGTCTTCTTAGAACGGATTTCATTTTTAAAAACATATCTTGTTATAACCTTTTATTGTGAGCAGTTGATATAACTCGAAAAAAATTAACCGCGAAGAAAAAATGATTAGTAACTGACCTAGTTCATTTTAGTTCAACGATTTTTCTTTTTGCAAATATCGGCCAATTCATTTCTTGTGCACAAAGCTAAAGTATCACTAACAATTGGACCATCATCCGCCATTCTCAGTGTATAAATAATTTCAAATCGTTAGGCATGTGCCATAAGCTACCCAGCTTGGTTTGTTCATCAATACGGCGATTTTACACTTTTTTCACATCACACATGTCCGCTAGACCCCAAAGTACACCAGTTATACTGATAATTTTTTATTTTTGTTTTCTTTATCTCCATTCTTAGGAGCATAGGGCATCTAGACTGGAACATCGAACTCTATTTGGGGCTTTAATTCCTCCCATGTTTTCCCAAGATGTTTTGCTTCAGGTACCACCGTTCTTTTTCATGTCACTGCTGGCCTTCCAACTTTTCTTTTTCCTTGCGGATTCAATTCTAATGACATCCTGGTTAAGTCATTTGGTGTCTTTTTCAGCGAGAGTCCTATCCATCTGCATTTCCGCTACCTAATTCTTCATTTGTGATCTTATTCGGCCAGAAGCATTTGATCAATCGCCTAAGGCATTTATTCACAAACACTTGGAGTCTTCTAGTGATTTTCTGCATATGTTTCCACGTTTCACAGACACAGCAGTATTGATTTCACACAGGCATTGAATATTCGTATCTTGGTGTTTCTTGACAGAACGGATGCATTCCAGATCTTATGGAGCATGTTAAAAGTGTTTCTCGCTTTGTGGATCCGATGGTTAATATCTTCTTCCGTTCCGCCTGTTTTTGGTACGGTACAGCCATAAAGAATACGAATGTGTCTTGGTTGATGAGAAGTGGTGTACTAACGCTTGTGCTCAGTCTCGGGGGCCTTGTCCTTCTTATGTTTATCTTGAACCCGACATCTTGTGCTATTTCAGATAACTTTTGTAGCTTTTGTTGCATGTCTGTGTATTTGTGTGTTAGCAGGCATATACATATCATCTGCGTAACCGAGGTCATTGAGTTTTCTAATTAGATCCCACTAAATGCGATGTCTAGCTTGCGCAAGACATTATTCAGTACTATGACGAACAGTAGTGAAGATAGTACACATCCTTGTCTAACTCCTCGTGTATTGTAGTATGTGCTCCTCTGCTTTCCTTTGTGCTGAACTTTATTTCCAGCATCCCGGGTGCCTATTTCCCAGAGTGCTTTCCAGTTGCGCTTCTATTGAGATTATTCTATTAAGAGTATATATGGTGGTGAGTTCCATTCGTTGGATTGTTCGATGATAATTCGGACTGGGTTGATATGACCTGTACAGCTTTTTTCTGGTCTGAAAAAAACTTGTTTGTTTCTTATGTATTGAGTCACAGTAGGTGAGATTCGTTACAGAATGACCATTGCTAAGCAGGAAGATGCCTCGCCAGGTTTTGCATTCTCTTAAGTCGTCTTTCTTTGCAATCGTTATGATTAGGCCCTCTTTCCATTTTTGCGGAATTCCCCAGTATTCCACACTTTTTATTTTTTAGCTTCATTATGGCACTTGTAACTTCCCGCTCGTTATAGTTTCCATTTGGACGCTTCTCAATAAGTTTGGTAATACGGAAATACTCTTTCCATCTATTAAGTTGTTGATCGTATGTAGTTAGGACTTGTCCATGTGAATCTTTTATTGGTGGTCTTCTGTGTATTTTCTACGATCATTCCTTGCCATTTTCTTTACTTCTTGAGCTGTATCATCATTTCGTCTTCAAATTTCCGCCGTATTTTGATTGCTCAGTTGTATTTTAAGTTGGCGGCGTTCCTCAATTTTCTTCCACGTTTCATCTATAATCCACGGTTTCTTGTGTTGTCTTGGTAGCCCAGTATACTTGTGGCAGTTTTTACGTATAGGCGTCTTCTATTTCTTCCCATTTTTGATCCAAAGTGCTGGTTTCATTATTCGGTCGATTAATTTGGCGTTTCATTGAAGATTGGTCCTCCGATTGGTCCTTGTAGTTTTCACAGCGGCTGGTTTGATTTTAAAGGTTACTGTTACTTGCTAGTGATCGCAGTGTACACCTGCTCCTCTTATTGCTCTGACATCTTATAGGGAGGATAGAAACTTCTTATTTACCAGCACATGGTCAATTTCCGCCATCTCTCAAGTCTCGTTCTGCCATCTGTCGATGTCCATGTGTTTTTATGGATATTCTTGTGTGGGAATTTGCTGCTGCCTATGAATAGCTTATTTGTGTGTACACTGCGACACAATTGTGGATGAGTCTGTCTCCGTTGTTATTCCTTCCAGAGCCTAGTGCGTGTTTACTCACGATTGTCGCCATTGCAGTGCTCTCGAGTAGTGATTTACTAGAGTGGTACTGGAGAAGTTATTTACCTTCTTTAGCCGTTGTTTGTATACTTACGCCTTGTTCGGGTGTGTCAGCTCTATCAGAGAACATCATATAATTTCCTACGCTGGTTCTTATGTCTTCATTGTCCTTCCATCTAACTTCGCTGAGGACAAGAATTTCTATATTGTTACGCTTCATTTCATTGTTTCTTCATTCACTTCATTTGGTTTTGGTGATTGTTTGTGGTAGGTTCGAGCCTCAACTATATAGCATGCATGTGATAAGGCAACCTAGCCAGGTTTTTAAGTGTCAACAAATCTGCATATTCCTGGTGCCGATCGTTAATATCATGTCCAACTTTTTAAGCGGATTTAATAGCTTTAAAATAGGTACGCCCTCTATAAGAACTAGACAAAATTTCTTTATCAGTCATAATCCATATCAATCACATCATCTTGAAGAGACTTCATGAAACCATTCGTTTGGACGTCAAGCAATATACTTTCAACAAACATGTTGATAGTATTATAACCGATGCATCGACAGTTAAAAAAGAACTCGGGCTTCGAACAGAATAAAATTAGGGATCGGTGGTGTGAATGAACATATCTAAGACATACATCTAAGTGCTTCCATGTCTAAGTGATTCCAAGATTTCAAGTGGGATCCAGGAGTCATTTGAACCTTTGAGAAGTGGTTTTTATTCGTAAAATTCTAATTGGCCATA
Source organism: Tipula lateralis (assembly GCA_963932295.1). Classification (NCBI taxonomy): domain Eukaryota; kingdom Metazoa; phylum Arthropoda; class Insecta; order Diptera; family Tipulidae; genus Tipula; species Tipula lateralis. Next base: position 149,129,306 of record OZ010736.1, on the reverse strand, counting down.
CAGGGTACTGACACGAAGTGTTACCAACTTAAGACTGTCATTGCTGTCAAACCAAAGATGACAGAGCGCTCTAATTTAAACGCGGTACAAGCGTACATTTATGTGGGAAATATTCAGAAAAAAAGTTATCCGAAAAGGAATTCAAAGATAATAGTGTGATTGCTCTATATTTGGCTGGAAAACCACAGTCGCATATTGTTAACCAGTTAAAATATCTGCATGTGAATAAAATGTTTGTGTATCGCACCATAAATCGTTATGACGATACTGGCAACATTGCCAAACCCTATAAAGCGCGACTCAATCAAAATTGGCTGAGAGACAAAGTTTTCGTTGTTTATTTCCACTGCCCAATGGCCACCAAATTCACCGGATGCAAATCCGCAAGATTTCTTGATTTGAGGCATTTTGAAGAGCAAGGTTAGGACAATAAATACTAAAGTGTCGATCTTCTCAAGCAAGCGTCATAATTGCGGCTAACGGTGGTCAAATCGAAAACTTCTAATACAATTCGAAAATTTAAATATTCGTGAACGTTGAATTTCTTCATTAAAAATTTCTTCAATTCTCGTTTCAGTTTTTTGATGCATTTTAGTGCCAACTAATAATTCAAACGAAGAAGCACTAATGCTTCGATTCAGCGTGTTATTAAGACTTTGTTGCGTACTTCCGACGAATCGTAACCATCGATCTGGAGCGTCTAGCGATAGCTTCGACAGGACTGATATTATTAACTGATGAACTCTCTCAATTTGGCTGTTAATACTTGGCAAGCCTGTAGTTATCGCAACATGTTCCATACATTCTAGTTCGCAATATTTCTTGAATTCGTTGCTGGCAAATGCGGTTCCCTTGTCAGCCACAATGCACATTGGATTATCAAACACTTCTCTATGATTTTGGAGTTTTTCCAACACTTCCTTAGAAGTTGTGGATTTCGTCGCATTTATTTATTTATTTATTTATTTTTATTTATTTATTTATTAACAGCAATTTCGTACTCTATTGAACTAGACATCCTATTTTGAGCTTTAAGCTCATTCGTAATAGAATGTACAGTTCATATTCAAAATATTCAAAACAGATGGGATCAAACTTTTCATACTTGTAGTTTTGCTGGACAGCACGAGCTCACTTTTTAATCCATTTGTCTAACATTCATGTTAAACATTTTGCTGGGGTTGTACATTTTTAACGACGACCATTTTGGTTAATTATAACTGAATAGACACGGTTCAATTGCGGCTGCTTAACATTTTGTGAATTTTGGAGTCAATTACATATATGAAATTTATTAATAAATTTTGTGTTGAAAAAATCACTCGACTTGACATGGAAGTCAAAGCCTATTTACCCACACAAACTTCAAAAACCCGCCTATCATTACTAACACATGATTATATTACTTGTTAGTTATCGCCATTGGCCCGAGATGATCGAAATGTATAGTATGAAGAGGTAGATCTTCCTTTTCGAAAGGATGTAAGTTTCCTTCTTGTTTATCCGTTGTTCGGTTGCACCAAATACACTGAACGCAATTTTTGACATTTGTAATCTTCGATCAGCTGTTGCACGATCACTCTCTACCAAAAAATCTTTGTATGGGCCACCCTCAAGTACAACAATATCGTCGACAACAATTAGAACTGGACTGTGTTGGAGGGTATCAACATGTTTTATTCGGGTGCCTGATCGGTGGTTAATTTGATAGTCGAACTCTTCGAGAGACAGCGCCCATCTTGCCTCAATTCCTTCTATTTCGCAAAATCAGGTCAAATTTCAAATGTATGTTATATTAAATGTATCTACAGTTTGCTTTGGGTAGAAGAGATTTGGAAACAAATTCGACCATTTCAATCTCAGACTACATTTATTTATGTTTGAACTTCCTAAATTTTCTATTTACTGTTTTACGACATCATTCATTTAACAACGTAAAAATAATCAATGTCTACACTCGGTTATGGTTAGTGTAGACAAGAATCATTTTAGTACTATTTGTGTCTTGGCTAGTTTAAAATCCCCTTAATGTATGCAACATAATAAACGCATACAGTTATTCTAAATTTTTATTATTCAATTTAATTTTTTTTTAAACATTATTTTAATCTACTAAAATTAATTAAATTCTTTATTTATTTAATAAACTTATCATTAAAAAATAATAAAATAATTTGGTTAACAAAAAAATGCGATTTGTTTATAACAACTATTGTGTGATTTGTTTCTAAAATAAAAGTTTTTTTTTTTTTTTGGTATATTAACGATTTTGTTTTTGTGTAATAATATCTCATTAGGTCTAAAATGTAATTAATCATAATTGCGAAAATAAATCACAATATATAAATAAATTAAATAACAAATTTAAACATATATAAAAATTAAATTTTAAAATTGATATATATTGTATAATTAATAATTAAATAATAATAATAATAAAAATAATGGCACAATATATAATTTTTGTTTTCATAAATTAATTTTTCATATAACAATTTTTATATTTATTTATTTGTTTTGGTTTGGATCTTTACTAAAATCTATTTACAAACTAAATTATTTATATATTTTTAATACTTTTTAATATTTTTTTTCTGATTAACATTTTGTTATTTTTATTATTATTATTATAATTATTATTATTAATTATAATTATTATATTTTTATGTCTTATATCTTATTTACAAGAAGAACACAACATTATAAATTTAGTTTTTATTTAAATTTTTATATTTTAAAATCTAATGTACGCGAGATTTGTATGGCTTTTGTTCTATACCAAAAATGTTTGCTAAATGGTGAATATTGGCAATCGAGTCACACAACTATCGCTATACCTTTAGAAGGAGTACATCGACGAGAATATGATTTGGTTTTTTATGATTTTATGTAAGTTTTTAACTTAATAGAGATTTGTTGATGGCATTTGGGTGTTGTTTACGTCTCATTCTTTATCGGATTTCAATTCTTGTAATTCATGTGGCTCACCAAACACCTACAAAATATAAATTGTATGTTAGTATAAAATAAGGACAAGACATTACGTTTCAAATCAAACGAGACATAACCAATGTAAAGATTTAACAAATTGTGTAGCTAAAATAATTTATTATTTACACTTGTTGACATTTGTTTACAATTGTTTACCAACACTGAAAATTTTACACTGTAAAATTAATTTTGTAAAATGTCCAGCAATCCAAAATTAATCTCAGAGGAATTAAAATGCTTCCGTTTTGTATTTACGTAGCTACAACTATTTGTGATTTGTTAAAACTTCACACTGGAACAAAACGATATAGTTTTGTTTCAAACCAAACGACACAAAATAAAATAAGTTATTGAAGCAGTTTTGTTTTGGTTTAGGTCTAATGTAAAAAAGCATTCACACAATTTTTATCACACAAGGCGCATTATATCAATACCTCATCAACAATATTTAAAATTAATAATTTGTATTTGACATAAACGTTTTTTTTGGTTAGACAAGTGTCATTGTACCACGTAAATGAAAATCTTCTGGCTGATCAATTGGAGCTTTACTCCCATTAATATTTTTCTATTGTTGGGTGTTCATGGTAAAAGGGGAGAGTAAAAATTAGAAAATAATTAAAAATTATAAAAATTGGTTATAAAAATAGAAATAACAGAATTAATGTACCCAAAATATTATAATCCCTTTCCAGGTTTCATTTAAATAATTACTACTGGGTTCAATTTTTTTATGTTCTAAATTACTGGTACTTACTGCATCGGGATGTGCTTCTAAATCGCCTTTCGACAAATGATTTACTAGAATTGTACCCAAAGCGTCACACATCACATTGATTGTTGTACGGAATCGATCTCTGCAGAAATGTATATTAATATTGATAGTATCAAAGCAAAGGTATAATATAGTATACTTACAAAAGCCAATCAACAGCAAAGATGAGAATAACATCATCGGCGGGTAGTCCAACGGTGTCCAACACCATTACCATTGTAACAAGACCTGCTTGTGGAATACCGGCAGCGCCAATAGAAGCCGCTGTCGCTGTTATACTCACAGCTATAATATTACCAAATGTTAAACCAACGCCACGATATTGTGCAATAAAGAGTGCGGCTACCGCTTCGTACAAAGCAGTACCATCCATATTAATGGTAGCACCAACGGGTATAACAAAACGTGTAACACGTTGATCAATACCCATACTATCCAAACATCCGATTGTAATTGGCATTGTGGCCGAACTTGATCCAGTACCGAATGCAGTTGCCAAAACTTGACTCATTTTGGCTATGTATGGATATGGTAGCTTTTTCACAACCAAAAAGAATATCAACGCTATTGTACCAAAACCATGAATGAATAGACCTAACATCACGGTTATGAAATATAGACCCAATAAATCAACAGCCTCGGCGAGCGATTCAAATTCCATCATTTTGGCGGCGACCAAAAAGAAAACACCAATCGGTGAAATGAAAATAACCCATGATGTTATGGTCATCATGGCTTCACTTAGTGCTACGAAAATTTCCTGAAGTGCTCGTCCTTTCTCTTGCATTTTACCAATAGTTGCACCCAATATAACACTGAACATAACGAGTCCAAGTACGTTTGTGGTGTCTGTATACGAGTAGCTAATTTTATAATCTGTCAATGGTACTTTTTCTATAAAAAAAAAAAAATCAATATTAGTTATCGATAATAAACGTGATGGATGAAGTCGCAAGTGACATCTTACCCGTAATATTTTCTGGTTTCGTTAGTGCGGTACGATATTGTTGTATCGTTGCCTGAACAATATTTGGTGGGAATAAATTTCTAATTAAATCTAATAATGTGTCCGATGTTAATACGTCACGTGGTATTGATTTTGTTGATGTTGGTTTACTGCCCGTGTTGGCTATATCGCCTGGCCGTATTGTCATTACGAGCGCAATACCTAATATTACTGCACATATTGTTGTAGTAAAATAGTACACAATGGCTCTGTAAATATATAAAATAAATTTAATTAATTATAAATCACAGATGGATATGCAGTATTAACGTTAAATAAATAATTAAAAAGCATTTGTTGTAGTAAGTACATGCTAATGGATAATGTGTTTAATGCTGGAAATGATCAAGTAATTTCAGGCTGAAGAATATTTTAACATCGCCAAATGGACAATTTGTCGTTTGGGTCGAAACTTTCCCAACTCTTTCGCGGTTCCCTATTCACCTTGAGTTGAGTGCTGCATTCCGACAGGAGGTCATAAATGCACATTTTTGATTTGAATTTATTTCAAATTAACGAACTGCCATTAATTTGTAATTCTGGCAACGTTATTTGTAATTTAAGTTGTCAACTAGTAATCAGAAAATGTTAATTGATATTCATTAGATGAATTACAATAACATCACACGAGGTAAATAGTTTTCTAAAATAGAAGTAGTTACAAGGGCACGATAAGCAAAGTCTAAATCAGGCGAGGTGAAACCAAATCTGTATTCCAAATGCACTGAAACAATTCTTCATCAAAAGGAATCTAATTAGGAACGTGATAATCGTGAATAGTCTCGATTAATGCAGTACTGTCATGGATCAATCTGAATGGAACCTTTTTATTGGTCGTTGTAAAAAACCAACATTTAACTCTCATTGAACCTACAGCTGCAAACTCGACACTAGGGCCACATAATATTTTACGTTATGTAAAAAAACTGACGCGCCATCTCTTATTAAATGTTGTGTCGAATCACAATGACACCTGTGATAATTAAAAAGAGTTCAAAATTATAGAAGTAGTTAAGGTAACCAAATGTTTACAATTGTGAACAAAATAAATAACGAAATAGGCGGAGCGAACAAAATTCGACGAAACGAAACTTCGCGAAATGTAGAAATGCAAACGGTAATGAAAAGTTCTACAAGAATTTACGTCGTGTAAATAGGTGTAGATATTTGAGTTACGTTACAGTTCAGTTTTGAATTTTAAAGTGTTATTATATCGGAAAGTGATAACAAGTGAAAGGCAAGTGTTTGAATAATTCAAGTGATAATTATTTGTGAATTTTACGGTGAAATAAATTAAGTATTAAATTAATGATTTGCGAGTATAACATTCACAATCCAGTGATCGAATCGGATAAATAATTTGAATTTGCACTCGGGTAAAACATGACACTAGAGCACCATCTGTCAAAAGCCTTCTTAACTGATTCGGGTGAAGGTGAAAACAAATGTGGAAAGGCTTTTCAACTAATAACGTTTCAGGACCACTGATTTTGCAAATACGCATTTATCAATAATTAACAAAGCGAACGTTGGTAACATTTTAACATTTTAAAATAGATGGCACTGCGAATGGTGTTGTCTTCGGTTTTTACATCTAATTTACGTTTTGTGTTATTTACGCTGTTTACATAAAAAATGTGGAAAAACGTTGTTTACATGTAAAATTCCAACAGTGCCAAATAAGTAAGATACAAACGGAGAGTCATTACACCCACAAAAAGCTAGTGTAGTTCATCAGTAGCAGTAGTGAAGAAAGATAGGTTTATTCCGTTTTGAAAGAACTCTAACGAAGGCTCAGTAACGTAACCGTCAAAGACACTACCAGGAAATGATGACACGGTGGAAACATTTATAGCTTGAGAGAAATATGCTGGCCAACAAAGCAAATCTTTAAAGGTTGCAGTCTCCAAATTTTATTAAAGTACGTACAACATCTAAATATATGGATGACCTTAAAGAGTTGTAATGATTTTAAATGAACGTGTTTTTATTTTCTTAATAACATTCTTAATTAATAATAAAATAAATCAATAAATCTTATTTATCTCATAAATATGCATTTAAATACAAGTACATCGAGAAAGTGTAGGCGTGAAATCAAGGTTTACAACTTTTTCATTTCAGAATATTTAAATAAGCGCAATGGTACACCTACAATCCGATGGTTGTTTCCCCAAGCTGTATCTATATTGGTCAGTGTCTCTATTTTAAGTAAACTCTTGAAATCGATATCCGATATCTTAGAACTATGAAGTATATCGTTTTTAATAATCTACTTTGGTTGTGTGAATATTGCAATAGATGGCAGTTGGCAGATAGATCTGTAGTTCATCAAATTTCTGATAGTTGGTACAAACTAAAAATGACTTCTCTTTTCCCTTGTTGTCAAGTGTCCAAGATATTTATATAAATTTACATCTTCTTCTGTTCCATATTCTTCTTCTGTGTTTTCAGTTGCGGGCCATCTGTGTAAACCGAATTGAATTTTGTCGTGGATCTTGCTTGGATGACATTTGGATATACGTTCTCTAATTTTATCATGACAGTTTCTAATAGTTTAGGTTAGGTTTAGTGGTGACTACAGCACATTTAGACCGGTAATGGTCCGTTGTGATACCAAAGTATCTTACTTCCCTATTACCCTTATAAGAACCAGTTTGAGCTACTTATAGTGTGATAAGTCTCGCACTTTTAAGTTTCTGAGAACAGAGAGGCAGTCCATTAAGAATTTACCCAAATATTCATGTCTATTGTGTGCCGAAGCCGTGCTTGAGTCTCTTCCTCCTTCCCAGTGTCTTTGCTCGTTTCAAGTCCAGCTTTAGCCAGACTGGCCTAGCTACACTACATGAGAGCGCGTTCGTCCACCTTTCATTCGCTGAGGCTACTGCTTCCTTTTGATACCTCGCTAGGCCCAGAAATGATAAGCGTTTTATTCCTTGACTGATATAATATATTTCACTTTATCGACCCATGTGATGAAATTAATTACCTACATACGTACATTTCATGAATAAGTTCGAATAATTTCTTTCCGAGGCGATTGCTTGTTTGAAGTGCTAAATTCGTATTTCTGTTTGTTACTAAATGGGTTTAGAGCACGTGTGGGATTGTGGATACATTCCGCTTGAATTGTTTAGCCCGTCATTATATTGCACCTTCCAATCAGCATATACGGTACAGAGTGCGCCATCTTGTGTGTCGATATGTAAACATTGAAAAACTGACATTTGTCAACCGATTGCCGATCCTGTACTATTTAAATACTGAAATAGAGACCCTGTATACATTGAAAATATCATTTTCATCAACGACCAAGACGTTCCAATCAACTGGTTGACGCAGTCAGAGAGGACGTTGGCCAGAACCTAAAAATGTCATATCGTCGCCGAATTCAGTATTTTGGTGTCAGTGAAATGATTTGCATTTGTTTCCGTATAAAATGCAATTAACAGAAAAAGGTTTAGACGGTTACTGCTTTCAACAAGACGGTGCGCCATGCCACACTGCAAACAAAGAATTCAATTTTTGTAACTGAAATACCTAGATATCTAAGTCAAAAAGAAGCGGATATTGACTGGTTTCCTAGATCTCCTAATTCAATCCCTCAGAGCAATGACGAGCTCAAGGTCCGAGATGCTGCAAAAAATGGTAAAGGCGGGAATAGTCCTCAGTGATTATACAGATGAAGAGTTGACATGTTAATTATGCACTCTATCAAGCTTCGAGCTCGATATCTTCAAACCCAATTTGAAAGGCTTGCAATTTGAAAGACATCGAATAAGGTCATATACCTGCTTTAAAATTTAAGACCAAGAGATTCTTTTTGATGAAAATCGAGACATTTACAGCATAGAGACCAGTATAATCCTCCCCAAGACACTGTACCAGTTCACAAAATCCTAATCGCGTTGGAAAAAATCTAGGTCACTCGATTACTTTATCAATACAAACATGCAAAATAGTTTTGGTCTGCGGTTGATAATTATTTTGATGATCTCATCGGTTTTCCCTATTAACAGAATGTCGAAGCTATTGAACATCAGTGAGATAAGTTTGAAAAATCAATCTAAAATCTGAAAACATTAACATGGCCTTGATCATAACCACAATTAAATTACTGGCGTCTTGAAACACAGCTTATAGCCTTAAGTCTAAAAATAATTATATTTCGATCACGAACAAACCCCACCACAAAACATATTATATTAGGTAACTATATGTACGAGGCTAATCCAAACAATATTCTTATTACACAATACTTAGGGGTCAAACAACAATAATTCTACAGATAACACCAACATATATTAAAGAAAATGGCAACGCAATCTGAATGTTTATTATATAAGTTTGAGCGACACCACAAATACAAACATATCGACATGTAGTGGAATGATTCATTATTGAACAAGACTTAATTCAAGTACACAAACCAAAGAATAAATTCTTATCACACACATCACATGATTGAACACAAATTAAAGTTAGAAAGCATCTGGAATAACTTGGGAGTAAAAATTATATCTGAGTGTCATAAAATTGCTGTAAATATTTACATTTAATACAAAAAAAAGCAAATACAAGATACGATTATTTTAAGCAAAGTGTTGATTGAATCTTATATTAGTTTTCTTAGAGTTAATGACTAAAATGTCAACAGTGTTTCGATGGTCAAACAATAATATGTACATATTGGTAATTATGAATATGAAATATAATTGTATGCAGTCAAGATGCCTTCAAGTCAAGGTTAACGAGTTTCTTACAAAAATAATAATTGACTTACCGGTAAGCAATTCGACCAGACATTTGAAGATCTAACGCTCCTATGGCTGATGTGATAGATGATATAAGTAGAGGTACTATCAAACATTTTAACATTCTACATAATAAATAAAAAAAAATTATTATTAACAATATATCACGTTATATAAAAGGATCTAAGATTTATACCTTAAAAATAATTCTCCCGGATACTGCAGATACATAATATCTCGCTCTGTCCATTTTGAACCGTAGTTTTTTAATATTAGACCTAATGTTGCACCACCTACAACGCCTAATAATGTTAATATTGTTAATGAATTTGTTTTTATAAATTTCAACCATTTTGCTGTCCGGGGTTTTGCCATTTTGTCCTTAAATTTTTATTTTATACACACAATGCAAATGAAATGGCTGCACGATATCTGAAATTAGAAAAAAAAATCAAAAATTAATTAATTAGTTGATCAAAGGTATGCAGAATTTTTTTTAAATGTTGAGCAAAGATTGATGATCACCGATATCCACTGTTAGGCGTGTAAAGTACACGATATAATTTACACGGTTTTTTATATGTAAAAAACGTATTAACCATTTTAAAAAATCTGACGCGCCATCTGTTATTAAATCTAATTGTAACTAAAACACCATCTGTTGTTAAATCTTCTTACTATTTTATGAATAGAATTTGTGAAATAATTGACTGTGTAAAATTTTTTTCGACTACTTAATAAATGTCACAATAATTTATGATTTAGAATAAAATTATATTATTAATTAAAATTATAACAAGCGAACCGCGAAAGAGTTGGGAGTGCCTTGAGCCCAAAACAGATTGCATAGTAATAAAACATAAAAAAATAAAAATACAAAAAAAAGTGAACGTTGGTAAATTTTTGACAAAATCATTCGCAGTGCCATCTATTAATTTTTAAAATAGATGGCACTGCGTATGATGTTGTCTTCGTTTTTACTTGTAATTTGAACCTGATTTATGGAAGCAAATTTTCATGACCAACGAAGTCCATTCACGTACACTCTCTGTTGACGTTAATAATCAAAATTGCTGCATTTGGGGAACTTGAAATTCACACGAGATCCATGAAACGCTATTGCATGATCAAAAAGAGAGTGAAAAAGGTCTTGACGGTTAGTGGTTTCAACAAAACACTTCGCCATTCCACACTGGAAACAAAGAATTCAATTTTTGCAACGAAAATTTCCTGGAAGTCTGACGTCAAAAGCAAGCGACATTGTCTGATTAGCCAGATCTCCTGTTTTCATTCCTCCAGACTTCTTTTTGTGGGTTTATTTGAAAAGTTTAAAAATCAATCATCGACTCATAAATGTACACCCACCAGTCTCGTCTAGCCTTCAATAGTACCTCAAATCGATCATTTATTATGATCAGACTGATTTTTGAACTTTTCAAATCATTTTAAAATTATTTAATTTCTGTTATTGGCATTCAAACCATTATAAAGGGGTTTTCAATGAGAGATCTCATTTTGATATTTAAAAATAACGTGTATTTTTTAAGAGAAATCAATGAATGTTTATTTCATTGGAAGAAGGTATTCGATTAACATTTGAAAACAATATCAGCCAAATGGCCGCCACGGCTACCAATGCAACCACCACATCCTTTTCATGAAATTTTCTACAACCAATTCGAACATTTGCGGCTGTATGTACTCGATAAATTCACTATTTCCATCTCTAAGGTCTTGAATCGATTATAGAACATTGGCATAGACATTATCTTTCACGTGGCTTCAAAGAAAAAGTCTTATGGACCTGTGATAACCTCTTCTAGAAAAAATATGGCCAGGAAACTTTTTTTGCAAAATCGCGATTGTTTCGTTGATTATGTGCCACGTAGTGCCGTCTTGCTGGAAATAAACGTTGTCCACTTCAATATCTTTCAAATCTGTCTTTAAAAAATTATTAATCATAGCGAGGTAGCGCAATCCATTCACATAAACAATTGCACCAGCCCCATTTTGGAAAAAGTAAGGTCATTTTTGAAAATGCAATCACACTGAGAGTCCAAATACCGCACCAAATAGCGACACGTTGATGGCTTTTCAACAATCACTGTTGGATTTTCTGAGCCCCAAATGCGACAACTCTGCTTACTAACGTAGCCTCAGAGGTAAAAATGGGCTTCATCACTAAAGATTATTTTTCGATGTAAGCCGGATCATTTTGATGCATTTGAGGGATCCAATCATCGAAGGTGCGCCGTTATGGTGATCGACCGGTTTAAGTTCTTGTGTCAACTGAAACTTTAAAAGCCTTAAGACCTAAGTCTTTATGCAAAATACGATTTAATATCGTTTGTGGAATGTCTAATTCCAAAGATCGACGAAGGATCGGTAAACCTGGGTTTTCTTCAACACAACGGGTTTACAGCAGCAATATTCTCAATTGCTCTTAAGCAACGCACACGGTTTCGATTCTTCACATCACTAATTTGTACCAACCGTTTAAATTTTTTCACCAGTTTCACTATAATTGTCCGCCGAGAAGGTGCTTCACCATTTCTTGTAGACTTTTCACCATGAAAAGCTAAAAATGTATGGTTTATCGATTATTCTAGGTGTCAAGATTTTTTGAACACTTTCGATAAGGATTCAGGTAGGTTCTTGAACTACAGAAGCATTTAGCATTCAAATGTTTTTTTCAATTACTATACCTTCGTTTAAGACCAAAAGAATTTCTTTAGTGTAAAACCGGTTCTTCTGACCAAGCCTATCCCTGACTTTCTAATATGTACGAGAATAGGAACAAAGCTACATATTTATTCAAAGTAGACGTTGATCAAAACAATCCACCAGGTAAAAAAGATGAATCCCAATTTACTTTACTAATATAAATTATACAGGATGAATTTTACCCAAGTCTTTTTGTTGGTTTGGTTAATAATCATGTGCCGAGCAAGTCAACCATTTAGTTTGTAATGAATAATTTTTAAAAATTGATTACACTGGGAGATAAAAAAAAAGAAATAGCCATGTAGACTAGGAAACATTAATGCAAATGAGGCAGTGTTGGTGAATGACTGGGAATCACTAATAGATGCGGTGAACAAGAATTGGTATTATCTTCATAATGTTTGGTAAAAATTCTCAAAATATATTCTTATTCGTCTACAATTCAATTGACACAACAGTTATAGGAAAATGATCGTGAACGACCAAAAGATCATCAAACCAATATTTTAGAATATACCCAGAAAGCCAGATTTATCACACCATTTAGTTTGGACGCTCAATGGCCACATTTCTTTGTTAATGCTAAGTGCAATGATGCAACAATTACCAACAGAACATTTGGTTTCAACAACAGTGTCCCACATCACACCGTTCGATTAATAATAATTAGTGGTGCTATCGACTGGCCACCACGAGCAACTATAATTGAACTCCCGATTTTCTATCATACTTCAAAAGCGCGAACTGTGCAATCTTTAGAAAAAATTTTGCGATCTTTATGTCGTTTGGTATCTATCAGCATCCTAGTTCGCACTACAGCCGTAAAAAGCAAATTAATTTTCCACTCAGGAGAACACGCTTCAAAGAGTTATTTTATAAAAATTGTAAACTCGCAAGCCCAATCCAAAATGAGTTTAAAAAGAAGACTTCTTGTATTTCGTTTTATAAAACCTTTAATTCTTTGAATCGCTTTATTTCCCGCCACTCAGGCTCGATTGACTTATTGTGACATTCCCTCTCAGACGTATACATTCTCAGTCCCGAAATATGTTTGTTTTTCGAATGAAGCCCTTGATATCTGGTATAGTCAGTAAAATAGACATATCAACAAGAAGTGCTCAACAGTTTATTCTTCCCCTCCCCACATTGTTTGCAGTTTGCGTTGTTCCAAATTTTCATTCGGAACATGTTATTATTCAAAGAACAATGTCCCAAGAAAATGACCGTCTCCAAAACTTGTTTCGATGAAACAGTATTGGAGTCAACCGCCTTTAAAGCAGTGTGGCTATATGAGAAAGGATACAGATACGACTATCTCTGTAATTCATATCATTTGCAGTGAGTGTTGCTCTTAAAATTGTATCAATTTGCGCCTGAAAGACAGTAGCGTAACTACCAAGGGAAATAACTTCATCTCTTAACCATACAGATTAAACAATAAGCGAACTACCTGTAAACTTTCTCACGTATGTAGATCGGTCACATTGAAAGTTAATCTGAATTGATAAATTGCTACTATGCAGGCAGTCGAGCTATATTTTCATAGAATGGTAGGTCATGGCAATACAATCCCGAATTCACCCGTCCATCGTTTGACGAAACCACATGATTGTTGGTGGTACTATATGCACACTTCTGGTAAGCTTGTAGACCCTAAAAGAGGCCTTGATTTTGTCAATATACCTTCCAAAGCGACATCTATTTTTGAGAAAATGGAGCAGTGTTAAAGGTCAATGAAAAAGTTATAGATATATGAGGTAGAGGTCAAACGATACCGGTCGCATTTAAACTGCGATAGTCAGATCGTTGCAGTTTAAGTATACTAAGTGTAATAATGAAAAATCGCTAGATCTGTATACTTATCTGTATCTAATCGACTAGTCCGAAACAATGGTAAATGCTCTTATGTGACTATCCGATGTACGACATTGTGTTAAAGATCATATCGTGTATGATCCACCCTGTGGGGGAGTACTGGGGCGTGAGATAATTGTATAAGAGAATTATTTCAGTTGCTCTGAACGCCACATTATTGCCTCCCGCAAGCATGCAAGTGAATTCCCCCTCCCGTTTATGATTATGATTATTCTATGCCGTAATGCGTTGGGGTGCCTGATTTTTGCCGCTTAATGATTAGGCTTGTGGCGAAATGAAACCAACCTGTAAACTGCATGCGCTGTTTTTTTTAGATGCCCACCACCCCCTTATTCGACCACTTTTACCTTACCTTAGTGGTTTGGCTTTATTGCAACAGTGAAACGAACTTCCTGGAAATATCTGAGCCTTGAAAGCGAGAAAACGGACAACCACCAATAATAAATAGTATATAGAGAGAAGCCAGATACAATTCCACTGTGGCAAGTTAATTTTTACCGTGTGTTAAGGTTAGGCAGAACCGCCCAGGTGGCGCAGTGGTTAAAGCTATGCGGCAGTTGGAGCGGGAGGTACCGGGTTCTAATCCGATTCGAGGCAGGATGCAAAATGGGTTTTTCACCTTCGATCGTTTGGGCGGTGCGATCGGTGGTGAAAAATAAACAGAATCTGGATCCTCTGTCGTGTTTAGAATCCTTGGGCCGACCCATCTTCCATGTCAGTACTATAGGACTGACATGGAGCTATGCAATGCGCAGATGGCTCTACGGAAAGACTCGGACCTATAGCCGTATAGAGTGGTATCACAACGGATCAAATTTGGTCTAAGTGTGCGATAGCAGCCACATCAACTTAACTTTAACTTTTTAAGGTTAGGCAGGAGGTAAGATGCAATTTTTTTTGGTAGGTTTTGTTACAGATATTTACGTGTAATAAATCAATCAAATCAGGCATATCATTTGCTACCGGACTTGACGCTCAGTCGTGACGCGACATTGCTAAATTACAAGAACTTAGCCTCGAAATATCGATTTTATTGATTTTATTGATTGTTCTGAACGCCATAAAGACATAGAAATTTTCATAGAAGATTTCCATATGCGCCTTCGATTGCAAATAATAGAGGTCTCAATTACATTGAGATGTGAATATTTAGTTTGTATTTACTAAAAAAGTTGTGTTTGTGCCACCAAATGCTTGTGTTTGAAATACACAGCCACTTCTGATTCCATCTCATACAACCTTCAAAGTTTCAGATACTACACATTCCAGTACACATCAATACATTCGAAAATATTTTGTGTAAATATCTATAATTCGCTAGACACCACTTTGCGTTATATACAAAAGAATCGCAGTGTAACTTGATGTTGTTACTCTCCACTAATACATGCCTGATGAAAAAGGTTACGTTCAAATAGTGATTCAATGATGTCACTCATCAGATCGGCCTGCCTTGGTAGGTACGCTACTGTTTACAGGCGAAAATTGCTGTAATTATGAAAGCGGCACGGATCAGCATAATTTCTGATAGCCAGGCAGTCTGAATAAAATAAGACTTTACTGGTAACCCAGTCACACGTGTATCAAAGGAAATATATTGGCTGGTAAATTGGCCGGTTTGGATGCGGCTTCTACTATTGTGTGACCTGATCTCGCTTTAGAAGTGACGTCATTATCTCTTAAACTGAGTGATCTGCACCAAAAAAATGTTATAACCTCATTTCTTATCGACTATCCAAAATCTTCTTTGAATCAATAAATCAGCAAAGATTCCTGTCCTTGTTAAATAATGATAGACGCACTTTAAGGATCTTACTGGTCATTCTCACGAGGCATTGCTCCCTGAATACTCTTCTCAAGACTACCCTGCTTTGAATCATAATTCCTATTTGGGGATCAACTGACGACCTTGACGATACCAGATATTTTGGTCTTCATTAGAAGAACGAACATATTACGGGACTTACAGTTTAGGTCTGGGAAGGGATGTCACAATGGACTAACCAAGCCTGAGTGACTGGGAGAGAAAATCAGACCCATCAAAAAATCAACCATATAAATAATAGTCAGAGTCAACCGTATAAAGTTGGATCAAGCTGCAGTGCGGTGCGGCGTGAAATGAAAAGTTGAACAGGCTCTTGTAGTTAAATAATTAGAGTATTTTTGTGCCAAAAATGTGAATCGTGATCTATGCATGATTTCTAAATACTTTTTAATCTATATCCAATGTTCTTTATATATTTCAAAACAATTTGTTTGCATATATTAAATTTTTAATTGCCACCATTCTGCGTAAACGACATCAAAAATAAACAAATCGCATAAAAAAAAATAATTGCAAACACCCTCGCACATCTAACTAAGCTCGAAAATCATTAAACGAAATGTTGAACGATTTATCGAACATATACTGTCTAGTTCGTTCATATATGCGTCCGCGACAATTAAACGGAAATTCATAAAACTTGTGAGAAATATGAAATTTCAATGACCGCGATAACCACTCGCGATAATAATAAGAATTTGTTATCTTTATATGTGTATTATCAAACGCAGGTGTGATAAGACGAAAAAATGTTAATCCTAGATAAATTAATGACTGCTGTATATTATATAGTAGATACGCGCGCTTTAAATCGGATTCCAACGCACGATCACCTTGAGCACCTTACCTTATACTGTATGGAAATCTAATTTAAACTAACTATATAGGTATCGAAGGTTAGACAAACAATTAATATGATGTGTGTAATAATATTTTATTAACATAATAAATCAAAACTATAATAATCAGTATGTTGTTCGCCTCCGCACACACGCCGCCGATTATTATGAAAATACAACCGAGTGCAATAATCCATCGCGAATTCATATTTGAATCAAAAATGTATAGTTCGCATTCGGTATATAGGTTATGTGTGTGATATATATAAGCGATGCTATTTTAAGATAAGTCGCGACACACACTATATATGTACACCACACGACTATATAAGACAACATTGTTTTAGATAAAAAATCTAGAAAAATCTGATTATTCATCATCATGCCAAAATATATACTTGACTGTGCTTCTGTGCTGTTATCAACTTATTATACAAAACAATGTGATAAGAAGCAAACAAAAAAAACTAATTAAAATAAATTTATTCCAATTCGCATAAAACTGGAAATACTAATCTGGCAACACTAATTCTCATATTCATAATCATAATAATATGTTGTGATAAGGAAATGATTGATTTTGATAATACATATATCAAAATTGAGAGACGAACCAATTTAAATCAGACAATGTGTATATATACATACATCATATATATTGTATATTACCCGAGAGTCATCCACAACAATATATGGTTGAATTAATATAAATGAAAGACGTGTACAGTAGTTTACTACAGTGTATGATGTAAAGGTAGTTGGGCACACACTATGCAAAATTATCGGGTATATGGGAGCCAACCTGTATACTACATTGTGTACGACTATACTGGTTAAGTGTATCTGCTAAATCTTTGGTGGTACTTTCTTATATAAGTTCTTAGCGATGTACTGTAAAAAAGGAAAACTTTATTTTAAATTTCCAATGAACTAAATTTAAAATAATTTCACCCCTTCTAATGCGCGCTATGATTCTAACATACAAAACTCATGTACCCATATACAAAAAATATACACACACTGTTCATATATAAATATATATGTGTATCTATACCGAACTCTATAACTAAACACATATTTTTTGTACTTGGGTTCAATTGAATAAAATCAACATATCCGGATGTATCAATTACAAAGCATATACTCATCCCGCCGCGAAAATAACAACAACAACAACAAAACCAACATGGAACGAATTACTCTGAGATTTGTAAAACATTCCCGCATATTTTTAAATTATGGCGCGATATACACAATATCAATGATGTATGTGAAGTTAGCCAAGAATTTATCCCAGCAAAAAAAAACGATGGCAATACTAATCTCAACTATTATGACACTTATTGCTGTCGGCCCAAAAATATTAACTGTCATAATAGATTGCATATACTCAGCCCAGGAAATATAACTGTCACGACAGCTTTTACATGCTCAGCCTAAACAGAAAATGGATAGTTTTGTGAAAGCAATGTTAGTGGCGGCTTAGTGATTTTTTTTAAGAATTTTTTTATGTCTAGGAATTGAGGTATAGTCCATAGAAGTTAGGAACTATTCGTTGTCCCAACTATCGGTGCACATGAATATTTGATATAAACACAAGAGGATTCCATACATAGACATAACATCCTTCAACATTCACGAATATCAAATGATAAATTGGAATCTAAAGTGAACGGCAAAATATTTGGCAAAGATGCAAATTTTTTTCATCTCGCACAAAGTATAAAAATAACTGGTTCATTTTCATTAATAAAACAAAAATTCCAAATGTCCCGTCACAACAAAAACCCAGTGCGAGTATGCAGGGGGTAGGCTACCAAATAGCAGACGAACATGTTTACTAACCGAAAATAAAATTAAAAAAAAATTGTTGGCAACTCGACAAAATGTGCGGGTGATTACGTGAGACAATTTATATACAAAATGTCTCAACAAATGTATACACTTTCTTTTATAATTCGTGTCTCTTAAAGACGACGAAACATTAAAAATGATCCACAACAGCGAATCTGTCTGTAAGTCGAATACAGGTAGCCCTTGAAATATGCGGGCTTGGGGCGTAATTTTAAAAGGATGTCGGAAGTTGTGAATGTTCGCATTACACTATTGTGATACAGTCATGCCTCGGGGTTCTAATAACAAAACCAATAAAAGTAAATTGCCACTATATTGGAGGTCAAACCGAAAAACTTAGATGACATATAACCTGTTAAGAGATTGGTTTCCCAAAATGTTTGTTTCAGAAGTTGAGCAGTGCCTTAATGGAAAAAATGTAGGCTTCAAAGTTTTGCTTATCATTGATAATGAATCTTGCCATCCACCAGTTCTAGATCATCCTAACTTGTAGGTTATATTCTTACCAGTTAATACGATCGCTCAAATTTAAGTGTTGGCATTAGCGCATTCGGTCGATGGTGAAGGATTTATTGATATCACATTGAATGAGATGCACGAATACACGAGATTAGAAGAAGACTTAACTGAGGAAGATCTTCTAATTTCATATGACGAAAATCCAAAATTTAATGAAGATGTATTAGAATCCGAAGAGTGGCCAAAATTAAAACCAAACATATTACAAGAGGGAGGAGATATTGAATATCCAGATATTGAGAGAAGGCTAAACTTTCATCGCGAACTAGACTTAATTGTGGCACCGTACTATGGTTGCATTACATCTGCTCCTAATGAAAGTTTTTTGAGCGACGAAACTGTTGTGGCGTTCAGAGCAGCTCAAACAAATCGCAAATTAGCTCACGCCACACGCAATTCATAAAATCGATATTTCGAGTTAAGTTCTTGTAATTCACTAGTACTGTCGCGTCGCACAGTATGAACATCAAGTCCGGTAACATATGCCTGATGAGATGGATTTGATCTTTTCGATCACACATTCATTCAATGACGTCATCATCATATCGAAACCGGCCTAGTGGATTATAAGAACAAGCAACAACCCGAAGTACCACACACATTCTCAAATTTACAGTAAGCTACACGCTTCACTGTGATTATGCCTGCAAACCGGCAAAAGCTGTCCTGCAAAAACGTTCTTGAACTAATTGAATCTAAATTAAACGAATTTCAATTAAGGTTATGTAGAGACATTGTATGTGCGATTAGTGATGAAACGAGTACTATGGTACTCCGGTAAATATGTTCCGAGTATGCAACAACTGTGCTTTAATCACGCTATCCATTAACAATGAGCATATTCTCGAGAAATTCTCAAGCTTTTTCTTTATTTTTATCCAGAATCCGAGAAAAACTTATCCCGAATTTCGAGAGTAAAAATTTTCGAGAAGTGAGCAATAATTAATTCTAAGTATGCGCAGTTTTTGTGGAACCAATTCGCCGCATAATTCAAGGGTTATCTGTACATATATATATATAAAACATAAATTGCTACCCACATGTCTGGTTTCGTATTCATCCGAACATCAAATGTGACAAGGTGAAATGTCAATATTGATAAGACGAGAACCGTCACAGTAACCTTCAAAAAAATTGTTGCCCGTCTGTATACAACATTTTTTGGTTAGAAAAAAAAAATTTTTTTTTACTCTTCACAGCAAATCATCATCATCACAAACTATGATGATCGGAATTACGACGAAATGAGGAAGAAAATACTTGAAATGGAAATAATTTAATTGAATTTAATAGTAATGACATAAATAAGTATAAAACAAACAATATAAAAAAATGGTTTGAATCACAATGATTATGGTACATATCTGTTTGTAAATATTATACAGTCGTTAAATCTATAAATAACCAAATTATGTATAAAGATGCCATTATCAAACCGAATTTCAGGTTGGTTAAATATTTCGATACAATCACCGAAGTGATGAATAATTATCGTCTCGGATATGCCACCCCGAATATAATAACCTCTATACGTACCCGTAGACGAGTATATGAACAAACAACCAACAAAAATTCTATTTCGATCGAAGCCTGATTTTAAACTAATTTTGGCATCGTACCAAGGGGCAATCTATATACAAACGCAATGTCTGCACACAATGGTATAGATCGAGACAAATATCGTCGCGATCGAAAATTGCAACACGAACCATATCCAAAATATATATTATGTTCGTTTCGTATGAAGATGACACATCGTTTAAAATATAAATTATATAGTTTATTAGATACAAAGTGTGTGGTGGAAAAATTTTTTGGTGGCAGGTTTATGCGGGAGTGGTTATATTGTTCCGTTTTATCAATATGGCAGGTTGATTTGAACGAGTATTAATTATTTATTATTTAAAACCAGTGAAATGAGGAAAGATTTAGTATCGATCCAGATCTTTTTGATCCAGACTTGTTCGGGTTAACCGGAATTATCATAATTGATCCGCAAAAGGCGTACTTCAATGATCAAGCAACAACAGAACACCTTTAAAACGAAAGAAACATATTGCCAGAATCACATCATAAGATATCTGTTTGAGTAATTTCAAATAGACGGTCTAAATGGCACACTCCTGCACTAGATGGCACTAGTTCGAATAGCGATAGAGAAGACTGCAAAAGAGATTTTTCACCATCCGATTACGATCGACCATGTGAATGAACTTAGTTGGAGTGCAGAATTCATGGACCGACCCAGTTTCCAAGTCAGTCCTATATAGACTAGTATGGACAGGGTTCAGAGTATGCAGAGGGTTCCATGAAAATTGTATTTTCAGCCGTCCGTTCTCGATTTAGCTATTTAATGGCGTAAAGTGTGACAAAAATAAGTCAAAAAAAGCTCTCACTTGGTGAATCACAAAATTAAAACCTCGATTTAATGAACCAATTATAGTTAAATTTGTTTATTCGCCATATTTAAGAAAATATCTGACCAAGTTTATCTCAGCTATGATTTGGTACTTAAACCATTTATGTCTGTCATCAAAAATTTGAAGAAACTTTATTTGAGTTATCGATACCCTTAACACAAAGTGTGAGCTTTATAAAATTTGAAAAGCATATTTGAATTGAGTGAGTAATAATTCGAGTTTGTTATTCGCTAGGAGGCCGGTTTCGAACTGATGATGACGTCATTGAAAGACTAAGTGATCGAAAATTTGAAATCGATCTCATCAGGTATATGCTACCGGACTTGATGTTCGAACTGTGCGATTCGTATATGTATGTTTAGTCGTGACGCGACAGATCTAGAGAGCTGTGGTGTGATGATAATTGTATTTTGCGAATTATTTGGCTTACTTCTGAACACCACAAACACATAACTTTAATAGAAAATAGTTAAAGCACATGAATCGTAATGTAATATTTTGTATGCGGCTTTGATTTTGGTATAAATCTTCCAAGCCATTGAGTAAAAGATCGGTTACTAGCCCTCGATTTATGTCAATGCAAATTGCAGTATTATACTGTCGAAATGTCACTAATAATCGTTCTACAAAACTTTACTGGTTCTTCGAAAATAAATCACCAGTAATTAGGGCAGAGTTGCTTTTAGACAGAATTCAGTCGAATCCACCAAATTTGTGCATGAAAAATGCGAACTAAATTCTATTTTGTACCCTATTAATTCGGGTAAGAGCAAGTAAAACAGACTTACAGAAACAGACTGAAATAATTCACCAACTGGGACAGAAGCAGAACCTAATTAGGACAAAGGACAGTTAACATTAAATTACAGACCGATTTCTTTAGTCATGTCACTTCATTCGCCGCGACAGTTGTCGTGTCACTTCATCTATAAATTTGTATTCTGCTAGTCGTTGGAAGTGACCTGATGCAACGAACGTCAATCACTGAATTAATCGGGCAATACTAATCATTTCCATTGAAATTTTCACGCTCCTATAAATGTCGTTCAAAGTGACAAGAAACTTTTCAAACGACTACTCCAATATAAAGTTTATCGCTTCAATTCATAATTGACGAAAAAATCGAATAAGAGAATGCTAATATTTATCTGTCGCCTCAAGTGACAAGTGACACGAATAAGGGAATCGAGGTGTTAATCGCACTTGGATTTATATCGATTCCTCAAATGATCCTGATTTGTAACTATATATTAGCCGCATATTATGACACTACCAGATCCGGATCAAATAAAATTTTCCATAAAAACCAATGACACATTTTGAGCCCAACAGCAATTTTCATCAAAATGTGTCCTTGGTTTGAATGAGAAATGTGATCTGATTTGGATCAGTTGGAGTCACGAAATGGGGAAAATTATATCCAATTTCGAGCATTTAGTAAAATCACAATCAAAAATCTGTAACCCGAGCCTATAGAACAGGTTTAGTGATAATGAGAAGTTTATAGCTTAAAAATGTTGTGACTAACGTGAAACTCATTTGTTTTACTCCCGTATATTCAAAATTGTTAATGCTCATCTGCAAGACAGCATCGTCAACAGCAACCTTAACTGATTCAATTTATGGACGTTATACATTGTCACTATTATTTCACTATTGTACTTTATTTGGTGATCGATTCAATGATTCATATGACTTGTTTGCTAGAATATTGGAGTCAATCGATACTATTATAGAGCGATGAATATCGACTCGTTTGAATAGCACCTATTGTTAGAGCTACGGTTTCCGCAAGATGGCGCAACATGTCGCGGTGTGAATCGATTTAGTGAAGAAACCATTCAATTGATCTAACACAGTTTTTTTAAGCTACTAGCTAGTCTACGCCGATAAGCCAGAGACCATGAACAACTTGGAAAGACATCAAAAATTGTACTGGACGTTTATAAAGAGTTCATAATTTAGTTTTGTTTGTTCACTGATTGTACTGTTTGTCTACCCTGACTGAGTGTGCCTGGAAGATTTATGTATTTTACGGGAGATTAATGTACTTTTTTCTGTAAAACAGTCGTGAAAAGGTTATTACAATCAAGATGTCGTCATTTGTTAGGACGGATGATAAAGATAGAATATCAACTAACTCTTTTTAGAAGATTCTGTGAAAAAGACAATTTCGTATGCTCTCCATTTAAGAACGGATTCTATGAAATGTTTATTAAGTCACTTTTATATGATGTTTGG
Organism: Tipula lateralis; assembly: GCA_963932295.1. Classification (NCBI taxonomy): domain Eukaryota; kingdom Metazoa; phylum Arthropoda; class Insecta; order Diptera; family Tipulidae; genus Tipula; species Tipula lateralis. The sequence goes on along the minus strand of OZ010736.1, from coordinate 149,105,483 downwards.
AACGTCGTGATCCGTGATCGTGATCCAAAATAATTTGAATCGTTTGGCATAAATTGTTGCAACAGTTATCTCTTTGTTTGGATCCTAACTGTGTTACAATAATCTATGGTTCTTATTATGAATTTCGGAATCTTAATAAATATGTGTTTCTAGAGCAATAAAACAGTGGTTAAAGCAGCGTCAAATTACAGCTTACACCCGTAGAGCGATATATGCAATATAATATATCTCAAAGTATCCAAATTCATGACAACTCGCAAGATGGATGGGGTCGTACGTACCTTTTATTTCTACGCGTAAACCATAACTGCAGACCTGTATAAAGTGAACTGTACCAGATTATGCGAATCCATGCCACTGTTGGTCCATCCAGTGTCAATAATCTGACTTCTCCTTAATTGTGATGTTTTTGGTTACTGCAGAATCTTTAATTGAGTCTCAAATGGAATCTGCTTATTCAGTATTATTTTGTTGACTGATTATTTTACAATTTTCTGTACTGTAGTAATCGAATGAATCATTTATAAATTATGTCATTCCAGTTAATACGAGTGCTCGTAAGTAAAAATAGATTTGGAATGCTTTTACAATATAGTGTATGTTATTTGCTTATCATAATTTAAAGTAAATATTTAATTTTTAAGTCGATCATCTGGTACCGTAAATATATATTGAATCGCGATAAAGTATGTGTCATAACATTTACACTCCAATAACAGTGATTGTAGTCCAAATTAGTCAGTGGTCAACATAAACAATGTTACAAACGCCAGTATATGAATCGAGCTATAGTGAAATTTCTTATACACGATTGTACGTCTGTAAACAATTTTAATTAACACATTTATGTTATTTATTTCTAAGATGCACAGTAATAATAAATCATTTGGCAATATTGTTGGCAAAAACAAATAAGGTAAATTTGGAATACTTTGAAAAATGCTTAAGCGCTTTAAAATGCTACTTAATTTCAAAATTGTTAACGACAAAACTGTTAACGACGAAATAATATGAAAGTGGTCAGATTTGGTCCTCTCTTCGAATGCCTCAATGTTGCATTGGTTCGATTTGCTTACTAAATTTTGGAAATAACCTTTCGTTAAATTTAAGTGGCAATCCTGCAATAGGTATGTTGGTCATCTGCGTCAGATGGTAAATAGAGCCAGATAAGACTGGCCCCATTGAAATTAGTAATTTATTTTGAAATAAGACATTTCATTCTCTCAATGAAATTCAACACTACCCCTTTAAAAGCTCCCACGTTAATATCGCCTGATTTAAACTATATTTTCTTAATACCAGCTGAATTTCGTACTACATATCTAGTGTACCAATTGTACTAACGGATAATACGAAGGAGGGATTCGGCAGCATGCTAATTTGGACAACTTAATTAATACAAAAAGAGAAGGTCTATTGGGTAAATTTACTAACACTGTTTGGACGAGGTCAGTAGGAGAAAGAAAGATTCGACACGAAAGTGCATATTCGAACAATGCCGATTCATATCAAATACAAATGCAATCGAAGATCTACATTGTAGCATTACTGACCTTTCACTGTACAAATGTTTGCGTTGTACATATGTACATATGGTTGTGTTGCCCGAAAACTTTTGGGTCAATAAACTGGTTCGCCTGTGTCAATGATAACCAAAATTGCATCATATTTTGACTTTTCGAGATCGTGAATTTTTAAGAATTACTGACATTTCATCTTTACCAAGTCTAACTGTTGAAATTTTAATTCCACCGTTTTATTTACAACCCAAACATAATAAGCCAATTGTTACCTCTACTAACCGTGCATTAAGAAAGGATTCACTTTATTGGGTACGCAAGACCATTCACGAGAACCTCGAAATGACAAAAGTTCGAATTCTCGATTGAAAATATGAACCGCTCCTCCCAACAATTCATGTTACATCGGTTCCCTTCAAGGAGATTAAATCTCGACTAAAAGTATATAAGGACGTGACGCCCTTGAAGTTTAGATTTGATAAGGACCGCATTGAATGGCTGTTTGACTGAAAAGAGACAAACGATTTATTCATATACGAGCTAATAGGCTACATAATTGGTACTTTGTGATCTGTATATATGTAACTAGGCAATTTGAAATGTGAAGCTATGTGACTATGTTCGACTAAGAGGCTAACTTGGTATCGATGCCACTATAAACTATTTTCGTACAACACACTTAAATACTTCCAGCCAGCCAGATAGTAATAAATCGTTACGGCAGGCCGCATTAGTACCTACATTGCTAACAACAGGAGGTTGTAAACATGTTTGAAAAAATAAAAAAGCTACAATATTTGCATACGTACGACTAGTTGAAGTGTGAGCTAAGATGATGTGTTACGATACAACAAAAAAAAATTGGTACTTAGTTGCAACCTAACATTGACAGGCACCCCAAATTTTGGCGCCGTAACATAACTTTTAGTTCATACCACAGCGCACAGAACTGCTCACCAAAAGTGGCCCACTAGATACAATATATCTTTTGCATTCAATCATAAAGTCGTGAATCTTACACATTTAAAATTTGAGAATATAGGTTGAGGTCGTGTCAGCCCCAATTTCTCTAATCATTCGCTTTTACAGATAATACTATTTTTCCAAATATTAATATACACCAGCTATCATGAGGGAAACTTCGGAAGGAATCAGCTAGATGGTTCGATTGGACTTTCGCTCCTGTACCCAATTCTGACAATCGATTTGCATGTCAGAACTGCTACGATTCCCCATCAGACTTCACCATCTTTGGGGTCCAAGTATATATGCTTACAGTACGCTTTATGAGTAATATGAGTTGCAATGAAATTATTGGAAGACTCAAACCGGTTTTATTCAAGATCACAAGGGTATTGTTAGACCCGTCAATTTTCTATACAGTCATAATCGGCAGCTCTGTGAAGGAAATAATATTTAAACCCCACGTTCTGTCAACCCTAGAATAGTTGTTTAAACGATGTTGAAATTATTAATTAAGCGACTAAGCTTGACAACTAGCAAATACAGCAATTAAATTTAAAGTTCAAAATTCGATAAGCCTTTAGCCTCTAAGTGCACACATCAAGTCATAATCAAACAATTTTGTAAGAGCTACATACTATTTATATAAGAAACGTTGCGATGCCTTCTTAATTTTTAATGAACTTTTTGACCACTGTATATGCACACTTTATGCAAACAGAGCAATTATATAATTGTCGTTAACGATTACGATATTGTAAACGATAACTAATAAAAATTTATATTTGAATTGTCTGTATCAACATAAACATTGATAACGATACTTGGAAAAGTCCAACGCATAATCAATCAGACTTGAAGTGTACAAATCTCATTTTGTGTGTACAGCATGTATACTAAGTAAAGTCAAAATACAATCCGAATACAGTCAATATTATATATTTACATACATTAAATAATTTTTAACGTACAGTGTAAGTAAACCTTAACCTAGTGCGATATAATGTACGCCAAGACATTAACGAATATTTTCTCAACAAATTAAATTAAAAATAAAACTAATTACACGTCATTAAAACACTATAATATAGTTTATACATATCGAGTATTGTGATATGCACGAGTACAGTGTAAATTTAATTTAGCATAACTATATAAATTAAATTAATCGCGTTAATGAGAATAGAGAGTAAATAAATAACAATCTAAATTCACTCAAAAAAAATTCAAATTTGAATTTAATTTAAAATTAGTACTCAAGGTTGTCTAATTAAACTTAGATATTTATATGATCTACTATATACTCGACGCTATTAACTCTAATGAATCTAATGGAATTAGTGTATTGTACAAAACCATAAATTTAACATACATAAAAATTTGATTGAAAAATTGAACATAACCTAAGAAAAATAAATTAGTTTTGTCTATTTATTCACGCAATAAATCTGAATAAAATAAATAAATAACACAAAAAAAAGTGAAACTACACTAAAGTCTAACAAAAAATGTATTTACATATTTATAGAACGTCTTCTACATAAATGAAAATTGGGTTATGTAAAAAGTCATCGCGGTTTTTGTCACTAGATGGTGTTGATGGCTACATACATATATCGGGCAACACTGCTTAAGAGGTGACATTTTAGTTTCTATTGTTTGTGACGGTTGTTTGAGCTACACAACAAGTTAGGTAACACCACTAGATGGTGTTGATGGCTACATACATATATCGGGCAACACTGCTAAAAGGTGACATTTCAGTTTCTTTTGTTTGTGAAGATTGGTTTTATAACTCCAAGCTTGTGTTTAAAGTTTTATTGATTTGAAAATGGTCAAAATCTGAAGAAATACTCTATGCCGGGAAGTTTGAATGTCAAAGAGGCACACAGCTCTGGTCAGATAGTCACTGAAAAAGTCAATGAAATTGGAAATTGGACGGATAATTGAGATAAATGATAACTGGGTTATATAAAAAGTCATCGCAGTTTTTGTCACTAGATGGTGTTGATGGCTACATATAACGGGCAACACTGCTTAAAAGGTGACATTTCAGCTACCATTGTTTGTGAAGATTGGTTTTATAACTCTACGTTTTTGCATAAAGTTATATTGATTTAAAAAAGAGTGAAATATCTGAAGAAATACTCTATGCCGAGAAGTTTGGATGTCAAAGAGGCACACAGCTCTGGTCGGCCAGTCACTGAAAAAGTTGATGAAATTTTGCAATTGGACGGATTGGGATAAATGATAATTGTGTTATATAAAAAGTCATCGCGTTTTTTGTCACTAGATGGTGTTGATGGCTACATATATGCTTAAATGTTTGGGTGCCACAGTAATTAACACAAAAAAATTGATGAACCGAATTAAAATCAGCGAAATGCTGCTGACACGCAACGAAATCGAATCTTTGTTTATGAAGCGAATCGTTACAAACGAATATCAAATATAAGTGCTCTAAGACTAGTGATCCTTCACAATTGACTTCAAAGCCTGGATTGACGGCAAACAAGATTATATTGAGTGTTTGGTGGGATTGGAAGGGAATTGACCATTATGAGGTGCTGTATCGAGGCGAAACCATCAATTCGGTTTTGTACTGTGCACAACCCGACCGTTTTGACGAATCAATTCAGAAAGAGAAGATTTGACCAACAGAAAAGGAGTTATAGCCCGGACGTTGCATGATCTGACTACCATTAGTTGTGACAAACCGCAAAGACTTTTTATATAACCTATATACTAACCCAAGTCTCGAGTATTTGTGACATTTTGATTATTCGTCTACCAAATTGATTGGCAACAAGGGGTTAATGCAAAATTATTGGCACAACGGTTATGCAAAATAAATAAATAAATAAATTGAATTGCAATAATTATTAAAGGCCATTGCATTCCCGACAATCGTAAATGTATATAAGTACATATGTACACGATATAAGAATACATTGTTGTACATGACCTTGTTGACAGTAACACAAGACGTCGAGGTTTGTATATGTATTATAAATAAGATACCAAGTATCAAGGTAACTTTTGTTGCGTTATCCCATGTCGATCAGTTATCAGAATTAATAAAATTTATTATACAACAAACTGGATTAATAAAATAAATAAACAACAATTTTGACTAGATCAATAAATGTGCACAGCCTCACCTGGTTCAAACAAGTATAGGCATACGTAAACATTTATCTATTTGAAACAATTGATTAATTGGTGTCGTCATCAGTCGAGGTGTTAATGTATACTTTTTGAATGGAATTTTTTGTTTATTAATAAATTAAATGTTTAAAAAAACATGTCTGTTTGTATTTTTAATTATTGGCTGTATATTGTATATATGAATGACTAACTTAGCGCTAATTCACGCGACTTAAGAAAAATCCCAATGTCAAACTATAGTAAGTATACTCATTATTACCATCAGTCACGGTTTATAAGTGGGTCACACGAATATTTTGTATTGTATTCGAATCAATCTAATGTGTTCGTAATACACAGCAAAATAACTATTATAAAGGACAGTCCATCTAGCGTTTGCAATTTCAACTACCGGTTATTTTGAGTGTGGCAGCACTTACGTCAATCAGTTTATCAAACAAATTATTATGACTGGATTGATATTGGATAAAATAACGCGAATACGTGTTGTACGCACTTGTTGCTCAGAATGGGTCTGAGCATCCGTCCGTGTACGGTCATCGTGCTCAATAAGTCAACATTACACGATGAAGGAAAAGTATTTTTTTTCCGACAAAGATCATTTTGATCTACGCAGACATAGCAAGTTCTAAAGTTTGAGACTGTTTTTTTTTTGTTCAACAGATAATGAGAAATAAATTTCTGAACTTTTTCTCTTAGGAGAAATAAAAATTAAGATAAGTTAGAGTGAGAAAGCTCAATTTAAAAGGAATTGAAATATCGTATAACAGCCATGTTGTAAAAACAAAACCTGTCAAATTTGTTGTAAATTGTTCAGTAGGGTGTGCAAAATCTCAATAAACTTTAATATCGTTGAACGCAACGTATGCAAATCATCGTCAAATACAGTGATCCGTTCGAGAAACGTTCTACGTATTAAGTGATTTTTATCCTCGCCACAGCCGTCCTACCGAATCGACAATTCGACGTATGGAGGCCATAATCACCTATACGTAATTGAAATTCAAGGTCTTCTGAAATTATAAAACTGTAGATCGACACTAAAGAACATATTTTGGCCTAAACTGGATTATATGTATATGTATACCGGTGACAGTTCGAACACAATGGCGCTACATGACATACACACAGTGCACACAACGATCTAGTCACCGTGTGTATGAGGTTTAACACTATTCGGCATCTCCCTTTTAGGTTATTCCGAATTGCAGGTATCTGCGAATAAAGTGGAAACAATTGATCACTGGTTACATTTTAAACGCCATACGGTTGAGTGTAGCAACCCAGTTTCGTTTTTTATCACTTCATATTTTTTGTCAGATCATTTTATCCTAGAAAAGCCTAACTTGGTAATTTTCATTAGAAACAGAACTCTGGAAAGTGGTTATCAGACCAATACATATCCGGAAGAAACCCACTCACACTGCAGCACTCAAGACGGCAGTACTGTCACTTAATCTTTATATCAGAGAGGTGGATATTTACGGATGGATCAGTATATACGAGGTAATTTTGGCCTAATTCAGCCAGATTTAGGAGACGAAGTTATCGAAAATCGGTCATTCCGAACACGTGCTACCCAGAATAGCCGCGACGGATATTTTGAAAAGCAGAGCTCGTATGATCTCGCTACGATTACTCTCTAATGGATCTTAAACAAATGTTGTTATATCCAGAACCACTACATACATGTACGCACATGCTTTTAGAGATCAATAATTCCAGAGACTCTTATAGAGTGTAAAATTTTGTAACTAGACAGTTATTTAGTTTACTAACCAAACACGTTGGTTAAACCACGGGTTTCAATTTTGAGATGATCGAGATACAAAAGATATTTTGTATCATCTGATTTCGATCGGTGCGATGTGCATGGATACAATTATAGCGTTTTGCTAGAGTGTAGATATCACGCATGCACCAAACTGAATTATATCAAACTTTTGGCGCTTTAATTATGATTAGTGCAATATGAGATTGAAAACCTGGCCTGCAAATTCAACAAATTCCATTTCAAAAACCAATATTTAAGCTTTGGAATACTTTTAACATATAAAGGCTTGCGATCACATATAAAGGCGTGTGAATTGAATCAAATTATGTGGAATAAAACTATACAGTTTCTTGACATTCAAATTGGTAGCTTCGATTAAGGAAAGTAATCCTTAATCGAAGCTATCAATTTGAATGTCAAGATAGCGTAGGATAGCGTATTTCATGAACAATTGTAGCAACTGGAATTATAACCATTATCTTGGTTAACTTGAATTTCTGTTTTAGGAAAATTTTGTGACTTATCCAGACATTACATATCAAACGTTGATAAGAAAAGTTAATTGGAGAAACCTATAGATAAGTGACCAATTTGAGAAAGTTTTAAATTATTTATTACATTGGTAAGTAATGAGACCAACTACTTATGCGGAGTTGAATGCTATATCGAATGCAAGTCACGATTTTTTTAGAATTAAATTAGAATTACTTATTCACTTAACGAACTTATACGATGCATGAGTGCACATAATAATAAATATCAAGAACGGAATTGTGGTAATTTCTCCCATACGTTTCTCACACCTGACATTCTCAACAAATCTACAGTATTAAAAATTAATTTTAAATGTTATCAGTCACTGTTGCTTCCCAAATGTATTTTTGGATTAACGCTAATTATATTCAATTTATATAGAAAGAAGATCTCAATGCTGATCTTTCTATATGACATCATATAAAATGTCAAGACATTTATCACCAATAAAATAGTTTTCGATACGATCGCGATGTAAATATTGTATCGATCATGATCATTTTAGAGGAAGCTACTACTGCATTTTATGTACATGAAGTAGTTTGATTACTACTCTGTATAGATTATAATTCGAAGTGATTGGGTCATTTAAGCAAAATACAGTGAACTCACAAGTGAAAAAGCTTTACACAAATGACAGAAATTCCGAAATATTTTATTTGTCAAAATATTAATCAGTGAAATATCTGGAGACAGATATACTCATAATCAATCTGGTACAAAAAATTGTGAAGTGTACTCTTTCACTGTACTTAAGACTGTTTACACGAGCGTTCTTTCATTATAATTCTTTTCTATAATAGTTTCATTCTCTTCTGTCTACCACCCAATTGGGAAGCTTTCAGCAATATTTTATGAAACGGTATGGTCAATGCATAACAAATGAATTGATCATACCGGTGAACGAATGCATTTTGTGCTCAACAGCAAAACGACACTCCTCATCAAATCAATAATTTTTGGGCTTAGCTTTCACTACACCGGGAATGTGCTGGGCAGCATCGACAACCAAGGTTTTTAATACTTTCCAAACACTGTTCACTTCATCTGACTGGTAGTTAGATCACAAACGGCTATTACTGACAAGATCTTGATATATTCCTTGCATTTTTTTAATTATCAGATCTTCACAGAAGAATCGTGTTGTATTGGGTTGGCAACTAGATAATTGCGGATTTCACTCATAGATGGCTTCAGTTGAATTTTTAGGTTTGCTGACGTAGTACAAATGTAAAACACACTTTGTTATTTGACAGTTGGTAATTCAGCTGTCAATAAGAAAAAAAAGTTTTTTGATCGGTTACGTATCGTTTTCGTTTGGCGTTCGTTGAAAAATGGAAAATCAAAAGGAACATTTTCGTCATATTTTGCTTTCTTATTTCCGCATTATGTGCTGTTTATGGTGACGAAGCGTTAAAAGAACGGTAGCGTCAAAATTGGTTTACCAAATTCATTTTGGTGATTTTTCATTCAAAGTAGATGACAACCTAATCAAAGCAATAATCGATTCGGATCTAGAGAAGCTTCATGTATCACAAACATGCATTGAAAATCACTTAAAACACGTTGGCTATGTTCAAAAACTCGATACATGGGTTCCTCACGAAAAGAAAGAAACGCATGCAAGGCCAAATACATCTTTGGTCTCTCCGCAAAAATTATTGCGGATTGGTTTGGATGTTTTGCCACATCCACCATATAGTCGTGACCTTGCACCATCTGAAAACTCCTTGAATGGTAAAAATTTCAATAATAATGATGATGTCAAATCCTACGTGATTCAGTTTTTTGCTAATAAAAACCAGAAGTTTTATGAACGTGGGATTATGATGCTGCCTGAACGATGGCAAAAGGTCATTGATCAAAATAGGCAATACATTAAGAATAAAATTATTTGGTTCCATGAAAAAATTGTCTTTGATTTTCTAAAAAAAAATCCGCAATTACCTGTTCTCCCTGACTTGTAGGAAAATTTTCATCATAGCTTTGCAATGACTGAAAAATGCTTACTGCCTACGAATTTTGTATAAGACCAATATAACCTGACGGCTTGGACTCGAGGTTGCTCTTTTGTAATCAGCACATGATTGGCTTCTGGATGTTTTACGTGTCCATGTTTCCAAATGGAAGTTTTTATAAGGAATGTACGGTCGCAGTTTCGTGGTCGCAGTTTCGTGTTGGGAGCACGGACCTATTTATTGCATTAGTCAGTCTGATTTCTATACCAAATTTAGCATAAAAGTCACCAATCTGACGTTGTGTTTAAATATAGAGCCCATCAGAATAGCCAAATTATTGTAAAATGAATCTATCCTGGGTGATATATATGTGGGCACATGACTGATTGGAAGTCCAATACAGCCTTTTTACCTGTGGCTCAATGATAAATCCAACTCCAAGATTGCCGTATTAATCTCCACTGTGTATAGCAATGTATTGCGTTAGGACACATGTTCTGTACTTTTAGGTAATCGAATTTCGGAGAGCCACGAGCATCGGCCGAAACGCTTTCATATAAATATGATATGGTTAGATTTTCGAAATGACTGTATGTTCCAGGTGCCCAACCTTAATCTAGTGGCTGAGTACGTAAGCGATGGTTTTTTGACAGTTTTAAGACAGATTTTTTTACGGATACGGGTCGTCAGCCCAGCAATCAAACTAGATTTAGTCGCCTTCTATGACTAATTGAATAAAACTGCATTAGAACTGGTATACATATATTGACACTGTATAGCTATTTTATTATACAGAATGTAAATAGTTGTAAATAGTTTATACAACGAGGCTTGATATTCGAAAAAAGATTTGAAAACTCAAAAACACAAGTTATCGAATTAAAGGCCAGGAGAGATAGACATTTTCTAGTCTTTTGCTGTTTAAAGCCGGAAGCATGTTTTTCTGCTGTGGTCAAATATGTTCGCGAGGGCGTTAATTTCAAGTACTAAGAAGCTGTTTCGTCGTTAAATAGTTGATGGCTTAAATGACCATCTGCAACGATGCTTTTAATTGTTTGCAGAATGGCGTTTGCTGCAGCTGTGTCTGCGCTAGCTGACTCACCTGAAATTTTAATATTTAGGAATTTGTTCCGATTTTTAAAGTTTTGGAACCAATCCCGACTATATTGGAAAGTATTTGTTTCTTCGTTACTTAGTTCGGCAAGAGGCCCGCAAATAATCTTAGCTTTAGTTTGGATGATCGACGTACTAAATGTAATATTTTTGGATTGCGCCTTTTATCCAATCTATCAACAATAGCCGTGTTTCTTGATGCTCAGTGATCCGGATCAGATCACATTTTCCATGCAAACCAAAGAAACATTTTGATCCAAATTTCATTTTGGATCAAAATGTGTCTTTGGTTTGCATGGAAAATGTGATCTGATCCGGATCACTGTGCGTCAAGAAACACGGCTAATAATTCCATTGTCTCGATTCTAAAATTAGCAAAGATTTTCGCACTTTTTGAGGTTCCCGCTTAAGCATGATTTAGGTTAATATAATAATTTACCCTTTACACGAATGTATGTATATGAAATGCTGTCGGGTCATAAAATAAATAAATATTACCCCTCGCGTTAGATGGTGGTGGATCTGTAAATATAGGGACGCAAATTTATATGCAGCATATGATGAGAAGACCCCAGGATAATTAACCTAAATACTCCAGTTTTAACTGCTGAGGTAACAAATACATATGATGGAATTGGAAATGTCCTTTCTATCCAAATAAAAATAATAACCAAAGTTAATGTGAAAATGATAAAGATTTGACTAACAAATTATATTATTGTACTAATTATGTAACAGGAAAATGTTTCTGCTGAAGATTGTCGCCCTATAGTCTATTTTGACTCTCTGATGAGCATGTTACAGTATTATGGTAACATTATCGTAATGGATGGCTTAAACTATCAAATTAAATTAATTAAATTGTTTCAGATACCTGAGCCATAAGTTAAAAAAAATTCTTTCAGAGTTCTGTACTTATGTTCTTATTAGGTTAGTTGTGCGAATAAAGAAACTAATTAAGTAACAGATTCCTGAGCGAACTAATAAATTTATTTTAGAATTTTAATTTTAATTAAGTTTTAATTTTATTCAAAATACAGAAGAGCGGATAGGTGTTGCGGACTGGAGAATGCTGATTGGCGATTGCAGACTAGTAGATTAGAATTGTGATTGTCTTGTGATAATAGTAGTTTAGTACCGACTGTCATGGTGTCTGTAACCAGGTCGCTCTTTCCTAATTAACATACCTTCCTATCCTTACCTATCGTTTTATGTAAACGGCTGTAGGAATAGGCCCGGCGTTATCCGGGAAACTTGCCTAGCGCTTGGTCCTACAGTCCTATCAATCAATCAGGAGAGATAGACATTTTCTAGTCATTTGAGCTTTATCATAAATAATCAGATCATTTATATTTCCAAAAACATAGTTGGAAATAATCAACCGATAAATTTTGGGTTGGTTCCTTGAGACCTGATATGAAAAGGTCACGAAACTATTCATATTCCCTACACATTCGGTCGTTATTTAAATCTGGTACGCATAGTGCGAGCAATCTTTTCGTTCCATTTTTCAATGTTATGCATGACATGATAGTCAAAGCCTACACTTTAGTGGTTAAGACAGTTTCATAGGATTAGAGGTGTCTCCATATAGACGACAGAGCCTCCCTATCATCCATGTCAGTACTATAACCTGGCATGAAGCTGTATGCAATGTGTAGATGTTTCCACATAAATCGGAACTATAGTGGTACGTCTTCGATTTGGCTATGTAAGGACATAACTAAGCGAACCACGAAACAGTTAGGACACCTTTGAGCCCCAAAACAGATTGCAAAAGTAGAAACAGACAGACAAACAGATTATATTTGTACTATTAAATACAAAATGTATATCTTCGATATATGGTTTCGATATCTACTCATCCCTTTACGCATGCAAACTTAAATCATAAACTATAAATTAAAAACAATTAATAGCTAGATTACATCATAATAATTATTGTATTTAAAAACAATAATTTATAAATTATATTTGATTAATTGCCGGCTGTACGCTAATCATACATTTCCAGTGTTCGTAGACGGTTTTAAAAACTATCTACTTTGAAATGATTTTAATTAGTTTTGGAAAGCTCTATGAATAAATTAATTATCACTTAGTTGTTAATACTCGGTATATATGTACATTATGTATACCATTAAAATTCTGCACGATTTACATCTTAAAGTAGTTTTTGAGGCAAAAATGAGATTTAACGCCACATTCACATATCTAATGAACCACAATATCAAAACGTTTTTTATTATGAATAATTTAAAAATATTCCACTACTGATAATAATATCACGTTATTTTGTGATATAATAATGCGAGTTCTTGCCGACAATTGTAATGTGTACGAGATAAGCGCGTTACTAGTTTACACACTGTGTAAATAATTTATGATTGATTGGTAAATAAAATACTGCTGTGTCTAGTCATCGAAAATAATTCGTGCAATTTGATATGCATATACGTACGCAAAAAAAAATTATTTAGATAATTCGCACAAAAACAAACATGTTTTCGCCATATAGAGTAAAAGTGAACTTAATGTTCATAAAGATAACTAAATCCAATTAATTACTTATGGTATAATTATTTATCGATTAGATAAGGAAGCGTAAACTACTTGTAATTTATTTCTCTAATCAATATTGCCCAGACTTTTCGAAACATTGATGGTGATAAGTGATATGTTCACCACACCTTTTGATAAAAAAAAAGCTTATAAAGTATCTTGTCAAGTCGAGCTTATCACATTTTTATCACAGCACTCGATCGTTTCGTATTTAAAATCTTATATACGACTATATGAAAACAATCAAAGGTGTTTACCATCGAGCACAAGTGTGCACACTCAGGGTTATTTGTAAATATGTTTAAATTAAATAAAAATTCGCCGGAAATACATTACAGTTGAAATATAAAAAAAAAAAATCTCGTGCGCACTTTTCATAGTTTTAGTAGTTTACTATACCAACAATATATATGTTTATAACATGTATTCTAATTAAGATGGAGATCCGTCACCAAATCATCATCATATATGTTGTGTACTATAAATATTATATATGGATGATGAAAGTTCATTCTGATTTTCCGGTTTGTTGTTGATTTTATTTTTTTTTTTTTTTATATTTCGAGGGAAAATTATTACCTTTAATTATATCTTAAGGATATAAATTTATAAAATAATTTAAGAAAGGAAGGAACAAAAATAATTTTTTATTTATTTATTTATTTATTTTAAATTAAATTTTATTTTAAATTATATAAAACAGGAAAAGTCTTATTTATTTGTCAACACTTACATATAAAAACTTGAATAAAAATAAGATTTTATTTCTACCTAGTTTCTTAATTAATTTGCTATATAATATCCACTCTGCTTATAAAACATAAAATTTCACACAAAAACCCAAAACGATATTTCAAATTAATTTTTATAACCGAAAAAACTTAAATAGAATTTTTCAAAAAATTTCCACTTTTTCCGAATTTTTTACTAACTTATTTTAAATACACATTTATTTATTTATTTATTTAAATAAAATATTTACAAACATTTAATTAAAACAATTTGTATTTTTTTTTTCTAATTAAATTAAATAATTTTTTGTGCCCACTTTAAGTTTATAATTATTAATCGACACTAAAAATTGTTTTAATTTCTGTATTGGCCCAAAGTTTATTATTGGCACACAACTGGTCTCACTTCTATTCGCAAGTAAGATTATAAGTAAACTGAATCAGTAACTTTTTTTATTTTAGTTAATCGCACAAAAAAAAATATATATATATAAGAAGAGACCCTACTTGTTTGGTATGTTGTTATTGGACTACAACAACAAGACGAGAATATATTATGTATATACATATATAAGTAAATAAAAATAATAAATAAATAAGAAGAGGTTGAGTAATAATATTCTATCACACAACAAAAAAAAACCTTTGGTGTGTGTAAAATGAACAAAGGTAAACGATTGTACTGTCAGCAAAAAAAAATTACTTCAATACAAAAAAACACTAACCCAAAACAAAACACATCGGCTCAGTCGGGTACGATGTGACATACAAAAAAAAAATTCTATTTAAACTTCTTAACAATAAATACTAACACGCAGCTGCCCAAAATCCAGCGAGATCAAATCCAGTTGTCAACTGTATACCAACTACTGACGTTACAACCTCCAGTCGTACTCGACTATACACACAACACAGTACAATATACAACAAAAAAAACAGTGGTAAATAAAATTCTCATCAAAATGATTGAGAAAATTGACTACGATACAGAGAATCAAGTACTTTTATTAGAAAATTATATCACAATAAAATTGCTAGTACATGCCAAAACCCTTTTTTTATGATTATGCTAATTCGATCATTTCATCGTATTCATCGCATAACTTACGGTTGACTTGGTTGCAAAAAACACTTATATTATTGTAAAACGTAGATTATAAAAACCACATGTCAATCAGTGGCAACGATCTGAATAATAATTTATGACTAAATTAATTTTTTTTTTGTAATTAAATTAACTAATTGAACATGTTTACTTAAAACAAATATTTATGTTCTTAATTTATATTCAAATCGCACAATCGGAAATTACAATTTTTATTTAACTCGTTACTTATAGCACTACTTATAGTTTGTTACTTTTGGAATGCACTAATTTTATTCAAATTTGCCAAATGATTATAATTATATGCGTTTTATATTATCAAATTTTTTTTATTATTTAACTGTTGTGTATGTTAACGAGAAATAATGTGATAAATATACCGATATTGCACTACTACATTTTTGTATGAAATTTTACAGGCTGTATGATAAGATAATATCAATCAGCTTCAGTCTGGAGGATAAATAAAACATATTTGTCCGAAAATTAGATCTCAATGTATTCAATTATTTAATATACACCTTTGTTAACTTCGGTTAGATAGATCTGTCAGCTGTCATTACATTATCCAATACGATCAGATACGCCATTGGTGAAAGTGAGTTCCCTTCCCTTAATTAAATTATGGGGTTCAGATTAACACCACCGATCGCACCGCCCAAACGATCGATGGTGAAAATCCCTTTTTGCATCTTGCCTCTATCGGGATTCCAACCCGGTACCTCCCGCTCCGAACCACTGTGCCACCTGGACGGTAAATAAATAATTAAAGAAGGTAAAAATTATTCCACTCAATGCCACTAGGACCAGCGGTTCAAACCCACATACACTTACAGATTAAAAACATCCAATCGTGGTTTTTGGTCACCCCGGCAATCGAACCCGAGACCTTAGAATGATAGAGCAAGCACGCTACTCTCTCTGCCACGGGAGAGATTCCTTACCTTACTCCTGAAGTTTTATAACTTGAGTGACGTGGTATTTACTTTGTTTGCATTTTTATTGAACTAAATTTATTTCTTCGGGATGTCCATTTCACAAAGTGTCTGCCATATTGGATTCCTATTTATCGTTCAAAATCGATGAAAACAGTGTTCAGTGATGATACGGATTGAGTTATTCATTTCTTAATTTTGTATAGATCATTCGTTAAATTCTGTCAAGAATGACCATTACTTAGATTCTGTCAAGGATTCTCTTACGCCACCTTTTTGCGGATTGTAACTGGCAAACCTTCCTTCCATTCCGCCAGAACTCCACACTTCTTGAGGTATTGGTACTCTGCTTGCAGCTATAGATGAATCTCTTTTGAAAATTTTGGCGGTTATATTGTCTGGTCCAGTAGTCTAATGTTCTTCAGCTTTTCAGGTGGGTATTGCTAGTTTCATTATTGGTATCAATTGATGATTAGAGATTTTTGGATCTCTTGATAAATGCTCTTCAAAACGAATTGATATCACATATTTTTTATTACTGCTGGCTTTTCAGCAACCATCAGAATTCTTTCTTCATATTTCCATTGGTCATTCCTTGTCATCTCCCTTACTTGAGTTGGTGTTTTTTTGTATCAACATCTCAGCTCTGCCTTACTTTATTGATACATTTGAAGCCATGCATCATCATTTTTTTCTATGTACCATCACTATTCAATGTTTCCGATTTTATTCTTGATTCGTAATACTTTAGTGGTAGTCTTGATGTATAGGCTTTGAGTTTGAGCGTTTGATTGAAGATGTTTCTGGTTTCCATATCTTTCAATCTGTTTGTATTAAAAATTTTTTCCTAGTTATCTTTAAGTATTTCACAACTGCTGGTTTGATTTGAAATTTTGCTATAACCAGTTGGTGATTGAGCTTTCTGATGCCCTTTGTTGTTTCGACAGCTGTTAAGTCGGTATTCTCTGTTCTGATTTTGGGATTGAATTCTCTTTGCAGAATTTTGACGTCGTTATGTGTCTTATTTTTGAAAGGAATCTTGCCTCCACTGTTAACTTTCTATTCCATTAATGCTTAGTTGCGATAAAATCTGGAAGCTGCGACATTATCCTTTTGTTAATAACCAAGGCATTCTTCAAGCATTCATCACCTGTTCACATTTCTTAGTTGATGAACAATGTATAGAAAAGGTAGTGAAATAGATTCTTAATTAAATGTTGAAATCACCAATCTGAATATGAAGCCTGGATGGCAACGAAGAAAAGCGTTCTCTCCAGGATTGGATGAAAGAGGTTAAATTCACTTTGTGCATATGTAAGGGGTAGCTAACATAGAAATTGAAGTACTATTACTAAATTAATAAAATTATACGTAAATTAGAACAAATTACACTAACAATATTTTTCAATCGAACGATATAAATTTTATGAATAAAATTTTTTTTTCTGAAACAAAAATTTTGATAATGAAACTACAGCAAAAATATAATTTAGATATAAAATTACATCAATAATTTTTTCAATCGAATGATAAAAAATGTTTTAATATTTTTATTAGAAAAATATTTTTTTTCTAATATTAAATCGAGTGTGGCAATTATATTTCCAAGCAAATTTTTCCTAAAATATTTTTGTCAAATATATTTTAGAACCAATTGTTTAGATGAAAAAAATTTTTATTGAAAATTTTTTTGACCGCTATATCTCGAGAATAAATTATACCTACCCCAAAAAGTGGGACTTATTAAATAGAATCCACAAAAATATTTTATTCATCCAAAAGTATTGTCCCCTTCAAAATAATTTGCTCTCAAATGCTTATTTCAACGTTTGTTTCCAGGAAAATAAACCCCCGGATCTGGCAAATACGGTGCTCGCGGAAAGACATAAACTTGATCTTTGTTTAAATACTGACGAACAATGATGGTAATACAGGATGGCGCATTATCGTGATGCAAAAACCATGATTTATGGATTAACGATGGAAAATGTGCAGTCAGTTGAAAGGATTTCTTTGTGGAGAATATCACATTAGTCGAAGAAAACAGTCTCGATTTTTGATTTAATGGGTTTTTGGTATACCAGCTGCACGATATTCACTAGCTTGTAGAGCTCTTTCTTTATCACCAGTAATAATACATTTCAGATGACCATCAGTTATAAACAGTAATACTTGTTACACTGCAACTCGTCGTTATTTTTCAAACAAATTGGCCTTTAATATTGCTTGTATTAATACCTTTGATATACTAACAATATCTATAAGGTCACTTTGCGTCACTCGACTATTGGAAAGTATCAATTTCTTGATTTTGATATTTTCATCAGTAGTTGAGGTTGATAGCCTTTCTGAACGAGGCTCGATTTCCACTGTTTGACGATCGAAGCCATATTATTTGTACTACCTAAAAACTTATGATTTTGTAAACATTTATCGCCACATAGTTTGATTTCAAACAGAAATTGTCTGCTTATAATGCTTATAAGACTACTCAAATCGTCCAAGTCTATGACGAAAATTAGGTATTATGACTCACAGTAATGCAAAATAAAAACAACAATAAGAAAGTTCTCTCATAATTTCATTTAGGTATCATCATTTCGGACACAACATGGAACTGGTATTTTATATACAGTTTAAAGGAAGCGAGATAAAGTGGTCAAAATATTGATAGAAAAAAAAATATTAGACTTATTATGACAAGGTTGTAGTAAGGCATTTCTCATATTGTGACATACATAATAAACGCTCACAGTCCCTACCCCTAGTAATCCTCAAAAGTTTCACGATCCAAAGTAATGCAGTCGAATGAAAGGAGAAAGGAGTACAGGGAAGTGCTCAATGAATTACTGAAAGAACAATATCCAGTAGAAATACTCAACATGTGTTTGATAACCGTTAATATTTTTTTCGCTTATGTAACATAATTCATGCAAGTATTTACCAACCAACCTTATTGCCGAAGTCGTCGATAATTTTTCCTGTGCTAAGCACTAATCTACATGACAAATGTGGTTTCGATATGTGGTAGATAGCACTGAAGCACAGATTATCAAAATCATCTTACATGTCAAAAACCTCTCAAATCAAACGTTCTTATGTCCAGTGTTTGCTTTCCGTTCAACTACTTAACACTCTGGCTGCCAATGTTGTAATGATCATATACACTCTAAATTCCACCCAACCATGCCAATGTTGTTCTAGACATACATTCCAAATTCTATTTTACTACGCCAGTGTTAATACACTTACATAGAAACACATGCTGTTGAATGTATGTTGAGAACCACCACTATGAGAATGATTTTGGAATATATGTTCGGAACAACATTGGTGTGGCTGGATGGCATTTAGAATGTATGTCTACAACAACACTGGCATAGTAAGATGGTATTTTAGAAGTATGTCTAGAACAATATTGGCATGGTTAGGTAGAATTTAGAGTGTATGCTCATTTACATTGGCAGCCAAAGTGATAATGAAGTGTTTTACTTACATATCTGATATACCTTCTGATATGTTCTGCTTTGCATGAAAACTACTCGGACTGATTCATGATTTTGAACTTGTATCAGAGCTTAACTACATTCTAGGATGATTTAAGATACCACAGATCTCCTGGCCCTTCCGTTTTAAATGATGAGAACGCATCGAAACTCTTGAATTGTGAATCGTAAGTTAAGATTTTTGCCTTCAAATATACATCTGAAAAAATGTAGGAATGTTGTATCACAAAATCGTCGATAGTTATCGCACAAAAATCAATGGATCAATGGGCCCATTTACAGTAACAGCAATTCTGGTTTCATTTTCAAACAAACATTGGGTTTTTCACTAATTTTTGAACCTTAGTTCGATCTTATATGATCATTATATTGATAATGTTCAGCAGAAGTTTAACTTCTAACTACGTAATACGTATTGATTAGCGGATTCGTAGGATTGCATAAAATGACTCGTGTATTGATATATTAAGTGTAAATCTGATTTAATAAGATTGTCTGATGATTATTGGTTAGGTTTCTTAACGAAACCAATTTATATTGCTCTTGACTTGGTTTGGTTCTATTCAGATTGGTTAAGTGACATGCTTAAGATTGAACAAGAGTTGCTTGACGGGTCGTTTTGATCAGGAAGTCTAGTATGTTATATAAGAAATGTTTGTTATAAAATCTAAAAACGGACATAAAGATAGGATGCAAAAGGGAATGGAATAAAAGCTTTCGGCTCATTGCAGAAAAAATATACCATATTCTTCCACGAGTTAGATGGTGGTGGATTGGAATTATAAAGACACATCTTTCAATACAGCAAATGATAAGATGACATTTAACTGTTGGGGCGATACGAAAACACATATGATTTATATGGTATTTAGAATGGTCCTAACCTATCCAACTACCAAAAGCGACAATCCCAAATGCTTATAATGTAAACATTATATTTAATTTATTAACAAATTATATTTTAAAATAATTTTGTAGATAGAAAATGGCTTTGCACCGGAGTATCACCTTCAATGTTGAGGTGCAGGCATGGTCTAGACTCATAATCCGGATTATAATAAGTTTCAAGACATTTATTTGGCACTCTTTTAAACATATTCCAATATTATGGTAACAGACCTAATATCACCATAATGGTTGGGTTGTTCTTCTCACATCATATCATTGGGGTTTTCACTATTTTTCGTGGTTTTCTTTCATATTCTGAACGATATTTTTTTACCTTACCCGATAAATTGCTACTTTCAATAAAGGGTTTAAAACCTATTTAACCGACATAATGGCGCAGTGGGTAAAGCTGCGGTAGTTGGCCCAGTAGGTACCGGTTTCGGATAAAAAGGGATTTTTCACCATCTGCTTACGATCAATGGTGTGAATAAACACATCTATGACTCCCTTTTGGAACGCAGAATTCATGGACCGTCCTATCTTCCTTGTCAGTACCATAATTTGTGTTTTTAAATTAAGCTTTAATTGGAAACAGGGGAGGACTTAAGACTGTCCTAGTTCCTTGTAACTGTCAGAGCTTATCCATTTTATACTCCAACGGAAACTGAAAACCGGATAACGAATTTCACTACCTGGATTATCGAAAAATAAATTTGCGCTTTGTATACCTTCAGTTCGAGGTTTCGGCGCTTCACCGTTAACCTATGCGCATTAATCGTTCCTCGTTTTACGCGTCTTGGCGTAACAAATGGTGTTATTTTCTCCTTTAATTCTGCAGAACATTTACAATTTATAAATCTATAGAACACGCAGAGTTCTGCAACATCTCTGCGGTGCTGTAGGTTGTCTAGATCTTTCACAAGTCTGGAGTTTCGTATTATTCAGATTGGCACGTCGCTGAACTCTATCCTGCAACTGGAGAGCAATGCAATATGCTCCACCCCAAACCTGACAGCAATATTCTATACACGGTCTAATAAAGGTCTAATATATCTCGAGAACCTGATGCGATCTAAAAAAATCCGAGTTTACGTAAAGCTGATTTGGCTAATGCGATAATGTGTTCATTCCATTTTAAATAGTTAAATCCCTGAGAGACTCCAGCATTTGGAGAGTGTGTCGTTGATGATCTCCCATTTAGCACAACATTGATCTTTCGGTCTTTGAGAAAGCTTTTTATCCACTTGATGGTCATCGAATCCAAGCGGTATGCCACAAGTTTACAAATGAGATTCGCGTGTTAAACCTTGTCTAAAGCCTTGGATATATCCAAAGTGATTGCAAAGACTTCTCCGTGTTGCTCAAGAGTGAGATTCCATAATTTTTCAACATACGTCAAGAGATCGGTTGTAGAGCGGCTTTCGCGGAAGCCATATTGTTTATCTGAAATTATTTTATAGGTCGTAAGATAATTCACCAGTAATCGTTGGTTAATGCATTTCTCAAAAACTTTAGCCACGGCTGACACAATTGATATTTGCCGGTAGTTTGAGGGGTCAGTTTTATCACAACCACGTTTAAGAACCGGTTGCACTATCGCACTCTTACAGGCGTTCGGGTATTTACCTTGCTTATAAGAAAGGAGAAACATTTAAGTTAATATTGGAGTCAAGTCATTGGCAAACTTCTTCAATATTCGAACAGGAATTCCGTCAGGTCTGGTGGTCATATTTATGTTCATTGCCTTCAGGTTTCTGAAGACAATTTCCTCCGAGATGGTGACAGGATCCATTTTTGAACCATAATACAGAATTGACGGAGGCGTAACTCCATCGGGGTTTGCCAGTAAGCCGGCCTGCAAATATAGATCCACCAACAAAGCACCGTCTGCACATTTCAATGCTGAAATAGGTGCTTTAGAAATATTGGCAACCAATGCTACCATCTGGTAAAAGTTGCAATAGCGGTTTTCTTGTTGTCGACTCTTTTCGCTTCCTTAGCAGAGATTTTTTTACAGATGTTACGTGTGGCCTTATATTCTTCAAACGAAATTTCATTGCGCTTATATTTCTTGTAAGCAGATTTATTTTGTCTGGCTGCTTTGGCGGCTTCTTTTGAACAGATTTGAAAATTAGGATTGGGATTCGAAAAGGATGATGGGATATATATATTCCCACTATAGTCTGACATGGAGCAATGCAATGTGCAGCTATTTGGGTGTAATGGCGTAAATAAGTTAACCACAAAAGAGTTGGGAGTGCGTTGAACCCCAAAACAGATTACAACAATAAGAATAAACAAACAATAGCTATGTAACGCTGCACACATACAAATTCGAACAGGTTGATGTTTTTGATTTCTCGTAGTAGGCTACAGCTAATATGTCCAAATTAATCATAAGAGTGGCCGAATCTTTTCAGTTGCAGAAACAACAGAAATTGATTTAAGCTCCAAACTAAATTTCGTTTCCATGAATAATTAATTTTTAAATCTCTATTTATACCACCATCTCTCGCAAACAATCTCGCGACTTAGACTGTAAAAATACAAAAGCAAAAAATAAAATAAATTTGCATACTTGGCAAACAAACAAAATACTTGTTGCTTGTGTTTTTATTATTTTGTATATAACGAGTATTAAAGAGACTCTCCGTTTTTTTTTATTATATAGCACGACGTTGTCTTTATTGAAAATATAAAACCGCGAAAATTGGAAAAATAAACAAGAAAAATTAATTTTAATCACTGTATTGGAAATTTTTTTATTTAATTTTTTAATTTTTAATCAACTTATTTATATTTTTAATTTAAATTGACTGGGACATGGCAGAGACGTAACAACCAAAAAATGTGACCAAGTAAATCATATTTTGGGCGATAACAACAATCTATATATATGTAAGCTAGACTAAAATTGGTACAATCCAAATCTGACTATATATTTCGTATATACAAACAAAATAACAATAATCTAACATTTTCTAGTTGGATACTTATTTATTTGAATTAAAATTAATTTTTGTACTCTCATATACACACGATATATATATATATATATATATATATATATATATATATATATATATATATATATATATATATATATATATATATATATATATATAAATATATATATATACATATATATATATATATATATATATATATATATATATATATATATATATATATATATATATATATATATATATATATATATATATATATGTATATTGTATAAACAAGCTTATGTATTTATACACATCTACGAGTAAATCTATTACATTGTCTTTCCATTTATATAATAATGTGTACAATACATGTACTATATTGTATTATATAGTTATAAGCCATTTCATATTTGATTTTCTTCTCAAACGATATAAAATATTTTAGTCTTTATATTTATTAATAGGGCAAAAAAGAAAATATAAAATTTATATTAAATCTTGTGTGACAGGACCGGATTATATTATTGCATTATCGAATGTCCCTGCACAGTACACATATTGTGAGATCAAATAAATTCACACAATTCAAGGTGTTTATTTTACATAACGATTTTCTTTCTCCATATAGAATAAATTTCACATATAAGAACATAACAAATAAAATCCCTAAAAACCACTTGTTACCTTTATACACTCGTACGTATATGTACAACCGTAAGGTAGTAAAGCAAATAAATCGAAAAATAAAAAATACAACTCTGAAAATTATTTTTTTTTATTTTATTTTTCCCATTTCCATCGTACTCAAAAAAAAAATAAATAAAAGGAAATATACGTAAATAGTTCACGTCTTTTTATTTAGCATCTCATCAAAATATTCAACAATTTATTTTCTTCTAATAACCATGATGATTGTATAATCACCACCAAAGATCATGCGATGAGAGACGTTTGTTGTTATATATTCCATTGAGCCACTAAGTACTCCTTTTGTTTGCTATACGTACCATATACACACATACAACCTAAATATTTTCCATTTTCCAATTTTAAATCCTTCATTCTTTATATCTAAAAGCGTTTTGACACACACACACACACATATATATATATATATATATATATATATATATATATATATATATATATATATATATATATATATATATATATATATATATATATATATATATATATATATATATATATACTCGTATTTTGGTTTACTTTGAACTTCAATAAATAAAAGCGAGGCAAGGAAAAAAAATTAAAATTTCAAATAAAAATAGGAAAATTGGAAAAATGACAAATAGGAAATCAAACAAGATGATGATGATGATGAAAAATCAAATTATATATTTTCCAAAATACAAATACTCTTTTTATTTTTTGTATTGTTGTGTGGTTATTATGCATGTTGTCTATAGCAACATATTGAAAGTAAATTTATGGAAAATGTTCATATTTCGTTTTGGGTGATCAGGTTCTCGTTTCATACCATCATACTCGTATAAGAGCATTTGGAAGGATTATGAATGAATAAAGGAGAAAAATTAAATAAACAAATTTTGCTATCGCGCGGAAAAAGCTTTTAGATATAGGGTGAATGTATATTAAAAAGCAAACAGTAGAGTAAATAAATCAAATAAACAAAATTTTAAAGTTAAAATCATTTTTAAGTTATCGTAGTTTCAAGTACATTATTCTATATATTCATCACAATAAGATTTTATTTATCGGTGTTCCATTAAAATTTGTTTTCTTATATATAATTCAAGATACATAGCAACCTGTTGCTATTGAACGGGTTTCTTGCTCTTTTACGTTATGTATGTATGTATATAATGGTGGCAAACATAAATATAATAGGTGAACGGATCTTAAGAGGCGTTTAAACCGCACGTGGCGCGTAGATGTAAAATAAATGCATCCGATTTGAATCTTATACTAAAAGAGTTCGGGAGATATGTTTCCAAATTGACAAATAGAATTGAGTTGCTTGGATCGACTTTGTATAGTAAAAACCAAAATTCAGTTGATGTAATTCTAATTGCAGCATATTAAGCTGGTTTGTGGTGAAAGTGAGATGGCATTTCATTCTTATCGTTTTTAACGGTTTAAGTACAACTGATTGTGATCGCAATCCGATAGAGGTTTCTAATATCAGTAAGGGTCTCAATATATGTTAATAACATTGATATGCTTAGAATCAGTTCTAACATGTTTAACCCCTTATCAGTATGAGGTATTTGAGTTACAAGCATACGATTGAAGCCCTGTGGGTGGGAGCATTCATGTCTCGTAAATATTACAAACGAAACATAAAACCCATAGAATTCCACAACAGTATCCAGAACATATCGTAGGACTTAATCTGGTTGGATCGCTAGACTAACGCCCAACATCCGTAAAAACCCAAAAATGTTAAAAATGTCTACAAACGAACAAAAATCGGATACCACCAAAACAATAATGACCTCCCGATTAAATACCCAGAAACGAGATTGAGGATCGGCACGTGGAACGGGCAGTCAGTTCGAAAACCTGGCGCGTTTGACGGCCTTATCACATGTATGAAAGAGTTTCGGCTGGCACTCGTAGTTTCGATGAGAAAAAATTGAGACCATGTGTCGCAAGGCTATACGTTGCTACCCAGGGTTGATTCTTGCCAGGAAGACAGCCGAACGCATTTGTAGACAGAAGAAGCGCGAATGAAGGCTAGGTCTTAAGAGTAGAACAACTCAGAAATGAGCGCAATTCGTGTGATCTCGGTCAACTGCCATTCGGACCAGGATGGAAACCTCTGTGTTAACGTTGATGCGGTTTTCGATACATGGCGTGAACTTTTTCCTGACCTTCTTAATGTTTCACATGAATCCCAAACTGTATTTGAATTCCCTCAAATACAAACCGCAGAGATATGTTTTAAGGATCCACTCGGTGAGGAATTCACCATGGCTATGCAGAAACTAAAGAAAAATCGTTCACCAGGAGTTGATTGCATTAATACAGAGCTCTTGATATTCGGAAGGCTAACTTTGTGGAACTATCTTTTCGACCTTGTTCGATTAAGAAGGATGATCGCTTGATGTGCGAGAATTATCACGGTTTAGCTCCC